>CM024956.1:36922216-37596868 GCA_014282245.1 Rhododendron simsii
GATTATTCATTTCCAATAATACCTTCACAATCAACTTGGTATTTTTTAGAATAGTTCACTGCCCACAGAAGAGGACCTTTAGACTTCAGTACTCTATAAATACCTCCTCTAGTTCTCACATTTTCCTCACACCATTTCCTCACATACCTTAACCAGTTCCTCCTTAATCTTTCTTCTTCTTCTTCTTCTTCACTTGTTCATTTTCCACACTTCCAAAACACCATGGGTGTCATCACTTACGATATGGAGGTCTCTTCCTCAATCCCTCCATCCAGGATGTTCAAGGCCTTTGTCCTTGACGCCGACACCCTCATCCCCAAAATCCTCCCACAGGCCATCAAGAGTGTTGAAACCCTTGAAGGAGATGGAGGAGCTGGAACTATCAAGCTCATCACTCTCGGTGAAGGCTAGTTCCTATTTTTATTACCCAATTAGTTTATCATGTTCTTGCTCAGATGTTTTTATACCGGAATTACTTTTGTTGCTTGCACAATTTCCAAAATCGGTTCGACTTTTTCTACTTATCAAATAAGAAAACAGTTTTTACAGTGGGATTGGCCTTTGGGGAATCTAATGTGAGCTAATTTTTCCCTAGGTAAACTAATTACCATGTGTTTTTGAATATGTAGGGAGCGCATATAAGAGTGTGAAGCAAAGAGTTGATGCCATTGACAAAGAGAACTTCACCTACAGTTACAGCGTCATTGAAGGCGATGCTTTGATGGGCATATTCGATTCGATCTCTTATCACATCAAAATCGTAGCCTCTGCTGATGGAGGATCCATCTGCAAGAACAGGAGCATTTATCAGACCAAAGGTGATGCTCAGGTCACTGAAGAGGAAATCAAGTCTGGCAAAGAAAAGGCCTCGGCCATGTTCAAGGCTATCGAGGCGTACCTCGTGGCAAATCCTGAAGCTTGAAAACTAAAGCTTCTCCCAGAGTCTATGTTCAGATTTTATTTGCATGAGTGTGCTTGGTTTCGTATCATCGGTTCAGGGTGTGATTTTCAGTCTACCGTTGTTTCCCATTTGTGCTTTCGTTCAATAAAATGACATTTTTGTTGTGAAGTATAACGCTTGTAGTACATTTTTTTGATTGAGCATACTTCTCTCTTTCTACGAAGTTGTAGTACATTTTTGTTAAAAATTACTCTCTCCGTCCCTTATTTAGAGTTCAGTATTTCATTTTGGGTTGTTGATGAGCACCCAATATTGCAGATATTTGGTGCGACTAGTCCCATTTTATTTTGTTTTAACTTATGTTTATTTAGCAATTATTCGATATTACTCGTAAGGTAGTTTGTTTAGTGTTTTCAGGTAAACTATGTAAATAAGGCGTGTTTCGACGCCATGGATGGCCCAAGTGCTTCCAAGTACCCGAAGACCCTGTCGGCCCCTGAAAATCTGTCTAAGTATGGAAAAATGACTTTCTGATAAAGTTCTGATTTTCGAGATAAAAAATGGCGGTAATTGATCCTTGAATTTTTCTAAGAGTAACTACAAAGTTGCAAGGTTTTATTTAAAGAGCAAGGTCATGTTTTGAGCCATTTTCTCTTGAAAAAAACGTGCAGATTTCCATTTTACACTAAAAGTGGGGGGTTGACATTTTGATTTAATTGGAATCTTGAAATTCTGGTAATGCCATTATTTCTAAATGGGGGGTACTTTCTTATTTTCATTAAATAAATTAAAGTAAAGGAAAGGTAAAAGAAAGGTTTAAAATGTAGCATTTACTTAAGTTTAGAGAATAAAAATAAGGTGCTGTGGAGCTGTGGAAGTTGCTGGGAGCCGTCGGGTGCTGAGTTTTGGAGGCTGGCCTGAAGTCTGAAGATAAGCTCAACGTATCGATACAGATTAAGGCTGTATCGATACGCATTAGCTTCAAGGGAAGGCAGAGTGTTCCGTATCGATACGGCCTTAATCCGTAGCGATACGGGAAAGCTACGTGGAAATGACCCTTTTCAACTTAACAGCGTGGTATCGATACTTTGCTTAATTTGTATCGATACCACGAGCCTTCGGCCAGATATTTGCTGCTTTTTGGACCTTCCATTTATGGAATAGTTGCTACTTATAGTATGTTTTTAGGATATTTGTTGGGAGAGAAGATGAGTTGTATAAATACTCTTCTCCCTCACTTTAGTTCAAAAAATCTACTTTATGCTTTAGGTTAGGTTTTCTCCATAGCTTTTCTCAAGCTTTCTTAGTTTAATTGTTCAAGAACTTCTTAAGGTAATTGTTGTTTGTTAATTTCGCGTTTATTAATGTTGTAGCTATTAGTTGGATCTTCATATAAATCTAGTTTATTTCCATTTCTATCGGTTAATCATGTTTCCTTTCTTAAGCATGATTTCTAGTCTTTTTAATATGTGTGAGTAGTTTCTTGGCTAAGTCTTGGGTTAGTCTTTCCCAAGGACTTAGGTTGTTGTTTGGTTCTTGAAATCTTCAGGTTTAAAATCTTGGTTTTCGGAATCAAACTAACTTAGCCATTTTGGTCTAAGCGAGGGGTGTTAACTCCTTGGTATGTTGTTTAGTCAAGCGGTCTTGGCAAGCGGCATATTGAGGGCTCGTGGCCTCCTACGTGTTAGATACAATAGAGAAAATAAGTTGGTTTAGTTCCGATTAATCACATCTTTCAATAAATGCAGCCGTTAAAGCTAAATCTTCCGGGCGTGAGCACGCGGTCGTGACTTTCGCTCGAGTTATATTGAGAACCAATAACGGCCTTTGTTAAGGGTTAGACGAGCCCTAGATTTCCCTCTTTTAGTTTATAAAACTCGTTTCTAGCCTTTTCATTATCATTTTCACCGTTAAATGCAAAACCAAGTTGGCCGTCTTGAACGCCGTATTCTACCATTTCAACCTACAATCCAAACTAGCTATATTTCGATTCTCTGTGGGTACGATCCCGGACTTCCGGTTATTATGCTATCGACGACCTAGCCCTACGCTTGGGGTGTTTCAACCTTATTGGAAGGCGATGTTCAGAGGCTAAGCAGTTGTTCCTTAATAAATGTCCATTTTGTAAAATTAGTGGGTAAAAATTGGTGCATTGTCTATTTTGTCCCTAAAAGTAGATTCTATTTTAAAAAGTTAGTGAGTAAAAGTATAATGATGATGGGTAGGTAGGGAAAGTGGAGGAAAAAATTAATGTGAAAGGTATAATGATAATATTGTTTTAATAAGTTAAAATTACGAAGCAAGACACTTAAAAAGGGACGAAGAGAGTACATAATCAAGATGGTCCAGTTGTCAGTCTATCTTTGATGAAAGGTAATCCATTCCACTATTTTTCGTATGTAATTTGACCGAAGTTGAAGCCTTGTGTCTGTTTCAAAATTGTAGTAGTAACAATTTCAAGCGTCTAACTGAATTATCGAGTAGTTCGGCGTAGTAACAATTTCAAGCGTCTAACTAAATCATCGAGTAGTTCAGCATCGGAGCCAGCCCCGGGGCTACAAGACCTTAGGTTTGGACAACTCCCACCATGGGCAAAAAAAAATGTAAACCCAATATAAACTTCATTTTAATTTTTTATTTTTTTATTTTCTACTGACTAAATAATAAGTAAGCAACTTGGATGGCTTGGATGACCCAAACATCAGGACCGGTACTATTCGGCGTGCTTATGAGGTGGTTTAAAAGAAAATTTACTACTTGTAATTTTGAAATTTTTCCGTGGTTGACTAGACTTACTTCAAGTGGTCGTGGTTTCAAATCCCACCAACTCCCTCCCAATTCCCCAAGGTTAGCTAAAAAGAATTTACCTTGTCCAAAAAAAAAAAAATTAAAATCCTTTTGAAGATACTCTTTCAACATCTCTTTTGAAATGAAGATAGTCTATAGATTTCCCCATTGTAGAACTTTCAAATGGCATATTTCTGACTTTAACAATCATGCCATCATTCATGTGATTTCTGACTCTCAGTCTTTCCATTGAGCAAGGAGTACGACACGACACAAAATAACTTTGTTATCAGAAGTATGATGCAAAATCTTTGATTTTGTTTTTCCTACTCTCTCCTTAACCCTAGGTCAATAGTCACCCATTTTTTATTGCCAGTAAATTAGAGTAGTCCCAGAGTAGCGTAATCTCTTGTTAGATAATTTTGACAGGCACAAAAGCCGTAACGATAGTGGACAAATAATTATAAAGAAAATTAGAGAGAATAATTTTAAAAAAAAAAAAAAAACCATGGTGGAGTTAGTACTACATTTCTCTTCCAATAATTTGTTTTTTGGGTCATGTTTTCTCTTTCAATATTGTAGCTATGGGGTGTCAAAAACTTCTAGAAGCATCAACACATGTTTCACTAAAGGCCTGATTGGGTAGGACCAAACCTTGTAGCCTGTAGACCCCTGTAGACCCGTTGATCATGCCATTGATCTGATCCACAAGCGTGCCAACACTCACACACACACACACACACACTCTCTCTCTCTCTCTCTCTCTCTCTCTCTCTCTCTCTCTCCTTTGGTTCAAAGATAAGGAGTGTCTAAACCAACTTATGCATAAGTAGACTCTGTCGACGAGGAAAGTCTAGTACACACGAGATGGTGTGTTGACAAAACAAATTCTAATATATATTTTATTTAGAGCTGCAAACGAACCGATCAAGCTATTTCCTAGCATCTCGGGGATTTGGGTCGGTTTGTGTTTAGTAGACAAGCCAAGTTTGATCATAATGTTTGACTCTTTAGAAAATGAGCCCAGTTCAACTTAACCAACAATTGGCTCGTCTAGATAAGTTTGGCTCATACGTATGTGCTCGATTATAGAGGTTCCTTTAGTACACGAATTGAGTTCCGGCGCTCAACAACATTCGAGCTCGAACTCGCTGAATTTAAATGAGCCAAAATACTCTAAAGCTCGTCTCAACTTGGCTCTGTTGCAGTCCTCCTCCAATCTACTATTAAATTAAATTAGTCTTTTACAACTATATGCAATAATGGAGAGAAATTTTGGGGCCAATTGACCTGGTAAACATTCCCATAAATTTTCCACCTCAGTTTCAGATACTTTTGGTTTCAGATACTTTTGTACTGGATACATGAAGACACATCACATCATTGCCATGGAGGAATCATAATCTTCTGAGGTATATACCCAGCGTCACCCTCAATATTCTATTATTGGCCTCATAATAATCTACTGTATATATTTCCAATGGCCCAAGACTTTACTATATATTCATTAAAAGTTTTCTTTTTATCAGACTTATTCAAAGCTCAAATCATTATTTATATTGCAAAAGACAATGGGATTTTTGTTGCAATCGTAAGTTCTTCACTTTTCAGTCGTCGAGAATGTTGTGTAAAAAAATTGTATTTTTTTAAGTTATTAAAGTGTAGATGAAGAAAAGTAGTAGAATTTATTTTTCTGCAGGAAAAAAAAAACTAAAATTCTTTTGCTTTTGCAACGAGAACGTATTTTCTGGTGGAAAAATTAAAGTTACGGGACCCATAACTGATTGAATAGTAAAAAGTTTTTGAATAATTATTTTTTTTCTTTTTGTACAATTGAACGAGGCCTTAAGTGTCGCAGCTTAAATTTATTTGTCCGAAAAATTATGTCAACACATTTGACGTGTCTTCTACTTTTGACTCAAGAGTTAAACCTACTTTAAACACGATTTATCTGTACAACTCAACTAGTAGATTATATCTATGACAAAAATCAAGCTAATCATATATCAATACTTCAATTGTTCTTGAAAAGATGAAGTTTAATTGCGGTGACACACTTCCCAATAAAAACGTCATTCAATCAATGAGATTACCGATATTCGATCAATATATTTTTACCACCGATATTTCATTCGTTGGGCTCTATAAAATCAACGATTACGTGTTATAAATATTGGATGGGGAATCCTATTCTGAAGGCACCCCAAGTCCGAGGAGAATCTAACGTAAGAACCCAAATTAATCAAAGTGGACTACACATTCTTACCCCTTGAAGGAGCTTAAAATCAGCCACTTGGTGTAGCCCAGTGGGGAGAACTCAGATTTCTACTGGGGGGATCTTAGTTCGAACGTTGCTACACGTAAGATGTTCCCAACTTGTTTACTGTGTTGAAATACGTGTAAATTGGTCCGGACATTTAATTTCTCAAAATTTAAGCTGAGAAAGGAAAGATAATCAGTCGCCAAGAATGCCGTCACATGATGTCTCAAGCTCCTTTACCGCTATAAAATCATGCGATCGGTCATAAAGCTAAGTGCCCGGACCCATGATTATGTGATGGCGGAGGAGCTCGAGACACGACGTGGCGGTGCCACATTGGAACTCAATAACCTCTGCTGAAATAGTAGTACGAGTGTAGAATCCTCTGGAACAGGATACACGGCAATAAAGGTGAAGAGCACTCTCTTTCAACACAGCCCAAACAACTGCTCTCCTTCCTTCTTTCTCCGCTCTTCTTCTCCCTTACGAAAACACAACTCTACTCTCTCTCTCTCTCTCTCTCTCTCTCTCTCTCTCATCAACTCTCCAAAACCCTCCAATCAAAAAACCCACTAAGACTTCAACTCCACACATAAAAGCCCCACTCACAAAACCCAATCTGCAATCAACCCACTCAAACACACACACACACGTATACGTATCTAAATATATATAGATCAAATTGGGTCAATGTCGGCGCCGAGAAATCGCAGTGTGGAGAGCCGGTTCTACTGTGCGCCGCCGATGCGGAAGCAAATCCAGGAGCAGCAGCAGCAGCAGCCGCCGCCGCGGCAATTGAAGTTGAACAGGGCGGCGAAGCCGAAGCCAGCGCCTCCGTCAACGGCGGCGGCGGAGAAGGGAGTTGTTGAATCGGACGATAATTGCTCCTCGTCGTCGGCGAACACGGCGTCGTTTTCTTCGCCGGTGGGACCCAGCTGTAACTTGGATCGGTTTCTTGAGCACACTACTCCGGTTGTTCCAGCCCAGTATTTATCTAAGGTAAATATGGAAAGAACTTTTGGGAATTAGGGTTTACTGTTTGTTGTTTTTAGGGCCGAATCGAGCTTAGTTATATTTATTTTTTTTCCCAATAAAGAAACTCCGGTGTCCAGCCAGCCTACGCACATCTCGACTAGTCATGTTATGCTTGTTATAGATAGATTCGAATGATAAACTAGGTAAGCTTGAGCACAAAACCCCATGGGGATTTAGTTGAGTGGCCTCGTAGCTTAGGGGTTTGCTCCCTCTAAGGTCTCATGATCAAAATCGTATTCCTAGGTGCTATCAAGTATCAACTCCTTTGGGGCCATAGGGGGATTTGTCTTACTTTAATTGGGTCCCCGCTAGTGAACGGTGTGATTGGTCCAGGATTAGTCTAAGTGCCCGTAAGTTGGGCCGGACACAATTTTTAATGTTGATAAGCTTTCAAGTCAAGGTTGAAACAACCCACTACTTAGCTTAACTTGTTTGCATCCTAGACATAATTTGAGTAGAACCCGAGAAATTAGGGAGTGGTTTGGGTTTTCATACCCAGGTTTTGCAGTTCTCCTGAGTCCTGATGTCTAAAATTTCTCCTCATGATAAGAGCATTGCAGGAGACTTGACTGGATTGGATCAACAATACGAACCAATCATTGAACTCATCGATCAAGGACTTCTTCATCATGCCTGACTCTCCGTAATCTCATTAGACCAAACTGAATCAGAATCAAGGCCAAGCCATTAGTATCGGCTTCGAATTCTTTTTACGGAATTGACCCAATACCCGCACAATGCACGGAGAGTAAATCAAGAACTCAAAGAATGTAAGACATAGAACAGAGATTTTTGCGTGGTTCTCCAGTTGTAAAGAGTATTTCAGAGATTAGAAGGAATATTTCTTAAGATTTTTTTCCTTTCTATCGTTTGGTTGACAACAAAAAGTGATATGGTGATAAAAATTGAATTTCATGTCAGGACTACTATCTGAACAAAGCAAAGTAGTTACGTTCAACTTAGTTGCTTTCGGGTCGTCATTTATTTGGAATGCACCCTGAATCCGAGTTTGGATGATACTTGAACCTAGCAAAGTAGTTATGTTCAGCTCAGTGGATTTGAGTCCGCCATTGATTTGGATTGCTCCAAAATACAGCATATCTAACCAAGAGTCTAGTTTATTTTGGTGTCACTTGCTTTCACAGAAGGTGCTTTATATCTTTATGATTGGGAAATGTAATTCTTTCCCCTCTGTTTGTGGTCACAATGTATAAATAATTGAAACTGTGGAGTATTTACAGACGAGCATGAAACAATTGAGGACAAGTGAAGACAAATTCCATCCATTCTTTGTCCTTGGGGATCTGTGGGAATCTTTTAAAGAGTGGAGTGCATACGGGGCAGGAGTTCCTCTTGTTCTGAATGGGAGCGACTCTGTTGTGCAATACTATGTGCCATTCCTGTCTGGCATTCAGCTGTATATAGATCCATCGAAGCCCAGCATGAGTCTAAGGTGAGCTCTTGGTTTCTGATTTCCTTCCTCTAACTCACTCGTCTTGTCCCTTCATCTTCATATTGATGGGTGCAGTTTTTTACAATAATATATCACTTGAAAGCCTTTTCAACTGAATTTTTTGATATATGATGTGGTGCAATTTACGTGATGTATGCTGGGGTAGGTATTGTCCAACAATCGTCTCATGGAATCACTCTTGTCCGATCTCATGACTCGTGATTAACTGATCAACTATTATGACAGAATATTTGTTCTGCTTCTTTCCCTATGTTTTATCTTGTACTTCTCCACTGTGGATCTCTGCAACAACACCTCTCTTTCCGATGCCAACAATCCTCTTTCCCCTGTACTTTTGTTGTGATTGTTCACTATTGTGCTTGTTATCTTTTATTTTTTGTCCGATGTTGGATCCTTGTTCATGCTAGAAGTGTCTTTCTCGTCTTCCTGCTTCTTTTTCCCTGTATGCATCGTGCAGTGACTTGGGGCCTGCTGGTTCACCTCCATGGGATGGGCCACAATCAGCATGATTCTTGAACTAGTACCCATTTTGGAACCCTTTTGGATGTTGCTACTTCATGCCTTCCAAATCTGATCATCACTCATATCCACCATAGGATATGAGTCACTATAGTTGTGGTTTGAAGACAAACGCTCACTCATCTCCCCGCCCGTGTTATGTCCTGAATTTTTTTGACATGCCATGTTGATGTGTCTATGTGTGTTGTATCCATGTTCATGTGTTCGGGTGCGCTGCATCCATGTGAAGGTGTCCGTGCATGCTGTATGCCTGTATCCATGTCGCTTATTCGTGTTTGTGCTTCTTAAATGGACCCACATGGTTCTTTGTTTGCATATAAACAACCAGGGAAAGGGGGGAAAAAAATAAGACGACCTCTATTTTCTTTATTGAGGGGAAAATAATATGGATCTTAATTGCAGACACATGTTTCTTTGTGTGCTTATAAACAAGGTAAGGGGGGGGTGGGGAAGACCCACCTCTATTTTCTCTATTTGGTATTTAGGGGAAAAGAATATCTTTTGGAGGTCAACTCACTCTTATGCTGAAAGCATTTATAGTGTCTAGATTGGATTGGGTAGAAAAAGGTGTGTTTCAAGGTGATTGTGTTGCTTACTAGAATATTTCTGGAAAAAAGAATTGTTCATGGTAGACGGGGTAGTATTTGGCACATCCTCATGCAGGTTTCATAAAATGGCTTTCGCCAATATGGTGCTCTGTTCTCTATTTCTAGCCTTGTCGACATTTAATGATTTTTTCTGTTTTCAAAATGCTGTTCCTTATGTGGTATGAGATAATGGTTTACACGCTTGATTACTGCTAGCTAACTTGCAAATTACAACCAGTCTTAACTTCAACTTGTATAAGCAAATGGGTTAAGATTTGCATTAGTTTTTTTGCTCTTGGGCTCGTTACATAGTCCATCAGTTTATTGTGCTTTCAATAATAATAATTGCTTTTCATCTGGCTATTTTTGCCATTGTGGAGTAACATGTCAGTGGAATAGTTTGGGTAGAAAGTGGCAGCTTTCCTAATACCTTTACAGTTCCATAGTCCATCCTTGATCATTCCATTCACTTTCGAGTCTTGAGAGCTTTCCAACTCAGTTAATTCCTTCACTTATCTGACAAGGAAACCCTTGATGAATGCTCCTTGACTTCATCTTCTGGTTCATCTTCGCCTTTCCTTTTACTATGTTTCCTTTCCCTACTTAGCACTTCTTGGTACCTATTTTGGTGATTTTGGGTGTAGGTCAACTGTTAGCTTTTGCAGGGCACTTCAAAAAATAAAAATAAAAATTTGGGCGGTGGTTGGGGGCGAGAGTGGTTACATGATTTAGAGAAACTAGCTTTGTTTCTATCACTAGCGCACTCTTGGAAGAATATAAAGGAGTGCTTTTCGTAGAAGTTCGATTGCTGCTAATATTCCCTTTTTATGTTCACGAACGAGTTTACGGTAGCAGAAACAACAGATAGCATTCCATCTATAATGCAGAATCTTTCTGAAGAAAGGTGACATTGCTGGTGACCGAATTACATTATTCTTGTAAATTTGCGATCATACCCAGATTTTGCAGTTCTCCTGAGTCCTGATGTCTAAAACACTTATTGAAAGAACCACTCTTAAGTAATTTACATTTTGGATTAGTCTACGAAGTGGCAATTTGTATGGCCTACTATAAATTGCCATCAGATTCTACTAAGACTGTGCTTGGTGCGTGCTTTGTTTATGCCAGGAGATAACCTTGACTTCTGGTTTCAATAGTTTGCATTGTTCTATTTGCTGTACACAAATTGATGATATTTCCCCCACTTCTGACAGGCGGCCTGGTGAAGAGAGTGATGCAGATTCATCCAGGGAAACTAGTAGTGATGGTGGCAGTGATTGTGGTGCCGAAAGAGGAACCAATCATGTTCAGGGTGCATGGAGCCTGCGCAACAATATGCGTGCAATGGCCCAAAGTTTTAACCGACTTTCAGTTGACGAAGGCGAGATTAGCGACCCACCTGGTTTATGTTTATTTGAATTTTTCGAGAGTGCTCCGCCATTTAGCCGTGAACCCTTGGCTGTTAAGGCAAGTTGCTTTCGATACCCTAGTTCATTTGCATGTTTTAGCTTGAATGCTCTCTTAACCATTAAAACGTTATGTCACATGTATCCAAAAGATTGCAGTCCTTGCATCTCAATTTCCACAACTCAAAACCTGCAGAAGTTATGAGCTAACACCTGCAAGTTGGATTTCTGTTGCATGGTATGCTTCTTTCATATTTTCTGAAGCATGAAATTCTATTTGCTGCAATTATAATAGTAATTCCTTGGAAGACAAACTGAAGTTTCTTGCATACTCTCGATTAAGGTACCCCATATATAGGATACCGACGGGTCCAACTCTACAGAATCTGGATGCCTGCTTTTTAACATTCCATTCCCTGTCAACACCCTTTACAAGTGCGTACCTCTCTCTCTCTCTCTCTCTCTCTCTCTCTCTCTCTCTCTCTATGTAGTTTTTTGTGATGCTTTTGTGCTTTCCTCTGTTTCGATCATTACATGTTTTCCATGTTCTTGCAGGTAGCAGTAGCACTGATTCGCCGCATGTACATGTTCCTACTGCAAGGCAACTGCAGAGTGCCGGCGTGCCTTTAAAGTTGTTATTGCCCATCTTCGGGCTTGCTTCTTATAAGTTCAAAGTTTCTGTTTGGAATCCAGATGGAGTTCTTGAAAGTCAAAAGGTGAATTCTCTATTGCGAGCTGCTGACAACTGGCTCGGTCTTTTGCAAGTTGACCACCCTGATTACAAGTTTTTCGTGTCCCACAATTTATACATTTGATGAGAGGGAAGTTCCTTGTTTTTGTTGAACGCTAATCCTCCAATTATGCCCGTGGCTGTGTTTTTGGCTATGACATTCTCTTACATCATCAGTTGAAAATTGTGGAGCTCCAGTATTTCTTTTAGGGCTTCAAAGGTGATGCTGATATAATGGTAGGTTGATAAATGGCTGTTTTGCTTATCACGAGTCGAGATGGATATGGAGAGAGGGTGAGATTCTTCTTAAAGTGTCGATGGCCGATGAATGATGATGATGAAAAGTTACATAATACCGGTACATTGGATTGATGTCAGCTTATGAGAGAAAAATACTTTGTATTGACTGTTGGTATGGTAAACTTAACAACAATGATTTGGATTGTAAAGCATTTTTTCTCCTTAATGGTATGATGTAGTAATTTGTTTTACAGGCAAATCCTTATTGATAGAATGAAAAGTTAAAGCTGCAGTTGACTACTCTGTTATAATGCAATTTCTCCCCAGGCTTTGCATAGACTGGTTACTGTGATTTGAGAAATTGACACCGTTTTTTTCCGTTTTGAGCTCTAGGTTACGCTTGGATCGATATGTATTTCAAATGGTCGAAGTTGCAATCGTTATTCAGTGAGAGTAGCTCGACAAAATTGTGTTTCTTATAGTTACATACAGATTTCAACCTCAACTTTAAGAGCTTTGATGCGACAGATTTGAAACGACACAGGAAAAATACGAATCCTTAATGTTGAAGCGTTGTAGTACACACTGTGTACTACACAGATGGTCCAAGTGGCTGAGGCAGCGGGCTAAGAACCTTCGCCTCTTCACCGGTATCAGGTTCAAGACTTGCTTCTTTAATAGTATGTAGAAGTGTTGTAGTAGTCCAAGTCGCTGGGGCAGCAGGCTAAGAACCTTCCTCTTTCCCACTGATCTGAGTTTCAAGACTTGTCATCCTTAATAATGAAGCTTTGTAGTACACAAAGGTTGTTCAAGGTGCCGAGGTAGCAGGCCAAGAACCTTTCCCTCGAGCCTCACGTTTAACTTGTGTTTCGGTGGGGTTTTGGTGATGAGTTCCCTAACATGGTGATGAACAAATATTTTTTCCTCAGTCAAGTCAGCTATGGCTCGAATTTGAACCTTCCAGTATGGGTAGATCTACCTATGCTCACACCCAGAAAGGTTATAGTATGCTCATCACCCTGTCCCACCTTACCAAAAATAAAAACAAAACAGTACACGAAGATGCTAAAAGAAGTACACTTCGCTTCCCTCTAGTCCATCCTCTTCTAGTTTCACAAGTAACCTCTTTTTCGGTTTTACATCGAAGAACCTTATATGACGGACAAGAAAAGTAGATGTGGCAATCTCAATTTATATAATTTAACCCGCTCAAATCCGTCCACTTATAACCCAATTCAACCCAACCCGCCCATATTATATAATGGGTTGATATGGGTTGAATCCATATCAACCCATATTTTTAGGGGTTTAGGTGGGTTGTAAATGGGTTCGGTTGAAAGGAAAAGATTCATGCTGGCCTGTTTTTTTTTAATTGCTCCCGCCTTTAGTCCAAAACTTTTTTTAATTGCTCCCGTCTTTAGTCCAAAACCCACACTGGTCCAGAGAAGCAACATTCCTCTCTCTCTCTCTCTCTCTCTCTCTCTCTCTCTCTCTCTCTCTCTCTCTCTCTCTCTCTCTCTCTCTCTTAAATCGAACCCTGTTCCATCTCAATCTCTATTTCTGTAATTTGCTTCATCATTCTCAACATATTGTATGTTATTCACTCAAGAGAAAAGCTGTTCAAAAAAAATTCACTCGAGAAAAAAATGTGCATATACACATTTTTCCGAGTTCATGAAAAAATATCTTGTGCAGCATGAGTTTTGGCAAGTTCAAGAATTTTTGATTTTCCTTTTACAGACCTTGTGATATGCAACAAGCTCATCGTAAACCTCTATTTATAATTTATAAGACGACCCTAGCAGAACGTAAGCTCACGGATGGATTGAAGGGCGGATGAGCCCGGGCCACCGCCATAGCCCCTACCCACACCCGTTTAAAATTTTTATTAGAATTATAGTAGTTTTTTTTTCCTCAAATGGTCTAACTACGGCATACTACACCCTATAAGCCTAAACAAAATTTCGACATTTTTTTTAAAGCCTAATTGAATCTTCCGAAAAGAAGGAAGGGGAAAAAATTACTTTTCTGATTGCTCTCGTCAAGATGATCGACAAGGGTAAAAGTCGCAAAATGAACCAATGCGGAAAAAAAATTGAATTAGGACAAAACGGAAAAGGGAAGAAAATGGAAACGGGTCGGGGGGAAAAGAGGAAGGGAAAGAAGGAAAGGAAAAAAGGGGAGGGGGAAAAGAAAAAAAAAAGGAAAACGGGGCAGGTCGGACATGTTTGAGTTTGGCTTGACTCATTTAACCCGACCCATTTCAACCCATTTACTATTTGACCTGTATTCAACCCGTCCCTATTGAACCTGCGACCCATTTCAACCCTTCCATTTGTCACCTCTAAAGAAAAGAGACTGCAAAGGTTAACCTGCAACCTCCATGTAATGGTTGAGACATTGTCACTTCGACTACTGAGTCCTTGCCAGTTTCACAAGCTACTCAAGGATTGAATAGTTCACATTTCCGTTGAAAATGAACACCCCTTCCTTTGATCTGAAGTCAAGAGGAAGTCCGATCAAAGGCAGGCAATTTATCCCGAACTAGAAGATTCACAAGCCTGCCCCAAAGAAGTTGTCAAGTTTTGAACTCACATCAACTTACATGACTCAACCCTTGCCTTGAGATGAATCTTACCATGAGTATGGTAGCTGATTTCATTTGCTTAAAATACTTCAAAAAACTACAGACGAGAAAACAAGAAGAAGAAGATATAAACCAAGAAGATAGCATTCTTCCATGTTCGAATAGGCAGATAGCTTTACATACAATAGGTTATACAAATGTTCATCAGCCTTAACTACTTTAACTAACTGCATTTCTCTTCTTCCCTCATCAAACTACAGTGGAAATACTTATATATATTCGGCACTTAAGCAGCGAATCTCATCTCCCTAGGACTTATAAACTATCATCCAGAAAAGTGGACAGCAGCAGCCCTTGCACAAACTCACACTTCCTAACCCTCTCTTCTCGATCCTCTTCTGATATCTGAGGTGGTTGGATATTTCTGTCACAGTAAGAAACTTGCATCAGATTCTACAAGTGTATACAAAAACAAATACATTTGGCATCAGATTCTACCGGCACTTTTTCTAATGGTTTATCCACCATCAGCCACACACAAACACAAAGATGGCAAGTAATAGAACACAGCGTATTTCCTTTTTAAAAGTCGATAATGCCTCTATTAAAGCCAAAACAGCTTCAATTCAGTCAAATTACTCGGGCTCTACTCTCATAGTAGATGTTTATTTTGGACTACCACATGATTCAGATGTTAAGTTTAAGCATCAAGCTGGCAGGTCAAGAAAGACATTGAATTAGAAAACACGGGTGATCAAACATTTTGAAATACAAACAATACATTTGCAGAAATGTAGATAGCGGACTTTTAACTTCATTCTTCAATTTAAGGTAATCAAAGTTACATGGACTCTTGTAAAGGTATGAAGCGCACATGTCAGACGCTCAACACTTGGACAAGGATATGAGATAAGTCCAACATGTGTAGTTTGGCATGAAGCCCCCATACCAACAGGACTACATAACCCCATGAATGGTACCCGTACATTATGCATAAAATGCTCTATAACACCTTGTAAACAAAACATTATTTACCCAAGAAACTGAAACTAGTATGCCAAGAAAAGGAACAACTTTATACGTGCATGTGTCCTAAAACATAAGAATTAGATGAATCCAACAGTCTGACATACTAGTAACCAATGTACATTGCGTCCACCAAATATTTTGGGGGATCAATGAAAGTACTTCACGTCCATATTACATGTAGAAGGTAATTTATAAAGCTCAAGATAGGGAAACTGTGTTAAGTTATTAACTACAGATGATCTGCTAATGTCAAGCAACAACAGAAGAAAACAACAAAAGCATGGAAGTAATGATTTTCGCACTCTTTTTTTTGATAAATGCACTCCTTTTCTTGTTCTTTAACGAAAAAAAGACACCCAAAAGCTTCAGTAAAAGACAACAAACAGAGTGCCTTTATCAAAAAAGGGAGTGTGAAAATCATCCAATGGAAATAACTGTGTCTCACAATCAGCAGCCTCTAATATAAATCTTAAGCCTATCAGCATACAACCCCTTTGGACGGAATAATTATTGGGTGGTCTCGGGCGCCTCGTGGTGCCCCAACACCCTTCCCCACCACAAATTTGGGGGGGGGGGGGGGGGGGGGGGGGGGGGGGAGGGGTTCTAAAGTGTATAGACCCCACATGAATTTGTGATGGAGACTGGAGAAGCGTGTTAGGGCACCATGCTGCGGTGCCCCACCAATGAATAATTACTCCTTTGGATGTGAATCCTCTCACCTGTTAGTATGAGTAATGGTGAGAAGAGTCCACCTTTGGAGGAATTTGGTCAGAAATCTAATCTTTTCTTGTCTCACCATCCAAAGAAACCATTAATGTATGAGAGGTGACACGGGAAAGAGTGGGGAACGTCAAAAACAGCTTCACCAAAGTTAAGCTGGAGCCTGAAAGTATGAAGTGGTGTAACCTAGAGTGGTCACATGGCCTTCCATTAAGTGCTCAGAATCTCCAACCAAGCTGTCCCAAAAGGTATGCCCTTGTAGAGGTGGTATGTGGGTCTAGACTCTGGAGTAGGGCTGCAAACGAGCCGAGCCGAGCCGAGTTTTAGTGTGCTCGAGCTCGGCTCGCCAAAAATATAGTTGGCTCGAGCTCGGCTCGAGCTCGTGACGAGCTGCAGGACTCGAGCTCGAGCTCGAGCTCGGCTCGAGAAGTATTTACAGAGCTCGAGCTCGGCTCGTTCGGCTCGTTTATGAAACAAATATAAATATATTTATTTATTTATATATATGTGTGTGTATAAATATAAATAAATATAAATATGTAAGTAAAATAATATATATATATAATATAGTTGGGCTCGCGAGCCAAGTCGAGCCGAGTTTTGACTAGCTCGAGCTCGGCTCGTTTATGAAACGAGCCCAACATTCGAGCTCGAGCTCGTTCATTTATGTCTCGAACCGAGCCGAGTCGAGCCATTGTCGAGCCGAGCCTCGAGCCGCTCGCGAGTGGCTCGGATCGTTTGCACCCCTACTCTGGAGTACTTTCAACCAAGTGCAACAGTGCCTGTATCTTATATTTCTATTATCAAGAGCAAAATAATAGACAAAGCTAATTATAGGGAATTCTTGCAAGAATAGAGAAATTTTGCCACGTCAGATTATTGTTTGTTCAATTATTATTCAACCACAAACACTTACACTCACATCTTTTGGTGGGGCCCACACACACTGGAGGTGTAGTGTATGTGGGTCCCAATGTGAATGTGAGTGGGTTTGTGTAAATGTTTGTGGTTGTAGAATGATTGTTGTTTGTTTACCAACCAGGTATTGGATCGCCAACTACCACCCTTGACATCTACCAAGGAACGTGCTAAAAAAAGTCCTATTCACTCCCGTGAAAGATATAATGGACCTTCATCATACAACAAGTTCCACAACCTAAAACCAAAAGCCAAACCACTAATTTTAATATGATTTCTCCTTGCATTTGGTTTCTTTCTATTCATGACCACTTCTTTATATGCAAGTTCAGTCCTCGACTACTTCAAAAACATAGAGAAACAAGAACAACATTTTATTCAATTGATCAATGGAAATTCTTTATTAATTTTGGTACTTCAGAATTAGTCAATGGAAATTCTCATACCTTTCCGAAGAATCCTCAAGTGAGCTATCCTTTATCGAGCTTGCTTCCAATGACAAATGAGGTTTTACACATGCAGGCTCATCAAGCACAGGTCGGTTGTACATAAACGAGGACAACAATGGATCAGGTTCAGCATTGGAAGAGGAAACCAAGGACTGAGATGCCCGAAGAAGTGATTGCAGAGTTCCATCACGCAATTCTTTCTTCAGCATAGAAAATGTCAAATTAGATCCAGACTTTCGATATCTCCTCTTGCGCTGCACGTAACTACTAGTCAAGGAAGCATAAATCTTACTGGAACCATTTACAAAGGCTAAAAAGACATTAGAATAAAATTGAAAATGGGACTATAAGTGGAAAGCCTGGCAGAAAATAATTATTGGAGCAATTCAGGTGAGTATGCAGAATGCCGAGACAGCTAGACAGTTTAGAATCATAGGTAAACATGACGATTTGGCAAATGTGTATACAATAAATTTTGGGTTAACAAGAATTAATTGTAAGTAATCATCCCTTTTTTCCATTGTCAGAGAATAAAAGTCTAAACATGTTCTAATCCTGCAGGGTTTCAATACCATTAAGATTAACCTCATGATGTATGAAGTATGAACTATTGTAACCAAAATAGGATCCGTTATCCAGTATCCCATAAACTCGAAGTTCGATGATATACAGACTCAGACAGTCCTTTCAAGTTTATCTAGCTCCACAAGTACAAGAGCTGCATACCAAACCAGACCCGCAACACAGTATACATGGAACTAAATTATGGTTTCAGACAACATGAACAAAAAGGATATCTTAAGAAGACTTCCATGTTGCATGGTAATATGGCCAACCAAATCCATTCCCACTCTTTTTGCACAAATTGGGCATACCTGCATATATAAACAATTCAATCTGCATTAATAGTTGAACAGGCAATTTATTTAGCTCAACAACAGAAATCACTTCTATTTACTCAACGACACAAATCATTTCTTAGTAAATAGACAACTTGATAGGTGAACAGCATCCATCAAACAAAATTTATTATGATCCTAACTCTTCCGGAAGGATCTCACAAGTCACAACACTTACATGCTGATCCAACATGTCCGAGAGCACTTTGAGCTCTCAATTAAAATGTCTTTGAACATGCTAAATTTCCTCTCTCTCACTCACTCGCTCCCCCTAAATTTCACTTCAAAGTTTCTGCTAAGCATCTTTTGTGAAGCCTACAATGTACCAGAGTCCAGTCCACTTTATCCATAGTTTGCTCAGTAGAATCCAAGCATTACAAGTTTCCAACTTGCCGACAATGATCGAACTCATAATAACAAAAGGGCAGCACCTGAGTAATTTTCCGTAACCTCAATTACCCAATTTTTCCAAGGAACTAGTATTGGTTATGCAGTTTGTAATGATACTGCCCATCCATTCCATATGTAGCAACATGCTATTCCACACAGAAGCATGTACGCACAGGCCTAACCAGCAACCATAGATTCCAAAAAATTCTTATGCTATCAATACTGCCAAGTAACGATGATACCTAGATGCCAACTTCCATGACTCAATCGCGCAAAGGCTCTTTTTGGCAGCTTCAATGATTACAAAAGTTCTTAACTGCCTCTTTGCAATGTTATCTTTAATGGTAATTATTCAAGAATATATTCCATAATACATTGCAAACAAAGCCCATAGCTCTTTGTAAGTGATTCTCCAACATGTAAGATCTTTTAGGGGCATTTCAACCAAAAATGCTTCCAATCTTCAGTTCGAATTTTTCTTAAAAGGGAAAGATAAGCAATTGAATAATAGGGATAATGCATAGGGAAATGAGGGAAAAGTAAGCATTTCAAAATTGTCTGGTAAGGGAATCCACAAACTATGTTCCAAAATCCACCAATTATTCTCTTTCCGTCAACATTCACAAGAATTAGTTTTTGGTAGCGTATTCTTGCTTTCATTCTTTTTCTCATAGATTCGTGTTCCCATATGCTTCAACAAAAAGGGAATAAGAATTAACATGTGAAGGAATAAGAATTAACATGTGAGGAATAAAAGAAGAAACTTGCAAACAACTGCCCTCAAGGTAAGGTGCATATAGTGCCAAAGAACTTAGATCTTCAATTTGGATTTCACACACTTAAATATACTATCACGTAGTCCAATATACTTTCTCGCGTTAAACACTGCCTACTGAATCACTGATTAGCGTGGTTACCATTTTCATAAATGAAAACAAATCACAAATGAAGCAGTTAGAGAAAATCAAACAATTGCGTAAAAGGAATGCATAATCAGTTTTAAAAAACTACTCCACAGCACTTAAGTACATATCCCTACTAAAAGTTTAAACTTTTTCTGCAAAACAAGAAAGAAAAAAATAATAGTAAGAATCATCACCCCATTCTTTCCTTCCACCACATAATCACATGTAAAGCAGTAAAACCAAATTCACACATTTTCCAATAAAATAATACATGTAACCAGTTCAAAAAATTTCCCATTTTTCCCACTTGGGAGACCGTCTCATTTTGACCTCGAAAAAGAAACTATTTTCCAAAATACTAATTTCTTTTTATTTTAATGCACGCTCAAAAGATACACTTTTCGATGGTGAGAAAAAATTCGAAAAATTATAATTGGATCAAAATGGCACGACTTTTTGTACGAAGCAAACATAAATCGAACGAATTTCTTTTTAAGTAAATCGAACGAAAAGATTGAACTTTACTGCAAAATTAGAAGAAAAACAAAGGCAATTGCAAATATCAACGAAAAGATTGAACTTTTCTGCAAAATTAAACAAAAAAACAAGCAATCAAAAACCATCTCACCCCATTCTTCACTTCCACCGCATGCTCCTCATCGATATGACAACACAGTCCAACGACGTCGTAATCCTCCGCGCAGAACGGGCACATGAACTCCGGCCTCGTCTCTTCCTCCCCATCAACCTCATCGTACACATCTGCACACACACACACACACACACACACAATCAAAACCAAAGACAAAATCCCCAAATCACCAGGCGATTTTCTCGAGAAACAAACGGAAAGCGAGCACGGACCAGATCGAGAGGAGTTGTGGTGGTGGTATCGTCTGCGAGTGGTAGTCCAGGAATCAGAATCCATTAATCCCGATTCGATTCGAAGCGATGCGATTCGATTCGATTCGATTTCTACAGAAATGTCGTGATTTCTAAGAGGCAGTACGAGTAAAGGTGGAGTAGTTCTTGCTTTAAATTACAGACACATGTGACGTGAAGAATTTTACATGTACAGATAGGTGTATCTATCTCAGCCCTAGAGAGAGAGAGGGGGGTGAAAGTTCGAGGAAGGAGAGAGAGAGAGAGGAGGGAATCTCTCTCTAGTCTCTACCAAAATAAAAAAAAAAGAACCTTCACGTACGTGGGGGTTCAGGTGATATATGTGACCCTTTTTTTTTTAATTTAACGATCAGTGTTCGGGTCATATTACGCTCAGCTCAAATCATCTCCTCCTTATTACGGATCAAAAAATTCATCTGAAAATGATTTCTTGCCGTTTGACCCAAAAAGTCGAACCGTGTGTGAGGAACAAACCTATCAATGGAGACCGGGCTAGCTCTCGTGGCTGATGTACGTGACTGTAGTGTGGGTTCCATTGTATATATGGTCATGGAGTTGGAGTTAATTTAGGAAATGCCACTACTGCTACTACCTGACAGGTGGATAGATGGGCTGGGCCGTTATGTTATTTTGAAGTGCAGGCCCAAACTGAACACGACGTTTGGTTTAGAAGGCCTAGGGCCCCGTTTCCACTATATTTATTCATTCTACATTTATGTAAAAATAAAGTTAAAAAATCTTAATGAGATCTATTAAACAATATTTTATAATTAGAAAAAAATTTGCGTAAATACATAATTTTTGAGCTTAAAATTATCTTTTTAAAAAATAAATACTACTTATTTGAGTTTCTAGAATGGGGTTAACTTTTGTCACCTCCATTCTGCCTTTGACCTATCTTTTTTTTCTCTTACACTATATCATCTTCAAGTTATAATTTCGTGAAAATAATTTGACTACAAAGTACTACTTAAGAAGTAGTCCACAATTTTTAACTTGGCAGAAATGCCCACACCATCTCGATTGTCCCGGGACCTCAAAGTCAACGACTAGGCAAACTTCTTGTTCCTCGAAAGGAATTAACAGCATCTAAAAGATTGAAAGGAGAAAACCGCTAAGTTTCGGGCGTTGATAAAACAATTAAGAAAGTTTAGGACAGAAAAAATCTCCAAGAAGAAACTACTTTTCCATCAGGCCAAACAAAACTGACCTAAGATGCTGTACGGCTTCATTTGCCGTACAGTTCAGTTCATGATCTTGTACAGTAGTATTTTTTTCCCAAGTACATGGATTCGACTTCAGCCGAAACCCTACCACGAAAGTATCCTTCTGTTCTCCTATCCAGTCCCCTCTCGTGGCCTTCCACCACCCTCAACAGCACCCTGGCTCTTTTGCTACTGTTGACCTGGTCATCATCGGCCCGGCCTGGCCTGCGAAGTCATTATTCAAGCCCACCTGCAGGCTGGGTCTTGCGGGTTTTTTCCTTTTTGCAGGCCGGACGGGCCAGGTTATGTATTTTAAATTTAAGCCCAAGCCTACTCACAGTCTAGCAGGCCTACAGGCGGGTTGTGTAGACCGTGAAAAATTAGGTAAAAACATCTCATATTTTTGTTTTGGTTGTGTAGAAGATGGCATATCGGGTGAAGTAGAAAATTGGGAGATGTTGGTGACCCAATAAATTCAATTTCATTTATCTTATTTTCTTCCTCTAGGGAAATTAATAACTAGCCATACTAAGTATCCTTTTGTTTTGGACATTCTCGTGGTCGGGCGGGTAGGGTGTCTCTTGTAATTCGGGGCTCGAACCAGTAGTTGATTTCTGTTTGTTTCCCTTTCTGAGGTACCAAAAAGGAAAGAACATGTTTAAGGAAAGTTGGGTAATACTACTAGTATTTGTTGTCCAAAACCAAACAATTATCGGAGACCATGCGAAAAGAGAGCGTCCAAAAGTCAAAATCCCAAACCAAACAAGCTCCAAAGGTTCAAGAATCACTCCTTTGCTTTCTTGTGGCCAGAGTACCATTTCCTAAACGAGAAAAACTTTTTTATGGAGGCTCCGTAAAGAAGGTTTTCACGGAGGTGAACAATCTCACCTATACAAAAGTATTTTGAACGGTTCAGATTTTAAATAAACTATTTACGTGAACAATTTATTTAAAACTTGGACCGTCAATTATTGAAACGAACGGTGAAATAGAGCGGCGCGAAAATCTCTTTTACATAGCCTTCCTTTTCCTAAACATGTTCATTCGTTGGGCTTGGGTTATGACTTATGACCCCCCATCCCACTGAGTCCAGTTAGTACAGCTGGTGTACAGCTGGTAAGGATCAAAACGTCATTAGGCTTAGCTAGAGTTTTTGTGTGGTGGGTGCCCAAGGGATTTGTGGTCCACTAGTATCGTCTTTTTGTGGCCCTAGTAAGGTCAGAGATCCGTAACCGCAACTAAATTGGCCCAGCCCTTTTTTACAGTGGGAGATACGTGCATGTCTTTTAGCCTTGGCATGCAATGATGCAAATGGAACAATGACAAATCGGGGGCATTTGGCTCAACGATTGCGCGTAACCGCACGCAAATGCCCTGGTTGTAGTTTCAATTCCTATTGGGAAATTATGTTGGACCTCTTTATCGACGGTTTGGTTTGGGTTGGAATATGATTCTAGCATACTATCGATAACGTGGCACCAGTTTGTTTTGAACATTGGAAATTTTCATTCCATTTCAAGTAACCAAATGGCACTTACAGGTTTAACTTATTACAATGGTGAATTAAAGAGCTTAAAAAATCCACCTCAAGAAGATAGAAACCATGAAAACAAAATGGCATTTCTTTCAACCTAGAAGCGAGTTCCAAAGAAATAACATCTAAATAAGGGAGTAACCCAAATAGGGTCTTAGGACCCTGTTTGATGGCAGCGTTTGGACTGCTATGGGTGCGGTGCCCTATATCATCATCCTTTTTCGTTACATTTTTTTAAGGGTCCCAAACAGGTCTTGGATGACGATCCAAACAGAGGATTGACAATCCAAAGGCCAGGGTGGGTCTCGTTATCGTATTTGAAAAATTAAGAGATAAACCGACGCATCATTATATTAATTACCTCATCTGTCAACCAAAACAAACATGATTTAACAATCCCGATATAGCGATACATTAACAATAGTAATTATCTCATTTGTGCAACCAATACAAACATGATTTAACAATTCCTGTACCACGACTAATTCCTTCTCAATTCTCATATCAATCTCAATTTCAATTTCCCTGTCACTGTCGTTGTCTCTCAACCTATAACACCTACCAAATGATAGAGGCCTAAAAGGGTCTCTCTTGATCAAAGCTAATACAGTAGTATTGAAAATGGACCAAATAATTGCTGGAATATCATAATGTGGACGGTGGATACAAAACCACATGCACAGTCCTTTGAAAGGACAGTGTACTTACAAACCTAAATGGTTGGGGCGAAGAGGACATGAATAAGGGCCAGTTCCCAAAGGAAAATAAATACTTACTCCGTATTTTTTAATATGACAATTTTAAGCGTAAAAATTATGTATTTACGTAAATAATTTTTTTATTGAGATGGACCTAATTGGATAGATCTCATTGAGATTTTTTTTACGGTGGCAAAAAAATTTAAAAAATATTTTTCATTTACATTATTTTTGAGTTTAAAAATGTGAAATAAGTATCTATTTTTTAATAAGGTGTTCTGGAACGGGACCTAAGCAAAAGTGTTTAATCATGATGTCACATATTCGAATTCTACAGAGGCCTGCTATCATTCCAAATTTTGGAGCCACTGGAGTTGTGCCCAGTCATTACTTTCGAGGTCCTGAAATTAGTCAATATATTCATAAGATAGTCCGAACATCTGATTTGTTTTTAAAAAAAGGGCAATGAACGTACCATCCCCATGTGTAGGTACATGTCACATGAAGGGGATGAAAAAGTCTAACCGTTCATTTTTTTGAACCTCACAGAGAGGTCGAACTTCGGAGATCTTCTATTGCCCACTGAATATATACATTTTTTTTAGAGAATAATATAAACCAGCGGTGTAAATATTTGTTTCTTTCAAATCAATTATATTGCGCCACGTCGTCAAAACAGTTGCCCCATTTAATAGAACATGGTAACGTGACGCAATGTAGTTAATTTGGAGAAAACAAATGTTGATATTAGTGGTGTAAATAATTTAATCTCTTTTTTAATCCGGGAGAACATACATTTACACGCATAACAAATATTGGGTACATAAGAGCATCTTCAATCCATGTTCTATTCCTCCATTCTTTCATTTTGGAGGGAAAAAAAATTCAATTCCACATTGTTTATAGAGATATGGATATTTTAGAGAACCAAACTACAGAGATATGAAAGAATGAATGATTGACCAGAGATGCGCTAAGAGGCAAGTATAAAACGTACATGTGAAATTCCACATCGTTTTGGAGTATATGAAAACCTGGTATGGTATAGGGTAAGAGTCACCTGTTACTGTAACTTGAGTTGTAACTTTTAGGCCACGTTAGTTAACAGATCAGTTGGGTCGGATCATTACATGTGCTATTAAAGCTTACACAAACCGTAATGTGGGGCTAGTCTCGCGAGGAGACATGCCTTGGTGAGTGACAATTGACGCACTTGAGGTGCTTGTCGTGTTTGGATGAGTCCCACATAAAACGAGCTTAGGAGTTTGTCATGGTTTGGTGGGTCGTACTGATATCATTATCTGTCCATCTGTTCACAACTTTTGAAATCCATAAATATCTCTCACAGGAGAAGTTGATGGATGATCGAAGGTATGGTTTTGGGGAGCAGAAAGTCCATTCCACGTGGCAAATGCATGGATGCATGCCTTCCCCTTCCATGTAATTGAGTTTACTAATTAATACTAGTAGTTTTGTTAGTTACTTTATCAATTAAGATCAATACATACTTAGGCCATGTTGTTTTTGAACTTTACTTAAATCTGAGTTTCTTTTTTCATTATTTGAATTGTACAATCACAAATATTTACACAAACTTGTATGAGGGTAGAGTCTCAGTGAGGTGTACATGCATGCAAAGTTAATACATAAAATATAATTTTTGTTGTAAAAAAAATTATTTGTTTTGCTATTGGATCACCTCGTCGTAAAAAACTCTTTTCTTTTTCGAAAAAGGGGCTTACCGTCACAAATAATGTATTTACCGTCGCGAAAAGCTTTTGCAACTGAAATTGAAGGGTGGCAAACACTTTTTGCGTTGAGTTTGTCCCTTCACAAATACTTTGCGACGGTAAATACTAATTATTTGCAACGGGATTTTCTCGACGCTAAAATATCGAAAAATTTATTTCTACATGATATAATGTGTATTATAATTTATAATCACTTTTCGTACATCACACAGGATACCACTTGTGTATAAATATCAAGAGCTGAATATTAAGTTCCCTAAAAGTTCTTAGCAAACAGTTTGGAGTAATATTCTTCGATTGTTTTGTGCTTTTTGTTTCTGTATCTTTTTTTCATGTTTTTTTTTGGCTTTAGGCTCCGTTTATAAAATATTTTACTTATTTTCCGATGTTTAGTTGCACAAATTATGAATAAAATGTTTTCATTTGTAAAATAATTTCCCTCGATCGGGGTAAAACAACTTACCCTCAAAACATATGTAAGTCATTTTCCAGTGCCACCTCCCGTTGCTTCTAGTCTTCCAATTCCCAACCACATTTGTCATCCATAATCCATCCAGTCATGCATGACTCTCTCTCTCTCTCTCTCTCTCTCTCTCTCTCTCTCTCTCTCTCCAATTTCTAATTTTCTGAGCCATCTCTCTTTCTAGTATATATATATATAATCCAATTTCACTTCCGTGCATTACATTTTCTGAGCTATCCATCCATTCATTCATTATTGTTTTGAAAATTATTTTTCATATGACAACCAAACACCAAAAAATAAATATTTAATAGTTGATTTTTTGAAAAAATATTTTACATGAAAAATATTTTACGTTGTAAAACATTTTATATCGAACCAAACGAAGCTTTAATATTTTGGTTATATTTTCCAACAAAATTGATCAAATCTTATTTAAAAGTAACAAGTTTTATGATCGAGTATTTTATGATAG
The DNA here is from genome assembly GCA_014282245.1 of Rhododendron simsii. Classification (NCBI taxonomy): domain Eukaryota; kingdom Viridiplantae; phylum Streptophyta; class Magnoliopsida; order Ericales; family Ericaceae; genus Rhododendron; species Rhododendron simsii. The sequence goes on from CM024956.1 coordinate 36,949,082, forward strand.
AGTATTTTACGAGTGGATGGATACGACCGTGTAAATGGGTTCGGATTAAGATTGTCACCCTCAACGCAGACCAAGACTAAGACCTTATGATATTGTAAAGCCAACCTAAATAAGTTGGCCACACTTTTTCCCACGACAATAAGCAAATTAAGCCAATTAAACTCTCCCTTAATCAGACCCTCCCCAGTCACAATTGATAGGGACATTAATAGAAATTATCTTTTTGTTGAATACTAAAATGGAGGTGCATGTATGTTAATGTTACTCTCGCCCCGCTAAAAAGATATTGCCTCGTCACACCACATTATTATCTGTAAGGAACCCCACCACACCTATTCGGAACTAAAGATAAGGTTCCATCACGTGTGGGTGGTTTTAGGAGTATGTTTAATTGGCCCCAATAGAGTGCTATGAAAACTCAAATACTAATTCCGTCCCCATTTTTTGTTTCTTAATAGTAACACTAAACAATCATTACTTGTCTTATCACTTTTCCCAAATCATTCTCTTACTTTGTTTAGTGTTACTAATTTAAGAAGGAAAGGGTAAGATAAAAAAAATTTGATCATTAAAATATTGTTCATTTAGTTTTGAAGTGAAACAATTTTTATGGGAGAGCAAAAAATGTTAACTGAGACCAATAAGTGAGAAAATGGGAAATCCTGCGGTACAGCCCGCAATGCAAAGCCTGTAGGACGATCGATCCGATCGTCTATTCTGACGTCGATGGCTCAGATTTAATTCGAGCTCTTAGTGATACGAGTCATCTGTTGTTCGAATTAAAATTTGAGCCATCCATTGCTGACACAGACGGTTGGATCGCCACCCTTTAGTCTGCAGTGCAGGCCGCACTGCAGGATCCCTCAATTATGGAGTGAGCGAGAGAACCTTTTTTAACCAAGTCCGAGTTTCCACCGCTAAAGCAAGTCTCGCAGGTAAACCCCTCCAGTCAAGAGTGAAAGGGACATACTCTGGGGCAGTACAGATTAAAATTTGGAAGGAAACGTGCCTGCCTGGAAGGGGGCCCACAATAGAAGCTATGGAAGAAGGAAGGGACGGGTGTGGGGGCCCAGCCCAGTTCAATTCCGCGTTGGCCCACTTAGCAGGAGTAAGATATTGGGTTTAGTTGGAGCAGATCCGGCGGAGGGCCCACCGTCGCATTAAAAGGACAACACCCACGTGTCCCCCCCAATACTACTCGTAATTTCTTGAGATCGTCCAACACTTCACGTCTGTTTTGCCTTTTCGCAGTTTCTTTTATGTGCCCTCGAATGACAAGGAACACAACCTTGAAACTAAGGTTGTCAACGAACCCAACAATTCATAAGTTCGGCTCGGTTTCGTTAACCATTGATTTACTTAGCTCGTTTAGTAAACGAGTCGAGTTTGAATTTGAGTTTTCGGTTCGTTCGATATAAACTCAGCTCGTTAAAGGAAACTCGGCTCGATTGAAAAGACTTATTTATTAAATGACTAACCTCGATTCGTTGAAGCTCGAGCTCAAATTTTTAGTTAGTTACGTTCCAACTCTGAAAATTTTTTGTGCATAACTTTTAAAGTAATTTTACACTTAAAAAACTAGTTGAGATATTTAGATTAATATAATTTCAAATCTTAGAAGCTATTCACGAAATTATATAGAACGAGGGGATGGCACGGGGCACCAATGGTGGCTCGGCTCATCTCATCTCATCTCATCACCCAAAACTCACCGTCAATGGAAACTAGTTTACAAATGGTTTAGATTCTCTTCAAACAATTTAATAATTTTCTCACACTCTAAAGAGATTTTTTTTATATAAAAATTTATACTTGTGAGATAACTCCAGCAACCGTCCGAGAAAAATACTGAGGAGAATTCGTTTCCTAAATTAAAAACTCCTTGTGAAAACATTGGCCACTCTTGTCTATCCACTCTCTATGAAAAGCTAAACCCAGCTCCCAACACAATAAAAAATTCTAATATTCATTGCCGTGTAACTTTAAATATTACTAAAATTCTTAAGTTAATTGAAGCAAAGATCAAAAAAAAATTAATAATAATATTAATAAGTTAGGTATACTTTATGGTAATTACTAAAAAAATGAATACTTTGAGTTTGCAGCTTTTGTGGGGCTCTGAAGCTAGCTGATGAGGTGAGCAGTTTTTGGAAGGCTCCATCCAACTTTGCGTAAAGTCATTGGAAGAGAGAAAAGGTCCTGAGAGAGAATATATAATAGGGTTTTAAAATTGTTCAAGCTCAATCATGCATGAGAAACTTTCTTCGAACGATTTTTAAAAATTAAATGAGCTACTCTTAAACCCGATTTGGCCAAATGGATACGAGAAAGCCAATAAGTGATTGTCCTCCGTGAAGTTGCATGTTCGAATTTCACGGAGGCTAAGCAATATTCCAAATCTTGGAGCCATTGGAGATAAGCCTGGTCGTAGCTCTGGGATTCCGAAATTATTTGAGGTGCGTATAAACTGGCTCGGATATTGGATCATAAAAAAAAAATTGTGATATTTTATGGTCATCACGGTACCATTCACCATTAATTATGTAGTTTTTGGTGATTATGTGACAAGTTGGATGTTTTATTGATGACAATAATCTTGAGAAATCTTGATGCCACGTCATCAACTCATCACAGTATCATTCACCAGGAGTTAACTCCTCTTCATTCTCACCAATTCTCTTTTAGAAATTATTAGTCCGTCCAAATTTGTTTTATTTTATTAATACAAAATATATTTGTGTTTTTTTTATTGAAAACAAAAATATATCAGTCCGTCCAAATTTGTACATTGTAGCCACCTTCTCACTCCACTAGGAAGGATTTTTGCAACCCTCATGTGGAGGCAGAGGGCCTTAATCTTGATGGGTGTTTTCATTCGGCTTAAGTGATTGTCGTTTTTTTCGCCTTTAATTATTTCTTCTTTCTAGTGAGGATTTTCTCTCTTGATCTCAAATTTAAGAGTTTCTTTGTGTTTTTCCCTCTTTTTCTTTTTCTCGACTTCGCCTTCATCATCGAGGTGTCGTTCAAGTTCCGACAATAGTGGTGGTGATGATCCTTTTGAAAAGCAAGACGGTTGTAGTAGTGCTCCGATGATGAATCAGATTAGTGGACTGGCTTACTATCGGTGATTGACGTAATTATTGGGGATGCCTAACGTCTCAAGTGTGTGAGTGATCGGTGTGAGTTTTTTTTGTGCGTACGTATAAGTGCCAATGGGGTGCGCCCATTCAATGCTTATGAGAGATAGTAGGAATCTAGGTGTCTGTAGGTGCTACCCTTTTTTTCTGTTTAGTTCTTTGACAGTATACTTCTATTTTCAATCAATGAAAATATATATTACCATTTTGACAAAAAAAAAATTTTTTGTTTATTTGGTGTGCCTTTTTCGGGTCCACTTATATGATCAAAACCGTTCGCTTGTTTTTAGGCTCCGTTTGTTTGGGCGTAAAATGTTTTACCTATTTTCTAGTGTTTGGTTGTGTAAAAAATAAAAAAAAATATTTTATATGTAAAACATTTTTCATCAATTGGATGAAAATGACATCTTCCGTAAGTTATTTTTCGAAATGAACTTGCTGCCTTCTACTGCATTTCTCACTACTCAGTTTCCTCAATCGTTAGTCCTAACCCACATTCAATTCCAACATTCTCAGATCTCTCCATCATTTAACCCCCCTCTATCTCTACACTATTTTGTTTATTTCTGAAAATATTTTCAAGTGCCAACCTAATATCGAAAAATAAAAGTTTGAAGTTTATTTTCTGAAATAATATTTTACATTGTAAAACATTTTACATCGAAAAAAACGGAGCCTTAATTTTTTGTTTTTTTTTTTAATCTTCAAAATGGTAGAAAGTTTCATTGATAGAAAAAGAAGTGAGTTCGAATGGATTCAAACTACTTAAAGAAAGTGAGTCCGAATGGGGTTTGAGCATGAGGTACTCGATATGCTACTTTGCTAAAAGTAGGAAAGTGTTTGTAAGCATTGAGCTTTGATTGGTGATAGGCCCCTTTTTCATCTTGTGAACTTGTATTTATAGGCATAGCAATAAGCTGATTCAGGTCTAAATTCGAATTCTGCTTTGCTCCATGGGCTGACATGTGTCCCATGATACTTCCTCCTTTTGTGCATGCAGAATTATGGGTAGTTAATTATTTGTAGTTGAAAGATCATGGGTGATGTGGCAATAACTCCCCACTACTCCACTTCTTATGCTAGCTTGACATGTGACCAATTGGCTATGACCTTTGAACTTTGGAAGGAAATAACTGATAATAGGGTCGAACTAATCTCCATGGAACAATTATCCAGTGTATCTTGCTCCATGCTTAGCCTTCAACTTCACCTTCGAATAAGGTTAAATAAAAACCCCAAGCGTAGGGCTAGATTGTCGGTAGCATAATAAACCGGCAAGTCCGGGATCGTACCACAGGGAATTCGATGATAGCTTAATCGGATTGTAGGTTGGAAAGGTAGAATGCGGCGTTCAAGGCGGCCAACTAGGTTTGCTTTGAAACGGAGAAAAGTGATGAGGCAAAAGACTAGGCAAAACGCTTAATTAACTTAAAAAGGCAAGTCTAAGGATCTTCTAACCCTTGACAAAGGATGTTACCGGTTCTCAATATAACTCGGGCGAGAGTCGCGACCGCGTGCTCACGCCCGGAGAATTTAACTTTAATGACTACATTTCTAGAAAAATGTGATAAAACGGAGGCGAACCAACTTGTTTGACAATTTAATCGAACACATAGGAGGCCACGAGCCCTCGGTGAGTCGCTTGCCAAGACCGCTTGACAAACGTCTTACCAAGTAGTTAACAATAATATTTGCAGTCTCTTTTCCTCTCACACAAGGTTAGCACTGAACGATCCTTTATTGCATATTGTTTTCTGCAATCATCTTTGGTATCAGAGCCATAATGGCTTAACATAGTGTGTTAGTACAAGCATAAACCATGGTATCATGAGAAAGCCTTTTATCAAAAATATGTCTTAAATTTTTAACTTCAAAAATTTAAATGTAAGATAACATTCAGGGTAGTGGGACGTCACCCAAGTCGCGTTCGGATTGTATGGCCGTTGAGCCCGGGGAGGGCGTGTTGGCCTGTTGTTCCGGTAAGTCGTTGACAGACGTGCTATCAGGGATGTTCTCTTACGTTTAAGAAAAAGAATGTTCTCTTTTGTTTAAAAAAAAAAAAAAAAGGGCTGGAATATGATATCAATTAATTGGTTTATGAAAGTACTAACACAATCATCTCAATATGAGAAGATTATTTCGTTCTGACAATGATAGAGTAAAGAATTCCGAATTAGTGGAATATGCCAATGTGCAAGAACAATTGAATCACTGGACAATTCCTCCAGTGCGCCCTTCTACCATATATGGGCGAGGAATGTTTGATTTTAGAAGTACCATGGCAATTAAAACCGTGGAAAAAACTGAGAGCTTAGAGCTCAACGATAAAATAATAAATCTCCTAGATCGTAGGGATTTACTTGCTCACATGAATAACTATAATTATGTTCATATTGGTTTAGTACAAATTGCCCTTAAACCATTGACACTACTTGGAACAGATACTTGTCTGCAAGTTACTTTGCGTGATGGCAGGTGTAATAGTTGGCGGTCCTCAATCATAGGGGCCGTAGAGACCAGTTTGAGTCATGGTCCTGTATATTTTAATGCTTATCCTGATTTCTCTTTATCTCTTACTGATAGAAATATAGGAGAAGCTTTGAATTGTAGAATTCAGACTAGGGGTTATGATTTTCTACCTGGATCTGAAGTAATAGCTGTGATTTATAGAATTTACTATAAAGTCATGAATACATTGAAACCTAGAGTACGAATTATGCGTCCTCCTGATCAAACTGTTTTGATTGAGTCAAATGTTTTGACATCAAATATTGCAACTAATAGGTTGATTAATTGGGAAGAAATTACCTTTCCAGAAAATTGGACTATAACAAATGTTGTTCCTCCTAGGCCAATTGCTAATAGGATAGAACACATTGTTCAAGATAATGATGGTACGGTTTTCCTAAATTTTAGGAGTCCCCAACCAGATAGGTTACTCAGGAGCAGAAGTTCTAGAAATAGCCAACCAACAACTCAAGTGCCTTATAGGGTTAGTATTCCAGCTACTAGTAGGCACTCGGTTTCGGAAATTCCGGAATCACACCAAACACAACATCCAAGAGAGGATGAGAATTTGATTGGAATAAGATTATCTGATAATCAAATACCCCATGGTGTTTATACACATCACAATAACACAGTAGAATCACCTACTGCTAGTGAGATGGCTTTCACCATTAATAATGATAATAACGCCTGAACAGAGAAAAGAAATTAATAAAGAATTTCAACAGCCTAAATACCAAGAATTTAGAACTTGGTTTTTTGCTAAATACAATGCTGATCAAAAACAAAAATTCAAAAAAGAATTTTATGATTGGCTTGAATATTCAGGAAAAATAATGCCTTTTACACAATGGTTTTATGGAAGGCATTGGATAGAAATTGATAAGTCTATTAATGTAATACAAGACTATCATAGGAATTGGAGGGATATGGCAGGAAATGTCATTAAAGCTGTCCATCCTCCAACGGTTCCGTTGTCAATTGAGGGCAACGCTAGTAATGATCCACCCTTGGAGACTATTGCTTTTGTTAAACCTACAAACACAGACCCCAATGGAAAGGTTTACAAGCAGAATAATCATACCAATGTTTGTCTCAATACCATAGGAGACCAATTGATCCGTATGGAAGAGCAAATAGCTCAAACCAGAGAAGACATTAGGAATTTGTCTTCCAAGACTGATAAAAAAGAAGATGAAATTTCACCTTCAAATATTCGACCACCATTGCCAATATCAGGATTTAATTTAACCAATCCTAATAAGAATATTGAATTGGTAGAAGAGTTACAAAAAAGATTTAAAGGGTTAACTCTTATGACGATAACAGAAGGACAAGAAATGTCTCAGCAAGAGGTTGCTGAATTAGAAAGTTCTTTTGTTCAGTCTCAAATAGAGACTATTAATAAACTTCAATATCCTTCTAAAAATTTCCCTTATAGCGGAGCGGATAGATATTACTACCCGAGACCTAGTCCTCAGGACATGTTATATGAGGAATCTGGTTACCAGAAACAAATGTCTTATAGTGGTAGAACCATCTATGAATGGAACATCGATGGAATGACAGAATACCAAATCTTTGGAGTCATACATCAAATGATGATGTATAGCACAATATGTAGAAACAATAGGAATGAAGACAAGGAGATTGCTGGATGAATCATAGTGGGATTCACTGGCATGATTAAAGGATGGTGGGATAATGTTCTCACTGAAAGCCAACGGCAAGAAATATTAAATGCTGTTAAAACTGAACCTGGTAGCAGTGTGAGACAAGATGCTGTCTATACACTGGTTCAATCAATAGTTTTACATTTTGTTGGTCATTGGGATAACCAACGGGAGCGAAGTCGAGAGTTACTTCAAAATTTGAAATGCCCAACGTTAACTCATTTTCGTTGGTATAAGGATGTGTTTCTCGCAAAAGTTATGCAGAGAGTCGATGCTAATAGTGAGCATTGGAAATCCAAATTTGTGGATGGTTTACCTTATTTCTTTGCGGAGAAAATAAGGAAGAAAATGAGAGACCAAAATAATGGCTTAACTATCGACTATGATAGATACACCTATGGTCAATTAATAGCAATAATAATACAAGAAGGTTTAACTTTGTGCAATGATATAAAATTGCATAACCAATTGAAAAAGCAGAACCTAACTGGTAAACAGGAGTTAGGACAATTTTGTGACCAATTTGGTTACGACATGCCACAATATGGGAAACCCCAAAAGAATAAGAGTAGTAATAAGGCTACTCGACACTACTCGAAAAGAAAATCGGGTAAAAAGAAACATAAAGATAAAGATAAACCATCTAGTTCAAAGAATAGCTCTGCTAAGAAGCAGAAAAATAAAACTGAAAAGAAAATTACTGCAAAATGTTTTAAATGCGGTAAAATTGGTCATTATGCAAATAAATGCAAGGCCAAAAAGAAGTTAGATGAGCTTCAATTGGATGAAGAGTTAAAGGAAACTCTTTATAAAATACTGCTTGATTCAAGTGAATCTGAACCCGAAGATCAAATAAACGATCTTTCTAGTGAAGAAGACACTTCTTCGACTTCTTCAGGAGAAGAAGAAATAGCTAAAAATTGCAGTTGTAATGACATTGAATGCTCTACTTCCGATAATTATTGAAAGGCAATAGTTGAGATGAATGGTCTCAGTATTAATGTGCTTACTGAGAAACAACAGGGTCTTTTAGAGATAATTGATCAAATTGAAGATCCTCAATTAAAAATGAAAATAATTGAAACTTGCTTATCTTCAATGAAAGAAGAAGAGGAAGAAAAGCCCCATCTTCCTAAGGAAAATTATAGTTTGAAAACTGTTCTTGATAGATTAGAACAGGTTGACAATTTGAAACCTGTTACTATTCCTGAATTAAAAGCCGAAATAAATATTTTGAAAGCAGAAGTTAAATTGTTAACAACTTTCAAGAATAAAGCTGCTCAAGAGTTTTATGACATTAAGACAAGATTGGTTGTCTTAGAAAACAAAGGTGAGTCAAGTAAGACTGATGACTTGGCTTATTTGAATTCAATTAATAAAGTGGTTTACCAAAAATGGCACATCAAAGTTAATTTGGTAATTCACAAAGAATATACTATCAACAATATTATTGCTTTGGTTGATAGTGGTGCAGACATGAACTGCATCCAAGAAGGAATAGTTCCAACACAATATTTTGAGAAAACTCCTCAAAGCCTCACTAATGCCAGTGGAGCTAAAATGATTATTAAATACAAACTTAATAATGTTTACATTTGTAACAAAGGAGTTTGTTTGGAAACAACTTTTCTTTGTATAAGAAATCTGCAACAGGAGTTAATACTTGGAACTCCTTTTCTTTCAATGCTGCTGCCAATGAAGACCAGCACTGCAGGTATAACTGCCCAGGTAGAAGGTCACGAAGTATATTTTGAATTTGTGTCTCCACCTGTATACAAAGAAATAAATGATATTATGAGAAAAATTTCTCATAAAGATAAACAAATTAATTTTCTCAAAAAAGAAATTCAAATTATGAATATTGAAGAAGTTCTACAAAAATCTTCTTTTAAAGAGAAAATTTCTCAAATTGAAGAAAACTTCAAAAAAGAAATTTGCAGTGATATCCCAAATGCTTTCTGGGATAGGAAAAAATATATTGTTTCATTACCTTATGAGAAGGATTTTGATGAAAAAAGAATTCCTACAAAAGCTAGGCCTTCTCAAATGAAACAAGAATATTTAAAATTGTGTCAAAATGAAATTGACAGTTTGCTCAAAAAGCAATTAATAAGGAAAAGCTACTCCCCATGGAGTTGTACAGCTTTTTATGTCAATAAAAATGCCGAAAAGGAACGAGATGTTCCTAGGCTGGTTATCAATTATAAACCATTGAATGAAGTTCTAATGTGGATAAGATATCCCATTCCCAATAAAAAAGATTTACTTGATCGACTGAATAAGGCAGTCATCTTTTCCAAATTTGATTTAAAATCTGGATATTGGCAGATTCAAATACAAGAATCTGATCGATACAAAACAGCTTTTACTGTTCCTTTTGGTCATTATGAATGGAACGTAATGCCATTTGGTCTGAAGAATGCACCTTCAGAATTTCAAAATATTATGAATGATATTTTTTATCAATATGCTGATTTTGCAATTTGTTATATTGATGATGTTCTAATATTTTCAGAGAACATAGATCAACATTTCAAGCATCTGAGAATTTTTAAAGATGTGATTAAAAGAAATGGGCTTGTTGTCTCAGCGCCCAAGATGAAATTGTTCCAAACTAATATTAGGTTCTTAGGACACAATATTCACCAGGGAAAAATTATTCCCATTGATAGGAGCATAGAATTTGCTTCAAAATTTCCCGATGAGATTAGGGATAAAACTCAATTGCAGAGATTTCTTGGGAGTCTCAATTATATTGGAGATTATTATAAAGAATTGGCACAGGATTCGGCACCCTTATATGATAGGCTGAAAAAGAATCCTCCCCCATGGTCTGAACAGCACACTAGAGCTGTTCGCAAAATAAAATTGAAAGCTAAGCAGCTTCCTTGTTTAGCAATAGCTAATCCGGATTGGAAGAAAATAGTTGAAACTGATGCCTCGAATATTGGTTATGGAGGTATCTTAAAACAATATAATATGAATTCTAATAAAGAAGAATTGGTTAGATTTACTTCTGGTTTGTTCAAAAATGCTCAAACCAATTATAGTACTGTGAAGAAAGAAATTCTTTCAATTATTAAATGTGTTAATAAATTTCAAGATGATTTGCTCAATCAACAATTTTTGCTCAGAGTTGATTGTAGTGCAGCAAAACAAGTTTTAAAGCAAGATATTAAAAACTTGGCTTCAAAGCAAATTTTTGCTAGATGGCAGTCTGAATTATCTGCCTTTGACTTTGAAATAGAGCACATCAAAGGAGAAAATAATTCTCTCCCTGATTTTCTTACTCGTGAATTCTTACAGGGATGAATCACCAAAATTTTGTTCAACAGAGAACAATTTTTGAACAGTGGTTAAAAATTCAGAGGGAATTATACAATACAAGAGTTGAGATGACAATTCTCAACCGTCCCCATAATAGAAGCAATTTAATCAGATGGATCAGAATTCGTGAAGCAATGCTTCAACATTATGCTCAATATGGATCAGATGATGATCAAGACTGGGAAATAGAAATGCTCCAGTCAACAATACAGGATCTCCAGGATCAACTAAATATTTTATCTTGTGCATAATTTTGCAGGATGAATCGACCACCTGATAGGGGTCGAGGAAGAGGAAATTCCTCTCGTGGGCGTGGCAAATCGAGGGTCACGCAAGCTGATATTGAAGCCTACTTGAAGGCTAACAAATTGCAATATCCATCGCTTACTGATACTGCATCAGCATCATCAGGCCCTTCAATGGCGGAAGTGGTCCAAACTGAAGAGGTTTTCAAATTGGGTGAAAACCGAGAAACAATTATGATCCTGGAATCCCAGGATGAAGATAATAGCAACAATCCGTGGGAAATAAGGTCCCGCTACATGGATATAATGGGATATCCGGCCCCAGAGGGCAAATACAGATACTTATATGAGGCAATGCTCTCAGAAACAAATTCGGTGGAATTCCGCCACACCTATGAGAGCAAGATGGATAATAAGAGTCCAATCAGTTATAGCAGGGCCATAATTAAGATGGTCATTCCAATTAACAAGTGGGGAATTCACCCGCAGCAATCCAAAACTTTGACAATAAAAGGGGAAAATGGCGTTCCAGTTCATTTTAATTACTGGGATTACATTGAAGCCTGGTCAAAGGCCTTTTATTATCAAAATCAAAAGAGGAAACACTCATGGTTTCTGAAAATTTGCCCAAAATTGATTGGCAAAAATGATTTACCAAATTGGTTTGTTAATTGGTGGTCTAAATTTGGACCAAAATCTGATTTTTTACCCAATGAGGTACAGAAGGAACTTGAGTTCTTCCAGGAAAACCATCCTCAAATAAGGGGAACTAATACATCTGAAGGAAAATCATTCCTTTATATAATGATTACATTTGGGATTCCTTGGATATGGAAATGGGATCTCGTAGTTGGAAGAAATAATTTGGATCTTCCTATCCTACAGCGCACTTTCCAATACAGATGGTGGAAAGGAATAAATTTGGAGCAGACTTTCTCAGAAATCCAATCTGCTACCAACAAATTAAAGACACAAGTCAAGAGGAGGGATAAATTGGCTATTAAAAATCCTTTCTTGGAGATCTCAGCCCAATTAAGGGCCAAACAACCTAATTTGTCAGATGATGAAGTCGTAATCAAAACAATGGACTTCATGAAAGAACAGTTCTTGCAGACGGTTCAGGCAACCCAGACTGCAGCTGATGATGAATCCATGACATCAGCTAAAAGCAATGATGAAGACACTAATCCCTTCACATGCCTGGCAGGGGAATCACAAGATCCCTATGAAGATGAAGGGACTCAAGCTCCTACTCTAGGAGATTTTTGGGACAGCATGACGGAAATGATGGCCGAGCAGCTGTCCTCTCGCAAGGGCAAAGAGAAGCATCAATGATAATGCTTCAGCTTCAATTCAAAGTTTCAATAATGCATGCTTCCAAATAAAGTCCGGGAGCACACTCAATGGATGTAGAGTAATTTTCAAAATACTCAATTAAGGAGTATTGTCAATTTTAGGTCCAACAACTTATAGGTGGGATGTTTGGTGTTGATGGGGCTCCTTTGCACCAGACCAATATTTTCCTTTAAGTTGTTATTTCATTTTCTTTTACCTACTTAGTCCTGTTGAGTCCTAAATATAAGGGACGCGTCTTTCCTTTCTTAGGCAGAATTTTTTCAAACTTCTTTTCTTCTCTTCTCTGTAACCAGCTTCCGCTTCTCTCCCTCATCAATAATATTTGCAGTCTCTTTTCCTCTCACACAAGGTTAGCACTGAACGATCCTTTATTGCATATTGTTTTCTGCAATCAAAACCGTTCGCTTGTTTTTAGGCTCCGTTTGTTTGGGCGTAAAATGTTTTACCTATTTTCTAGTGTTTGATTGTGTAAAAAATAAAAAAAAATATTTTATATGTAAAACATTTTTCATCAATTGGATGAAAATGACATCTTCCGTAAGTTATTTTTCGAAATGAACTTGCTGCCTTCTACTGCATTTCTCACTACTCAGTTTCCTCAATCGTTAGTCCTAACCCACATTCAATTCCAACATTCTCAGATCTCTCCATCATTTAACCCCCCTCTATCTCTACACTATTTTGTTTATTTCTGAAAATATTTTCAAGTGCCAACCTAATATCGAAAAATAAAAGTTTGAAGTTTATTTTCTGAAATAATATTTTACATTGTAAAACATTTTACATCGAAAAAAACGGAGCCTTAATTTTTTGTTTTTTTTTTTAATCTTCAAAATGGTAGAAAGTTTCATTGATAGAAAAAACCTCAATATATCAATAGATGGTTATCCTTCAGAGTAAAGAATACAATAACCAATTAATAGGAGGCCCAAATTTCCAAATTTTGACTCTAACCTTGCAAATCAAAAGCCAAACGCCAACCAGCTTCACAACATGCCAAAAGTCCATGTTGACCGGATGTCATTAATCCACAAATGAGCGCTACAAAAATTCCTATTATCAGCAGTCCTTGTCTCATCTCTACCTTAAAATTTTCTCCCTCTTGGGAGTCAACTCTAAACAAATTTTAATTTCCTATTTAATACTCCCTAATTACGTAGACCATGCAAAACTACGTCTATGTTAATTTCTATAATTTCTCAGGCCAAGTCCGTAAACATTATTTAATTTTCTTGAAAGCAACCTGAAGAAAACCCTTCATTTTTTTTTTAACATCAAAAAAGATTTTATTAATCTTTCGAATGAATAAAAAAAGATTGAAAGGATAAACTCAAAACTCAAAAAAAAAACCTAAACTATACAACAGGAAAGGACACCCCATAAGAACTTTGAACAACCTAAGCAACATGAAAAAAACCTAAGGCGAGGGTTATCAACGACGGCGGACGAACAACTCAATATAAATTACATGAAAGCAACATGAAGAAAGCCTAAGACGAGGGTTATCGACGACGGCAAATGAAGTACTCAATATAAATTAGGGTGGTGATAATACAAAAACTGTTTTTGTTGGTGTCAAAACACGAATTCATAAAAGTCTTGTCTATTGCACAAGGTACAAGCCTTTTGTGCACTAGAATTTCGACACCAACAAAAAACAGTTTTGGCATTATCATTATGGTTTATATTTAGCAAAATACTCTGTTCGTTCCAAAGTTTTAGTGCTCTTAGAAAACATCGATCATTTAATTTTTGGATCAATAAATAAAGTATTTTCTTGCATCATTTGCAATTTTTTAGCTTCAATTTAAAGAACTAATTGAGATCTTTAAGTCAGTGTGAAAAAATACAAAAACAAAAAAAACAAAAAACTATTCCAATGGAAATACCCTTTCTGATCTACAAATTGCACGAGTTTTCACTATAAAGAGGGAGGGGGGTATCTTTGACCGATTATTCAATATATTCTGATAGGATAACAAAAGAAACGATTCCAATTCCTGTTTTCTAGCTTAGGGTACGCGTTTGTCACGGGAATTAGAATTAACCTTTGTTTTTTCACCTTTTGTGACCATATATACTTCTTCTAAATTGTCTTTGCTCCGGCCCGCTGTCAAATCATTGGTCTCACAATTCTCGCACTCACTAATTTTAAATGTTTTGAAGGTTTCTGAATGACGTTTTCATGCTCACACGCATTATGTGACTTAGGATCAGCATCCCAACTTCACTCCAAGTTTAACCTTTAATTTCCTATATAATTTAACTATTTTTAATATGATTGATGTACAAGTCCATTCAAGGGCAGACACAGAGGGTGTTCGGCTCCTGCACAACTCCAAATACTCCATCAATTATAATAGTGTCTGAGGTTAATATGGAAAAGTTCTATAGGATAGCCCCTGCAATTCTCTCGAGGAGAAAAACAAGTTCATAAAGTTCCTATAATCTCCTAAAATTTCAAGTTATCAACCATTTATTTGGTCGTAGGTACAATATTGAATCGCGGTTATATATATACCCATGATTTCATCTCATTCTCAGAACTAGATAGTAGCAAATATATTTGGATTCTAATTTTTTGTTACTTATGTAGAAAAACATATGATTCGGGCTCCTGTTGAGTACAAATCCAGCGTCTGCCACTGAATCCATTATAATTAAAATCAATCGAATTTGATCTAGATAAAATTAAAATAATCTTAGATTGTCATTTGAAATCCTCCCGGATTCTTTCATAGATAAGAATTTTTTTAAAGAAAAACTAAAATAATTTTATATACTCATTATTGCATTGAGCGAGGGCTCAAAGTCAAAACCATCTCATCCATACAGCGTAGTTAATTTATTCTGAGTGAAAATTATCTTCGAATTCGACTCTCCTTGAATTGAAATTCTCATGAAGGCCTAATATTCCAAATCTTGAGGTCACTGAAAGTTTGTCTGATCGGTAATTTTAGACCCCAAATATAATTGAAGTGGCCTAGACGTCCCGTTATAAAAAATATATTAATCTACCGTGAAGCACTGGTGGTCCGAGGGAACCAGTTACAGAGCAAAAATGTGCTGCCACGTATTGCAAGTGGGCTTGCAAAGGTATTTATTATTGCCAACTTTCTTAAAATCACTAATCAATAATCTCATACACGAGTGGTGCTTTGTATTTCCTCCAATTATTGGCTTCTTAGTTCTTATCCTTCTTTTGTGAGGTAGATTGGCTCACTTTGTAAATGCCAGGTTTGAAAATATTCTAGTTTTTAACTTTACAGAACAATTCACTACTCGACTTGTTCGGCTAGTTTATCAGGCCTACTTTGTGATCATTATCATTACCCTTGTCTTTTGCCACCGTCGGCTCAGAACTCCTGATCTTGAGATGCTCATAACTTTAGGTAAAACTTCGTTGTCGTCAGAGGAGAATACTGATTCCGCTCCTAAATCTCGTGACCCTAAGAATCATGCTCATAAAAAACGGAACAAATGGGTGACACGAAATTAAACCACAGTTATGCAGAATGTCAATGTGTTCTGAGGAGATATCTTACACGTTAGTATACAAAACTCTCGTTCACAGTAAAGAGCTAAATCTTGGAGACATATATAGTAGGTCAATGACGATAATTATTTGCATAGAGGAAGAACTCTGTGACTTGAAGATGCCAAAATATTGAAGGCAAGCCGGCGCCCGGCGGGGCTCCCGGCCAGCACCCCCTCGAATTTTGTCTATTTTAGAGAAGTTCAAAAATGTGTACACTTGAATAATAACACTATGCATGGGATGAAAGAATATCTACGTACACAATTCATTATTGTCATTTCGGCCGACCCCGACGGGCAAATAGCAATTGTTGGCCACCAAGTACTCGGTTCAATATTCTTCAAATCTCATTACTCAAATAGTATAAGAATACAGCATGGAGGAGGTTAATATATAGTTGGCATTGGTTGTAGGAAATGAATCAGTGACGTATGGTATGATCATGTGCTTAACACTTAATATTCGTTCTTTTATCACAAGTGGAATTTATGAATTATAAGGAAATACTAGTATATATACTAATAAACAAGTCAGTACTCCATGCTTAGCATGTGTACCATGTTCTATGCATAGATTCAATAATATTCTAAAGTAGGAATTTAAAATTATGCCAATAAATTTGAGGGTTACAGGTAGTTTAATTGCCCAAAGCTTTCTATTTTGTATACTTTTTAATGATGCGATTAAATTCCATCCTTCTCAATCTGGGTAGTGCCTTGAGTGTCTGCTTACTCCACAACCTCACCTTCGAATAAGGTTGAAAACCCCAAGTGTAGGGTTAGATTGTCAATAGCGTAATAAACTGGTAAGATCGGAATCGTATCACAAGGAATCGGAAATAGCTTAATCGGATTGTAGGTTTAATATGGTGGATTTCGGCGTTTAAGACAGTCAATTTGGTTTTGCTTTGAAAGTGGAAATACTAAGGAAAAAGACTAGAAAAGTGCATTATGAACTAAAAGAGGCAAGTCTAGGGATCGTCTTTCCCTTGAGAAAGGCCGTTACTGGTTCTCGATTAGTCACGACCGCGTACTCACGCTTGGAAGATTTAGCTTTTAAAGACTACGTTTATCGAAAGATGTGATTTGCCGGAGGCAAACTAACTTGTTTAATTCATTAATCGAACACGTAGGAGTCCACGAGCTCAAGGCATGCCACGTGCCAAGACCGCTTGGCTAAACGGCATGCCAAGAAGTTAACACTCCTAGTTTAGACCAAAAATGCAAGATTAGCTCTTATTCCAAAAACCTTGCTTTGACCGGGAAAAAAAAAATCATGCTTTTATGCCCAAGGGTTTGAGAACCAAATAACAACCTAAGTCTACGGGAAAGATTAACCCAAGACTTAGCCAAAAGACTACTCAACCATAGCTAAAGAACAGGACATAGCATAGAAATAAGACATGATTTTTAACCGATAAAAACGAAAACAAACTTGATATTATCTAGGATATCTAGTCCGTACAAGCAACTTTAATAAACAAGAAATTAACAAATGACAAAGACTTACTAGAGTCTTGAAGATATTAGCTAAGAAAGCTTGAAAGCATCCACATGGAGTTCTAGAAAACCAAAAATAGCTAACTAAAAATAGCCATACTTCCCATAAATGGCATAAAAGCCTATTTATAGGGCTTGCAAAATATCTCTTACAAAAAAACAAAAGGTCTCTAAACTATCCCAAAAACATTCCACAAGTGGAAACTTTTCATAAATGGAAAGTTGAAAAAGTTAACAAAAATTTAGAGAATTTTTCCAAACAGTATCGGTACTGGGTCTTCAATCGACTGAAAAATCAAATCTCTGGCAAGCAGGTACTGGGTCAGCAAATTTCTGTTTTTGGCCTCAGCTTCACAGCTCCTCAGCATCTTATTTTCATTTTCTTAACTTAAGTAAAAACTACATTTTAAACATTTCTTTTACATTTTCTTTACTTTAATTTATTTAATAAAAATAAGAAAGTACCCTCAATTTGGAAACATTGGCATTACTAGAATTTCAAGATTCCAATTAAATCAAAATGTCAACCCCCCACTTTTAGTGTAAAATGGAAAACTGCACATTTTTCTCTAGAGAAAATGGCTCAAAACATGACCTTATTCTTCAAATAAAATCTTGCAACTTTGCAGTTATCTTTAGAAAAATTTAAGGATCAATTATTGCCATTTTAATCTCGAAAATCGATACTTTTTTGGAAAGTCAATTTTCCTTTCTTAGGCAGATTTTAAGGGGCCAACAAGGTCTTCGGGTACTTGGAAGCACTTGGGCCATCCATGACATTGAAATGCGCATTATTTGCACGTTTTACTTGAAAATACTAAAAGCACACAATATCATTATAAAAGTTAAATAAACGCAAGTTAAAACAACATAAAACCAGACTAGTCGCACCAAATATCTACAATATTAAGTGTTCATCAGTGTCTAACCGGTAATAACCTTTCGATAACTCAGGTGTCTGGGTTAGCTTAATTATGCGCACCTCGACTAATTTTGGGGGAACAATTCCACCGGTCACTCTCAAGGGTCCAATTAGAATCATTAGAGTCAGAACAAAGCTCTGTATGGGCTGACCTCAAAAGAGTTGCATATAGCACCTGAGAGATTTCGAATCTGAAAACTTAAGAGGAAGAAAATCCGTAAATTCTAAGTCTTGACCACTAGGCCAACAGTTATTGATAATAACCTTAGGAAATGAGATTTTCTAATAGAGCTGATAAATGAACTAAGTTACTCAAGTTTGATCTAGTGTTCAGATTCGTTGATGATTACATAGACCAATTAAGCTTAGCACATTTTTACATGCATTAAACTTTAAAACCAAGCTGTCACCTTTTTTGACGTATAAAAAAAATCAAGCTCCTCGAAATCAATTTGTGATGTGCAAAGCTCATTTGAGATCAACTCATCTGATAAAAAAGCTAGTAAATTAATTTTAACTCGAATAAAATCCTTTATGTTTTTAAACCGAGCTCAAACAAAATCCATTTCTCTATTCATTCACTTCGTTGGGCTCATTTATCAGCTCTATCTTCTACTAATACGTTTTCAATACAGCTGCTTTAAAGTAAAATTTTCCTTGTAGTTATTGGACGTCTAGTTCAATTTTTTGGTAGGGGCAACTATATATACTCTCTGTAACAGAAAAATGAACTGGACATTCAATATATGGAGCTAAACAGAAACCTAATCCTATTTTAAAACTATTGAGCAATGCTTGGTATCCCAAAAGGGTACTCCGAAAATATTCCGAAATGAGAAGCTAATGGTCCAAATTCACTTTGAAATGAATCTGGACCACAGATTTCTTATTTCGGTGGTACCCTTTTGGGGTGCATAGAATTATTGTTTTGAGAAAAAAAATCTTCAAAGTCTACATCTTTTGTGAATAATTTAGAACGTCATCGGACCAATAAAATATCTATTTTTTAATGATTAAGTTAGAAAAAATAAAGAAGAGTAAATGAGAAAACTGTGCTGAAACAATAATTCATTGTTTCCATAAGGAAGCCAAAAAAAAGAAAAGAAAAAAGAAGTCAAATTAACGCTCCAACAAAATAGACATTCCCAGTAATTTATTGATGAGAATCGAATCAATTGATTCGGGATTAAAGAAATACGTTCATTTTTTGGCAAGTGAATTACTACTATTATTTACCTCTTAACTTCTTGAGCATAGCATATCAAGTTAATCTAATCAGATTTTTCTACAACTAAGCAATCTAATCATATAAATGCACTTCAAAATTCATCTCTTAATTGGTATGCTATGGAAATTGTGTGTTTTGGGTAACTATAAATCTTTTTGGTAACTATGGTAATTGTGTTGGTTTTATAATTTGAAGCACTAAAAGATAAATCTACAATGAAAGTTTTACTTACATGTCCTGAATTTTTACCATTTTTAAATTTACGCTCATTATACGTCATTATTAAATACATATACCTCTTGAACTTTCGATTAAAGAACAAACATGAACAACGTCAAAAATCAGTGAAAAGTCCAAAACTACCCATTCAACCCCATCAATTTGACTCTGCAACCCCTCTACTTCTTCTCTTTATCTCTAATATTTAAGGAAAAATCTCATCGCTCTCATCGAGCATTCAAATTCAAGTTAAAAGTCTAAGAGATGTGTAAATCTGACAATATAGTAGAGATGATCTAAGTTAAAAATGACAAAACTACAGTAGACATAAGAGGAAATTATCTAATTTTGAAGTACATTAATAGAAATAAGTGGTGTTATTTGTTAAAATAATAAAAATCATTTCGAATTTTCTACTATTATGTGCCAGTATTATTTTCTTGGGTTTATTATAATATACACAACCCATATGGCTTGGCTGGCGTGGGGTTAAGTTTCTCCTACATGAGCTGGATCCACACTCAAAGGAGATGGTCAGAGACCCACTTTTTTCCCTCCCCAAAAAACAATACCACAAACAAGTGCAGAAAATTAAACTTGTTTAAGTTCACATCCAAGTCTTCAATCACATAAACGACAACTTACACATATATTTCACCTCCTCTCTCTCTCTCTCTCTCTCTCTCTCAATCAAGTTCTCTTTCCTCAAAACTCTCTTTCTGGGAAAATTTGGGTAAGTTCGCAGCTTCTTGAGATTTCTTGAATCAAGCATCATCCTTTCCACTCAAAGCTCTGTGGTGTAATTCACTAATTTTCCCCTTCTGGGTCTTTGTAAATATTCATATCTGGATGTGGGTCCGGGGTTAGAAGTGAATACTTGAATTTGGGGTGTCAAGGAGCAAAATCAATGGCCGGCGATGGGGTCTCCGACCTTTTTCCGGTGGGTCTCCGGGTACTTGTCGTCGATGATGACCCAACTTGTCTCATGATCTTAGAGAAGATGCTTCAGAACTGCCTCTATGAAGGTAAATAGATGCATACATATACACATACTTATATATATTGAGTGAACATAATGAGAGTTGACTATTGGGGTTGTCCCAAAGTTGCGTTCTTTCATCATTTTTGTGGTTGAAAATCTTTTTATTTTCCGGATTAAGTTTTAATTATGCTGATGCTGTGGGATATATTTGTGAAAATCTTTCTAATGCTTCCCTATTAGCTTTTGACTCATAGATTTAGGATTTGCTCATGGAATTAGGATTTTAAGGTTTTATAAGGACTTTATTGAATAACCCACTGACGTTTAGGAGTGATGCTACATCTTACCTCAATCTAAGCCTTTGATTTTGCTCACATATGGAAATCGGTTATGCTAAAAATTGCACTTTGGTGAGTAAAAACTGACGTTACATGAGAACTGTATGCGAGATTTTGGACTAATTTTGCATCAATTTGTAAATCTGACCTTGATTTTTGTTGGATTTGGAAATGGGTTATGTACAAAATCTGCAATTTGGTGTGAAAAGGCTTTTTCTGCATACAAGTTATAGTACCTTTGCACTTACTAGATTTATGGGTCATTTGTTTGGTTTTGGGTTCAGGTTTCACTGAGAGAAGTTGAGAGACTGTCCACAATTTCCTTCTTCTGGGGTTGATGTTGTTAATTCATGAAATTGAGAGTTAAAATGATGTGATTTATAGAAGAACCTCAAGGGTTTGGCCGGGTGGTCAAGGCTTGGGACTTAGAGGATTGCTCCCTCCTAAGAAACTCATGTTTGAAACCTCTTAGGTGCTATCAACTCACTTGGGGTAAGCCCATATAGAGTAAAGCTTTAATTGGGGGCCCTGCTAGTGATCGGTGGGATTGGTCTCCTAGGATTAGTTGAGGTGCGCATAAGTTGGCTTGGACACCTTAGTTATCAAAAAAATGATGTGATTTGTAGAATTTTTCAGGGTTTCCAGTTACCAAATATAACTCCGCTGAGATTTCCGTACTCAAAACCCACTTAGATGTGGAGTGATGTTACATCATGTTCAAATCTGAGCTTTACTTTCTCTCAGATGTTGAAAATTACAATTTGGAGTGACAGGAATAATCTGTTTACGAATTCTAAAACCTCGGAAGTTATCTTACTTGTATTTTTGTGGGAGTGTACTGTTTTAGTCATGTGGTTTATGGAAGACTTGATGCAATTTTCTGGGCTTTTTTCAGTTACCAAATGCAACAGAGCAGAGATTGCATTGTCAATACTAAGGGAGAACAAAAATGGTTTCGATGTAGTTATAAGCGATGTGCACATGCCTGACATGGATGGGTTCAAACTCCTTGAGCACATTGGGCTGGAGATGGACCTGCCTGTTATCAGTAAGCACCTTGATTCACTGGATTCAGATGGTGTATAGTCTTTTTTTAAGAAATTCGAAGTTCTTTCATTCTTATACTTACAATATGGGATGTAATTTTGTTCTTGCCTAGTGATGTCTGCGGATGACAGTAAAGATGTTGTGATGAAAGGCGTTACTCACGGTGCATGTGATTATCTGATCAAACCAGTGCGGATTGAGGCATTAAGGAATATATGGCAACACGTAGTTCGGAAAAGGAAGAATGAGTGGAAGGATGTTGAGCAATCAGGAAGCATAGAAGACGGAGAAAGGCAACAGAAGCAATTAGAAGATGCAGAGTTCTCGTCATCCGGAAATGAAGGGAATTGGAGAAGCTCAAAGAGGAGGAAGGATGAGGAAGATCAAGGGGAGGATAGGGATGATACATCTTCGCTAAAGAAGCCAAGGGTAGTTTGGTCAGTTGAGCTCCATCAGCAGTTTGTGGCGGCAGTGAATCAACTTGGCATTGACAGTACGAGTCTCTATCCATTTCTTTTAAATTGTTTTTCTTTGTCATGCTTAGCTTTGTGTGCAAAGAGTGTCTGGTTTACCAATCTCAGTAAGAAAAGATGTAACTATTTTTCTATGCTTTGATGGAGAAGTCAGCGTTCTTCCCTCTCCTGTCTTTAGTCACATTTTTCTCTTTGATAAGACTGTTGTATTATGCGTATTGCTTGATGGATATTGCTTGATGGAAATAACCAATGAAGTTTGTGCAAATTGCAAAAAAACTGATTTACCTGACATAAGACCTGCAGTATATGCTCAAATATGTATGTATATGTTGTTTTATCCATTTTCATGCCTTGTAAAAAACACCCTTTTAGGTTTTAGTTGTTGCAAGGGCCACCAATCAATACAATGATAGAAGAGGGCAAACTGCAGAGTGTGGATCTAAGGAGATCCACTTTGTGCAAATAAAAGTAAAGGATTGGTCTGTATCCAGCCTACATGCAGTTTACTTTGGGTTTTGTGAGCTGTTCCGCTGAATAGGATCTTATGTTAATTGGCAGAATTTTTCTAATAAATTGGCTACAAGACAGCTTGTTTATATGATTATTCAGTGTGCTGCCATTATCTATACTTCAGTACTCCTTTTTCGTTTTCCCTTGTGTTCTCTAATCGGGGAAATATGACTACAGAGGCTGTTCCAAAGAAAATTCTGGAGTTGATGAATGTTCCTGGACTCACTAGAGAGAATGTTGCTAGCCACCTTCAGGTATTGTGCTATTTTTCATGATGCATAAAGAAATTCAATGGCATATGTCCTCGCGTCATTTGTATCATTATATGTACGTAACACCTACTATTAGCTGTTTCCCAATGTTCCTTATAGGGGCACTCACAACTACAGCTTTTTTGTGCAGAAATATCGTCTATACCTCAGAAGGCTAAGTGGGGTATCACAGCATCAGAGTGGACTCAACAACTCTTTCATGGGACCATCAGACCCAACCTTTGGGTCGATGTCTTCACTCAACGGGCTTGATCTTCAAGCTCTTGCTGCCACCGGTCAACTCCCAGCGCAAAGTCTTGCCATGCTCCAAGCAGCATCCTTGGGTAGGTCCCCAAACAAATCCGGCATTTCCATGCCCTTTATGGATCAGAGGAACCTTTTCAGCTTTGAAAATCCAAAGCTAAGATCAAGAGAGGGGCAGCAGCAGCCACAAATGAGCAATAATAGCAATGGTAAGCAAGTTAACTTACTCCATGGGATCCCGACAAACATGAATATGCAACCCAACCCACATGGAAGCCAGAGTAGCTCTTTAATGAATATGCAAATGTCTCAACCACAGTCAAGACCAGCGATATTCAATGACACGGGTGCTAATCAAATTTCAAGGCTTCCATCTTCAATAGCGCAGCCTAATTTGTCAAATGGGATGCCAAGTGGGGTAGTTTTGGCAAGAGATGGAAACAGTTCAGTTTCTCAAGCCTCTACAATGGTTGATTTCTCAGTACACCCAAATACAGATTTCCAAGGCAATAGTTTTCCGCTCGCAACTAATAATTCACGGGTGTCCGTTATCACTTCTAAGGGGTTGCTCCAAGAAGACAGTATTAACTCGGATATTAAAGGATCAAGAGGGTTTGCTACTAGTTATGATATTTTTGGTGATCTCCAACCGCACAAAACACAAGATTGGGAGTTACAGAATGTGGGCCTGACCTTCGATGCATCCTCGCATTTGAAAACTCAAGGTAGCATCAATGTCCCACCTTCAGTTTTGGTGCACCAAGGGTTCTCTTCTAGCCAAAACAATGTGCAGAACAGAAGTGCGTCTGTTGGAAAGGTAATGTTCTCAGTTGGGGAACAAAGTGGACATGGCAACGCCCAAAGTATGTGTCAACAAATGGATTCTCTCCTCGATTGTAATTCATTAAGGGTTAAAGCTGAAAATCATCCTGAAGTGGGCGGTCAGAATACGCTATTTCATGGACAGTTTAGTCAGGAGGACCTAATGAGTGCACTACTCAAGCAGGTAAATTTCCGACCTCTTAGTCTGCTTTTTGAAGGTTGGATTACATTTGAACGTTGAAGTTTGTCTTAATTTTTTTTGAGCCGTCTTCATCTTTAAAGAACGGTTTTTTAGCTTTTGGTTAAAATAATTAACTTTTTTGATTCACCTAGTTGAGTAGAATTGGCAAGGTTAAAAAAATGTCGTTAAATCCTGAGATAAGGTTCTGAAAAGACCATACAAGCCAAAAAAGTTGGCCTTGCTTTGTTTTTGTCCGTAGCGAACTTTTTTTGGACACAGAATAGAAGCAAAATCAGTCGAAAAACAAATAAGTTGTTTTGCATAGGACAGGTCAAATTAAACTGAGTGTATTAATCTTCTTACCGTGCTTTTTTTTTTTTTTTGGGTCATATGGCAGCAAGAAGGACTTGGAGTGGGCAGCAACGAATTTGTTTTTGATGGGTTTCCCTTAGATCATCTTCCTGTGTAGGATGCATGCTTCATTCTCTAGCTCTATCAATGGTTTGCACTTTGTGGTGTACATAGTTGCTGTTACTGCAGAATTCAACTCTCTCATTTTCTGCAACCAAATGGTAGAAATTCAGTTTCCCTCCTAGTTCAAGACACGGGATCTTGATTGCTTCATATGAATCAAATACATCATAATTTGTCGAAAGGGGGAGGAAAAACTTGAAGGATACAGCTGCATGATGTGCGCAAATCGCATGCCAAGTTTTGACCGCTTGTAGTGAATCTGTTGGAGAACTTTGTATTGCGGTTTTCTGTGGCACATGTGAAGCTGTTTGGTGGGGGCAAAGTTTTATTGTGCTTCTTGGTTGTGGAATTTGGGACTTTTTTCAGGTTTGTGGAGATGAGTTTCTGAGAAATCTGTAAACATTTGTTGGAGCCTTTGTAACTATAATAACATGCTTTGTCGTTTTAGGTACACAGACTATAAAATGTACAGATTTCAGTTGATTGCTCAAGACACAAGTCTTGGTACTTTTATGTTAAAATTTCACTTCCCTCTTGTACTCGAGATTGGATTCTGGTTTATGCTTTATGAGCTTTTCTAATAATATCACCTCTTTGTAATCGCGCCTGTTTCTTTCAGTAATCTGTTTTTAATGATAGAGAAATCTCCTCATAGTCATATTATTATTGAGGATTACAGAGCGAATTTTGCATGCTTATGTTGAAGATGGAAGAACTATTTTCACAATGATCAAGTATTAAGTTTTGGGTGCACGGAAGTTCCTGATACCACTATTTATCACCAGTACAGTTCTCAACTTCTGCATGATAATTCCAATTGAATACTTGTATCGTCAACGTTCATATATGTAAAGGTTTCGACCGAGTGTTTGAGTGCATTTTGTATGTGGTTTTAGACTTTTTGCTATCTGAAGGGCAGGCTATGGAAGATGATGGACGTCTCAAGAATAGAGAACAGGAACAGAGAGTCGCCTTCTGCCGTAAATAGCAGCTTCCCATGGCTCGTGATGCGTTCACATGAAAACTACGAGTGGTGAAATTGTGCGGAGGGCCCTAAAGACTGAACATTTGGTGGCCTACGAAATGTCGAAAAGGCGAACCAAACAAATATGCAAATCAGATCGGCTCGACGTTGGAATGGGTAGCCTGTTTTATAGCAGTAAAATACAGTAGGAGGTTCTTGTCTTGTGATAGTTACGATTTTGTCTCCCTTTTGTTATCTTCTACAGTTCTTGCAAAGGAAGGGCCCCGTGCATTACCTTTTCGGAGTGAAACGTACCCAATGCTTGTCAATATGTATACTTTCTAAACATAGTTTAAATCAAGTATTAAACCTCACTTTTCCGAATTTTTTTTAGATACAACGGTTGTTTTTAACGCCATTTCACATGAGGTGAGTTCTAGATATGCGTATGGTCTCACTTCATGTGAGAGGAGCGTTACACTTACAAATAACCGTGAATCAGAAATTTGTTTCTTCTCCCACCAAAATCTACTTCTCGGAAATTTTCATTTTAAGAATAAGTTTTAAACGTGGTCCATCTAACCAAATTCATGAAATAGTCTACACACACAAATGATACCAAATCTATGTAATTCTGTTAGTTGCTTTCAGGGATAGCATCAGAGATATTAAGAATGTAAAATCATTCTAACTCGAATTCAATTTTTTGAACGTCCACTCACTCAAAAGTGACACCCTTATCGCACTTGTTTCTTTAACTGATCTAGAAAAATAGAAAAACAAAATAGTTCCAAGATTACATATAACCAAGTAAGGAGTGGAGTTTGAAACTCTATCTACCCAAAAGGCTCCATCAAAATATTTGCAATCTTCAATCCCAGACAGATCATGAAACTCCAAATCGTCTAAACCAATAGCTCAAATTGTATTGAACAACAATTTTGTTCTCTTACCTATTAAGGAAAAAGAAAAAAGAATCTAACGCGAAGAATTACCATTGGCCTCAAAGAATTACCCTTTGCCGCAAAGAATTACTCTTGGCTGCATCGAATTACTCCTGACTGAGAAGAATTACTCTTGGTCACGAAAAATTACTCATTGCCGTTACGAATTACTCTTGGCCGTATCGAATTGCACTTGGCCGCACATAATTGCACTTGGCTGGGAAGAATTGTGAGACAATAAAGTAATTCGATGCGGCTAAGTGCAATTCAAAGCGGCCAAGTGCAATTCAATGCGGCCAAAAGCAATTCGATGCGGCCAAGAGTAAATTGTCGCCAAAAGCAATTTGATGCGGCTAAGTGCAATTAAATGCATCCAAATGCAATTCGTAGCTGCCAAGAGTAATTCTGTATGGCCAAGAGTAATTCTTCGCAGTCAGGAGTAATTCTTGCTAAGTGCAATTTGATGCACCCACAAGTAATTCAATGCACCCAAAAGCAATTCGATGCGGTCAAGAGCAATTCGATGCGGTTTTCATTGCGGCCACGAGTAATTTCTTTGTGGCAAAATGTAATTTTTTGTGGCCAAAAGTAATTCTCTGTGACTAGGAGTAATTCTTTGCGCCTAATAATAATTCTTTATGAACTTCTAATCTCAGCCATTAGCTTCAATGGTTGAGATGGAGTAACTTTTTTTGTGTCCTCATAAAGTCATAAGGGCATCCACATATATATCTCTTCTTCCCTCTCCAAACTAAATTAAAGAGCCAAAACTGAGAAAACACCTCACAACACCCAAATATCAGCCTCTCTTCCTCCCTCACTATTTTACAAAAAATTAACATTTTCTACAGTGGCTCGTTTCCTTTACAGAGCCACTGTTCACTCGCGTCGGAATATTTTAATCACTCCCTCTAAACTGATGACGATGGCGACGAAATACCTGGTTGGGGAGGTAGCTGTTGAAGATGAAGACCACGACGCAGACGACGATGGCGAATGGTTCAAGTCGGAGTTGAAAACTATATACGGTTTCGCAGTAGTGAAAGATCTAGTTTGGGGATTTTGTTTTTGTTTCAAAAGGAGAGAGAGAGAGAGAGAGAGAGAGAGAGAGAGAGAGAATGAGAATGGGGTTCCGTTTGTGTTTGCTGATTTTTTGGGTTGGGTTGAGGTTGAAAGGAAGTGAGAGAGAAAGGTTGCTGTTTTTGCTAGTTTTTTTTTTTTTTTTTTCTGTTTAGTTGGTTTGACTGGGGGGCAAGGTGTTGAAACTTTATATACATCTCAAAACCAATTGGCAATGAGTGGAGAGATTCCAAATGTTATTAAGTGATCACCCATTCCACACCCAAGCAATGTGGGACTCTATTTTCTTAACATCCCCCCTCACGTGCAGCCGCGTTTGAGGTCTGTCACGTGTGGCCACTTTTTGGGTCCTATCATCGTGCAGCCTTTTTGCTGGTCTGTCATCGTGGGGTGTGGATTGTAAATTTTTTAAAATTTGGGGTGAAATGGGCCCCGCTCTGATACCATGTTGAAACTTTATGTCCATTTCAAAACCAATTGGCAATGAGTGGAGAGGTCTCAAATGTTATTAAGTGATCACCCATTCCACACCCAAGCAATGTGGGACTCTATTTTCTTAACACAAGGGTTGGGGTAGAGGGAGTGAGAGTAAAGTAGTTTTTTTTTTTTTTAAGGTAGAGAGTGAGAGTACAGAGGTTGATTCCATAATTGTGAAAAAGTGATAAGTTAAAGTAGAGAAGTAGATTTTAAAGATTAAGTTGGTCCAAAATCAGCTGAGGCTGATGCAGATGCTCTAATGCTCCTATATATATATATTCTTCAAATTAGCACAAAATTTGAAAAGTTTGATATTCTTCTCTCTCTCTCTCTCTCTCTCTCTCTCTCTCTTTATTGGAAAAATCACGGAGACATTAATGTACAGTTGTTAAGAGTAAATAAATCACGCATCAATTGTGTAATATGTGCAAAAAATGTGAGCACTTTACTGAAAGGAGAAGAATGAGCCAAAACTATTATATCAAAGTAATTATCCATTACAAAAACCTGTCTTTTGTTAAGTATAAATGAGTTATACACCCTAGTGTTGTGTACTATAGAAAAATTAAGTTGAATAAGAAAATTAACTCTAATGCGGAAATACAGGCCCATTAATATTTTTGTTGGTTTTCAACTTTTAATCCAATGCAGGCAAAGATGAAATTATGACTTAGAATCAAGATGCAACAAAATCAATACATTTGTTGCTACCAACATATTGCAATTCCTTGCGGCCAACAGTAAATATATGCGGTCAGGAGTAATTATTTGCGGCCAAAAATAATTATTTACAGCCAGAAGTAACTCTTTGTGAACTTTTAATTTCAGCTATTGGCTTCAACAGTTGAGATGAAGTGTCTTTTTATGTGTTCCCAGAATGATTCTTTAAATTAGCATAGAATCTGAAAAAATTTGGTATTTTTCTCTCTCTTCTCTCTCTCTCTCTCTCTCTCTCTCTGTTCTTACGGTCATGTATGTCCGTTCAGATTCCATCCTCCGCCCGTCCTGACAGTAACTGTTGCAAGAGCAGAAATTGGCTTTAACACCTAAACATTCCATCCCGACTCTGATGGAATCAATTGTGCAGAAAAATTTTAGTTTGTTGATTGACATGGTTTTCAAACAATCAAGATAGAGACACGCATCTCGGCCATTGTCCACACGCTCCTCTCTCACAAGCAGTGAAACTCGTAGATATGTGGAGCCCATTGCTTGTGAGAGATGAGTATCTAGGGAGTGACCGAGACTTGAGGGGCATGTCCCAGTATTTTTTGATTTTCAAAAAGGATGACCGTACGCAAGCAAAAATGTATACAGAATGATTTCACATACTTGAGATATGTTTTCTCGGCTTTATTTGTTCTTATCTATCTTCGAATTGGGAGATTTTGTTGTGCAACAACATGTTGGGCACCTCCGAGCCGTCGGATCGTGCATCCAATGGTTCAGATCTCGTCTCGGTAATAAATGACTCTTGATCGTTGGTTGTCGAGATGAGATTTGAGCCGTCGGACGTACGATTCAACGGCTCAGAGGTGCACAGCACAACACCAACCCGAAGTCCTCACTTTCCCAAATTCTTCCTTTCGGAGTTCTGAAAATGATGTCAGTGATCTTTGATTTGTACACCTCTCATGGGTTTTACATTTTTTTTTTTCCTTTTCAAAATAGAAATTTCATTGATAGGAAAATAACCTTACGAATAAGAAGAGACTACCATCTTCAACTAAAGAAACAAATAACCAACCATGCGGCCGGTAGGCTTTCAAAGGAACCACGTACACCTCCAAAACCCTTACAAGACACAAGAGAAGCGAAAGTTTAATCTTTTTTTTTTTTTTTTACAAATCAGATGTGTTTTGAAATCATTACAATGGAAAAGTATGCCAATCAATTGGCCATCTAATTTTCAGCTTGTCTCTTTTGGTGCAAAGTTGGGGATTTAACAAGAAAATTCTTGGCCCTGTGATCCTTTTACCTAAAGCAAGACTTTTGAAAGGCCTAATCCATCCACAAAGTGAATTAAAAAGGGCCATAGATGTATACAACAGATTTGAAATTAAATGCCGACACCTTTGGATGCTCCTCATACCATTTAAATTTCCAAATATTAGCAAATTGAAAAGGGAAATACTTTATGGACCCACTATGGTCGGCGAGACCGTGTGGAGGGCGGTGCCCTTCAATCGGTACCCCTAGTATTTTTTCTTCAACTGGAGAGCGGTGCTACGCACTGTGTTGTGCACGGTAAATCGCCGTTATTCCGGTCTCGCTCTGATGATCAAAAACATTCATTTTGTAAAGCTCGTCGAGTATAACAAGTGTATCAAAAATCAGCTCGATCGGATATCATTAAATGTCTCATCCGAACATTATTATCTTAAAATGAATGAATCTGAAATACTACATAAAAAATCCACTATTTTTTGATACACTTAAAAATTACAAGATAATAATGTTCAGATGAGACACTTAAGGATATCCAATCGAGCCAATTTTCGAAATACTTGTTAAACAACTTAAACTCGACGAACTCTACGAAGTGAACATTTCCGATCATCAGAGCGAGACCGAAGCAGCAGCAATTTACCGTGCGCTGCACCACTCTTCGGTCATTTTTTCTCATTACTAGCTAGAGAAGAAAATGTAACACTGTACTTTAAAGGGAACTCTAAACGCCAGCCCTATTAGCAAAAAAGGCTACACTGTCTCGATAAGATGATGGAGCCATGGACGTAAAGTGGTCTACATTGTAATTTTTCAATTAATTCTCGATGTATATTAATGTTTCACCGATTATTGGGTTCCTCACCTTGAATCTGAACCCCCTACATAAAAAATCCACTATTTTTCGGTACACTTAAATATTACAAGATAATAATATTCAGATGAGACACTTAATGATATCCAATCGAGGCAATTTTCGAAACACTTGTTAAACTCGATGAACTCTACGAAGTGAACATTTCCGATCATCAGAGCGAGACCGAAGCAGCAGCAATTTACCGTCCACAGCACCACTCTTCAGTCATTTTTTCTCATTACTAGCTAGAGAAGAAAATGTAACACTGTACATTAAAGGGAACTCTAAACGCCAGCCCTATTAAAGGCAAAAGAAAGGCATGCACAACCCTCTGATAAGTAGAGGTAGCCCTAAATGGAACGATAATAGTGGCTACAGTTGTAATTCATTTACATCATTAATTCTCGTATTATAATTACATGTATTTACACTGATATATATCATAGGAATGGAAATGATGTATTGTGATAGAATAATTTGTCTCATCAAGCGAGAAATAAGTAGTTAACCTTAGCAGTACGAGGCTTGGAAAATAAACTCCATCTCTAAGAGCATGTACACCAAGGATATGTATTTTAGCTACCCAACAGTGCACTTTTTTAACTTTACTATTCAAATTTTTCTCAACCCCACACCAATCTTCTTTACTTTTATAAAATAATATAAAGTATACTATGAACAGTAAACTAGAGAGAAAGAAAGAGAGAATGAGGGAGAGAGAGAGAGAGGGAAAAAAACAATAAACTAATGTATAGCTATGAACAGTACCTCGATAGTTTTTCCGAGCAATTCCACCAAAGGTATTTTACCTTCCAGTTTTGCTATTCTGCTGCAATTGATTTTTGTGGGTTTGGTTAGATAATTTATCTAATTTATCACGCATAGCTACATTGATTTACGTGCTCCAATGATCATATGATGATGGATGAAATTTTACTTTCATCATAATGGTATGAACTATGAATTCAAGTCACAAGAATCTATCTCTCTATTTGCTACATATCCTAGATCGTATACATGTATAGCCGTTACTCATTCGATACTAAATCTGTTTTTTTTTTTTTAAAAAAAATTTTCCTTACCGTTGGCCCGATATTAAGGCCATGGGAAATTGAAGTTTCATGCGAACTAATTCCCAAGTCACACTCAACAAGAGCGTTCTTTTAATTACTAAGTGGTGGCACAATTATAATCACCTTACGTCATTAGACGATTCGAAAGTTTTTGAAATGGGATTCAATTTCTATCACCGCGCTACGAGTTTTTGCACGGGGTATGCCCCCTTAGGATTTTACCTGGTCATGGACTAAACCCCTTATTGATGGATTATGAGATTAATCCTGAACTATTGAATCGGATACCGAGTCATAAAAAGAGTGGACTCCTCTTTAGTATCTGCCATGAACAGTTTAAATTTCTTCGCCCTATAATAATCAGGACAACCTGATTATGAAACCCTTTAGGAAAATGATTGAATGGTTTAGATTCAAAAAACTCTTCTAAAAAAGAATTTTGGTCTTCTGAAAAAGAGTTCTGAACCGTTAATTTGTTGTTATGGACAATATTCATGTTTTCTCGTTCCTTGACTGTACACATTTTTACCTTGAGAAGAAAAGTACCAATTTTTATCCGTTCATATTTCTGGTAAAAGTTAGCTAGTAGTATTTCTAAAGCCATGTGTCGATTAATGATGTGACCATTAGTGTCCCAATTTGTACCGACCTAGGCCACATTTTTTTCCCCGGGGGTGTCTATGCAAACTTACGCTGCTACGCACATTTCGATTAATTCTTTTCCGGTCAGGTCAAAGGCAAACTATCCACTCTGCGACTACACAATTAGTTTTTTTTTTTTCGATTTAACCCCATATCGAATCTTTATTAATTATGTGAAGAACAAATCTATTCTAGGGGTCTAGCCAAGCCACATATCCACATCATGATTTAGCATGAGGACTAAAGTCTTAAGGGAGTAATGCGTACGCTTTACGTCCAAATTAGAACCATCCAAATCCACGTCATCCGAATGGGACCAAATGAAGATCCAGCCACGTGTGAATCACCTTTTGCATTGGTCAAGCCCCATTATGCTGAACCTTCTCGTTGGTTCCTTCCTTCAAGGATTCAATGTGTATTTGCCAGATATTATTACGCAATGCAGATGATAACAATTATTAACCTCATAGAGGCTTGGAAAATAAACTCCATCTCTAAGAGCATGTACACCAAGGATATGTACTTTAGCTATCCAATAGTGCACTTTTTTTAACTTTACCATTCAAATTTTTCTCAACCTCACACCAATTCTCTCTATTTTTATAAAATAATATAAAGTATACTATGAACAGTAAACTAGAGAGAAAGAAAGAGAGAATGAGGGGGAGCGAGAGAGAGAGGGAAAAAACAATAAACTAATGTATAGCTATGAACAGTACCTCGATAGTTTTCCCGAGCAATTTCACCAAAGGTATTTTACCTTCCAGTTTTGCTATTCTGCTGCAATTGATTTTTGTGGGTTTGGTTAGGTAATTTATCTAATTTATCACGTATAGCTACATTGATTTACGTGCTCCAATGATCATATGATGATTTATCACGTATAGCTACATTGATTTACGTGCTCCAATGATCATATGATGATGGATGAAATTTTACTTTCATCATAATGGTATGAACTATGAATTCAAGTCACAAGAATCTATCTCTCTATTTGCTACCTATCCTATATCGTATACATGTATAGCCATTACTCATTCGATACTAAATCTGTTTTTTTTTTTTTTTTAAATTTTTTCCTTACCGTTGGCCCGATATTAAGGCCATGGGAAATTGAAGTTGCATGCGAACTAATTCCCAAGTCACACTCAACAAGAGCGTTCTTTTAATTACCAAGTGGTGGCACAATTATAATCACCTTATGTCATTAGACGACTCGAAAGTTTTTGAAATGGGGTACCGGTTCAATATCTATCACCGCGCTATGAGTTTTTGCACGGGATATGCCCCTTTAGGATTTTACCTGGTCATGAACTAAACCCCTTATTGATGGATTATGAGATTAATCCTGAACTATTGAATCGGATACCGAGTCATAAAAAGAGTGGACTCCTCTTTAGTATCTGTCATGAACAGTTTAAATTTCTTCGCCCCTATAAAAATCAGGACAACCTGACTATGAAACCCTTTAGGAAAATGATTGAATGGTTTAGATTCAAAAAACTCTTCTAGAAAAGAATTTTGGTCTTCTGAAAAAGAGTTCTGAACCGTTAATTTGTTGTTATGCACAATTTTCATGTTTTCTCGTTCCTTGACTGTACACATTTTTACCTTGAGAAGAAAAGTACCAATTTTTATCCGTTCATATTTCTGGTAAAAGTTAGCTAGTAGTATTTCTAAAGCCATGTGTCGATTAATGATGTGACCATTAGTGTCCCAATTTGTACCGACCTAGGCCACATTTTTTTCCCTGACTACTAGGGGTGTCTATGCAAACTTACGCTGCTACGCACATCTCGATTAATTCTTTTCCTGTCAAGTCAAAGGCAAACTATCCACTCTGCGACTCCACAATTAGTTTTTTTTTTTTCGATTTAACCCCATATCGAATCTTTATTAATTATGTGAAGAACAAACCTATTCTAGGGGTCGAGCCAAGCCACATATCCACATCATGATTTAGCATGAGGCCAAAGCTTGTGGGAGTTGCGTACGCTTTACGTCCAAATTACACCATCCAAATCCACGTCATCCGAATGGGACAATAAGATCCAGCCACGTGTGAACACCTTTTGCATTGGTCAAGCCCCATTATGCTGAACCTTCTCGTTGGTTCCTTCCTTCAAGGTTCAATGTGTATTTGCCAGTTTATTACGCAATGCGATGATAACAATTATTAACCTCATGAAGAGATGTTCGCAGTTAGTTGGGTAACCAAGTTTCAAGATCTCGGTTTAGAAAACGATTGTGTCCGGAGTTATATTTTAAAGTTGTGTACATAACATTGTTCGTTACTCATATTCTTTATCTTCAAACTCTCGTCAACCTGAAGAAAGGTTAAAAAGAAAATTAGTAATTCGATCGAGAAAATTAGGACATGGGTTGATATTGATGAAGAGTTTTATGTACATGGCGTCATTGTTCCACTCGTGATCGACCCTCTGAAAAGGGACTGTACTTACACTGCTAGTGCAAATAGACCCTCTGAAGTATATTGTTTGATACAGAGGAAGTAAATAAGACATGGTCAAGACATGCGACCACATCCCACGTGCTATAAAGTTACCTATTGGAAGTGATTTTAAGTAGGTAATAGCTCAATATAGTTGAGTTGGATCAAAATCTTTTAAGGCTAAAAAATACGTAATTCAAACTATCAGAGCATCTTCAATTAAGGACGTTAAATTTAACATGACATGCTAAGTGGAAGAATTGACATATGAAGCAACTCCAACAAAAATGTCAGATATTTATGTGTGATTCGACATCACCTCTTTCATGTCAAATGTGACAAGTGATGTCAACAGTTTTACTATTTCATTACTTACTTCAAAACTTTCTAAAATAATAAATCCGACATGTTTGTTGGAGTGGGCATGTTGAAGATGTCAAATTTTAACATGTCAAATTGTCATGGAAGCCTTAAATAAAATTTGACATCCTCAAATTTGAAGCCAAAATTGAAGATGCTCTTGTGAACTATTCCTAATCACACACAAATCAATCTAAAATAATACTGCCGATAAGTTAGTCGGGTGAGAATGTGACAGCAAGTAAGAAATTTATTCTTTCAAGTTTGTAGGTTTCACTCTCAACCCACCAACCAAAAACCCGAATGATACGTAGTAGTAGAAGTTCGGCCTATCATTAACCCTCCGACCATCGAAGAAAAATTTATTGAGTTACACGCAAATCAACCCGAGATCGGATCACTGAAGAAAAGTTTTCCTAGAAACCAGGCTAGAGATGTCTAGCAATGTGATGCGAGCTGTAAAAGAGAAAGTGTAAAACGTGTCGGTGATCATCCTTTTGAAAAAACAGTGGTATTCTCACTTTTCCCCTTTCTTTTTTCCTTTGCATTTCTTCATCTCTCATTAATAATAATCATCTCCAAAGATAAATAGTGAAGCATTCAAAGACAAAAGATAGACTACCCTATCCCCCCACCACTTCCACTACCAGTGTACCCCCAATAACGCTCCCTACCAACTTTACTTCTCTCTCTCTCTCTCTCTGTCTCTCTCTCTCTCTCTCCAAAACCTTCTACTCTCTCTCTAAAACAACCTTCTCTCTCTCTCTCTCTCTTCTCACCCATCTCCAAAGTCACCAAACCATTGCCTTCCAATTCTCTTGAAATTCACACGATCAACCACCCCAATTCTCTCAATTACATGAGAGAATGAGAAAAACCCACAAAATGTTTTTCCACTTGCTCACACTTCTCATCATCTTAGAATCTTCAGAACGAGTGACGTCAAGTTCATGGGCCGGATCAAAGTACCAGATCGAATGCACAATGTGCTCCGCATGTGACGACCCATGCAACAGCCCCTCACCTCCACCACCTTCTCCGCCTCCGCCGCCGTCGTACCGATCACCACCGCCGCCGTCCCCACCCTCCTCCATTTGTCCTCCGCCGCCGTCCACTTACCCTTACTCCTCCCCGCCCCCGCCTTATCAGCCCACTTACTACGCGCCGCCTCGGCCGCCAACTACCGGAGGCTATTACTTCCCACCGGCGCCGTACCAGAATTATCCGGGGCCGCCGCCGCCGAACCCAATTGTGCCCTACTTCCCGTATTACTATTACAGCCCTCCGCCGCCATCTATGTCTGAATCTGTGCACTTAGCCACTTGCTCTGTTTACACAATTGCTCTGTTTCTTTTTAGCTTGCTCTGTTTCTTCTGAAGTAGCACAATTTGGGGGGCAAAAATGGAATGAAAGTTCAGTTCAGAATAAAGTTGCAGATTTGCAGATCCACAACTACAAGCAGAATTGGGAGAGAGATATGAGGAGGGAGGTGGGAAATTTCTTTAGTTTCCGAAAATACCCTCCTAAAGAGAGCAGAGCAGAGAAAGAAAGGAGCTTTTTTGGGGGGAGGCTAAAGCAAGAATTGTTGAAAGTAATGATTCTCTCTCATCACTCTTTTTATCTTCTTACTTTTATGCTGTGAAGCAATCTGTAATTTGTATTTGTTTTTCCCATTGATGTAGAAGGAGCTTAGTATATTGTCATGGATAATGATGTTAATTACCTTTTATAGTCAGACCCAAAAACTGTCTTTTTGCATTTTCTTTTGTTTGATTCTTGATGTCATCAAGTATAAAGTGTGATTACAACAATTTAGAATATTGATTGATATAGTTTCTAGTTGCGCAGCGAATTGAATTGGACATGATCAATACCCATGCTTTCTTATGCAACTCCAGCTTTGGGTATTGGTCAGTTTCTGATTCACGAACCCGTTCATGGCTATTATATTGCGGATACTTGACCGTTATGAGTGATTTCGACACTAATTTCTTCTTCTTCATCTTCATCTTGTTATCAAAAATGAATTTCAAACATTCACACAAAAAACCATTGCAATCCATACCCGTCTCGAATTGTTCAATACTCTCGATACCGTTCTACCGCGACCATTCTGTTTATCTTATTTTCAGTGGAAAAAGTGCTTCGATTGCTTCCCAGGCACATCGGAATAGTAATAAACTAGACTTTTGCCGGGAAAAAACACTTATGAAAGACAGTGCCGGTCTCAACGTTTGAAAGTCTCTCTCTATTCTTTCTACTACCCATACCATTTGGCGCTCAGTATTTATGAGCTTCTAAACCATTTGTGAAATTGAGGACTTGGAGAAAAAAAAAAACAACCACCAACTACAATGGTCAGACGAATCAATTTGGGGATGGGTTCTTCTTCTTCTTCTTCCAACTAGAGGAGATAAAAAGATAACTGTGTCAGTATTTTTACAGACTTGCATGTAATACTTACACGTGGAAAGGCCTAATACGTTGAAACCACGTTCTCAATATTCCCTCAAACCCATCTGATTTTGCAATTGAGCCGCCCATGTCGGCCCCTCTCCAATTCACTCCACACGTGTATACATGTTAGTACCAGCATCATCGATGTTGTTCCATTAGTTCGATTCGATGTGCCCCGCGTGATCACGATGTCAACTGCTTTGGTCTGTTGTGGTACTCTGTTTTCTACTCGAACACTCAATTCTCAAAGGAGTTTTGTTAGCATGGCTCTTCGACAATGCGCGTTCTATCTGAGAGTTCAACGATAAGCGAGAGTTTAAGAGAAAGCGGGGATCAATTTTTTCTTGTTTGCATGAATGTTATATACCCTCTAAAGCAAATTTGAGTAACTGAATTTATTCCCTGTATAAATTAGCTCACACTTTGTTAACAAAATAAATTTGAGTTTTATTTTTTTGTTAATTATGGGTATTTAAAGCACTATATGAATATGAGCCACATTTTTTGCCAACTCAGAAAGAAGCCAGAAGAGATATTCTTAGCCTAGAATGCTGTTTGTTATCATGGCGATCGGGACAATGACTGGGCTTTTGTTTCTTCTTTTGTGACTCATCCTTTACTTTCACGATCGAAGAATGTTGGTAGTGGTGATTGAGCAAGGAGTGCTTTGGCTCTTCTTCACCAACAAAAATGTTATGGATACATGCGAAAATGTACAGATTCAAAAATAAATGTATTCAGAATCGTTCAATATGTGTGGCCCGCAACAACGGGACTTACGTGAATCAAACAGTTTCGGATACATCTATGTTATCTACATCATTATTTTCACAACTTCGTCACTTTAGCTGATTCCTTTTATCCTTCAATGGCCTCTTTAATTAGTTTATTCATCAGACTTGAATTTCTTATCATGGGAACTTAATAACAACA
This sequence comes from Rhododendron simsii, assembly GCA_014282245.1. Taxonomy (NCBI): domain Eukaryota; kingdom Viridiplantae; phylum Streptophyta; class Magnoliopsida; order Ericales; family Ericaceae; genus Rhododendron; species Rhododendron simsii. Next base: position 36,988,264 of record CM024956.1, read on the forward strand.
TTTCTGTTAACTTTAATAGAATCATGTTGAATTCAAATCAAGCCTTTCGAACATTTCCTTTCCCCCATAACAGAAGAAATTTCCCTAACCTTTATGGTTCTTTTGTGACATGGTTATCTACCTATCAAGATTTATTTGGACCACCCAATCTCTGAAGCAGGAGTGCTGGAGGATTGGATGGGCGTTAGCCTTTTTTTTTTTTTTTTTGATGGGAAGAGTTGTCCGAGCCAACTTACATGCACTTTAACTAATTAATTTCTTTCCCTGTTTCCTGGTTCGTTCATCCACTTCAAGACAAAAAAAAATTGTGAGAATTTTTTTTCTTACGGCCTAACTTAAGTAATCAAACCCTGATCAATTACGTGGGATACAAACCCAAAAACTAACTACACCAATTGGAGTTAGCATGTCTTTACTTTCAACATTTTATACATAATTTTTTTTGTTGTGTATACCCCTTTTGGGTTTTAAACAGTGACGTTTAGACTCTAAAATAAATGGCTGTGCAGTGTGATATATTAAAGGGAGACTCAGAGTCATGTGGGTGTGTGTTATTAGCTGGATGTCATGTATCTTTGTTCCTGTGGGGCCTAATCAAAATTGGCAGCAATACCAAAGGTGTCCAAAGAGGAAACGTCACGGGTCTACCACCACTTTGGCTTCAATTGGGGATGGTCTAATGCAGTGATGCTGCGCACTTTTGAACCGTTGGATCATACATTCGACGGTTTGAATATCATCTTGGCAACGAACGGCTCTTGATCGTTGATTGCCGAGATAAGATCCGAGCCGTTGGATACACAATCCGACCACTCAGAAGTGCGCATTACTATGTTGTGCACCTCACTACATAGCACCAACCTGAAGTCCCACTTTGGTCCGTTCATTTACACGAAAATGATGAGAAAAGGGAAATGATTTTGTCACTCCCTTTTTTGTTAACGGCACTCCCCTACAAGTGTATTTTTGTACCAAAAATACACTTGCAGGGGAGTAGCATTAACAAAAAAATGGAGTGGCAAAATCAGCAACTTGAGAAAAATGATAAAATTAACTTTTTGTGTGTTCAGTTATTAAAAAAATTTTAGGATCCACAACTTCTAACTTTCGCATTCTTGCAAAATAGGTCTTGTTGAAAGTAAGAAATTCTTGTTTTCCTGTAAGATTTCTTGTCAATAGAACACACACACACACAAAATAAATTTTATTTTCTTTTACTTCATCTCACTGCACTTCTCCTGGGAACCAATCTTCCACATAACATTCAACAACATAACGATTTTGACTATAGGGGTGTAGTGCGTGAATTGAGTTGTCTATTTCTGTAATCAATGGTCTAGATTTCAAATGTATCTTATCAATAAAGTACATGTAGGATACTCCCTCCGTCCCTTTTTAAGTGTCTTGCTTCGTAACTCCAACTTATTAAAAATACATCATCATTATACCTTTCACATCAACTTTTTCAGTCATTTTCCCTACTTACCCATCATCATTACACTTTGACTTACTTATTTTTCAAAATAGAATCTACTTTTAGAGACAAAATAAACAATTCACCAACTTTTACCCACTAACTTTACAAAATTGACACTTATTAAGGGACAGCCCAAAATGGAATACCGGACTATAAATAAGGGACGGAGGGAGTACTTATTAAAAACAGTTTTGAACGACTTAAATTGTGCATTACACATCTATAGTGCACTCCTATAGTATTACAAAGTCCTCTATTCCATTTGGGACACTGGAGGATTGTATCCTTCGAGTGGATCTCGTTCCGGTTTATGAGTGTGATTCGAATCATTAACCATAAGAAAGTTATAGCATCTCTGGTATAACCCACCAATTTTTTCCTGCAATGGTATAGTTCACTAGTGTTTTTTTTTAGTAAAAAAAAAAAAAAACCACCAATTTTTTTCTTATAACTTTTTTTTTTTTTTGATAAAAAGTTTTTTTAACTCTAAAACTTTAGTCGACCTATTTTTCTAGCTTTTTCTGATACTCTAGTCGAGATAAACGGAACCAAAGATGAAAAAACCTCGTTAAAATTATAAAAAGCTTCTTTTAAAAAAAGGGACTTTTTCAAAGAAACCAAACATAGCCTATAAGAAGCACGTGAATATCTCTCTCTCTCTCTCTCTCTCTCTCTCTCTCTCTCTTAACTCTAAAACTTTAGTCGACCTATTTTTCTAGCTTTTTCTGATACTCTAGTCGAGACAAACGGAATCAAAGATGAAAAAACCTCGTTAAAAATTATAAAAAGCTTCTTTTAAAAAAAAGGACTTTTTCAAAGATACCAAACATAGCCTATAAGAAGCACGTGAATATCTCTCTCTCTCTCTCTCTCTCTCTCTCTCTCTCTCTCATAGTCATATGGTGCTGGGGTGTTTGTTTGGGCCTCCCCAGCAAGCCCTCATATGGCCCATCTTTTAAATTCTCAACTGCCCCAACAACATTTTCTCTTGTCTAATAACAGCAATCTGCAAATCCTGTCAGGCTTCTTTTTATCCTTGCTGGACCTTGCATGCATATTCATTCTATGCAACCAAACCACCTTCGTGACTTGTCCTCATTAACAGATCGTGGTCTTAGCCTAAGTGGTCCGTCTATCTGCTTGTTTTACTGCTGAGATTGTGGGTTCGAGCTGATAAAGTACCGTCAATCACAATATGTAGTAATTTAGCATACTCAAACTTACCGTCAATATGTGTGGCAAAACAAACAATGTCCATGTAACTACTCAAACAAACACAATCTGTGTTTTTTTTATTGGCAAAATAACATTTTATTAATGGCGGAAAGGGTAAGGAGGTTCCAACCAAGGGTTGGAAATTACAGGCCAGTAGGATAAGCCCAAACACTCGTAGGAAGACGAAGCCCAAAACACCAGTGAGCCTAAAATGCCCAGATAATACAATAAAGCACATAAAAAATCCTAACCCACAAAAGTAGGTTAGGCCAAGCCCAAGAAAACCCGAAACAAAGCCCTAAACCATTGAAAAAAATTCAAGCACAGCTGCCCCACCAATCCAAACAGACAACCCAAACACTCGTAGGAGGACAAAGCCCAAAACACCAGTGGGCCTAAAATGCCCAGATAATACAATAAGCACATAAAAAATCCTAACCCACAAAAGTAGGTTAGGCCAAGCCCAAGAAAACCTGAAACAAAGCCCTAAACTATTGAAAAAAATTCAAGCACAGCTGCCCACCAATCCAGACAGACAACCACCACCATCACCGCACAGCCACCTCCATCAGCCCCCAAACCGCCACTGGTTAACCAAAATGGAGGGACACACAGTGCACCAAACAATCGAGCTGCCACGGAAGCTCAACCCATGCCGCTAGGCAAGTACCGTGGCACCCAATGACCACAGTGGGAGCCACGCCGACCCAGCCGCCCAACCCACTCGATCCCCTTGTTGTTAGGCCAAAAATCGGAAACCCAAGAGTAAAACCAATCGGAAATCGAGCAAGAGAGAGGATCGCAGCCAAGAAAGGAGGCAGAGGGGAGAGATGCCGGAAAAGAATAGATCCAACAGAAACCTTGATCACACGGCATTCGCCTTCTCTTGAGAGTGACCTCAGGGAGAGAACCATTCTTGTCTCAGGCACATCTTCTGTGCCCCAAATCACTTCTACTTATGAAAATCAGAGTATTGACAGTCTGCTTTTCTTATGAATTTCACTAAGAACGAACGATTTCCTGGAATTCTTCCCGGTATGGAACGACTAAACACACCAAAATACCAACGGAAACAAGGCTTACTCGAGCGTCAGTAAGTAGTCCAAAAATTTTGTTCTGCTCGCTTGATCTCACGGCATTCGCTCAATTCGAAAATACCAGTTTCGGTATCACAACACCTCCTGAGTGGAATATACACGAGCTCTAAACAACTTACTTCAAATTGGTAGAGTGGATACACTCAAGTGTTCGATGAACTGTATTGCCAATTTACAATAAGGGACCTTTACGGCTTAACAAATAATTGTAATTATGAGTTTCGACGAAGATCCAGGCCATGCTCGTTTTGGGACTCTAAACCCAAACTTTTCTCTCTGCGCACCGCCCAATAAATTTTCTCTCTCTCTCTCTCTCTCTCTCTCTCTCTCTCTCTCTCTCTCTCTCTCTCTCATTTACCCCCAAAAACTACCTCGAAACCCAAAATGAACATGGTCTGATCTCAATAATCTGCATCGATTATGGACACAACATATTGAATTCTTTTCCCCATTCCTAAACTTGGCAGTTTTTCATTGAAGAGGGAGGGCTATATAACCAGAGGGTGTTGAATAAATTGGATAGCTAGGGTGGCTGTACAAGTAAAGATAATGGCTGTGGAGGGCTTACGGAAGTTAATTAGATGGGGGGGACTACTACTATAATACAAGACGACAAGGACTAATTAGCTTCAATTATGGACAAATATGCATTTAGTGCAAACAGTGTGAACTCAACCTAACCTCACTTACGTTGGCCTTTGGTCGGTCTGTCTCGGCAATAACGTGTTGAGAGCTTTGTGCTCGGGATTAGGGCTTAGACATTAGTTTGCCTTCTTGTGCTTATTGTTTATCCTTAGTTTTTCGGATTGGCTTACTCTCCTTATCTCTTGTATTTAGATGGAAATCATGTAGATGCCGTATGACTTTTACGAGTGAAGTTTCTGCTTCAGATAAAAATAAAAAATAAAAAACCTCATCTAAATCCATTTTCTTAATTTTCTTTGACAAGGAATGAAATTGTGCATTATCACTCTACGACTAGTTCTTCGTCCAACTTTGTGAGGGAGTATCTTCCTTGAGAAACTTAAAATCAACTAAACATAATTCAAAGAATGTGACCTCTTGGCTAATTAGGGCTTACCTACGAACTGTTTGGTGGCCGGAATAACTGTGGCAATCAAATACGGACAGATAAGATGAAAATCTACTTAATTTGTAAATAAGTAGTTAATATAATATACTGTAGCTCATAAAATAAAATATACCAGACTATATAAATTATCAACTAATTTAAATATCTTTACTTTATATGCATAAAGATATTTCACAATATATCTTTTCTCAACGCAGAACTAAAATTCAGGAGTTGTCTCTAATTAGTTAATTAAACATTTTTACCGAAGCTTTGGAAAAACCTCTCTATTTGAAGTGTGAAAGGGATTATATTTAAACATTTTTGGCAGAAAATATGTTTGGGAAATAATTAGCCAATCACTTAGTAACACTTGCCCTTTGAGTTTGTAAAATCCCGAAACCTAGCAAAACTTACTTTCCTACTTGAAGACCCATGAATTTAGCTTCAATAAAGTATGGTCTAAATGTCTAATATAGTACAAGCACTTCTCTACAAGAGTGTATTGCGTGATCCAAGCTGTTCATTTCGACAATTAATTGTTAAGATTTTATCTCGACAATGAACAACTCATATCTGCAGAAGTCGAGATGAAATCTAAACTATTAATAATTGGCGAGGTAGACGTCTCAGATCACACATTTTAACCCTATAATGCACCCATGCCTCATAGGTCCCAGTTTCCTTTTTCCCCCTTTGCCAATCCTTCACTCATCATGACAACATTTTACTTTTTCTATGGCCAAGTGAGACCAATGATTGCACAATAACAACACTTCTTTGGTATTTCTATCAAATGATTCAAGTACACATAAGATTCAAACACACTCCCTATATTGTGAAAATCAACTTCATATTACTCCCTCCGTCCCGGTTTGTTTGTCCCCTTTTTAACTTTTTGATAGTGTTTGACCTCTTAAAGAATCGTCTATAATTTTCAATTTGTAATGTTTTTAATATGCAATATGGATCTTGTTTGATAGAACTCAATTAATTTTATTATACAAAATTTTCAAAATCATAAAAAAATATTATAAAATGTGAGATATAAGTATATTTTTGAAATACACGAATTTCGACAATTAGACAAACAAATTGGGATGGAGGGAGTAAAACATATTCTCTCGAGTTTTTGAAATGGACTCGAGAGAATTAGTACCCGTGACACAGTCTCGTTTCATTTATACAGAATTTTTATAGTATGTCATTCATGTAAAAAATTCTTTTGATCAAATTATGTGAAGATTTCATTATGTCACATTCATGGGCGGAGGGAGAAGAGGTCACAGACTTTCGAATTTCCTCATTTGTCCAATGAAATATTCCTCTGTTTTGAGAATTTGAATTCTGTGATGAAACTGCAACAGGAAAGGAATGAAGCACTTCAGAAAAATTAAATTACAGTGTTGTCTCCTTTTAGATCTACGATTTTGCTAGTTATCATACAATAAGAATGGATAATACAGACACGTTTTTCGGGTTTCAATGTGCATTCAAAGGTTTCATGTACTGTTTATAGATATTGAACTCTTTTTTTACAGAAACATGAGGTCTAAAATTCGACTCCTTTGAACAATAAGTTTGCTCTCGTAATAATCCAAAAAATACTACTAACATCTTATTGTCTAGCAAGGAAAAAAACAGAACTCTTTTTGCACATTAACAGTCCCTAAATGTAATTGTTACTGTACTATTTTCTATTATTAATACATATTAGTTTTGCTATTAGCAATTAGGAAAAATCCAATTAGTTGGGCATTGACCCTATGTCCCGAAAATCCTAACCACGCCCAAAAAACATATTTGTTTGAGGGTTGATAGACTATATGAAATAAATATATGAAAGTGTTCATGAAAGACACATGAACAGTCATGTGCTTTTCATGGATACTTTCAAGTACCCTAGTACATTTGTATTCCCTCCGTTTTAAATTGGATGTCAATTTTTGATATTCGTATTAATTTCAATTCCTTATATTTTTTAATATGAATCTTAAAAAATATGTAATATGAATATTATTTGATAGTTCACAATTAATTTTATTATATAAAATTTTCAAATTCATAAAAAACATTATATATTAAAAGATATAAACGATGAAAAATAATACAAGTTTTAAAAATTGTCATTCTTTTTTAGATGAAGGGAGTATTTATTTTGTACAAAATATACAATCAATTTATGAGCACCTACTTTTTCAAGAAATGTGTAAGTAATAGGTGGAAAGTGAGTGAAAGGGATAGTGTAAAAGTCTCTGTAGGCTGAGAATTTTTTGGGCGTCTGAATACTACGTGGTGTCCACTTGATACATCCCAATCGTTTATTTCAATTTTAGACGGCTTAAATTTGAAAAGAAAAGAATTCAATCTGAACTATTCAACACATTTTTAGATGACCTATAAATGGACTGCTCAAGCACCACTTGGACACACACCCAAAAATTTCTCAGGTAGGCTGTAGCCAAAATAGTAAAAACAGGGGAAATCAGAATTAATTAACCATTCTTACATTCCTCTCAAATTTTCCCCTCTCGAACACAATTTAGACAATGATTCCAACTAACCCACATAAATGGTGATAACAAATTAAAGAACACAAAATTCACTTAGAAAGATACTACTACAAGCTAGATTACAATAGATCTTAAATCTTCTTTCTCATCTTAGATTTCCAAGATTTAACAAACAATCTACTACTAAAGATTAAGCATAAACAGAGCCACAAGACAGAGCCATCAACAGCACAGCCGCCTGTTCTTCCTCCCCCAACTTCCTGTGCTGCCGCAGCTTCGCCGCCGTCGATCTCTGCCACACCAACTCCCCCCCCAACGCCATCATCTTCCTCTTAAGCGAATCCCCCAATTTATTGTTGATGTGATTGTTGTTGTTTGCTCTCTTTGATTTCTTGTCCTCCGATGTAGTTGATCCTTTGTTGATACCCAGAAGTGCCCTTCTCTTCTTCCTGCTTCTGATTCCACACGCATTGCACAGTGACTGCAGTAAACAAACCCAGATCACACAATCGAAATCAGACCCAAATATCCAAACATAGCTCAAACAAGCTATTACTCAGCTCGTTTGACAAACAATGAATAAAAAGATTAAGTTGTTTGAGATCAGCTCAAGTTCAACTAAATTACAGCTCATTCGAGATCGATTCTTCTCATAAACAAGATAAAGGCTTGAACAGGCTTTGAAGTTCGTTAAGTTATCAAACGTTAAGTTATCAAATCGAGCCGGAACAACCAACCGGTTGGCTCGTTCGGCTCTGCCTACTTTTTAGAGATACGGATCAGACCCAAAATATCTAAATACTAACTGATCAGTGATCAATTTTACCCATTGGGTCGATATGTATGTACAGGTTGTATAGATATTGACCAGACCTTAGGGCCAGCTGGGCCACCTCTCCAGAGTGGGGTTTTGGTGGTCCCACAATCAGCACAGGCCTTCACATGGCTTCCTTCCGATGAACAACCCCCATCTGATCCTTTGCTACTCATCTCTTCAGACTCCGATCCCTGCATCACACAATCCAAAATCAATCTCTTAAATCACATTATATATGAACATGTAGGTACTATCAACTGTCAAATGAGAAAACAAGAAATAAGCTGGTGATCAGGCGATCAACACTCACTTTATCGGTCAGATCCATCATCGAAATCGCCAAACTTGAAGATCTGGAACAAACCCAGAAAGAATTGATAGCTCAATCGACTTAAACAATGCCCAAGTGATTCTGAAACTTCAAGAACTAATCAGAACCCAGTAAGACCAGACCTACTGTGATCACGAAACCCAGTAAAGGAAGGAGCTAGAGAGAGATCTGAGTTCCAAAAAAGAAAAAAAAAAAAAAAAAGGCAAATCAGATGAACAGAGTGAAGTGATCAATGAGACACCCTGATCAAATATGAAGCAGAGTATTCAGGTATCCAAGATATATAGATATGGAGAGAGAGAGAGAGAGAGAGAGAGAGAGAGAGAGGATTGGAATGAGCAGTATTTGAACTGATTTTGGGAGAGTGTAGGAATTCGGCTGAGAGGTAGTGAACCGACAGAGAGCCACCCGTGGCCGATCCGGGAAAAAACCTGCGGTTTATAAGCGATTCGAGAAAACCCTAGTGGGATCTTGGCGTGATATGACGAAAATACCCTTGGTGAGGAGACTTTTTTTGGGTCATCCAAAACACCCGCCAAAAAGATTCTGTGAAATGGAAAAAGGGCGCCATTTAGAAATTGCATTTTTGGATTTTGGGGAATTGATGGAAGTGATTTTTGGTTTTGCCGCTAAGAATAATGGCGGGGTTTTTTTGTTTTTTGGAATAATAAGATCTGCACCGTTGGCGTACCATTCGAAAATGGCTCAAGTTTGAACTTTGAAGTAGCTAGGTTTAATTATTTTTTGGGTGCAAAAACTTAAAAAAATTCATGTTTATACTAAATATTAGCACTTGTAATTGTATGTGTTGGGTTAAGGTTTTGGATACCGTACCATATTGGTTGGTATTTACAAAAATCTGTAACCCCACACCTCTAATTTCATTCTGGCTCGAATACCGGACAGTACCAGATTACTTAGGTACCAATTGGTACAGGTCTGTATCGATCAATTAATACCGGTAGTGTTCGCTTTTATTGTAGTGTTTTCTTATATATAATATCTGCATTTTCTGGTTGGTAGAAAAAATTAGTTAACGACTGTGAAGGCAAAGAAAGTCTAGTACTAGTTGTTTGTTGTTAGATCATCTTCAATCCATCTTTAAAATTCTAAAATGGAGAATGGATGTAACATATTGGAGAAAGATTTTGTATTTTATTTTCATTTTTATATTTTATATGAGAGAATCTAGAAGGGACTCATCATACTTTTTTGAAATGTTATCTTCAAAATGGGAGTAAGGTCTCCATATTTAGAGAACCAAAAGCAATTTAAAAACCCAATTATCTAAAAAAATACTAGTTATGATACCTTGCAAGTTGCAAGGATGGGAGAGTATAAGATGAAGAGATTGTCACACTAGGTTCTACATTGGCGATATTGGGAATGTAATAAACCTTGTAAACTACTACTAGTCGTAACTTGGGTTTAAATATTTTGGTATGTAATTAGGCTCCGACTAAATTTTGAGTTCACGGGTTGACACTTTTATAATCTTATTCTTATAGATACTCCAGTATTAGGTAATTGTTGAGGCCGCTACTGATTCTCTACAAAGAAAAATAGTTGGTTTATCTTTTCTTTTTAACGTGGTATTAAGCATTATAAATCAACTAATCTGAGCGATCAATTTTACCTTTCATTGGCATGCCAAATAATAAAAAAAGGCAAAATTTTTTGATTGTCAAGTAACTGTCATTGCGACTACTTAAAAAAACGTAGTAGTAGCAGTGGTAGCTAGTTTCATAATTAACTGGCTTCTTAAGTTCAACTACAATGATGGCAGTTTAAATCTTTCTACAAATTATTCTCTCACCATCTTGTTTTGTATAACATAATAATATTAGGAAAATGATTTTGTCACTCTCTTTTCTATTAATTTCACTTTCCTGTAAGTGTATTTTTACACCAAAAATACACTTGTAGGGGAGTGACGTTAACAAAAAAGGGAGTGATAAAATCAACAACCTAATATTAAAGAGTGTCAAGGATTTTAGATTTTCAATTTCAGTGTCAACAATAAATGATAAATCTGAGGTTGACTTCTCAAGACTGCAGTCCATTTTTATTTTTTTTTTAGTTGTAACCATTATAGCTATAAAAGTTGCAGCTATACCATGCACGTGCACAGTACGTGCTACATGCTGCTCTTTTTTCAGAAAAATGGTCGAGTTATTTAATACTAACTTCTGTGTCACTTTGGCACAAAACTTTACTATAAATGTATTTGCTGAGCTAGCTGTTAGAATCCTTGGCCAGCACTTTTGCCATTTCCACTTGGATTTGTGCTAAGTTTCAGGAAGGAAATTAACTGTTAAATTTATTCCACATGAATTACCTAGATCACCATATATATTGATAAATATACTTTAGAGGCTATCAGATTTAGCTATTGGGTGATCTCGCCTCATTTGGTCGAGTTTAATTGCGTCCAAACCAATTCCCTCACCTCTTAAATACATGCTTTCACATGCTACGTACCGAGTTGCACATGAGGGGAGAGTAGATGTTATATCTCGTTGCTTACCTAAGCCATCTAAGCTTGATAAATACAATATATAGTCTACTTCACAATTCTTTTAATCTAGAAAATCCTAATGAATACTATCATAGGGGAAGGGAAGTCGGGGTTAGGTTTGAACTCCTCACCAAATGAAGCGTTCATTACTTGCTTTACCAAGGAGGCAACTTTGTATACTTCACCTATTGTCAATGGAAGTATAGATTAGACCCTTAACAAGATCTCTAACAAAAGATAAAATGAATTATCGGCTAGGTCACAGAATCTTTTAGTAGAACCCAGGGCCGGCTCTGGGCATAAGCCTATCAGGTGACCACCTAGGGCCTCCCGTTTTGGGTCTAATAATAGGGCCCCAAAATAGTTGAATGTATTAAATACTTATTATGTACGCAAATTATTTGACAAATAGGTTGATGTAGCATGGTGGTAGAGGTATGCATGTGTTGATCGACCAAGGGTTTGTGAGTTTGATCCTTGGCAACTTCAATTTTGAAGACCATTTTTTGTTATCCATACCAAAAAACGGTTACAAAACGCAATTGTCTTGGCTCGCACTCACAACCTGAGGTACCAATGTAAGTGGTACAACCACTTTACCGCCAAGCTACAGAGCTGGTTTGTTCCTAATAGTGAACAACAAATTTTTATACTAACAAATGAGAGGCCCCATTTTCGAAACTCCGCCTAGATAGGGCCTAAAAAATGTCAACGTCAGGCCTAGTAGAACCGGTCAACTCTCAAAACCTCGTTCACATTTTCACTCTCAATTATGGCTCTTGCAAGTTTTAGTATTTTAAAATGTATTTCAAAGACGCTTTTATGCCCTTCTCACACACTTGTATTGTGTGACTTATCATATATAGGTGCTTTATGTTTTGTTAGTTAATCATAGGTTTTCTTTTCTCAAAAAAAAAAAAAGAGGTAAGATATACAATATATATTAACATTGTTCAAACACACTGATCTTATGCCGCAACTATATTTGTGCAGTTCAATTTTGTAAACTAATAGAATAAAAGCTTTTTATTTTATTTTATCCCTAGCTATCTCCTAATATAAATTTATAGATCGCCGTCACTGTAATCTGAGTAACTACCCAGCATGCATGTACACGAGTGACTCATTGGAGTAAATTTCTCAAATACCCTCGACTCGAGAGGGACTAAAAGAAACCCACATGGGGATGGATCCAAATTGATTTGTGAGTGGTATTCAATTGCACAAGTAGCTCAATGGAAACCATAAAAAACAGCTAAGTTTTTTGAGGTAGATATATTGTTACTAATCATGTTATAAGTTGATCACATCGCATGAATTGCATTCTTGGATATATGTGAGACAAAAGTACAACAATTGACATGCAAACTAAGGTTATCTTTAGTAATTCAAGGGGCTTGTCGAGTACTGAGAACAAAACAGCAAGGGGCCGGCCAGGGCTCAGTGGAGTTAGAGAAGAAGTTTTCAAGGAAAGAAATAAGTTATTTTCGTTGTCTTGTGGGTCCCTTATGGAAGAGTTTGAAGCGGTGGTTATCAAACATGTCTATCGAGAAGCTAATCGGTGTGCAGATGCTTTGGCAAATGATGCTCCGGTTTCGGTTGGAAATTACTATGTTTATCTTTATTTTCCAAGTTGTATTGCAGATGTATTTTGTGCGGATTTATTAGGGGTATATATACCCTAAAACTGTAAACACTTAATTTAATGCATTTCCATTTTACCAAAAAAACAAAACAAAACGAAGAGAAGAGATGGATGTGAGTACTAGACATACTTTTGTGGTGCAGCGAGGTCTCCGCTGAAATATATAAGTTACAAATAGAAGGAGACATTGGAGGGAGATAGATACAATATGTAGACCACAAAATTTGCTCAAGGGTAGTGCAGTTGGTTGATTAGTCAGGACGGAGGGGATTACCACCCCGAGGTCCCAGGTTCGACTCTTCGATCTGCACTGCGAAAAGCCCTTGGGACCATCCCATGCATAAAAACTCTTTGGGTTAGCAAAGGTTGATGGGGGGCTAGAGAATTAGTCATGTGGTGCGTGAAAGCTAACTCGGGGACCACTCTTTATTATCAAAAAAAAAAAATGCTCAAAAATTGTGACAACTAATAAACGGAATTTGGTTCAGTGGATATGAGAAAACAATAAGTGCTTGTTTTTCATGATCAGGTCGCATGTTCAAATATTACGGAGGTCAAATATTCCAAATATTGGGGCCACTGAAGGGTTTGTCAGGTCGTTAAGTTCAACTTCACGAAATTAGTCGATGTGCGAGCAAGCTAGTCCGGATGTCCGGTTAAATAAAATAAATAAATGTGACTGTGGACGGAAAATGATGGCTCATGTGACAAAAAAAAATATGGAAAACCCCGAAAAGGATGGCTCATGTGACAATTTTGGTTTGTCACCGAGACAAGACAAGGAGTGAGGACCACTTTATCGAAATGATAATTCATAACAGCAAATACCTTTTTTTTCTCTTATTTCACTTTAATAACTGTTTCTACTGCAGGCAAATATTGCAGAGAACCGTAAAATTCCAACTGCTTGGCAGCGTAAATTCATGTTAGAGATCGTCGCAGGTGATGGGTTGCAGGTTTTTCCGGCGTAGAATTCATGTTAATTTCAAGCTTCACGGCGGAAATCTGGGCTACCCATGATGGCCTATCCATTGCAATGTCGGGCGATATCAAAAAAACTCGAGATAGAAACAGATGCAACAAGCTGCATTAGTCTCTAGATGGAAGACAAGACATCAAACCACCCTCTAAGTTCGATATTGCTTGACGAGTATAGGTACCGCATGAGATTCTTTAATCGGACGAAGATTTAACATATTTTTCGGAAAGCGAACAAGTGTGCATATTTATTAGCTAACGACTCTATCGTCGTACTTGAAGGACTTCATATCTATGCTTCAAATCTGTAGCTGAATTCGTCTTTCTTGTAAACTCTTAATATTTCATTCCATTTAATGCACCTTTGTTTACCAAGAAAACAAATACCATAGGTATATTAGTATATATACGTCGAGGACAGAATGATGTTGTTGCTAATTGTTTCAATTTGACCACTAGGACTCCAATTGGCCATTTAATTTAACCATTTGTCTCAACTTGGTTCAGTTTTTTATTTATCGACAAATTTTTTATTAAAACTCGATAAATGGTACATCGAGCATCCAATTAAAAAATTGAACAGAACACTTGACGGGCAAAAGCCCGAAAACACCCGGAGGCATGACGCCCGAACACCTAGTGCTAATTTTTTCGCGTTTCATCTCGTCGCCTCTTCTCCTTGTGTCCTTGCTCGTAGGGCATTGAAAAACTCTTCGGTAGACAGAGAGTAGTAGTTGGCAGGAAAAAAGATGCAGTACACTACTTTGCCCCTAAAAAGGAAAAAAAAGATGGACACGAAATCTCTTTTATTGACTAAGAAATTCTAACTCCATTTTAATTCAACAAAATTGACAAAACTAGTAGAGCAAGGGCCAAGTCGAAGTTGTAGACATCAAATTGAGACAAATGAAACCACAGGAACAACTACTATGATTTGTCCGACTCGCAAAATGAGAACATAAAAATAAATACAATTTTGGAACGGAGACTCGGCAGCGGGCTTAGTACACCCAAGGGATTAGCATGATGATCATCAAGGCGGCCTAGGACTTAGGGTTCACTACATTCTAACGTCTCAAGTTCAAAACCTCACAAGTGTTACTCCTTCAGGGGCCAGTTCATACTGAACAATTGTTCCGGCTTTAATTGGACTGCACGCAAGTGGACAATGGAATCGGACTTCTAAAATAAGTCGGAATGCGCATAAACTGGATCCGGATATCTGAGTTATGAAACATTTAGAGAGTGATCACACCGTTCCCCAGCACGGCCAACAAAACTGGTTTAATAACATCCTGACTACTGAACAAGCACATGCTTAACTTACTTCCACCATTATTTGGAGTACAAATTGTAAAGCAAAGGGGACAACAAGCAAGGTCAGGAGCAGGCAACTATTTAATGTGTATAAAGCAGGCATTCATTGGCGCATCATTGCTGGGGTCAACAATGAAAACAAAAGCTTCTGCATTCATTCATTGCTACTAGGAGGAAACATGAGTACTATGAGTAATTTAATTTTCTCTTATGGGAGAGGAGACATGTGTAGTTTATGTTGGAGAGAGAGGGGGGGGGGGGGGGCCGTTACGTAAAAAGGATGGTAAATAATACTACTCCTATCAACCTGACTTTTCAGAAGTTGGACTACAGATAAGCTTATGTCGTTGAATCTCGATTGTCCATCTCGACAATCAATAATCTAGATTTGAAAATATATTCCTTCTATCTCTTGTTAAGTATCCAGTTTTGTAATTCCAACTTATTAAAAAGACATCATCAGTACACATTTCACATTAACTTTTATCACCACTTTTCAAAACTATCATCTACTTTTACCCATTAACTATTTAAAACGGATATTTATTAAGAAACATTCCAAAATGGAATACTGAAATCTTATTTGGGGACGGAGGGAGTATTACGGAAATATTCTTTCGACAAATTTGAACCATTGAAAATACTTTTGGTCGGTCAAGATAGCACCAACTACTCTCTGCAGTCCAATCTCGAACTACATAGAAGCCTTAAATACGTGTCATTATGCAGTAGCTAATGGTTAATCATGCTCTAAATCTTCCCCTACCCATACTCCCACCGATTGGGGACTCCATGATACTGTGATTAGTTTTGTTTTGTAGCATAAAACTGTGCCTCAAAAACTAGTTCTAAGCAACACGAAAATGCATCCTGTGCAATCTTTACGGTGCCAATCAACTGTTTTTGGTTACACAATCCCACATTCAGCTACCATTCTGAAATAGACAAGTGGGTGCCATGTGGGCGTGTCATAGAGGTATACGTGGAATTCTTCCTATCAAATCCATGATCCAAACTTTTTCATTCGAGAAAACTCTACTTCTCTCCCAAAGGAGAAGCTACACTAACTTCACCACATTGAAAGAAAGATCAAGAAAGTTACTTTTAAGAGTACATGAGACGAGGTAGGACTCACAAGAAACATCCATCCAGACAAATCTTAATTACCTCACTGCTCAATGGACCTCTTATTAGACTAAGAAAGGTTATGTCGTCGATTGCGGCTATGGGAACACTACATCATAAGGTAAACTCCAGGTTTTTCCTTCTTTTCTTGAATAAAGAGGAAGCAGTCCTTGCAAAAATGGCAGAATATCCAACAAGAGGTTAAAAAGATTCAAGTTCAGCTAACAAGTTCTCATAATCTTCTTTGTTGTTGTCACAAGCATATAACTATGGTGGTTGCAAAGGGCTTGTGCATTACTACCGGTGCTTTAGTATTGCTGCAAGTGACGAAAAACAGATTCCTGCACGGCAGATAGGATACGTTTGATATTCAAGATGAGGCAACACCCCAAGAATCTACCTGCATTAGCGATACCAATATATAGCCTCAAAATGTTGATAGTCAATGAATGACAACTTCCTATTTGAGTCTGTCAATAACGTCGATAGACATTCAAAAGTCCAGATCTCAACAAAATCCCCAACACTGGTATATCCTTCCAAACAAAGACTAAAAGCAACCCCATACAACTAAATTTTGCAACCCAAAATTGCTCCGTAACCGGGTAGTACACATTAAAACAGTACATATTCCAAACTTCGTACAACTAAACTTCTTCACCCGGCCAATCATCAAAAACTAGATGATGATTGCATGTGTTACAAACTAGATGTCCATCCTGAGTCCTCACATGGGCATAATAGCCGTCTTTCAACTCACATTCTATCTTCTCTCTTACGCGGGGCACAGGTGATGATTTCATCAACTCTGAGAATCATCTCAGCAGCCTCAGTGGCAGAGAGCAACACAGCCTGTTTAACTTTGAATGCTTCACAGATCCCACGCTCCGCCATATCTCCCACCTGTGGAAAGACTCCAAGAGTTGAAGTAAATGCGGAATAGCACAAGTAAATTTACAAGAAAAAGCACAAGGTGATACAAAGAGTTGGTATCACCTTGCGCTTAACTACAAAAAGCAGGAGGTGATAACGCTAGTCTTACGGCCCCATTACTTTGTCCCTCCCTCTCTTGTTTCCTCTTTTTGGTTGAAAACTTCGACGCTGAAAATCCCACAAAAATGTGATATATAGTACCTTAGCCTTGCGGATATGTAATAGAGTTGATTCCCTCACTGGCAATTTAATAGGGGAAACCAAGCCTTTGAATAAGTTTTTTAATCCTATATTCCTATGTGATTATCTACCCTTTTGCTAGTAATACAGCCAAACAAACAGGGCCAACAAGGAATCTCTTGCTATGTTTTTGAATCGCATCACTTACAGCTCCACTAATGACATCTATTCCTGCAGTGCTTCCTTCCTTGTGGTGCTCTGCTCGGAGCTGAGCAACCAAGTCAGCGCTGTCCAAACCAGCATTGTCAGCAATGATTGTTGGAATTGCAATGAGTGCCCGGGAGAAAGCTTCAATAGCATGAGATTTTTTCCCAGGAGTCTTACGGGCCAACTCATCCACTGCCTTTGCCATAACCATCTCAGGCCATCCGCCACCAAGCAAAACCCTACTGTCATTTACAGTCTGAGACAGAACACACAAGGCATCATGCAGAGACCTTTCAGCTTCATCGAGCACGTGATTGCTGCCGAAAAAGAGAGCCACAAAAACATCAGCACATAATAAGTAAAGCAATAGAATGGAAGGCTCGATATTGGAAGGTTAAATGTATGACCCAAACACAACAGCTGGGAATTAGGAGCCAGACAAAGCCCCACTAAACAAGTGTTGAAAACCACATACTTTTTTGCCCTTTACGACAAGATGATGCACTTCTAGTGATCAGATTTCATAATCAAACATCAAAATCGTTGCAATATCAGCTTCACAGTCAAATGCCAAATTGAAAAGTAACAGCTTGATTACACCTCAACATTGGAAAAGGCAAAGTAGATTAGAATAACATTTTAATCCCAAAACTCAATCCAAAACTACTCCCATCCCTAATCGCCGAGCACAAACTTGACCAATCAACAGACAGAGGCACCAGGTGTTAACAAGCAAAAAACTAGTGACACGAAAAGGACTCTAAATAAGGACCTCCTTTGCTATTCAATACAGTTGGCATTTTACAAATCAGACTAGCCAAGGGATGAAAATAAATTAATTGGTGACAGCGCTCAATGTACGTAATGTGAAAGAAACAAATAAAGAGAATTAAAACAAAAGACTACAAAATAATGTACCTTGCACCTCTCAATACAATTGTGCATGCCTGGCCCATTTCGACACCAGAAAATTTGATCAACTTGTCCTCACCAATCATAATTTCTTCAATGAGCTGGCAATGTCCAAGCTTAACTGACTCTGGATTGTCAAAAGTAGAGGCAATATCACCACCTGTAACTAGAGCCAAGCGCTCAATACCCTCAAAATCAGCATGCTCAATTGCAAGAATTCCTGCATCGGCAAATAGTTCCTCTGGGAAATTGTAAATGAGCTGTCGGTTCACAAAGCAGTTAATCCCATGAGCTAAGATCTTTTGCACCTTCTCCCTCATCTTCTCCTTCTCAGCCGTTTCAATCTCAGCAACCCTAGACATGGAATCAACACGAACTCGGGCGCCATAAATTTTCACTTTATCCGTGTCCATTGCAGTATTTGCCACCAAGATCTTTGCATTTTCAATGCGTTTCGGTTGGCCAATACCGATTTTCTTGTCTAGAATGAACCTGCCACACATACAACGCCAGGTACAACAGCAAACAGTTCAGGATAACCAAAACTTATTTTCGTGGTCAGGAGCGAAGAAAAAAGAAACACGAAAAGCAAAACACGACTACAACTTGGAACTTTTCCCATTTGGGAAGGATAACCAACTTCGCAAAGCCACAGTTAGCTAGAATGAGGTCAGGGAGGTTTTGATGGGCTCAAAATCTCAGACTACGCAAACAATAAGATTGAAGATTCAAAGTGTTGATGTTATCTTAATTCCAAATCATCCGAAAGGATCATTGGCATAATGCTTCTACACCATTGCAGACATGCCAAAACAATATCTGCAAAAAACAAACAAATCTTCCAATAGTCCAAGAACTTTTAGAATGCCAAAATAAGCATAAAGGAAACATCTGAGCTGAAGGCAAGAGAAAGCGCAATGAATGCCTCAATATTAGGTATGCAAACACTCTTATTGTATCACATCTAAGGACAAAACTTCTAGAACTTTTAGAATGCCAGAGAAAGCGGAATGAATGCTCTATAGGTATGCAAGCACTCCTATTGTATCACATCTAAGGAATTATAAGTTCAAATGTCCCACCCTTCATCCAAAAAGGAATCAATCAAAGATCCACCAGGCTTCTTAATAATTTGAATGGCCTCCAAGTTTGTACTGCCCTGCCATTTTAACAAAAATGATTAATGCTGACAATAAACGAATATATACTAACTAGAAGAACTGGCCAAATGCATGAAGGATATTATGCATCAAGGCTAATCCTTCAGAATCAACGGAAAAAAAAACAAACGATAATATGAGAATAACAATGAAAGAACAAACACAAAATAAAAAGCCTAACTAGAAGTGAAACAAAAATCTATAGTAATTAGATCAAAAAAGAACAGTAAAAAAAAAATATGCTCACTATGGAGGAAAACTTCCAGAGGAGCACACAATTGGATTCTCAAAGAAAGTTCATCGCTGCAGATTCTAGATGGAACCATCAAAAGAATAACCATATGGGCCTGTATTGAAAAGTAATAGAGACAAAATATTCCAAAAGCCAGCTCAGCAGCAGAGCCAGAATTCTTGCGGTGAATGTTGGGAAGTGAGGACCATGGTTCATAGTTGGATCCATCCTTGGGCCAACCTTTCTCAAGGGCAAAAACTGGAACTAACACTCATGGTTCATTCTTATTCACGAAAAATTTAAGAGGATCCATCTAACAAAACTGCCCTTCCATAGATGGTCCTGAAATGGAAGGTTAAAATACAGCCCACAGCTATGGATGAAGGAGCTGTTAAGTCATAGTCGTCAACCAAACCAAATCATATAGGAAGTACCAATAGAACTTGATCTCGACTTGTATGGACGGGTGCATTTTGCACTTTGTAATCAAATGATTCAAACAATGACACCTCTCCAAATTAATCCTGCAATGGAACTTGCGTTCTTATAAAATTTCTAAACTAAAGACAACTAAATATGTGTCTCCTCCTCACCTTTAGCCTCATCACAGCATCAACAGCCAGTTTTGCAAAATGTTCCTTATCCTGAGAGAGGATTTTAGAGCTCAAAGTAGTCATTGCAATCTTCATTAAGTCAGCCTTGAATTTCTCTGCATTAATGTAGAGTGTTATATCTCATTCTCCATAATAAATGCCAATGAAAGTAGGATCTTGATACAATGAGAATCATAGAGATGCAAATGCAAGGATGAAGGGTAACTACCTACCGAACCCAGAAAAAGAAACCTAAGGGGAAATTGCAAAGAAGGAAACAGAGTCTCAATGTTAAGCCTTAAATTACCCTCCAACAGACAAAACTCATCCATCCCGAAACTTGTCAAAAATGACACAAGGTTCATAATATGAATCTCATGGTAAATCTAGAGAAGACGACCAACCAAACACTATCTAATACTCAAATATACTAAAAGGTACCTGCATCCTCCTTATTATCCATTACCCTCTGCAGTAAAGCCTCACGAGCACACTCAGCAGCCATCCGGAAACCTAAGAAATAAAAAGGCAACATACGGATAAACATTTAAAAAAAATACCCACAATGGTGAAAAAAGGACAAATTACACTGACACTAAACAATTTTAGCGACACTGCTCTGCTGTTTGAAACTACAACAGCACTTATACTTTTGTAAACTCATATATAGGAATACCCACGTTAACTGTTTATCAATGAGTCACACAGATTAATTGAAATTACAACCTTATCTGGAATGACCAATGAATAATTATCTATAGGTATGTTCATATGTTATTGATGCAGTAGGATTTATGGGTGTTGTCATTTTAGTGTCTTTAGTGTGTGCAGGGTTTTGAGTCTATAAATAGGTGTCTTGTGCCCTCATTAATTAGTTTTTTTGATGTATTGATAAAAGAATATAGAGAGCTTTTGCTCCTTGTATCCCATCTTGGGATTTATCTCTCTTATGAATCTATCCCTTGATTTGGTTTGCATCAGTTATTCTCGTAGAAAGTTGTTACTTAAACTATCAATCATGTTTTGCAACATGGACAGGTTACAATGAGGTAAACAGACTGACTTGAAAACTACCCATCTTCAACTTCCATCCACGATATTCCAGATTCTGAAACACCAAATGCCACCGTTAGTGACACCCAACATCTCACCTCCACACAAAATGTCTTTGACAATCGACCCCATCCCAACTCCTACCACCACCTACAAACTTATGGGCCAACCCAACCACTCATAACTTCTTTGAATCACTCCTCGCTCTTTCTCAGTCTTTCATTGTTCAGTTGATGATTTTTGTGCTTTGGCTATTGAGGGAGTTGACGTGATTAGAAAATTGGCGAAAAAACCAAGTCAGATACCAAGTGTAGCAATAAAATCTTCCAAACTTCAATTAAAGGAAGTAACTTGCCCCAAAAAGAATCAGCCAGTATTGCCTACATTGCATGTTGAGCCATAAGTAGTTAAAAGAAAAGAATCGCACAGACCACAAAGAAAACTTGGCAATATAGATCAACTTCGAAAAAAGAATAGCTACTTTCTAAGGAAACAATTCCTTTATAGCAGCAATTCACAAATTCTCCTAAAATGATTATGCAAAAACCAAACTGGTTATAAAGGCAAGTTGGCATAGGTGTAAATGTCTTTGAGCTTCAAAACCAATATGTGGAAATTGAAAGAAAGGTACCTAGAACGTGGATCGGATTCAAGGTTTTGGTTGCCTAGTGAGTGGAAATCTACGTATAGCACCACAGGCCTGAAGATGAGAGAGAGAGAGAGAGAGAGAGAGAGACGCACGCACACACAGAGGAGGGGGCAAGGCCTTACAAAGTGATAAATGGGTATGCAATTCTTGACCAGAGTCAAGGAGTCTGTAGCTCTATGGAACGAAGGTCACATGGGCCTTGCCAAACCATCTTGTGATCATAGAGTCTTACTTTGATGCATTCTAAGAGTAAGTAGCCTCCCTCCCAGCTGCAGGTCGCAGTCAATGTTGCACCGCAGGTTGACGACCTAACGAAACCTTCCTCCCTACCCTCCAAGCCACTTTTTTTTTTTGGCACATCCCTACAAGCCACAAATACCCAACGTACTGTGGTGCTGGCACTAAGCCTAAATCCTGACTCATAGGAGTCAGGTTTTTCTGAACCACTTGGGCCTCATATTGGTAGGAGGCAAACCGCTGCAGTGCTTCCAAGTTAATGCTCATAGTTGCGGTACCTCTTCCACAGACAGCCCCTTAACTAGATTCATATGTGGACCCTTATAAGGTGGTGGTATGGCCTGGGCCATGGTGTAGGGTCCTATGTAGTTGGTGACATGGCCTGCGCCATGTCCATTTCTAATTTGAAAACTATTAGCTCATCTTCTCTAATCCTCACTGTCATCTTATTAGCATGATAGCATCTAACACTGCATAACAAGCCACATGAACGAATTCCTTGCATTTTTTACATGGAACGACAAGGCATCTAGAGAAATACTGCTACATCATATTGAAATGGAAAAGGGTTACAAGGGGTACATTATAAAACGATTTAGTCACCCAAAGTTAGCATATGGAATATAATAATCAAAAAGTCCAATAAGAATGGACAAAAGCACATCTGGACATCAGTGAAACTTAAGAAAAAAATCACAGGAAGAACTTGCAAAACGTCGTCATCACAAACATTAGAAGGTCACAGCTGAAGCGAATGGACTTCTCCTCCCCCACTAAGAAGAAATCATGGGGAAAATTGAAACATGCAAAGTGAAGCTTATAACAGACCTGCAATTATGGTCATTGGATGAATCTTTGTTGCTACCAACTTTTCCGCCTCCCTCAAAAGCTCGCCAGCCAAAACAACTACAGAAGTAGTCCCATCTCCAACTTCATCATCTTGAACTTTGGAAATCTCTGCAATGATTCAAGGATGACATTATGTCGAATGAGAACAGTTTTTCAGAGCTCAACTAGTGGCATCAACATTTTTTATTTTTTACAATTGATAGAAGAGTTAGATATCATTCCAAAAGTACCCATATAGGTGGAACCGTGGAAGATTAGCTCTAGAAATCAAGGACATACAATTTCGTAGTTTTAAACTGCTAACCACCAGCTCATTTCATGATGTTGAATTTTAACCAGCCACTCACTTCATAGTGTTGACTTTTTACCACCAACTCATCTAAAATCTTAAGATCTTAGAGAAGGGGTAACTTTTGTCATTCATATCCAGTATCCCTAGAATACACATGGTACCAGGCACACAAACCGAAGTAAAAATACCAAACTAAAACCAAAACACAAGAAAGAGAGGATACCAACAAGGACTTTAGCAGCTGGATTATCAATATGAAGTGACTTTAATATTGTAGCACCATCATTTGTCACAGTAACACTGTGCCCCCTGCCGGTTGACTGTAAAATTTTGTCCTGCAGAGGAATTACATGCATGAGCAGCTGGTTAAGTTGACAAACAGAAAGAGACCCAAATCATAAAGAGCAGGAACTTCTGATTTTACAGCAAAGTGAGAAAACAATAAGGTTACCATTCCCTTGGGCCCTAAGGTTGTCTTCACCAAATCAGCAATTGCCATTGCACCAATAAAGGATGCCTAAACAGAAGAATCATATGCTTAGTCAACGACATAAAGAGCAAACTAGATTGTGATTTGACGATCTATAAGGAATATAGCTCTCACACAAGGAAAAGTCCTGCCTAGACTACCAAGAAACAATGGGAAAACTATAATCCAAGATCTGCAATACTGGTACAGAACTAGTTCAAACCTGCAACAGTCAAAATACAGGCACCACCAGATAGCCCAGTAATTGTAATATACTGTAAACTGGACTAGACTAGATGTATGCTAGTACATATATGCAATTGATGCAGGATGATTAGATAAGCAAAGATATAACCCTAGGACTTCACACCCAAGGAACCCTATAACTCTGCATCTAGCGGTTGAAAAGACAGATCCACACTGATACCAAAAGAAATCAAATTCAGTTCATCAGCTACATTTCTAATTTTACGTTACCAGTAGAGTCCTTTAAAAGGTTCTTCCATAGTATAAATACAAATCAAGATAAGATAACCTAACAATATTATCTAAGGGATAAATGATAACACAAAAACTAAATCCACGAATAATATCCTTGAGATTAACAACTATACACAAATATTCTCTAGGATCAAATATGAATAGCATGTCCTGTTCCCTAGCAGTAATACTTTATCACAGCATCAAAAACACAGTACACAGCGGAGATGGACGGCCATAACATATAAAATTCACTTAAAAGACATTAATATCCAGCATTACGCTTTATAGCCCAAACTCACCATTCTGGCGCGCTCACCCTTTTCTTCTGTAGCTTCATCTTTAAAAAGCCTCTCCACCTAGAGAAAAATAACCATGACAGAAAAATTAAAATATCAACCAAAACAAGGAGAAACAAAATTCTAATTCTAATAACTTTATAGAAGTAATAAACAAGCCAAAGCCGAATGAGCCGAGCAGTTAATTGTCCAAGCAAACTGTTCAATCTATAGCTTGATTTGAGACAAGCCAATCTCGAACCGACCATTAGTCAAAGCGAAACTCGAGTAGCTTGAAATTTTTTATACATCATAAGCTGAACAAGCCCAGTAATAGCTTGTTTGAGCTTGATTTGAAAGCTTAATAAGCGAATTCTAAGAACTTTAGGAATGATAAACGAACCGAACAAGCCAAGCAGTTAATTGTTCAAGCTTGGTTTAAAAACTCAACAAGCGTCAAAGCATGAACACAATTAATTGTTCAACCTTGAATTAAAAACTTAACAAGCGTCAAAACATGTTCATGCTTTAGCTTCTCATGAGACAAGCCGATCTCAAACCGAGCTTTAGTCTAGCCGTATCTGTAGTAGCTTGAATTTTTTATAAATCGTAAGCCAAACAAGCCGAGCGGTAGCTTGTTCAAGCCCGGTTAAAAAGCTTAACGAGCTTCAAAAAATGTTCAATCTTAGTTTCTTTACGTAGCAAACTGATCTCTAACGATCTTAACGAACACGAGCTCAAACTCGAGCGTTCGCATAACAGGGCCTAATTATAACTTCAAGTCATCATCAGTGTATAACATACCGCCATCACAAACACGCCAACGAGACGGAGCCGGACGCCGAGTGCTCAGACAGGCTTTAATTAATACCTGAAACAGAGAGATCGAAAAACAATTCTTCGTCAAATGCAGAACGAACGGCCAAGATCTAACAAGATGACGTGTAGGTTAAAGTACGTACAGTCACTGAGTATGATGATTAGCGCAAATGAAGTCACCAACACATAGGAGAGAGAGAGAGAGAGAGAGAGAGAGAGAGAGAGAGAGAAGTGTACCGGTTGGATTTGCGATATGGGCTGTGTTGCTGATTACGTAGAAAACCCTAGGTTGGGGAGAGAGAAGGAGACTGCCGATGGTGTTCTCTTCCCGCCGAGAGGAGGCGATTTGCTTTACTCACTGCTTTGAGGCAGTGTAATAATCAGGTGTTTCTAGAGGTTACGGTGATCTGTGGACTTCACATATACGCAACCGTTGGATTATGCATTTAGGGTCCCACTAATCGCTGTCGACCATTGGGGATAGGTCCCACCATTCAAACAGCAATTAGGGCGAAACATCTGAACTAACTAGAACCGAAAAAGCTAAGGCCACCGCCTGCGGAGACGGACGGTGGGAGCCGACCGCCACAGAGGCCCACTCCGAGCCCCGAACAGATGATTAGAGTCGTTTAATAATTTAAAAAAAACTCGAGTTGGCCCTAGAGAAATAAGTTCAATCCGATATGTGTAGGTGCTCAATCTAGTCTTCTATTTGTCATTCACATTTCGGATCCAATCTTCTATCGAGCACCTACACATATCGAATTAAACTAATTTTACAAGCCACTCGATTTTTTTAAAAAGATTTATTTAACGGCTCGGATCATCTGTGCGTGGTCCAGAGTGAACCCCGCGTGGCCGTTGGTGCTACTCGTCTATTTTGGTAGCAGAGTTCAACTAGAACATTGATGTTCAAAAAAAAAAACTAGTTGTACATTTCAATTTTCCAGGAGTATTTTCAATTTCTTTTTCTGTTTCTGATTGTTAGGTAAATTTACGGGGTTTTTTCTCCCTCCACCCCAAATGAAAATTTAAAAAAAAAAGTATTTTTGTTGAAAATTCTAAACAATTTGTCACAATTTGAAAGAACTCATTAATATCTATTAACTTGTGACAAATGTTTAATTTTTTTGACAAAAGCATTTTTTTAATGCTTACTGTATTTTGCATGATAAAAACAATATTTTGGCTCGGAGGTAGTAATAAGTTTACAAAATCTATAAGCCGCTCAAAAAAAAAAGTTTTACAAATTACAAATATGTTTTCTAGTTTTTTTTTTTTTTTTTATAAGGTAGCTGTCAATTTTGTTTAACATCCATGAGATCAGAAAAAGGTGGTTTCTTTTACCCAAAAAAAAATGGAAAAGAAAAAGGTAGTTTCATTTGTTCTCAAAATAAATACTTAATCTCCCCTCCCGCTTGGCCTGTTCCACTAGTAATTATTAAGTGCTCTAGTAACACCGCCACAAAGTACTCTAGGAATCAAGATCGCGTACCAATATCTAAATTTTATTCACAGCCCACCATTATCGATCGCCGGCGCAACCTTCTGGCTTCTGCACCCCACACTCAACTAGGATTTATTGAAAACATCCATTTGTATCATGAGCAATAAGTCTCGTAAATCCAACACTAAAAGAATAATCCAATGAGCACGAAGAAGTTTGCAACTGTTGTGATCCATCAGTCCTTCCAAATTGTCAAAAACTCAGCAAGCCAATACAACCATGAAATGCAGGTTTTAGAGAAGACCCTTAGCAATATACATATGCAACCACAAATTTCCATTCAAAGAGGAATAACGGATTTTCCTTTCTCCCTTCTCGCAATACACAAGGCAATAAAACGACTCCCAAAAACTATATTTCACCAATTGAACACCCAGTGTATACAAAACAAAACGCTGAGTCTACAATGAATACTAGTAATGCAAGACTCAAAGTCACTCAACAAACAGATAGACGACTCCGGGCATATAAAACCCCAGCACCAAAATTCCTTCAACAATGCCTTTAACTTCTGGCTAATTCCAAGCTCGGCAAAAAATCAAACCACCACCAGGCATCTTTTTCACCATTAGACAGGCGGAGTGCAGAACCCTTCTTATTTGACCCCTGTAGCAACATTGCCCCAGCTTAGCACCACTTCGACACCGATGGACACTGAACCTGACCTGACTGTGACTAGACACGGTGAGCTGCCCTGACAAGACTCTACACCATGCACCTTGTACGCCTCTGCATGAAATGCTTCATCCACAACCTTCTGAAATTCTGATGAATTATAGTACTTGGTCAGACCAAAAAAAAATTTAGCATAGAAGAAATTTCATCTACGTTTGTAGGCAGTTAGCTTTTGGGGAGGAGATCTCCGAGTCTGCCACCTAGAAGACCGTGTTTGCCATGCTCTTTCCTTCTGCTTTTGGGTTGAACAAAATCAAAAACCGTTTGAAGTTGATTATGAGAAGCATCAATTTTGATGGTTTTCCATTCTGATGATCTTCGGAATGATTGCTTCTTGAAATGCATACATACTAAATGTGGACGTAAAATGCAAACCCAGGGGCCAGACAATGGGTCAACTTACAAAGCTAGCTTATGATAGTTCGCATTCCTATTTGAAGAGAGCAAGTCTTGAAGTAGATGAGCTACATACCTTCAGCTGAAACTGAATCCACCAGATGGAAGTTGAACATCACTTCCACCAAAGTTGAAGCCAGGCTGGGAAGCACCATCACCTGGAGGTAAAGTCTCATCCTCCTCCTCCAACCAATAAGTCTCGAGAATCTTGACAGTTTTCTCGTAAATTTCATTGTTGTCGTGACTCTGGAGATTTTCTATCTTTTCCAACCCATCAGCTTCATCTATCAACTGGGCATAGTAGTTAACATCTCCAGTGCTTCCCACGTTCTTCTCAACTTCCCCAACCTTCAAGATATTTTCCAGCCCTTCCAAGCAGACAATGATGATCCTAGGATCGGGGCATACAAGGAGATCACATAAAGGCTTTATACAGCCTTGACTGACTAAGTACCTGCCACCAACATGACAGCCAATCATTAAAAAGTCAAAACTAAATTCTACACCTGAAATTAAGCTAAGAAAATTCAGGAACTAGCAGAAAACATACTTGACTTGCTCATGAGTACCACCAGAAGTAGCATTTGATATTGACCAAGCAGCCTCTTTCTTTATATCAAACTCAGCTGTTTGGAGCAGACTGACGAGAGGAGCTATTAAACCAGCCTCGATAACAGCCTGTTACACCAACTTTATGCAGTAAGGATGATTTCTACTTTAAGGACTTCTGGTAGCCAAAGAATCGACATAGAGATTTACGCATTGAAACTAGCAACCATTCTGCACCATACACCTTTAAAAAAAGGGTGTAAAGCGCTCTATAGGGCACAGGGAACACTGGAAAGTGCAAGATCCATCAGAAGACACAGAAACAAATTATTTTCTTTTGACCCTAGAGAAAATTAATACCTCCAGGAACATTTGGCAGCAGGTCGGCCATCTAAGCGGTGTTTCGACACCACAACACAATTGGGATGCTGAAACCTCGTGGCTCATTGGAGAATTTAGTGGTAAATGATTTGGCAACATAGTTAGAAAGCTTGCTTGGGCTGCCATGATATACTACATATGGCAAGATAGGAATTATAGAGCATTTCAAGGCATTCATCGACCTTTTCCCACTGTTTTGGATAAGATTTGTTTTGATGCATGTATCAGGAGCTCCCAATTTTTATCAGCAGAGCAAACTCCATTTAACACCATGCTTTAAAGCCAATGGCAAATCCCCCCAATAGGATTTTTGCCTCAGCTTAGCTGAGTTTTTGCTTTTTTGGAAGATATGCCTTCTTGATTCTTGTAAGATTGTTTTCCTTAATGAATTTCTCATTCATCCAAAAAAAACACAATTTTGTCCCGAAATCATGATACTCGAATGACTTGAGTGGAACCCATTAACTGTTTGATCCCAAATAAACACAATAACCCACACGTATGTTTCAGCCTATAACTTATCCACCAAAACCTTTTGACTGGAGGTCAGAACAATACGAGCAAATGAACAATGCCACCAAAGAATCCTCAAGATTAAAAATGCAGCCTACTGTGGCACTCGAAACATTTCACTTGCAAAAAATTATATTCACTATAATGTGGAGCTTAAAATAACAGTTAAAACCCTTTAATATAGTAGAAAAAAGATTACCTGTATCTGTTCCCGGTTTCCAGCAGTAATGTTTGAGATTGTCCAGCATGCTTCTTTCTTGATGCTTTTCTTATGATTATTTGTCAGCAAACTCAGCAAGCACGCAAGTGCACCATGTTGAATCATGCACTGTAGAAAAGAGGTTCTCATTACTGGATAAAAAATATCGCATAACACTGACTGAAACATATACCAAAATCACGAAGCGTGGGAGAATGAATACTATTTTATGATACTCCATACTAGTCATGGAAAGACACAGAGACACACACATTATGTTTCTAATGATAGCTTCTATTTTCAACAAATGAGCAAAAAACCACTTGGAGAATATCAATCTCCCGTTTGGTTTTCCAATTTTTTTAGCATGTTCACTATCATAATGTTCAGGAGTTAAACATGTGGCAAAATCAAAAAGAAAACACACATCATCTTTCACAAGCTCATACCTGAGTTTGAATATCATCTCCCGTGACAATATTGCCCACAGTACGAAGTGCTGGAATGAGCACAGTTGGGGATGGATGACTGAAATATATATATAAATAAATAAATAAATTGGCTCAAGAGAGCAAGGTGTTAATTGAAAATCCAGATTTCACGGAAGAAGTAAAATGATACTTACAAGAGGAGGTCAACAAGTCGTTGACAGACACCTGCCTCAATCACAGCTTGGATTTTGTCATTCGTTCCATCAGATAGGTACGAAAGAGCCCAACATGCATCTGTAAGCACTTCTTCATCATTTGAATGAACAAGTCGCTCGAGAGCTGGAAGAGCAGGCCTTGTCTGCCATGAAATTTCAAAAATTACTCAAATAATGTATTGAAGAATAAAGATGAAATCAATGATCATATTTCGTTTAGAGTCCACTAAGAAATTCCTTAACAAAAAGGATTACGTGAAATTACATACAGCCACAAATCAAGATACTCACCTGTTCAAATGGGGGCTGCGGTTTGCCCCTGCAAAAGTTTGATAATGTCCATGTGGCATTTCTCAGCATTGAAAGTTTGGCATGCTCGTTCAACTGCGCCAGCAACGGAATCAAAGCTCCACTGGTGAGCACAAGATCACGACACCTAGGAGAGTCACCAGCAACATTACCTAGTGCCCACACAGCCTAAGACCAAAAGCCATTTGTTAGTTTTGCATGCAGATGGTACGCAGCTTCTGCTTAGCAATGGATAATAAACACTGTTTGTATCTTACCTGCTCACGAACATCATCACTAGGAGAAGACAGAAGCTTGACAAAAATGGGGACCGCTCCATGGTCAATAACCACCTTGGTATTTTCCGAGGTACCAGAAGCAACATTTGTCAACGCCCAAGCAGCCTCAAACTGTAGAAAAATCAAAATACTGGCGATGTTATGTCCTAAATCAAGTATCCAAAAGAACAAAGCGGTAAAAAGTATACATAGCTACTTCAAACCTGAAGCGGTGGGAAATCCTCCCTCACAAGAAATTCTACAAAGCGAGGAACAACACCAGACTGTATAACTTCTTCAATTGGTGGGCTTCGCTCTGGAAATCATTTTCGACAATTAGTAGAAAACAAATACAGGAAAAAGCAAAATGGAAGAAACAAACCCCTATAACACTACTACAAAGGTCTTACCTATTGAAAGCAATTTACGAAATTGTGTAGTAGCCTCCAGCTGCAAATTGTTATCACTTGACCAAACACCAGCAACCATGGAAGGTAGACTCTCTAGCTGCAGCACAATAAACGACAATCAAAACCTCAAAAAAAAAAAGAAGAAGAAAAAGTGCAATCATATCCCAAACCCTACAAAAATTGAAACAAGCGATCCATCCCCAAATCATCAAGGCCAAACACACACAATCAAAATTTACAGTATAAATCTTGGTTCCTTGTTGGGTGATGAACCAAACACACACAATAGCACCAAGAAACAATCAATCACAAAGCAACTAATACATACTACATAGCTATACATGTATCAGCAAGAATTATCATGGAAAAAGAAGAGTCCAACATCTGCTACTATGGTAGCCAAGCATTATATAAGCTCGCATTTAAATCAAAGACTTTCTGTTCCACCCTAAGTACTCAGGCGTGCAATGAGTTATAAAAACGTTGGTTAGATCAAAGACATCCATGGTTCACAGCAGTTACCACTATATCACCAAAGAAGAAGGGCACAACATCACCTCTTAGAGTAGCCAGGCGTTATATCTACAAGTTGATTTACATCAATCTACAACCGTAACATCCTTACTCAGAAGGCAAGGCGTGCACAAATCATCTTTTTTGCAACTCGTGTCTGGGCCAGCTTTCCCGCACATCATCTAATCCTAGGGATCAATCCCACTATCCACTAGCAGAGGCTCAATTAAAACCGAAGCAAAGCCCCGTATGGACAAGTCCTAATGGAGTTTTTAGCACCTGGAAGGTTTCAAACCTGAAACCTTATGAGGGAGCAAACCCCTAAATCTCGACCTAAACAACCAAGCCAACCCCTTTGAAACAAATCATGCACCATAAACCAACATAAACCTCGATTGAGATGAAGTAATTCCATAAATACGTAATCAATTTCCCGAAAAACACTCATTCATACACAACCAATGAACCCATCACGCTCCATAAACCAAACATAAACCTTGATTGACATGTAATAAATTCACAAATATGGAATCCCTAGTCCCAAAAACTAGTCATTCATACACAACCAATCCCCTAATTTCCCAATAAATTTGGAAAGCGCCCCAAAAGTGCATCAACAAAGACTATCCAGTACCAAAATGCAACTGGAGAGATTAACAGTAATCCACGAGAGCAAAAGTGTACGATTATTATCGATGTGCAAAAAAAAAAAAATACTACCAACTAAACATACAGCTAAAAAGAGTTTACAGTTTTCTAAACTGTATTTATCGTCATTTCCTCCCAAATCCCACACGCGCACAAGGAAGCTTGTGCGTGTGTTTGGGATTTGGAAGGAAATGTCGTTAAACACAATTTGGCTGTATGTTTACTTGGTAGTAATCCTCTTTATTTTTGTTTTTTCTGAACATCGGTAGTAATCGTACACTTTTGTTCTCATGCATTACTGTTAACCAATCTGAATCCCAGGGTTTTAAATAGCAGTATCAGAAAACGTAATCGTATCAGATATACAGCGATATATCAACCAATACATAGGTAAATAACGGTATTGGGGGTCTAAAACTGTACTATACGTAACCACCTTTATTTAAACCCTGCATCTGAATATACACGTAGAGTGAGAAATCGAGGAGAAACGATACGGATACCTTTTTCTCAACGGTGCTAATGATGTTGTTGGCAGTACTACCGAATAGGGGGCCCTGTTGAAGGCCCTCGCGACGCTTCTTGAGCAAGCTCTCTTCTCTCTTACTCTTTCGGATCTCGACCATGTTGTCCTCCCTCCTCCGCCGGCCCTCCTCCGCATCGACGGCCACCTTGTACTTGTTGCGGCGAACCTCAGTTCTCGCGCTTGGCCTTAGCGACATGATGATTGTTTTGCTTCTCACTCCACCCAAAACCCTAACACGCTGTACATCCAAACACAATATATACTTGAGCAGGTATATACAAATACATGTACTACGTTAGAGACGAAATCGAATAAGCGATGTAGCAGAATCCACAAACAAAAGCCTGAACATACCTGAATATTGAGAGAGAGAGAGAGAGAGAGAGAGAGAGAGATTTTGGGGGAAAACTGATGAGTGAGAGGAGGGTTTTGGTATTTTAATTTTACATATAAAGTGGGGTTATTGTCACTTTTGTCCCTTATATTTTTTTGAAACTTTTAAATCAGCCTAACCTGTTGAGATAGTTACAGTTTTGTCCAAGAGATAGTTTTCTCAATAGTTTAGAGCTGAAATAAGTCGGTTTTCAAAGCTTGGTGACAGTATAAACATGCATTTCGCATAAATTAGGGGATGAAAATAAACTAGCCCTATAAATTGGGTTTAAAAGAGTCTTTTAATTAGGGTTTGGTTTGGGGATTATTTACGGTTGGACCGCACTAACTTTTGAATTTGAAATTGGACGAACTCAAAAGTTCCATATCCTAATTTAATGAGGAAAAAAGTCTAATTAAAGAAGCTGATGATGTGCTTAGTACTTTCTGGGAAATTCATTGCTGTAATCCTCCAACGGTCCATTCAATATTATTCCAATCTCGTCTATTGATGTGTTGGCCAAAGAGTGTGCCAGCTCATAGCTTTGGAGTGGAGTAAAGGGGGTGTTTGGGAGCCTACTTTTTGGCTTTTCATTTTCAGCTTTTTGGCTTTTTGGCTTTTTGGATTATGGCCAGAATGTATTTTGGGTATAACAGAGTGTTTGGGAGATTTGTGCAGAATGTATTTTGAAATTGTAGTAGTGTTTGGTAGATGATTGTTGAGAATGAATTATGGGTTGCATTTTTACGATATTGCCCTTTGTCTTCTTATACCAGGTCACTTGCGTTTTTTTTTTTTCCAGTTTTTTTTTTACTTTATTATTGAATAGTTTTTATGGGTTATCTATTGAAGTCTATTATTATTCTAAAGTAATATTTTGTTTTTGCCTTTTTTTTTTGTGTTTTTCAGATCCGCTGTTTGCTTTTGACCTTTATATTATTGTGTTAAAATAATTATTTTTGATATGTACTTTTTTTCCTTTTTTTAATTTAAGGAAGAGATTTAGTATTTTTATTTGGTATTTTAGATTTCAAATAATAAGACGAATGTTACAAGTAACACTTTAATTTAACAACAAATACAAAATCCGAAAATGACAAGAGTATTAAGGGTATTTTCGTAATATAACCTCAAAATCCGAAAATGAGAATCCCAAAAGCTCCTCCAACCCAGATTTTGGTTTTTGGCTCCTAAACCCATAATCCGAAAATCCATTCTCCCATAATCCATTTTGAAAAGTTGTTGCCAAACACCCAAAATCTGAAAATGGGAATCCAAAAATCCAAAAATCCGGTTGCCAAACACCCCCTAATTTTCTAAACAAAATCTATTTTAATTTCCAAAGAAGTCAACAACCACAGCACCAAAATATAGTGGCTGGCCACCGCACGCCTTGTGGGTCCACTTTGGATCCCGTACAAATGATCTGAGCCGTTGAATAATTTTAAAAAAAAATACCGAGTGGGTTTCGCGAAATATCAACTCAATCCGATATATGTAGTGCTCGGATCAAGCTTCTCATCTTTCTGTGCACTAAAAAACCAATCTTTCCATTTTTTCCGATTTTCCAAAGATGACAAACTTGATCCGAGCATGTACATATATCGGATTGAGCTAATGTTTCACGATGCCCACTCGGTTTTTTTTTTTTAAATTATTGAACGGCTCGAATCATCTGTGCGGGGGCCAGAATGGGCCCCACACAGCGTGCGGTATCCGGCCACCACATTTTTGGTGCAGTGGTTGTAGTGCTGCTCTTAATTTCCTTTGAATCATGAATCATCTGCCTAAAACGATGATGTTTGCATTATCTAGATGTATCATTCTCCCTCTGTAGGCCTGATGAAGAAAACCTAAGAGCATTGCCATTGTAAGATACAGGATGATGAGTCATGACTACTCGCTCCTTCCAAAAAAAAAAGAAGAAGACTGCTTGCTCGATTTATCCATGTAGTCAATGGTTGATGATGGTCGCTTGATTGTCGGTCACCCAAGATAAAGGAGAAGACAGAGAAACTTTTGAATGCTGAACGGATACCACGTGACAGTACTCGTCAGCGTCTTCAGCCATCTAAACTTGTTTTTGCTCTTCCATTTTTAGACACTTAAAAAAGTTACAAGAATTGTTCGGATGGAAATTTCAATTGAAAAATATTCTGAATTAAACAACAATGATGTCCTTCCAAGAAACGTTCTTTGCACTTTTCAATTTTGTCATTTGCCTCTCATAAAATTCAATGTATTTACAAAACTACATGTATATCCTTCCAAGAAACATTCTTTGCACTTTTCAATTTTGTCATTTGCCTCTCATAAAATTCAATGTATTTACAAAACTACATGTATAACAAACGAGATAAACTTATTCACGGAGGCTCCATGAACAATCGATTTACAGAACCGCACAATCTCAGTCATTCATTCGTGCAATCAATGGCTGAGATTCGTTTTCAATTCTGACCGGTCACGATTAATTGTTACCGATCATAATTGATTTTCAATCCGGACCGTCCAAAAACACTTTAGATGTACGCGATTAGCTTCCGTAAAACCTTCTTTACAGAATGGTCCGAAATAAGATTTTCTGATTACAAATACCCTTTTCCACATCTCCCATTTTTTGCCTTATGCCAAACTTGACTGCTTACTGAAAACTGACAAGTAATCGCCCAATGTCCTCTCATCCCGGGGACCTCTGATCACCACCGGATTCTCATTCGAAACAGCCGCGATTCGATGGGCCGGCGACCGAGGCGGGGACGTGTGGAACATGGCGGCTTCCATCACTTCTCGCCGGACGTTTTCTTGATCTTGCAACATACATTGTGCGCGTAATGCGGTTATGTACAAGCCGGCGGCGAGGAAAACGGTGACGAGACTGAAAACTCCTGCGGCGGAGAAAACGCCCTGATTAAGTATGAGGCAACTGGGTCTTGGTGTGGAGTAGTCTTTGAGATGGCCTGATTCGATGCTTAGTGCTATTAGCAACAAGATCTCTCCAACTGCAAATGACATCCTGTGAACAATGAAAAGGTGATTCACATGTTGGTATTCCACCATATTGAATTTGTGTAATTTATCCTTGACCGAACTTTTTTCGATCAGCTTATCCTTGACCAAACTTACGGACACATATGTGTTCGGAGCCGTTAAATGTATGCCAACTCCACACGATGCATGTGAGACACCCGTGTACACACACACTAAACGACTATGAACACAGCTGCAGTAGGTTCACTATAGTTCTCCAATCAGTTTTGCATTTGGTAGTGAAGAATTCAAGCAAAATGAAAATTCCAGAATTCCAGAGGCAATTGGATTTTTATGCAAACGGAAGGATTTCAAAATAACGATGCAATGAGCTCGGTGATTACCAAGTTGTGATGAAGAAAAATCCGGCTTGCCATGTGAGCGTTTGGGTAGTGGCAGAGTCAGGATCCCAAACTAAAGCCGGAGGTGGTGATTTACTCACAGCCACCATCAGATACACATGAGCCACCACCATTGCAATCGCCAGCCCCAAAAATGCCCCGGCGGCGCACAGCAACGGTGTCTTCCCGCTACCGCTATACGTGCATTCGTATCTCTTTCCTGTCCCTTCGTCACCTGTGGTCACCCAGGTCGCCTGCAACATTATCACCCACATTAAAAACACAAAGAAACAGCACTGGTTTGTAAGAAAAAAGCATAAGCCCAAACCGCAAGAATGGGTTCACTAGTTCACCATTTAATGGTAATTCAACACATTAGTCACTTCCGTACCGAACTTGAAGAGGCTTTGATATCACCTGATGCTGTTTTCTAGAAAGAGGTTGTTAACGGTGAGATGGAATCACTAATGTCCAATAAAACTTAACAATCACTTTTTCCGTTTACAAGGGTAGGCGTTTATGCTGCAAGGGTAGACGTATCGACACACTCTTTCTAAGGCATTCGTTCCTGCTTACTGATGTGAATTATAGTCATTCACGTGAGAAAGAATTACCTCAGAGCGGGTAGCAATCGTTTTCTTATAGACCATTAGACCTATCGACACACACCTTCTAAGGCCAAACAGTATCCTGACTTATGACGATGATGAATTACGCACGGTCATTCACGTGCAGAAAGAATGTACTCTCACGACTTGGTGCAAGCTCAGCATGAGTCACAGCCATTGTCGATGAAACGACAAAGAAAAGGAGTCGTGCAGAGGATCAGCATGAATGGGAGAAGAGCTCCAGTCTTGCTGCCCAAATCCGTGCTCCGACGACTTGGTGCAAGATCAGCATGTGTCACCGCCATTGTCGTTGAAACGAAAAAAAAAGGAGTCGTGCAGAGGATCAGCATGAATCGGAGAAGAGGATTTTGTGGCTCTTTAAAAATTTGTCCCACCAGAGGGAGAAAGGGAGGGTTTTAGAATTGCTTGGAACAAAGATTGCTTAAAGGCAAGAGATTCCCGGGGCATCGGACTAGTAAATTCCTAAACAAGGACGGCTTTTGGTTATTGATTTTGCTTGCTTTTCAAGGTGCCTTGAGGAATGAACAAAAAATAGATTTTCTTGGTTTGTTAATTGTTGATTGATAAAGGCAGTCTTTATTCCAGGCAATACAGATACTTTAGACAATGTTGTACTCTAAATGAGGTTGATACAGGAATGGCCTAGTACTGCTTGATTCAAAAGTTTACCCACAAGCATACTGTAGGATTCACGCATATTATACAGGGTCATCGAAAATGTCTACAGGATAGTGTTTCCACGAGAAGTTCTACCAAATTATGTGGCGAAAAATTTTACGGGCGAGATAGTCACACACATTTCTGTTGGGTTGTTGGAAGAATAGGAATGATGTACACGATGTGTGTTAGTAGCGGTAACTCAGCGGCCGGGTACCATGTAAGCAATGTCACATGCTCCTTCTGAAAATATATAATAGTTAGTCTAGTATAGGTCATTATACGTGGTACCCCACATCATTTACGAATCAACACGTGATCATTGGCTCGGTAGTGGATCCAACTTTTGAGTCACTAACAGTTATATGCAATAAAACGTTTGAGCTACAGTTGTCCAAATATTTTGAGTCATGTTATTAGGATCTTCATAAGTTAGCTTGGACTCGATGTCCTAACACTAGCTACAGATCCCTCCGTATGTTATGTGTCAACTAATAATTGGTGTACATTTGGAACCAAGAATCATTTTTCAAAACGCACACATAACACATTGATGTGGGTTCGTAGACTTAGTCTTAGACCCCACATCAACGTCCGGTGGAGGAGACATTTTGACCCCGTTCGTTTTAGGATTTTGAATTTTGGATTTTAATCATTATCCTATTTCTCTCCATACATTATTTTCATTTCTCTTTCTATCTCTCTGCAATCATTCCACTATTTTCAATCATTACTCTATTTTTCTCTACACTCATTACCTATAAATCCAAAATCCCAAAACACACAAGGCTGGACGGTGTCCCCGAAACACTTGGACAATTTTATTCCAACCTGGGAATATCCTGATGAAAGTACTTGGAGAGGGTCATACGATAGTGCAGTTAATTTCCATGTACCTGGGGCTCTACTACTGAGCATAGGGTACATGATTGAATTGATGGTACAAATCTCACAACAAAGGACATATATAGATGGGGCAACTGATGAAGTTAAGGGACCACAAAAAGCTGGGAATTCACCTAAAATTTGATGTTTTAACACAATAAGGCATAACGGGTGAAGAAAACTTAGAAAAAAAGGGTTTAATAACTGCTAGGGGATAAGAACTAAAGAACTAACTACAGACTGTCAGGTTGCACAATGTGGCCCTGCTCGTTTGGTCACTCAACAACATTAACGACAACAACAACAACAACAATGGTACAAGTATAGTATGATTCTCGCATAATCATATTCGGTAATGATCTAGAACTCGGGTTATATATAGGAATTGTCGATGTTATCACCAGACCTGGTCGAGACAAATGAAGTTAGGCGAAGGTGTCGGGGAAGCGTGCGCAGTGACATGCATTATCAACTTTAAATATTCAATGTATGGACACATTGTAAAAGCAAAAAATGCAGTATAAACAGGGTATCTCTATTCTCTTGCATATATAGCTGCTTTCCCCACTCAATGGTAGGCCAAAGGCAGAAAGTGAACCTGTAATGGTGCTCTGCCATTTTCAAAAAATCCTGTGCTTTCTTGCAAGTTCAAAAAATGTTTTCTCATCTTATCAAATGTAAGCACAACATTAAAGGAAAAAGGAACAATTAAGTCAATAGCAATCTTCTTTTTCAAGCTTTTGGATTCAAAGGGACTAAAAGATGGATGATTTCTTGGGTGCATCTTTGTTTTCTTCAAACAAAAGAAAACTATTTAACTTTTTCCCATGGACAAGAATTTTGCAATGAGCTGCTACATCCATTCACCCTAAATCTATGCCAAGATTAATGTTGTTTAGAGTTACCCATACACAATTGATTCCAGCATTTTCATTCAGCAGCAGCCCTGCATGAAATTAAATTCTTCAATATTTATGCTATTTTATCTCAATTATAAATTCTCCTTTTCCAATCGCCTTTCTGTTACTTATCTCTGGTTCAATCCACATCTGATTTAGCGGTTTCAAAGAAGATCAATGTCACCGTTGAAGATGCATTGTCTCAAAGCTGATTTTTCACTCGAAAATTTGAACATTAAGTTCTTCAAAATAAACAAATCTAATCATCGAAGTAGAACCCGGTTTGGGGTCCATGCATTGTGGGTAGTGTACACCAAGTTTATAGGTAGGTAAAAGCAAAGGAACATCGATCCTTTTTATGAGGGTGAATAGCACTCTCACAAAGACAAAATATTCATTGCCCCCCCGAAGGATCTTACAGATATGCACATGATCTCATACTTCCAAGTTTTGAGTTGAAGCATATTACTGTTAGGCTACGAACAAAATAAGCACATTGCACCTAGAATAAGGATGAATCCAAATAAGAGAGCATGGCATGAAAATTTACGTGATCGGTGATTCCACGGCTCACGCCAACTTTTGAAACTTTCAGCATGTCCTTGATCGAAGAATAACGATGTATATATTGTAAAGTTTGCAAACAACGATGTGGGATCTTTGGGTCAAGTACACTAATCAAGGTTTTCAAACCCAAAAGCTATGACCTTGTTCGTTTTGGTATTTGGATTTTGAGTGGAGAGAGATATAGAGAGAAATGAGAGTAATTATTGAGAAAAAAATTATTGAAAACCGTGCGTTGAGAAAAAGTCCAAAACCCAAATACCAAACCGAACAAGATCTATATGTCCAATAATATTTCAAAAGTCCATTTTATACTAAAAGTACCATAACCCATAACTTACAACCCGAAGAGGTTGGTTGAGTAAGTGCATGGCCACAGGTAGCGGATTTATTCACCCAAACTAGTAGGTTACTCTACAGCCGCAAACAAACAGGTAGCCGGTAGGGGATTCGCAGCATTTGCTCTCCCCAAACTCGCACGTCCTACTTCTATCGTCGGCAAAAAAACTACTCGAATCATTGGAGGTTTGTCTGGTTTTTACCTTCAGAGCGTCGGATTAGTTAAAATGAGTACAAGCTAGTCCAGACTGCCGATTTATAAAAAAAAAAAAGAAACTACCATCTCCATGGACCATGCTACAAATATGAAGCACATGAACCAAATAAGTGCATTAAAACAGGGCTCCCAAGTGGCAAAACATGCATAAGCTAGATCCAGACAAACTGGCATGTCCAGCTTTTGTTGACTTCTTCACCATATCAAACAATAAGTCTGACACTGATTTCGATATTTTATTTATTTTTTTAAACTTTTTGTTTAGCTTTCGTCGTAATTTATAGGGTTAATCGTTTGTCTCGATAAGATGAATTGAAAAAGTATAAAAATATAGACCGATGTTGAAAAAATTCAAATAATTAAGACGACATTTTAGACAAATAAGACAGTTTTTTGATAATTTTTCCGTCTTTAGTGAATTTTTTTTCTTTTCTGTCCTAATTTTGTACTTTTTAGATTTCTCTTGTCGAGGCGGATGATTAATTCAAAAAATATGACTCAAATTTACCAAAAATTCAAAAACGACAAACAAAACACACAAAACGAAGAAGAAAAATAAATTTACAAGAATGAAATCAATATGCAGCTTTGCTTATAAGTTGATATATGACGTACATGACATGTTGGAGCTGGGGCCCTCCAGCAGGATGTGGCGCCCTCCAGTTGGATTTATCAGCGTGAATGGAATTGTTGATTTCGTTTGGTTCGTTTGTTTATGGCAAAAAAATTCTATGATTGATTGGGCATATCAACAATGATATGATGAACGAAACCCATTTTTATTTTACAAGTTTATTCTTAAAATCATAGGTATAACCTTTTTCCAAGGAAAAAAGTTCGCTTATAAGTGCTAATGTCCTATCAATCTTATTTCAGCAAGGATGAACAATCCAGATCACACTAACAAGTTCGGGATGGGGACAAACCGAAGGGCAGCCATGGCCCATGACAAGTCCATTTACATATAAGAAGAGGAGTAAGTGATGGACCAATCCCTTTGATTCTGCAATCTTTTGATGTTACTCTCGACACATCTATTTCTAAATTTGGCTCAAGATTGATCCACCACTTTTGGTGGCTAATTTTCGACTATCTAAAAACCTGTATATAGTATAGTATTGTGTTGTGACAAAGAGCACAATCGAGAAGTACTAGAAAACGGAGCAATCAAACAAGATGTAATAACAATTTAAGGGCACCATGGTCTGGTGACATACTTTTATACGATTTTGCAGATGAAAGTACAAACAGATGTATAGAGGGATCTGTACAGGCGATTTGACCTCCGATTTATATGGTTTGGCTTTAAGTCTACGGAAGTTGCGATTAAAAAAAGAGAATACTCTATAATGAGTCAAGTCTCTCACACGATTAAACCTAAAGCCCTAGGACATTTTCGTATAGAAAACGATAGAATACGAATCGGGTTGGAAAGCAAATAATGCTAGCAAAT
This sequence comes from Rhododendron simsii, assembly GCA_014282245.1. Classification (NCBI taxonomy): domain Eukaryota; kingdom Viridiplantae; phylum Streptophyta; class Magnoliopsida; order Ericales; family Ericaceae; genus Rhododendron; species Rhododendron simsii. Next base: position 37,030,628 of record CM024956.1, read on the forward strand.
GGGTCGGCTTTGTGGTCATGAACGAAATGAATTATGAACATCAAACCGACGGAATTTGAAACATGGTTGAGCACTTAGTCCCATAATTCTTCACTAGGTCACCAGGGTCTTCCGTTTCTTTCTTCTTCTTTTTTAATCAGCAAAGAAAGTACCATTATATTGATAACATCAAAACAATAGAACATTACAATCTTCCGTTCGCATTCTCAATTCTTGCCTTATCGAATTTGAGTGTTCTAGAATAATTTTATAAGACTCTATCACACTCGCGCCCGCGCTTCCACTCTCACTCATGCACGTGCACGCGGATTATGTGAGTAGGTTGAGCCTCCACCTCCACAGTTTCTCACCTTTGTCTTGTTCTCAATTGTTGGAGCAGGAAATGTCTGTGTTGTCTTAACCTTGTAGCCACAAAATTGAATCATGATCATGCATGCCTTAAAAGAAAATAAAGCATAAATGATATGCTATGCCCTACAGATAATTTCGAATCCAAGCTTAGTACTGCGTAGAAATCCATAAAACTATTCCTTGGTGTCATTGAATGTAGATATGCTTCCACACACACACACAAAAAAAAGTCTGAAAACTGTCCCCTAAGCTTTGTCATTATCCTAGTGAATTAAGATGTGCCGTTTTGCATTTTTTTTTCTTTTTCCAAATTGATTAGTTGTGGTCAAGGGTCTTGAGGCACCACACAACCGTATCCCAAGAGCACCTAATTATTTTCCGAACTGGCAAGGGAGAGAGTTCGAGCTAGTTTGGCGGAAAGATCCTTCCCCATGTTAATTAGGATAGAAATTGTAGGTATAGATCGATGATACATTCATATACCGGATTTGGTTAATACAAACATGTACTTGCTGATATGGTACGGAATTCAAAACCTAACTCGAGCAGTTCTTCAAATAAAATTAAAAAAGAACAGTTCAAATGCCGACTAGGGGGGCCATGCACTGGTTTATGGGTCATATTATTTGTGCAAAGTACTTGATTGCACGGTAGACAATGACCTTATTAATAGTGCCAAATCCCATTTCTGCCTAGCAAATTCACTCATTACAAAGAGCCTAAAAAGTTTGCAGTACTCTTCTCGGCGTGAGTTGCTACAGAAGGAAAAAGGATTATTGGAAATGGATAAGCTATAGGGAGAGGGAAAAGACTTGTCCTTTGACACTTTGGATGGCTCTTAAGGTTTTGAAGCTATATTGAGAAACCACTGCTAGAACAGCGGGTCGTCTCCTTTTCCTCTTCAGTGGAGGCCTTGGTTCGAGTTCCACGAGGGGCGGGCTTTGGGGGTTAGGGCTATGGACAGCTTTTTCACCCCCTTGTACTAACTCCAACACTCCACTAACCCTCGCTAACGTATACAATATTGTCAAAAAAAAAAAAGTTTTGAATCTATATAGCCTATAGAAGAAGTTAAATTTAGATAGCTTGGATGGTAATAGACATATGTATTATACGGTCATCATTGTAGGAGACCAGAAAGATTGTATTACAGATCTTCAGCAGGTGGATGCACCCTAAGCTAAAGCTGATTGGAACCTACAAATTTTTTGTATCCTAGTGTATATGTTGATGTGCAATATTGATGAGTTTTTGTTTTTGATAATCAGGTATTCGGGTAAGTATACGTTCACATCGGGTAATCTTGGAGATTGAATCCCACTGTCAGGCTAGTGGGGTGCAATATTGATGAGTTACACCATTGATCTATTGTTTGACACAATTCGAAAACAAGCCCCTTAGGCCTCGATTGGATGCAGCTAAAACACCCCTCCTTAGCTCATCCTCCTGGATTAGGGTTTGAAGTGACGGCTTTGGCTTGCTTTGGATGCCATGTATTCACTAGCTTGTGTTAGTGACGATGTTTGGAATCGACATGTCGATTACAGTTCAAATCTTTTTACCAATGCAAATAAAATAAGGGACCAAAGTAAGATTTGGAATCTGGTGAGGGAATAGGACAAAAAAACATGAAATTTTGATAGAAGTTCAAAAGCGTAATTAACCCTTCCCAAAAGGAAAAGAATGTATATTTCGAATCCACAATTGAAGAATGAAGATGGGTGTCCAAGGGCATTGAATTCTCGTAAAAAGTTCTTTACAACTCATCTTTAATTCTTGAGAACTCGATTGGATAGCAGTTGTCATCGCACAAAATCACTTTGCCATGCTAGGTAATGATACATCATTTCTTTTTTCTAACGTGGTGTCAAAATTAGGTCTTAGATTGCTTCACCCCGCGTGGTCAGGTCTCCGTCGCCCGAGTCAATTGCCTAATCACCTCATCAATTCATATCTCCACTGGATTGCCCGAGTCAAATCTCATGGTTTCCTCAATTCGTACCTCCACGTGCATCCAGACTGCATGTGAGGGGGAGTGTTAAACTTAATCTCACATCGCTCATCTGAGTCATCCAAGCTTGATTAATATATTCTAGAGGTTACTCCATCTATTGCCAATTGATTTTAGGTTGGAGCTCTAAAAAAACCTAACACGCGCATATAAATGCCATCATAATAACAAGAGCTTGAGGTTGTTTGTGGTGGGGGTTCAAATAGAGTCCGGTGTTATCAAATCCCAAGGTATGATTTGAAATACCAAGTTAACCGGTTGAGGTAATAAGGTAGCTCACGCAAAGAAATCAGAATGAGCGGGTATTGATAGTCACATGATTAAAGTGTTTTTAATCACGTGGATATCAATATTCATTTGAGCTGATATTTAATTAGCATGAAAGTTTAGGGCGACGTGCTTACCAAATGGACGATTCAGATCAAACGGCCCCTATCCAAACTCGACTTAGGTCACGACACGCACACAATACGGAGTGGGTCTGGGTTCGACAGCAATTGAAAAGCTGCAACGAATGAACACCTAGCGGTACTTCTCATTTTCTCTCTCTAGAAATAAAGACGAAAGTTGAATATCCAGAGGAAATCCAGAAGGAGATTTTGAAGATCTATCTCCAAACCTTCTTTTTCGCAGGTACACCTTTGTTTTTGGATTTTTGTATGCCACTGTCACATTAATGGGACCAAAATACCCAACAGTGTAAAGCAATATGTGTCTTTGCCACGTGTTTTAGATTACTTTTTCATCCCAGCATTGAGGGTATATGTGTCCACAAGCAACAAATTACGTCGCTATGTTACACATTCCCTATAAATGCTTGCTTGAGGTACTTCAGGTCATGTGAATTGGCATTCCTCAAACACACGCCTAGAGTGGCAGAGAAAAAAACTATTGAGCAATGAAGCTATTCGGTTTCCCGGTGACCGGCCGCGACGAGTATCCCGTCGCAGCGCCGCGAGACAATGACACCAAAAGGTTTTTGTGCCAATACTGTGACCGGGGATTTTCCAATTCTCAGGCATTGGGCGGCCATCAAAATGCGCACAAGAAAGAAAGGCAGAGATTGAGGACGGCCCAGTTTGAAAGTTGTCAACGAAATCAACGGTTCAGAATGGTTGTTCCAGTCATCCAATATCATGCAGCTGGATCAAGACCATTGATTTGTTCGGATGGACCCACAAGTACTATCGCTGATTCATGTGGCTGTTGTGTATATACACCACAATTATTGGGAAGGTTGCCTCCAAAATCTCCTCGTTGGGTCTATGCAGGGCCACGTCAAGCAACCCTGATAGGCCCTCATTATGGCATGGACCCTTCGCAGTCGCTTACAAGTGATAATGTTAATGTGGATGTTGATCTCCATCTCTAACTAGTGTCATCAACCTTAAAATTAGCCTCAGTGCATGCAGAAGACTTAGCGTATGTGTGTATGTTGTTATTTGTTACTGGTAAACTTATGATAAAGTTAACCAATCAAAAGAAAAAAAATTGAGGGAAGAATCGGTAATTTCCATTAGTTATATTCTACCTCCAGGATGAGAAGGCATAAGATAGGACCCTTGAGTCACAATAAAAAACTATTTACTACTCACGTGGTGCCAAACCCTCCTAATACCACACATTGGTATGAGGCTAAAGACTAAAGTGCATGAGATCCCAAAATTAATGTGCAATGATAAAAGAGACCGAGACATCACATAACGATAAGCCAGAGTCCAAAGGCATGAAATAATCTCTCCTTCTCCCTTTGCCCCATCCTTTGACTAAGCTGGACTAGAGCATGCTGTCTATCTAATGTCAAAAGAACATGAAAAAGAGGAAGGAAGGAGAGAGAGAGAGAGAGAGCGCACACTTGTTGACCGATGCCTATCCATCAATTTGCATCCATCAATTTATTCTAAAACAGTCAAATTTCACCCTCCAAAACCGGATAGAATTCATAAATTTCAGGATGTCCACACAAACACCTCTCCTTATATCATGGAAAAATTCACCAAAAAAAAATAGTAGTCTCTTTTGTTCTTTTCTTCCCATTTCTATGCTTCAATTCCTGTTCTTCTACTTACAATTAATAAGAACACCATCCCATTTCTTATTTCTTACAAGATTTGTCACTATGTCTATAGCGTAATCTAACACTCTCTTTTTTGCTAACACATACACTCTCTTTCTCTCTCCCTCTCTGACGAGAAAGACGAAGGAGATGGAGGAAAACCGACCGGCCTATTGGTCCTACACAGCTGATAAGAGATTTGAGCCGGTTAAAGCCATCAAGACACACAATCCTAGCCTGGTCTACCGTATCCCTGAGCCACCACGCACATCATCCAGGGCGATTGCAACCGCCCCAATGTCATCATCGACGTATGCACTATCGACGTGGCGTGCAAGCGATCGGGAGATCAAGCGAAAGAAGCGAGTCGCTACGTACAAAGCCTACGCCATGGAAGGCAAAGTGAAGGCTTCGATACGTAGCAGCTTTCGTTGGGTGAAGAACAAGTACTCCTCGCTAGTACATGGTTGTTAGCCATATACACTCCAAAATGAGATTTTCCTTCCTTGTGCCATTTTTTTTTTGTTCCCTTTTTCTTGCAATTAATTCATCTTTCCATTCTCCGCCATGTAATTGGGGTTCAAATCAATTGCTCGTGATGTAATGAAATCGACCTCTTTCCCCTTCCTCTGAGATATGGACATATGATTATCATTTGAACATTGTGTTTTTTTTTGGGACATGGTTGACCGAAGATAAGTTTTGAATCTTGATGAATCTAATTTTGAAAAACTTCTTTAATTTCGAGACGTAACTGTAACAGATATAGTCAATATAATTCTGTATACAATCCATCTATTCGAGATCAGGATGATCAGTTGTCGTCGCCTTCTAGTGAGTATATCAATTGACTTTCTTGTATCGGCTGATAAAACCTACTCCATTTCAAGACTTCCCACGAGGCATACTACTAGGATTAATTCGAAACAATCTCCAATTAAACCTGTAAGAGGAATTTCTAAATTCAAAGAGAATTTTATGAAGTGAAAGAGCAATTCAAGCAAGACATTCACAACCACCATCATTTAGCAAATTAGCTTTTGGTCTTTTAAAGCTTGGATTGGGACAATCTAAAGAAAAAATGCAGGCTTGAAACTTAAAAAACAGGTGGGCAGGCTTAAATATTTGGGCCCCTGTTTTAGAACTTTTGGGGCTGAAGTCACCGCTTTTTGGCTTCAGCTCAAAGCCGACTCTGTTGTCAAGGACGTGTTTTTGATAATTAATATCCGTCAAGAATATTTTCAACATTAACAAATGTTCTCAGCATGTCTTTGGTTGGTATTAATTATCAAAATACGTCTTGGACCGTCATTTTCCCTTTATAATTGATTCTTCATTAGAAAGAGGATGAGGGGGTCGTTAATGTAATAGAAACGCGGATAAACGTGTAAAACGTTTGGGAGAGAAATTGTATAGATTAGTCCAAAGTATACGCAAACTGGCACGAGGCATCTTGCATTATCACTGAAAGGAATGCATTTTTCTTACTTTTTGTTCTACTTCTACAAGGGTATTTGGGAGGCTTTTTTTTGACTTTTCATTTACAACTTTTTGGCTTTTTAACTTTTTAGATTATGGTCAGAATGTATTTTGAATCTGATAGGAGTGTTTGGATGATATGTGCAGAATGTATTTTGCAATAGGAGTAGTGTTTGGTAGATGAATGATGATAATGAATTATGGGTTAATTTTTTACCATGTTACCTTGGTTCTTTATTATTGTGTTAAAAGATGTATGAATAATGTTTTTCATTTGTTTAAATTTATATTTATGTATTTTTAGGGGAATAATTTTTTTCAGTGTTGCGCTTGAGAAATATTCCATAACTTTGAATCTTGATTTTTTTTATTTGGTAGTTTAGAATAAATAAATATTACCATGTAAGTAATATTCGAAATAAGAAAATCATTAACTTAGTTTAACAATTCACTAAACTCATAATTAAAACAACAATAAAAGATGCACAAACCCTCAATATTAGGGGAAAAAATAGCAATACTCACTGAAGGAAAAAAATAACGCACAAAACACCTAAAAACTTGTAAATACCTAAAAAGAGTAAGGGTATTTTGATAATTGAACATAAAACGGAAAAACTAAAAAAATGCAAAAAGGACCTTTGGATCTCATTTTGACTTCTGGCCTCCACAGTGAAAATCAGTGAATGAATTCTGGTAGAATAAAGAGTTATAGAATTAAGGGACCAAACAGTCAAAATAAAAAAAATGAGAAATTGAAAATGCAATAATGAAGATGCCAAACAGGCCCTACATCTCAGGATTCTCAACTGGTACAACTGAACAGATGTGAAAGGAACCACACAATGTACAGCCATGTACCACTGAGGTGGTAGCCCAGCTGGTGAGGCTCATCACCTCCCTTGCCGCAGGCGGGAGTTCGAGTCCCGGCAGGTACTCGAACCTCGTCTGTAGACTAAAGAGGGGGAGTTTTTACTAGTTGTGCACTAAAGTGGTGCCGTGGTGATGGCTGGCTCGAACCGAACATTCCATTGGCGGGTAGAGAGCCTCTATGGTCACGCCTAAAGGAAGTTGCTACGCTGATCGCCCCCTCTCATCCTTTTAATGATAAAAAAAAACGTACAGCCATGTCGAAGCCATTACTTCCCCTTGCCTGTGGTCCACACAGTGTTTCTCGTTTAGTTGACTTTTTATTTTTATTTTTATTTTATTTTGAAAACCACTGTGTAACGACTCTTTGGAAGTTTTTACAATAGTGGGGAGTATTGATATCGATATCCTAACAAAAGGAAACATTCTCTTTTACGCTAAGTTTGGATAGCAGGAACTTGGAGAAGGAATGTGAATGTAATGTCATACTTTGAAGATTTCGACGTTTTGAAGGGACAGTGATATGAATGTGATGCTAAATTTTTTGAATTCTCACGTTTAAAAGAGATATGAATAAGATTATGAATTCTTATGGCACATCCAACTATGAATTACATTTTCAAATTGAGTGAAAATCTAATCTCTCTTACCTCATTGGAATTTAGATTCCTGGCTCAATCAATTAAAAAAAAAACTTTTGATCTTAATAAATTTCTAAAATAATTTTCTTAGATTACTGAATTAATTACTGCATAAGAAATTTTGTTAGGAATTGACTACCCAACTAAAATAGTTATTGATATCTCACTCACAAATTTATCGTTACCACTTTTTGTTAGGAGTTACTTTTTTGGACATATAGAAGTCGAGGTATTCTTACATCCAAACATGATGAGACTAATTTACTTAGGGTCGGCCGCAAAGAATTAACGCCCACAAAAGTAGTTTGGAGGGGGAGCCGCCATACTTGCTCATGAGACGGTGTCTTGTGGCAACCGTCACGATGTCAAACAAAAAATGTTCTATGAAAAATGAGACTGAGGTATCACGTGTCGGTGCCTTAGGGACACCGAAGAAATTTCCTTACACGTGTGGTTAATACAATATGTAAACACCGATCACAACACAACGGTAAGCACAAGATCGCTGCTCTCGAGGACCCACAGCCCCCGTTTGGAATTTGAAACCGCTCCCTCTCTCTAAAGAGACGTTATAAACTTTTTTTTGACCTTTTCTCTTCTCCCCAGTCCCCACTAATTACTCTTTGTTTTTTCTAGCAACATTTTTCTGAAAAAAAAAAACCCCTTCCTCATTAGTGGAGCAGTATTTTTTTCCCATCTCTCTCCATTTATTGCTTGAACTACGCGACCGCTCGTACTCATCACTCTTCGCTGTACACAAGACCCATCTCTCTCTCTCTCTCTCTCTCTCTCTCTCTCTCTCTCTCTCTATGTATTTTGTATAGCCCTAAGTCTTGAAGATTACTGGCTGCATTGGGTGGAGACACATGGAAAAAAAAAAGAGATTTTGAGAATCTTGGGAAGTCGTTCTTGTAAGTTTCTTTTATTTTTTTATTTTGATGGCATTAAATTGATGATCTTTGAGTTGAGGGTAGAATCTATGATCTTTGGTGATTTGGGTTTCATTGATTGCGATTATAGGAATGGGTTTTGATGTTGGGATGTTTGTGGAGTGAGTGAGTCAACTGAAGAGGTTGACCCTGTTTGGTTGCTGAGAAAATGCAGGAAAACACTTGCCAGAAAACAAATATTTTGTTAGAAAAATGAGTAAAATGCATAAATTTTGAAACTTCGTAAGATTCTTCGTTCTTTAGGAGCCAAAAGTAATGTTTTTCTTTTCCCCCACACCTGTCACTAGTTATGCAATGTGGCTTAACTGGAGGCTTGATTGTGGAACCTGTGATTTTGTTGATTAGGGTTTCTGTGTTTGTGATTATAGGGAGTGAATTGATTTTGGGTTTTAGGATGTTTTGTGGAGTGAGTTGGTCAAATGAAGAAGTTGTCTCTGTTTGGTTGCTGAGACAATGTGGGAAAACACTTGCAAGAAAAGTACCATTGTTAGAAGAATGAATACAATGCAAAATATTAATGTTCGTTTTTCTTTTTTCCACCACCGTCTCTCGTTCTGCAATGTGGCTTATTTGAGGCTTGTCACTTTGTTTTTGGAGATTGCTGGTGTTTTTCTTTGGTGCTTGGGTTTTCTGTGATCTGTTGATTAGATGGGTGGTTTGGTTATCGGTTTTGATGTTTTGTTGTTTAGGGAGTGAGTGAGTCAAATGAAGAAGCTACACAATGGCAAGTGATGGAAAAGGGTTACAATAAGTAGTAAAAAAAGGTTCTACGGAGAAATTGAGCTCTCCTCCAAAATTTAGTGTTGGGAAAGAGGATGCACGATAAAATTCTTACTATGAAAAATAAGTTTTGAAACTTCATATGGTTCTTCTCTCCTTAGGAGCCCAGAATAATATTTTCTGCCCAAAATTGAATCAACAATGGCAACATGACTTATTTGAGGCTCGTCATCTCATCTGTCTTCAAGTTCGGTTTTTAGTTTTGTTGTGAACCAAACTTAGAGGAATTGCTTTTGGTCTTTGTTTTTAAATTGCTTGTTTGAATTTATTGCTTATACAATCTATGTATGAAACGCACAAGCAATGGAGATTAGGAGTTTGGAACGAGATATGAAATGTACAAAACGGGTCAGGCTTTATTGTCGATTAGTGCCTACACTGACGGAGAGTGTGCTTGTTTTATTTACTATCTAAAAAGTAAGCAAGAATTTTTCTCTAATTATCTTAATCCTTTTGTGCCTGTTATTCATCGTACTAAGTGCATAGAAGTATGTTTCCCTTTATCGTTCCCCATATTGTTACGTTCTCTAAATGATCAGACCCACTTGCATATCCCCTATATTCACATTATACAGGCTAGAAGTTTAATCGTTCTTTATTCAGTCAAATAAGCAGTCCCACCAGCTTGATTATCTCCTTTTCATGGCATCACACCATGGATACTGAATAGATGGTAGAAGGTGACAGAATTAAGAGATCGCAGCAACAGCAAAGAGATTACCATACGAAGCCAATAATCAACCAATGAATACGTAGCCAAGGATTGGGCTTCGTCAGGAGAGGGAGGTCTTGTGTTAGCCGCTGGCCCTCTACATATGAAACTAGTATAAGAGAGGAAAATAAACTTTTAAACTTTATGGTATGGCTAGGAGGGAGAAAGCAAATGACCTCCCTTCTGCTATCACGGTAACAGAGAGTTCAAAGTTCAGATGAGGCATCCTAGAACAGAAACTTGATTGCCTACATTGGATATTGTACTGGATTACGATTCCTGTGGGACTACATTTCTAGCATTTGGATGTGACATTGGTAGGTAAAGGGATTGTATATTTGTTGGCCAACAAATCACATAATCATGGGATTACCCATCCTATTGGTACATAATTCCCCTCACTATTGGATGCTTGGGAGTGGTACAAAGTTGCTTAAATAGTTCGTCTCCATGTGTTTACATAAGATTGCAGTGTATAAACCTTTGCAATTTGGAATGCTGTTTCCTGTTTCATTGCAGAAACCGCTCAATATGGTACTTCTACCATCAATTATGTATGAAACCATGCTGTGATTTTCAATAATTTGAAAAACTGAAAGAGTTTTGTGATTGAATTTTCGGTACTTGATTAACTTGCAGATGGACTTTGTGAATCAGAATAGTGTTTTCCTACACTCTGGTTTCTTGTACTCATAAAACCAAAGTGGGCTTGATTTTTGGATTGAGAAGATGGGGGGTGAGAAACATGGTTCCAAGGGTGGAGGTTATGTCGGTGGCTTACTCCAGCTCTTTGACTGGAATGCAAAAGCACGGAAGAAGTTGTCCTGGACCAAATCTGATTTATCAGGTATAACTGAACTCAAATTGTTTAAATCATCATGTCATTTAATACTGACTCGTTAGGTGGATTTTTATGCATTGCCTTTATCTGTGTGTCTGCGTGTTCAACCTCTTTTTCTAATTAGTTAAGCACCGTCTTTGTTCATTTCTTGCAGAGCCATCAAAACAGAAGAAGAGAAGTGACGGGAATCTGCCTCTGACACGGTTTAATCTGGTGGGAATATGCATTTGCCTTTATCTTTCTTCGTTTTTTTCTTTTTTCCTGTTCTTTTCTTGTAACCAGGGTCCTATGTCCAGATGAATGAGGATGAACTTGTAGCAGGTTCAAGTATCAAAGGAAGTAGCGACTATAGTTGTGCTTCGTCAGTGACCGATGATGAAGGATATGGAAATAGGGCTCCAGGTGTCGTTGCCAGGCTTATGGGATTGGATTCCATGCCACAATCATCCAATGTTTCGGAGCCCTTCTCTACCCCATTTTTTGATTCACAATCCCTCGATTCACATTCCCACCGAGACGCTCCCTGCCATAGAAGAAACCTCAACTTCTACCAAGAACGCCAACCCTTGCATTCTGGCAATCTGCACAATAAGGTGGACATCCCCAATCAGAAGGCAACGGAGCCAAAGCCTCAGAAAATGGTAAATAGGCCAATTGAGAAGTTCCAAACAGAGATTTTACCTCCTAAATCGGCTAAGTCAATTCCAATTACCCACAATAAGCTTTTATCTCCCATCAAAAGCCCTGGTTTCATTCCATATAGAAATGCCGCTCACATAATGGAAGCAGCAGCTAAAATTATCGAACAAGGACCTCAAGCTAGTACCAATGCCAAAATGCCTTCGTTAGGGACTTCCTCAATTCCCTTGAAAGTTAGAGACTTGAAAGAGAGAGTGGAAAGTGCACAAAAACCATTAAGGCTTGCGGAAGCTTCTGGTTCCATAAGACCAGTTGAATCAAATGCTGCCAAGTTTCTCAAAGGGCAGTCAATGAATAAAAGTTTGAATGGATCAGCGCATGTGATGTCTGATTCAGGAGATTCTTCTGGTACAAAAACTACAGGAAAATCTGTTTCACTTGCGCTCCAAGCTAAAGTCAACGTTCAGAGAAGAGAAGGGTTGAATCAAAGTGACAGCAGGAGTTTATTTGGCCAGAAAGAACAAGGTGAGGTGACGTCAGGCCAGCAGTTCTTTAAAAGTCAACCGAATAGCCAAAAGAGGACACAGAAGAAATCTTCTGCACATAGTTCTTCCACTGTGCTAAGGCAGAATAATCAGAAACAGAATTCTGCCAATGATAAAGAGAAGGTACCCTCAAAATCCTTGCTCTCTAATTCCCAAGGTAGAAAAGTGTTGTCTGGAGATTCACGACACAAGAGCTCCGGTAAATATGGTGGGACCTCAAAAAATGGTTTGAGGAAGTCAGTGCCTGAAGCGACAGAGAGTGAAAAAGAAGTCTCAAATTCCAGCACAAAAAATGTTCCGCGCAAGAAACGATCTATAGATGGGAATTTTCACCGTGATAACACTGAGAAATCTCTTCGATCTAGTGCAGTTGAGGATAGACAGTTTACTTGGACAGAGGATAGAAAAAGGAAAGGCAGTGATGTTGTTTCTTTTACATTCACAGCTCCATTGACTCGATCAGTACCTGCTCGTGAGTTCTCAGCACAAGTGGCGGAGGAAAATTATGGTTTTCATGGAGATGGAAGAGGTAAAACTATTATATTCAACTCAGATAGTCCAAATAACCGAAATCTATCTTCACTTGGATGCAATGTGCTAGGAGCGGATGCCTTGAGTATCCTGTTGGAGCGAAAGCTAAAGGAATTGACTCATGGAGTTGAGTCTTCCAGCTATAGAGCTGGGGTGGCTGGTGATTCGACTTCATTTGATCAAGATTTGGTACCCAATTCTAAAGCAGTGTTCACCACACCTATGTCCCACAATGGAAAGAGACAAGATGCGATGCTCATGGACAAAGTGGGTGGTGATTATGGCTCTATTTTTTCTTCCACTGATTCTATGGGACTCATGGCGAAACTCAAGCTTCAGGTATGCTTTCTTCCCTCTGCTCATCATTATTCTTGCCTTTGTTTCCTTTCTCGCATATTTGACAGTTGCTACTTGCCAGCAATTTGGACTGTTTTTCATGTGACTGACTGAATCCGTTCGAGTCAAGTTGCCCTTTCTTGTCAACCCATGTCAATGTTCTACTAAACAGAGGTTGCAAGTTTTGTATTAATGTTTATATAGGGAACAGTAGAAAGTGCTCGAAAGCAAGCCAGCTACTCCAACAGCTTATATAGTGGAGTTTACAGGGCAGTGATATTATAGTAGTCCCGTTCATGTGAACTATATCTTCACAATTCTTTACTTTTTCAGTGGATTTCAAGTTTGTGTTGCCTTGGATTTCAAATGTGGCCAGCAAAATGGTGCTATTTGACACTGACTTTTTTGTGCTTCTTATTGAACCAGAATAGATAAAAAGAACAGATTGTGCCTCTTTACTTACATAATGTATTTGCTTATCGATTTTTCCAAATGTTTATTGACTTAATGCTGCAACAATTCCAGGCGATGGACAAAATGGACGAGTGTGGTAGCAATGATACAGAAGCTAGAAAGTTGTTCCACTATCGACATCCAAGTCCAATATCTGTTCTTGAACCTTATTTTCCTTCAGAAAGTTGCAACTCTTCTGATAGTGCAGATAGTAACAGTACACAAGGTAACTTTCCAACTTTCCGTTAGAAAGTTACTAACTTTTCTTTCCTCATAGCAAGTTCTGAATTTAGAGAATTTAATTCCAGGTAGCAAGCTGTGCTCATCTGTTCTTGCTCAAGAAGCGATCCCCATAAGTTATTCAAAGAAGTTCCATTCAGTGGACTCTGAGGCAGAATTATTGGACTCAGCTTCCACAACTTTTGCTAGAATGAACCAGACTCATTTTGTGGGATCCAAAAACACATGGGAACTGGTATATGTGAAGGAGATACTGTTTAATGTGGAGTTTATGTTTAAGGACTTTGCTTTGGGGCGGGCTCGTGAGATCATAAACCCTCGTCTCTTCGACCAGTTGGAAAGTCGGAAAGAGGTCTCAGAAGGAGAAGAACAAAAGCTAAGACGAAAGGTACTATTCGATTGTGTGAGCGAATTCACAGACTTGAGATGCAGGCGTTTTGCCAGTGGGGGAAGCAAAACTTGGGCAAAAGGGTTGTCAATTTTGAGAAGAAAAGACCGGTTAGCCGAAGAAGTATATAAGGAGATTTCCGGTTGGGGAGGAATGGGAGATTTTATGGTTGATGATCTTGTGGACAAGGATATGAGCAGTTGTTACGGAAAATGGCTTGATTATGAAGTTGAGTCGTTTGAACTGGGAATAGAGATTGAAGGCCGGATACTTGATTCTTTGGTTAACGAAGTGATAGCTGATATTTTGGTGCTTTAGTTTCTTGAGCATAGTTTTTCTCGTCACCTCCACTGTAGTGATTATGGTCAAGGTTGGTCCATGTATTTTCCCCCCAACTTCTCTTGTACAAAGATAAGGTTATATTCTCTTGTACAATTGATGGACAAGGTAGAGTGCTTCGAAAGCTTGATTAATCACCTTCTACATTGTCTTGGAAACCTTCCATTTCCATGGATATTTAATTTGTTTTTACACACCCTAATTTATCAGCATAGTTTTGAAAATTTTGCTCCTTTCAGAGGCACTAGAAAATCTCATCCATTAATCCAGCCCTGGGTCTTCTTGAACAGACGAGGCCACTATACATGTTGGAAAGGACGACAATGGAACTCCTTGGTAACGAGTTAGGATAAATCTATTCTAATAAAGTAAGGGAGAAGTCAATGGGTGTGGACTTTTTAAAGTATCTACCACCCATTTGATTTCCAAAAAAGTGCACAAATCAGTATGAATGCATGTAGGAACGCATTCTCTGATGCAGTTTTCTTCTCCATTGGAAGTCACTCTCCCTGGCTTTAGCAAATCAGAGTATAGGCTACGCATGTTCCAATTGCGATGTACCTACTTCCTTACAAATTGTACAACACAATGCTATTTTGTATCTGAACTTGGACACACATCGCATGTGCCCAGACCCTAGTCGAACCGAGTGACAACCGATTTGACCAATTGCCCATTATGCATGACAGAACCAGAGCACTTGATGCATGACAGAACCAAAGCACTTGCAAACTACCAAATGAAACTGGCACCTTGTTGCCTTAACAGCTTTCCCTGGCCCTAGATCACTTCAAGATTTCAGAAATTGCGTTTTCAAAAGACTGCTTTTAAAAATAATACTCCGTCAAAAAAAAAAAGGCACCTTCAAGAGCTCCCATTCGAACTGACAAGTTACAATTAAGTACATGCTGAATCAACCTAGTAACCAATTTAGTTTCATTGAATCGCGCTTTGCTCTCTTTCTCTCAAATTCTATTCACAAATCCGACGGATTTACAAGATTGACATCATCAGCTGTGAGGAGCTTACAAATAATCTCTATACTCACGACTATATGTTTTCGTTGTTCTTTTAAATACCACTTTATGATCAAGGAATGCAAGATCACCGTAGATCTACCACGTCAAACTTCATCCTCTCATTCATATAAACATGAGAACAGTGCTCGTAGATTGGACTTCCATCCTCGGCCTCCTCGTGAGGATGAAAACCCCGCTGCTGACAATTTCGTATAACTGAAACACCACTTGGATCGGACAGGTGAAAGATGCCATGCGGACTGTAGAAGCAAAAAATACAAAGGAAGAACAGAAATTAAGGGGAAATTGAGAAATAGGCACATGAAATGAAACAAACAGGTAACCTAGGTTTTTTCTTTCTTTCTTTCGAGATCATTTTTTACAAGGAGTTGTGGCCTCTTAGAAAATTGTGACGAATCCCCGGGCCCATGCAATTCCCTCAACCCATAATACCAGGTTATTGACATTATTATACAACACAACAACAACAAAACCCATGCAGTCCCCGATCATTGGAGGTATGGAGACAGACATGCACAAAGTGGCTGCTCTCATAATACCATTGAAATAGTGGCCCTCCTATATTTGTTTTGCTGCGAAACCATGCCCCCAAATCAAAGCCAAATGGCATCGAGAGGGCAAGCCTAGAGACCCAATTCAATTTCTGTGCACATTACTATAATGAATTAAATTCATATATGGTAAATCCAAAACTTTTATTATCCACTAGATTATAACATTCTGCTCCAATATATAAATAGCATGAAATGCACGGGCATCTGAGGACACAAGTCTACCTGGATGTGTCTGTGGGAGCCATAACAATTGCGATAGCTTCTGGTAACATGACCTAAGGAAAAGAAACAAAGCAAATACTTAAAGGGGATTACAAATACTTAAAGTTATTATGAACGAAATACAGGTAATGAACCACTAGTAGACACGGTCAAGAGTAGTCAGGAGCAAAAGAGTTGGAAGTCAACAAAGCCCTGAAGGAATGTGCCAATATATACTGCAGTATTACAATATCAAGCTACTCCTATGATTAGTAAATTAAGTTGGTTATTCCATGCAAAAACATTAAAGGAATGCACTTTTGAGGAGCATAATAACTCCTTTCTTTTGTTAAATTTCCCTCTTCATAGGGGCCCTTATTATAACACAAAGTTCGCAGCAATGGATGAAATGTTAGCGAATGCTGGACACAAGCAGTGGTTTTTAAGACTTCTTCACTGCCGTGAAAAAAGAATAAAAGATCATGGTATAAGGAACTTCACCCCTCAACTGGCCATATTCAATCTTGTCTGCCCCTTACATTTCCCACCATTAACTACCACAAACTCATATCTCAGTAAACAAGTACGAAGGTAACCCCCCCAAGCAGCATTTCACACATCACAAGAAGGACAAATAGGGTGGCTGAACATTTAACACCTAAAAATGAAACAAAGAAGAGAATCGACAATTACCAAGAGAACTCATATCCACAATAGTAACTCTAGAGCAGATAGATATGAATTTCCTTAACAACAAAAGACTTGTGTACAGTATAGGAACTGTATCCTTGAACAAAGTCAAGGTTGCTCTATTATGTGTATGTGTCACAAGTTCACAAAAAGGAATCTCATATCCGTACAAGGACAAGGCTTCGCCTATCTGGCCCTCCCAGCCCTAGGTTATCCTATGAGTGCTGTTACAAACCATTAAAACTTAGGCACCTCATTCACTCGAAGACTGAGTGCACCAGAGCCGAAGTAATGAATTTACAAAGGGTGCGAACCACAATTCACGAATTTGACTGAACCAACGAGAATTGACCTACACTATGGATCCGTAATTGAATCTAGGTTTAAAAACAATATCTCGCATTACTTTGGCCAGCAAATACATTTCTTGTTTCAAGTTCTCAATGAAGGAAAGCAACCTAAGCCACCAGAGTGTCCACTAGGAAGGAAAATATTACCATTTACCAGTATCATTCCTTGATGATTATTGTTGATTGGTTGCTATTACGACAACTATTGGTACTTTTTTGGATAACTCAGGGTGTCTAATAGTCTGAGCCAGCTTAAGCGCACCAAGACTAATCCTTAAGGGGCCAATCCCACTGTCCAGTTGTTCCCTAATAAGGGGCCATTTAAATCCGGGACAAAGTCTAGTATGTGCTGGGCCCACAAGAGTTAATAGTACCTATGAGGTTTTGAACTTGAGTCTTGAGACATAGGACATAGCAAACCTCTAAGTACCATGCCTTACCCACCAAGCCAACCCCTTGGGGTTCATGTCAACTATTGGTACTAATCACGATATGCTTCAAAAACAAAGGCAACAAAAAATAACTAAAGAAATGAACATGCGTAAATGTTCTCAATTACCTGATATGAGTAATGCGTATGCAGATCAACTGATGACATAAAACAAGTCTGTGATGGGTGTGTCTGAAATCAAATTAAGATTCTGTAAACACATTGGCTCAAGATAAAAAGAAAACAGAAATAGAAAACCTACTATTACAACAATTGACAATATCGGTGAATTCGCTACTTCTACAGCCACAATGTGAAAGTTCTTACGCACTAAAAGCTTTCCAATTGACCACAGAATGTTTTAGCCGCCAACAAAAAACAAACAGAAAAAAGGGTGGAGTTCTAGGCCAGTCTAACATGTCTCATTGTTCTCATTTTCCTTTTCAGTTTTTGGAAACACAATATTGGGATGTTTGAACACATTACTGTTCAGATGTCCTCATTATCCTATTGGTGCGATGCTGAGGGCTTTCATAGGAGCTTTTCCATTTTGGTATGTTCCAAAAATCCTTTTTTAGAAGTCGAAGTATAAATTCAGTCATTTTCCAAAATATCACTTATAAACAACTATAAGTGTTGGAAAGTAGTTAAAATTAAGGGCAATGCTGGAATAATATCTTCAAATTTGAAAATAAGTGCAATCCTAACTCCGAAAAGGGACCAACATTAGAGAACGAAGGGAGTAGAACACAACACACTACGTCGAATAAATAATGACAAGTAGTCAGGAAGATACTGTAAGACTTACATGGATCCATCCAAGTTGAAATAGTGAGCGTGTGTCTTGGATTTCAAAGATTTCTTCTTCATTCAAGGTCTGACACTGAACATGGAAAAGGTTATTCTGGTAAGTACCATCATAACCAACAGTTGATCCAAATAAAAATAAAAAAAACCCCGTCCTTGGCCACGAGGAGTGGTGAGCAGCACGGAACTTGAATCAATCAAATGGAATAGTCTTAGGGTAAGGGGGCTTTCCTTTGTTAGAAATTCACAGACATAAGTTAAAGAGTTTAGGTCCAGAATTCTGCTTGCATCAATTTACTAATCTAGCCATACAAATCATATGCTTTTATTATCAGTGGCAAAAGCATGATAAATCTCTCCAAATGTAAGCAATAGAGTAATAATTTTGGAATACTCCCTCTGTTCCATATTGAGAGTCCGCTACAAAAAGTCATGCCATTTTTCAAATAAAAAAATCAACTACTTTTGTGTATAATTTTTTGAATTTTTCCGCACCAAATTAAAGTACTAATTGAGATCTTAAATACAGCGTGAAAAAATTCAAACAATTATACACGGAAGTAGTTGAAAATGGCAAGAGAGAGAGAGTATGAGACTCTCAATATGGAACGGAGGGAGTACATCACTAAATCTTAGAACCTTAGCTATCAAAAGATGTATCAAATGACAGTTGAAAGATCACGACAACAGAAAACAAGTGAAACAAATTTGAAGCTGAGAAACGGGAAGTGGCATTAACAGCTCCACAGTGATTGCTGCACTAGAAAGAAGTTTTCTTACTGAATCAGAAGTTGACTCCTGCTTTGGGATGATAAGTGTACTGATATGGAACATCCTGTTTTTCTACACCAGATGAAAACAAGACACTAAGAAACCACACAAGAACATTATTTAATATATACATATATATATATATATATATATATTCAATTCATTTCAGAATCCTTACAAGTGAACCGGCAAGAACACCACACGTTTCTAAATTTTTTGCAGTATTTTCTCGCGCTAATCTCAGAAAATCTTCCATCATTTTTACTGGCTGCAATGCAAGTAAGTAAAACTAGCATCACATTCATCAAGAATAAACATAGACAACACCAATTCCTAAGCAAGGCATAAAGCTGTAATCAAAACAAACAAATCAAGCAAAGATGAAGGAATTGTATTCTCAGATTTACAAGAAAATACAGCGCGTAAGACCTACAATGTGTAAATGCTGGTAGGAATTGGAGCTGTGCATTCCATCCTGCAATGGTTTTGCTGGTCCTGGTCTTGGATCTGCAACTCTTGATGGAGAAATTGGCATAAGCTTTGGTTGCACTTGAGCAAGAACTGGAGGAGGAGAAGGTTGCCTGATATTGCCCAAGACGAAAGGGCTATTGCTTGCCTCATTAGTTAGGTTAGAGCAAGAGTCATCAGAAGGCTGTAACCATCTTCCATCATCCAAAGACAGTAATGATTCCATGGTAGATTTATCTACTCCTGACTCGCCATCTTTGATTGCCACAATGTCATATTGTGAAGCCTGATTCAGGCTATAACAGAGGATAACAACAGAAGAAAATATTACAAGGGAAACAATTGCGGTAGGAACTTAAGATAACAAAACAGAGGGAATAATTAAATAGATCGAGTAGGTGAGAACGCCTCAAGGAAATCTTAATTAGAAGGATAAAACCATGAAAGAACAGAAGGACAAAGTTGGTATAGCCCTGACCCTGAATTTTCATTTGGAGCCAAATCAGCATGGCTTGGATAGTGAACCTGCACCACAAAATGGAATTAGACTAACAGAGTGTTCAAGTCAACACAAAATGAGATGCAAACCTAAATATTTTACCTTTATCTCTGGGCTAGGTCCCAGCCACTGACCCTGAAGACCATTTGGGCCCAATAAAGAGTGTCTAGACAAAGTTTCCTTCTTCGGCATAGGTACATTAAGAGAACTGCATGTGTTTCCAGGAATTGTCACAACATCTTATCCTTGATAAAATACCAAAATTAAACAGGTTGATGATGTTATATTCACATGCACTATTCAGTCCAGCAGCAAATAGACTCATCTCCTTAAACTACAAAAAGAGAAGTGCTACATGCTCTATTTATGGAAGTGAGTTTTTCAGGTAAAAATGATTTGAAATGAGATGATTTAAAAGATACGAAAACATCTGGAAGAGCAAGACAAGCACCAAAGGCCCCACCTACAAGTTTTTTTTGGAAACTGAGAACTGTATTATAAACCAAAACAAGAGGGAATTCCTCAAGCACAATCAAACAAAACTATACAAAAGAAAAGCCTATGAACTGAAAATACAAAAAGGAATGCACCATTTTGTACAAAGCAGGTGAGAATGTGAGAGATGCCTGAATCTTTAACATTCCTACATTGGTAAGCCTTGATTCTGATCTCAAATCGAATTTGGCTACAAACAACTGAGGGAGATCTCTGGATGCCTCTGCAGATACAGAAGTTCCGTTCTTGCCAAGAAAGTAAACAGAAGCAGCAAAAGCAAGTTTCCTGAGGGTGGAGGGGAATGATTTTCCAGCAATTCTAGAGCAGATCCAAATGACATTCTGAGACCAAGTTTGAACTGCCTATACCTCCATTCCATAAGCTGATCACCAAAACTGGCCACCACCCCGTGTAGAACTAAATCTCCTAAACCCATGACATAGTGTGAAAGACCATAACGAATGACTATGATAATACTAAAGTGGCATACTCATACGAATCATAGTGGAAAGCCTAGATAGACGTGTGCACATAAAGGACCTCCACTCCACTGAGTTTGACACCCTTCCACAATGTTTCCAAACTCTGAAACAAACGACCTTCTTGACACTTCCTGATTAATCCTAGTAGCATGTCAATGCATTCTGGAGGATGCAGGAGTAGAACTTCCAAAATTAGAAACCTCTAGCCACAGTTAGAAGCTTATGTGAGATCTAGAATATAAATTGTTGATCCTTCACTAGTCCTATCAAAAAGTTTAAACAAGAAGCTATTTGCTGAGGGCTACATCAAGGTTTAGGAACAGGCAACAAAACTCTTCATCAGGAAGGTTTCTAAATAAACTTGTTGAAACAAGAATCTTCAACATTAAATTCCAAACAACATTGGTTAAGTGGTTAAAAGTTGACCTAATCACCCTTCAGGTCGTAGGTTCAAACCCAATGGCAGCTACCGTTCACATATAATATCAAAGGATACGCCCCCCCCACCCGGCCCCCCTTCCTTTCAAACCCCCGTAATACAGACTAAACTGGGGATATTCATTGAAACATAATCCTTCAATAAAAAAACTAGCATAGGCAATAAACAACAAAGACTAATTTTTACAGGCTGTGTATCTATAAAATATGATGGCATTGATGAGCTACTCACAGCTTCGGGAGTTGTGTGTCAAACGAATTTGTAGGTAAGAATTTAGTATCGCCATTGTTCTGCTTCCATGAAGATGAAGGTGCTTGTCTGGCTAGCTACAACCACATGAAGAAAGCAGGTTAAAAGAAGAGGAACCCAGGAATACCATCTAAGAAGAAACCAAGCATGGGGAAATAACAGAACTTCACAGTCCATGTAGACAGTTAATGGGGGATCATAACTGAATGGATTGTTACGACCATTATGCATCCAAGAGTGAGGCTGAGATGCCCTAAGGACTAGGCATAGTCATGAAAGCCAATAAACAAAGCTTTCATCAAGTCATAGGAAACTGGGTGTTTATCCTATTCAAAAGCAAAAGTAAGAAAGCATCAAAATCGAGCATCTCCAAATAGTTTTGTTTTCTCAGCTCTTTAATCTGTTTCTCCCCCCATAAGCCAACAGAAAAATTTGTGCCAGAACGGTTGACATAGTTTCCAAGACAAAAATATAATTCATAACTTAGGATGAAACTGCAAGAGGTTTTAATGCTAAATTTAGGATGTTATCCCCTAGGAAAATAATCGCTTCTTTGCCTTACTTTTGACTACAAGAGCACATGGAATCTAAGTTTAGTGGTAGTCAAAGTGCTAGTGTTGACAAAGTGACCCTCTAAATTCAGAAGATACCAAGAAGTGACCATGTTATGTATCTTGGCTCTATTGTTAGCAATGATGGAGAGATTACGAAGAATGTGATGCACAAAGTACAAGTTGGATGGGTCAAGTGGTGGAATGCTTCGGGAGTATTGTGCGACCACAAAATACCCACAAAGTTGACGCAAAATCTATATTGCATTGTTACAAGACCAGCCATGTTTTTTGGCATGAAGTTTTGAGCAACTAAGAAACAACATGCAAGCGCTGCTGAAATGAAAATGTTGACATGGATGTGTGGTAAGACTTTGCGAGATAGAACTAGAACAAAAAACCCTTGGGGGATGGTAGGGGATACCAATAGAAGACAAGATGCAAAAGAGTAGAGTAAGGTGATCTAGACATGTCTATCTTAGATTGATCAATACAGTAGTCAGCAAAAGTGATATGACCACGACATGACTAAGGGACATGTAGACCAAAATTGGTAGTAGAGGCAGTTGTTAGGAAAGACTTAGTCTCTGGGATGTCCTGGAACACAATGCCCTCGACAAATCTCAAAGGAGAAAATGAATTAATGTGCCACCCCAAATCATTAGTTATTAAGGTTCGGTTCCGTTTGTCTGGTAATTTTACAAATTCATCACTTTAAACAACTAAAATACCTCACGGGACAAAAAAGTATAGCATCAGTCACAATAAAACTCATGTACTCATAAATACCTGCATATCGTTCAGGCTCAAAGAAGCATTCCTATCCGAGGGGGATTCCTGTAAACCATATGAAATTCTTCCTTGGGTGTCAAGTTGATAATCTTGAGTCCCTGCATGAGCTTTGTTTCTTTCATTCAGTAGACGTTGAAATTTAGGCTTCAACGATTCAAGCTCATCCAGCACAACTGACAATTTCTGGAAGAAAAAACAAAGACAAGTCAAATGACATCTTGTTACCAAAACCTACATATTGATTGTCTTGCATAGACTTAATGTAAAAATAATACCGATACACCCTACTAACCTTTTTGTAAAATGCTCTTTCTCTTGGAAGCAAAACCGGGTAATCTCGATGGAAGGGTATAGTTTCAGACACCAAGCTAGGCAAAGTAAAGAATTAAGCTTATACATATACAGTTTCCTGGAAGATTAGCAATATCAAAGAAATCAAGCAGCAATGTCCTTACCATACCTGGAGTATCTAAGAAGCATGACATACAAGTCTATGATGTTCTTCTCCTCCCGATAAATACTCGCCTGGATGTCAGAAATTTGACAAGACAATATGTAGATTAGATAAGAGAAACGAGAGAAGGGGCAAACAAATTACAAATCATACGATTGTAATGTATACCGTTTGAAAAATTCTAAACCAAACCAAATAAAGCAAATCCAATAGTGGCTATACCACTCTTTTTTATGGGAAAACTAAAAGCTGCCTTACCAAGGAGCACGGACAACCCTACGCAGAGGCACACGTCAGATATCCATATCAAACAAGGACACTCCTCAAACTCTCAAAGTATGTATGAGACAGTGAGTCAGTGACTCTTCATCAACGTGTCTTACGTGATAAATTAAGCACATAATAAAGAGGCAAGAAAAAGTAGTGAGTATGGTTGCAGAAGGCAATCTAAAAGCGGTCCCCTAAAAGTAGGGGACCTCTAATTTTCATCAAAAGTTGAAGAAAAGAAGAGACTATTGCAGAGGATGCTCTTACATTCTACATATGAAAGACTAAAAATAGCTTTAGCTATCTAGTGAACACAACCATGCAAACGGATAACTAGTTTAAGTAGTTTTCCATGTTTCCCCTTGTCATAAAGTGGAAATGAGTCAAATGACAACCCCGTATCTCACTAAAAATCCGCCTCACTAGACTACTCAGAATGGCAAGTCAAGTAAAATGGTACATGAAAAATCGTAAAATCATATCCCCCTAAATTAGGATCATCTTGTAATAGTTTGACAACCAAAATCCCCCCTCTTGATTGCTAATTAAAGAAATCCAACACATACCCCAAATTAGTCCCCATCAATACAGGTGGAAAGATTGGATTCACGACCTAACATCTGGCATTACATTCATGAAGGGGATTTTCATGTCGGGCTTGGACACATGAAACATCAATAGGCCCAGTTTGAACCACTAAAACAGTGCCCCCTTTTGTACCCAAGAATTCAAGACAAACCACTTTTTCTTTTCTTCTTCTTCCTTTTTTTTTTTTTTGGTGTGGGGGGGGGGGGGGGGGGGGGGGGGGGGGGGGGGGGGGGGGAGGAGATGAAGGGAATGCAGGCGCAGCTTGGACTAATCCTGACAGCCCCTCTTGAAGCCGTTTCACACGCTTACGCGTGGGGTGAGATGGCCCCAAGAGTTTATGGCAAGGAGAATCGAGCCTGAGACCTTGGGAGGGAGTAAACCCCTAAGTCCCTGGCCAAGACCACTTGGCCAACCCCTTGGGTTTGACAAACAAACCATTACCACTCAATTACACGGGTTTAGCGATTAACACAGCACAGGATATCGTTCTCACGCTTCACCATTTTTTTTTATAATTTCGGTGTCCGTGCCAGATTTCGCGCTCTTCAACTAATCTTTAGGGACCAGTACCATCATCCACTAGCAGGAGGCCCAATCAAAGCTGGGCAAAGCCCCACATGGACTGGCCCAGAGGAGTTGATAGCACCACAGAATTCACCATTGAGCTGAGCCCAAAGACTCCCTATTTTTCTAGGGTACATACTGAAATTCAAAACCCATCGAGGAGAACCCAAAAAGCTTCAATTTTTTAAGCTAACAGATTTAAATCAGAGACCATTGAGTCGTTAAAACCCTAGAATTGCTAATTCTCTGGTCGACAACATACTATTGAAATGGTAAACTAAAACCCTAATTAAAATCAGCTGACGACAATTAACAGCTCTTTCGTATCATTGCAGAATCAAACACCAAGCTAAATAAAGAAGAAAAGGATACAATTGATCAACACACATACACGTGGAATATGTTTTTGTGTAATTGATCAAGAAATATATGTACCTGTTTGAGGAGGCTATCGGCGATTCGATAATAATGGCGGAGGGGAAATCGATTGTCGACGTCGACCCTTCGAGCCACGACGTTTAAGTTGATCGGCGCCGGCGGCCTCATTGCGGCGACAGTTAAGGCCTGTGTGGAGAGCTCCGGTGGGTTTACCGGCGAGGAGAAGACGAGATGTGAAGAGGGCAGAGAGAGGATCGTTGTCCGATCGTGCTCGTTAAGTTTAGAAAACTCCTCGGTTCTCCTGTATGTATATTATGTCGACATAGCGTGGGGACAGAGGGGGTTTGCTTGTATGTGATTGTGTGCAAGTCGTATGTGTGTGCCCATCCCGGGTCTTGCAAAAAATGATCAGAGCCATTTAATTTGTTTTTTCAGAGTTTCTATAATAATCAACTTATTTGGATATCTGTGTAGGCTTGATTAATTTTCGTCCTTGAATTTAGAAAGGCAAAAAATGGATGAATTGATCAAACCGTTTTTATAAGAATCAATTTATTTGGATATTTGTATAGGCTTGGTTAATTTTTGTCCTTGAATTTAAAAAGGCAAAAAATGGATGAATTGAGCAAACCGTTTTTAATCATTAGTATAAGATCCCGAAATGAGCCCAATGCAATCGTAACCATACTTCAGCTCTATGAGAGCAATGCTAGACGTACCACATTAGAACATAATTGTATCTTATGCGAATCCTTGGGTAGAATTCATCCTTAAAAGCCGGCTTACAATAGAAAGCTATCCTAAGAGCTTATATGCACATGACAAATCTCATATCTAGCCGATATGGGACATTAGGATCGTAACATACCACCATGCTTCGCAGTCAACGTCCACGGTGGCCCATCACTCTATTGGCATGGAACTCTCATCCAATCAATAGGTCGCCCCCTCCGGTAGTCAAAAACGTACAATCCCATACTTGCATAGGGGCGTCCGAGCCCATACTCGACATGGTGATTGACTTTGATACCAATGATACAAACCCTTGGGTAGGACTCATCCTTAAAAACAGGTTTACAAGGGGGAGTGTGCCTAAGAACTTATATGCATATGACTAATCTCATACTTAGTTGATGTGGAATATTAGGATCGTAACAAGAACCGTGCTATTCATATTGATTCACGTTTATTGAACGGCCTTAGTACATAATTACGTCCGGAGTTTGGTAAAATTGTGTTATTATCAAAACAGTAAACCATGTGGATAATTCCGTCCTTAGCCCATGTGGATAATTAATTCAACCGTGCATTTTAGAAAAGGGCAAATTTTCGTAGTCGTCCCTGTAGTTTTACGATTGTCTCACTTTCGTCCCTCTAGTTTCAATTGTCCCCATTTCGTCCCTATAATTTGTTTTACGTTTCAAATTGATAAAAATCGTTAACACCGTTAACGAAACTAACGGAAAAATATGATTTAAAAAAATAAGTGTTTCAATTTTCAATCTGGTTGAACCGGTGCGAAGATCTTATTTTTTTGATCATTTTATCCTAAATGGTCGTAATGAGTTTTTGGCTCTAAGGCCTTTTAACAAGCACTTGAATACTCTTTATTTGGTTTCGGGTGCTCATTGAAAGGCCTTAGAGCCAAAAATTCATTATGACCATTTAAGATAAAATGATCAAAAAAATAAGATATTCGCATCGGTTCAAACGGACTGAAAATTGGAATACTTATTTTTTTTAATCATATTTTTCCGTTAGCTTCGTTAATGGTGTTAACGATTTTACCAATTTGGAACGTAAAACAAACTACAGGGACGAAATGGAGACAATTGAAACTAGAGGGACTAAAGTGAGACAACCGTAAAACTACAGGGACAACTACGAAAATTTGCCCTTTAGAAGAAGGGTGCAAACGAGCCTAGTTTTGTACAGTATCTAGGTAACGCACAACATGATTTCAAAATACATTTATCCCGAAACAGAAAAAGATTACAACACCGAATAAGAACCCACTTAAACCATTTATCCTAGGACAAATATATTTCGAAATCATACCAAATGTTATAGTATGATCAATTTGATTTTTGGCATAATTGATTTTCTCTACAAATTCTAAATATAAACGGTTTGGATCACTGATGTGAGGCCCAAAAAGCCCACGAACGGGCTGGACTGGACGGACGAAGTCCATAATACCAAACTAGAGAGGATCTGCATTCTAATTTCTTTACACGTTTGTTTGGCGAAAACAAAAAGAAATCACTCACTCCGTCCCAATTTATTTGTCCCTCGTACTATTTTAACTAACTAAAAAACTAGCTATATCTTTAAATCCGTAATGAATTTCCTATCGAATATAAATCTTATTTGATAGATCTCGATTAGTTTGACAATACAATATTTTCGAAATCACATAAAACATTATAAATTATAAAATATAATCAATTGAAAAATAGTATGAAGTCCCAAAAAAGACTATTAAATTAGGACGGATGGAATATGTTAAAGAGTTTTTTGAAAAAATTGCCTATAAAACAGAACAAAGAAATAGAAGAAGAAACTTCTACAATGAAGCAAAAGTGTACAACAATTATGCAGCAAATGCCACAAAAAAAACTACTCCAATAAGCATTACCACACAATAGCCACTCTTTAATCCATTTTTTTCACACCAACTCATACCAACGCTAGACAAAGTTGTAATCTCCATTGCAATGATATCATCAAAACAGTAAACCTTGGACTAAAATCATCAACACAAACCCAGCAGCAACCATCCGCATAGTAATCTTGTCCCCGCCGCCGTTTTCCTCTTGGATGTGCTCTGCTACGTTAAAATTCCCTAAAAGCGAAGAAGAAAAGAAGAAAACAATAGTTATGGTATGTATGTAATCAAATGAGCAAACGAAGGAAAAAAACAAAACTACGGTATCGCTAAGGCATCGAAATTTACCTCTTTGACTACCATAGCCACAACCTTCTTTAATTGTCTCACTCACATCCTGTAATGTGGCCTTGTTAAAGAATTCAAAGTGTGTCATTACACTTCCGATACAATTGAGGACGAGGTGTGTCTCCGTCAAGCACGGACCCTCGCAGAATTGATCAGTTTCCTCATGTGGCACATGGAGTTCTCCGCTCTCGGTAAGTCTGTAATTTTCTTGACAACTGCTGTAAACCTACTCAAAGTGGCATTTTCATACCCGTTTCAGTACTCATCACTTAAGTTCCTTTTTTCTTACCATGCACACAATTTTGATCACCAACAAAATTCACAGAATGATAATTAAGATGATGAATAAACCACAGAAGATAAAAGACATGACTTTTGATAGATAGGAAGCAGTGTATGTACTCTATACTAGTAATGTGTATATAAGTAGTTGAAGTACTATGTACTTCTGTAATGATTGATTAATAACCATAGGGTAAATTTCACTAACCTCCCCTGAGGTTTCTGACAAATGCAGGAACCTCCCCTGAGGTTATAATAATTGCACTGACCTCCCTTACTTTACAAACTATTATGCAAATTCCCCCATTCCGTTAAATCCACACTAACACCGTTAGTATTATCTACTAAATGACTAAAATGCCCTCAAATATAATGTAAACTATAAAATCAATTCTTCTTGTTCCATTTCTTTTCTAATTGGAATTTTTTTTATGTTAAATTAGAACTAACTAAATATATTTGGTCAAATTACCTTGATTTCTACATATTTTTCATGAACAAAGTCAATGTATCTTCTTCTTTTTTTTAAAATTTTTATGTTTGTGTGTTAGTTTTTTTCTTTAATTGACTTGTGACGTAATATTTAACAATGTCATACTTGAGTTATACATACTTTGGTCAAGCTTGTATAACGAGTTATGCATTTTGATAATTGATCACGATCTATTTTTTCCTCTCCTACATGGGTTTTGAAAAATAAAAGAGGCATGTGAATGCCTAATCCCACATACAAAAAAATTATCGTGTATTTTTTAATATGTTTTCCGACTAAATAAATTCGGTATAAAAAATTCTTTGATCTTTTT
Source organism: Rhododendron simsii (assembly GCA_014282245.1). Classification (NCBI taxonomy): domain Eukaryota; kingdom Viridiplantae; phylum Streptophyta; class Magnoliopsida; order Ericales; family Ericaceae; genus Rhododendron; species Rhododendron simsii. Next base: position 37,059,903 of record CM024956.1, read on the forward strand.
TAATTTTTCCTTCTTATTTTCCCTATTAGTTCATTAGTAATAATTGTGTTTCATCTCTAATGCACTGGGGGGGGTGGAGAACGCAGAAGAAAATTTTGAAGAATGATCAATGTGTAAATTATATTGAGATCATTTCTTAGAAAAATTGACATATAGAGTAATGTTTATTTTTATTAGTATGTGTCCTCCATTTGAAAAATCACACTTTAAAGAGGAAAAAAATGACTATGATAATGTAAAATGCATGATTAATTATTCAAATTCGACGAAAGTTTGTATAATTGAGTCTAATTTTATGCTAAAGTTATCTTATATAACCAGTATAATGTTACTTTTAATATTTTAAACTTCAATTAAATTACAAAAAAGAAGGAAAAAAGACTTGATCGTTTAGATTAGTAATATTCAAGGGCATTTCAGTCAATTAATAACAAAAACTAATGGTGTTAGTGTGGATTTAACGGAATGGGGGAATCTGAATAATAGTTTGTAAAGTAAGGGAGGTCAGTGCAATTATTAGAACCTCAGGGGAGGTTCCTGCATTTGTCAGAAACCTCAGGGGAGGTCAGTGAAATTTACCCATAACGATAAAGTATAAAATATCTCAACCACTGCTGTATTAAGAAACCAGCTTTGAAAATTTTGTAGAAACTTGTTTGGTTGACGATTTGCGAATACTGTTTTATAGGAATTTGTTGAAAAAGAAAACATTTTGAGAAGGATTTCCACAAGAAAATGACCAAGCCATGACAATACAGTATATTATTCCAGACGAGTGATTATAAAACCAGCAACCAGACTTACATAGTGGTCGTCGAAACAGAGCAAGGCTTTGGCAACTATTGGAGTTGGATCCTCAACTGAACCACCAGCTTGACCACCAAATTGACCAGTTTGACCACCACCACCACCACCACCACCACCACCACCACCACCACCAAATTGACCAGTTTGACCACCACCACCACCACCACCACCACCACCACCAAATTGACCAGTTTGACCACCACCACCACCACCACCAAATTGACCAGTTTGACCACCAGATTGAGCACCGAAACCACTTTGACTACCAGTTTCACCACCACTTTGACTACCAGATTGAGCACCATTTGAAGGGATAACTTCAAAAACCGCATTTCCTGACAAGGATTAAGTGAAAATATCAGAACGTTTGTATAAACAAACTGTGTATGAGATGAACTTTATGTTCTCAGAAACCCACCTAATTTCCCATTGAAAACAAAGACGATGATCAGAGATAAAGCGAAAAGCTGGTGCTTAACTGTGACTATGAATGCCATTACAGGAACCAAGTAGCACAAAAGCATAAGCTGATGGAAGAGAGGTTGTCAAGATTTCAGCCAACTATATATATATAGATGACAGCTTGTACCTAATTCCAGAATATCCCACTATTCAACAGAGTACTTATTTTATGTTGAAGCATGCAAGAAATGAAAAACAGATTTTAAAAATCACCTTTAGTTAGGCATTTGCTTAAAACTTTGGGGCATGACCCATCAGTGGGAACAATTAAACTAACTTTTATTTACTTCACCTTGTCCATGTGTAGAAGTCACTTTTGATAGAGAGAGTGTAATAGAAGCTTGTTTGGTAAATCCAACTGGAATTGAAAAAGCATGAAGTAAAAATATGGATGGGTTAGAGGTGACTAAGAGGAGAAGGCAGTTGGAGTACAAGTCACCAAACTTTACTTGTTAAGAGGCATTCTCCTTTGCAGTGTAGAAAGTTAAATTCAGATTTGCACTTTCACACTAAACCAGATAAGTTTCCTTCTGGGTATGTGCACAAAATCCATGCACGTTAAAAAAAGAGAAAGAAAATCTTGATGCAAACTGTTCCAATACCTAATGAAAAGAAAAAGGAAGAATTGACCAATCCCCTTGTGTCCGGACTTGAGCTAAGCCGTGCACTAGCAAAACTCAGAGGAAAATGTTGAGAAACCTAGATGCACAAGAAAACAAGTGCAGAGGAGAAGAAGGTGAAAAGTGTTTGAAACTTGTTAAGCCTGTCTTACACTGCACAATATACAAACCAACACACTCACCAACTTCTTTTTGAAATGCAATGAGTTACCAACCCAGAGTTGAGAAATGAAATGATCTAGAATCAAATAAAAAATGAAGCTTGTACATGAATCTCAATAAGCTACTATTCTCATGCCATTCAACTTCAACTAGGGCACTGCAAAGAAATGGAACTTTTATTTCATTTAACACGCAAGAGTTCATGAATTACAACTGACTACGGTAAGAGTGAGAGGGGAAAAAAAGTTAGCTAACACTGATCAACCTAGAACTCCTCCTTCTTATTTGGTTAAGGTTAAAAAAAAGCAGGATGAATCTCCAATAGAAACATCTTCATTTCGCTCTAGAGTCTGGTCCATCGATAGTTAAAACTTAAACAATCGCCATCGCTCAATTACTCAAACCAAAATTGGTGAACGATTTCCGTTACAGGGATCCCCATGGCCATGAATGACTAGCTAGAAATGTCAGACAACGTATCTTTTTAAAATTGAAGGATGATCTTCTAGACATAAGGATCCTCTGTGCCAAAAAGCAGCGTGTGGAACACTTCACTTTACTAAGCCGTTGAGTTTCTGATGAATCCGCGTAGTCCTAATTGAATCTGGGAATAACTGAAAGAATATAACAGTGTGCTCTTCTGTGCAAAAAAATAATATTTGCATAAATAAATTGAAAAGACTGGCTTTTGAGCACTATTCACTGACTATTTCCAAAAAGACTACTTGTTCCTCCCAATTTTAGCACGTCGATAAAAGCAGTTCATGACCCATACAAGTGGTTTACTAAGCCACCAGATGCTGGCATGCTGCACAGACACAATCACCGAAAATCCGTAAGTCAGTATATAACTCTTCAGTCAAAGTGATCCCCAGCTTAGTCATATAAGCAAATCAATACATACCCATCTTTAAAGTTGTAAGATCTTCAATCACCCTTGAAGACCTTATATTTTGAAGTACTGCTAATCTCCCTTTAAAAAAAAGTAGTATTCCTAATCGGAAAAAACGGGAGATCCATGTCTATTTTCAGTCAACTGCAAATCTCACCAAGGGCACATACTAGTGCTACCCTGCTAGGAGTCTAGGACACATGTCAATGACCAAATCTCTGGACAGTATCGAGCATTACAGTGTTCTGTACACTTATCAGAATTTTGTAAGTAGTAGATATGATGTTAACAACGTAACCATTTACAAAATCCAAATCCATCACCACTCACAGAAAAAATTAACCAGATAGTGCACTATGGATGATGTAAAGGCTCTCAAGTTCAAAATTCAAATATAACCATTATACTGTTCTTACGGACAAGAATGAGCCATCTTGCAATTAATTCAAAAGAGACGACAATCGACATAAAGTTTTGCCACATGAAATGATAATTATCTTTGAACACCAGATAGATCATAGAAGCCGATCATTCAACAAGCATATTTCAACAGTTACAAAAGAAATTAGCAGGGAGCCAGGGACAGCAATGGAGTTCCTATCACATACCAAAGGGGTGCTTCATTCCACAATACAGCAGGAAAAAAATCGGGGAAAGCCAAAGGCTCCACAAAGCAGCTACACTCATAAATCAGTAACAGCTCTTAACAAGCAGACAGAAGCCTTATACTACAAAATAGGGATGGATTTTATTGAAATTCCCTTCTTTTCATATTTCCTCACTACGTCCCAGGCCTCCTCAAAGCGAGCTGACTGGACTAAAGCATCAATAAATGTGTTACATGTATAAGCGTCCGGCACACATCCATTTGCCTCCATTGAGAAAAACAAGTTTTTAGCTTCATCGAATCTCCCTAGTTCACACAAAGCCTTAATAAAAGCTGTATACGTAAAATTGTCAGGAATCAAATCTAATGTCAGCATGGTAACAAGAACCTTGAGTGCTTTCTCAACCTTATTCATTTTACAAAAACTTTGGATGAGAGCATTAAAAGAGACAACATCCGGACTTGTTCCATCAGCTTGCATCTTTTTCAAAAGTTTCCTCGCTTTAGCAACATCCCCAATAATACACAAAGAACGGATTAAGATGTTGAACGTAATAGCATTTGGACTGACTCCCCAGTCTTCCATTTCTGAGAAACAATCGAACGCATCCACAATCTGGTTAACCCGACAAAGGCCATCAATTAGTGAGCTGAAAGTGAAAATATCAGGCTTGAAGCCATGCTTGAAGAGCATCTCCAATAGCTCTCGTGCCTTGCGCATTTCTCCACCCTTACAATACCCACAAATAAGGGTGTTGAAAGTAACAAGGTTAGGAAAAATACCCCTTTGACGCATCTGTCCGAAAGATTCTAAAGCTCTATCCATCATTTTAGCTTTACAGAAGCAATCAATTATGATATTATATGAGAAGACATTTGCTACTAGTCCATCCCTTACCATCTGATCTAAATACCAATTCCCTTCCGCTACTCTTCCAACCTTGTATAAACCCTCAACAAGCGCAATGTATGCATTGAAGTCCAGCTTCAGACCTCTCTCAGTAAAACTATCCAGTATATCACATGCCTCGTCAAGGTCCAACCCCTTAATCAAACAAGTCATTGAGATGTTAAAAGTTGAACTGTTGGGTAAATAACCTTTCTCCTTAGTTGTCCTAAAAAATTCGGCTACTTCCTTTGGCAAAGAATTGCTACAAAGACACTGCAGAATACTATCACAAGCTGCTTTAGGCAAGATGGGCTCCCTCTCCACAAACCGAGACAACAATTGAAATGCTTTGTGTGGTGACACACAACGAAACACCCCATTGACTAAAGATCTGTATGTGGCTTCATTTGGATGCACATTCCTCTCCTTCATTTTCTCAAAAACCTTAAAGGCTTTGTCAACTTTTTTCGAGTTACAGAATCCATCAACGAGCATGGTGTAGGTAAATACATTAGGCACATAACCTAAACTCTCCATCTGTTTCACCAAGCGCATTGCCTCATCCACTACCCCAACCTTGCAAACTCCATGAATCAATATATTATACGTATACCTATCAGGAGTGCAATTATCAGAAGGCATCTGTTGGAATTTCAAATAAGCCAAATCAATAGAATTGGACTTCACCAACGCGTCGATGACAGCATTGTACAATCTAGTACTTGGATTAAGACCCAAGTAGGAAATCTGCCCAAAAACCTCAGCACAATATTTTGCAAGCCCTAATCTTCCCCAACTACCAATCAAAACACAAAGCAAATCTTGTGTAACCTTACACCCAGAGTTCCTAATGTCTTGAATCAACTCAGCAGACAGCAAAACTGGACCTTTTCTATAAAGGGTATTAGCCAAGACAACTCGAATCGACTGGTCCTCACTGAAAATCGGATCAATATTCGAAACCCAGATGTAAAATCTCAAAGGGGGTAGTGGGTTTTCTTGATTTTGCAAAATGCTCACAATTGACCGGGTATCCAAACTAATCCTTTTCGCCTTAAACTCGTGGTTTAGCAATAAAGACCAGTCTTTTCTTGACAGAATCTGTGAAATGTAGTGGTGATCAGCTGGTTCTAAGTGATTCTTACGTTTGTTATCAACTGAAAGAGTAGTGCTTGGAACAGGAGACAATCTCAATGAAGACTTACCTCTGAAAGGGGCGACAGAGTTATTGGTGGTGTGGATTTGGTCAAAAGGTGTGACAGATTTGGAATTTGGTGGGTTTTTTCTATTGGGTTTGCTTTGATTGCTCACTTCTTCTGAGAGGTTTCTGATTGCAGGTGAAGCCCTAGAAGCCAAAGAAGAAAGACGTCTCATGTGTCCCTGTGAGAAGCGAGAACAACGGAATCAACGAGCACTGTTGTGTGTCCTCTGAATAAAGGGAGTGCATTGACGCGGCTGAATAGTTGCCTCGATCTGAAACGGCGTAGTCTGCTCTACAAAAACTAGGCCCCATAAACAAGTCAAGGAGCCGAGAATTGTTCAACTTGGTTTAAAAAGTTAACCAGTTTGAAGCCTAAAATACAAATTGCTTCTCGTAAAGTGTTTTGAGTTAAAAAAAAAAAAAAGAAAAAGAATTACTTCGAATCCAAAATCTAATCTGTGAAGCACTTTAAATTAATCTTTAGTCACATAATCCTTTAAAATGACATTCGCTTTCGAATTCAATTCTCGTTCTGTGCTCGCACTCTCAATCCTCACACCTATGAAATCTAATTGTTTGTTTGATGGAGTTTTAAAAGACGTTTTCAAGTTTGCACTCTCGTACCTGCACGCGCATTACAGTTAGCGGTAGTAAACTACCTCTTTGCTTGCTTGTTTTGCCAACCATCTGAAGCAAACAAGATGGGTGGCCGAACGAGTTTTAGTTGACAAATATCCAAAAACATGTGTAGGTACAGCTTTAATGTTAAATGATTTATAGTACAATTCAAATACGAACATATTTCAAAGCTGGTTCAATTTTTATGTCAAAAAAGCACGAGCAATACTCATCAGGAAGCTAGGAAGCCAGAATTAGAACACACTCGATGGCTCAAGTTGTCCAGAGTTGTTGATACTAGGCTCACCTCAATAATCGATATTTATAGCGAAAATGACGGCCAATGACGTGTTTTTGGTAATTTATATCCGCCAAGAACATTTTCAGTATTAACAAATGTTATTAGCTTATTCTTAGCGAGAATTAATTATCAAAATATGTCATGGGCCGTTATTTTCTCATATTTATATGGTACCAGTATGTATTTGGTTTATGGCTTCAAAGATAACTTTATGGAAGGAAATGAAAAGGTGAAAAGCCACATTAATTAGAAGGTAATGAAGGGACAGAAGGTAAATTTATTTGATTTTCTTTAGACAGTTTCATTTTCCTTGATTATTCCTCCATGAATTGTGATCTCCCAACACCGTTAGTATTTCACGTCACACGTAAATCTACCCCAATCTCTCACGATATGATGCGTGACCCCACCGACAAATCGGAGGTGTGTGTCAAAATCCTAATCCTACCTTAACTTTCCGTATATTTTTCCGAGATCTTTTTTCTTAAAACAAGACATTTTCCACCCATGTGACATTGCAAAATATGGAATCAAAATGTTGAATATCATGATGTGTAGTGTCCACTAGAATAACATGAACATTCCAATCATTTAACCCCAATGAAATGTACACCATCCTCATAACTGTGAAACACCAAAAGGCCGGTGATTCGATTATAATGACATATTATTTGTAGACCTCTTGTCAACGAACCTCTACTCTGCCTGCAAATATCAACCGCGAAAATATCAAAATTATGCCCCGCCCTAAACTTTAATGGGAAAGGATTTTAAAAAGCATCGTATTTGAACAGAATCAAATTAATCATTAAAAATTACTCTTCCAGAGAACATATCATTTTCCGCGAAAAAAGAGGAAAATTTGGTAGGATCACTCACAAGGCTTCCGGAAGTACAAGCAGGTCTTCGAGGTGGGAGTTGTTGATGAGGCGTTCTCTGCATAATTCCCAAGATTAATTCGTTTTAGACATATGAAAAGGGCGATTCGCAATAAACAAGCAGGTAGCTCCGTTTGTTTGACGGGACTAATAGTGAAGGATATGTTATCTTACTGGACATGCAATCCCACCAGAATGATACCGCCCTCGGAGTATTAACACTTCTAAACTTTGAGGATTAATAACTAAGGCATTGTTTAAACTTGGTCGCGAATATTCTAACTAAACACAGAATATATTTCCAGTACTGTGCATATATGGTCAAACAAACGGGTCCGCGGAGCAAATATATGTATTGCAGATTGTGATCACATTGACTCAGAAATTTCATTACCTGTAACTTAGGCCGTAGATTCTCCACGGCACTAGTTGTTTTTTGGTTCACTCCTGCACCTTGCTGTTTGGGGTTAGAAAAGGGAAAATGGAAAATTTAGGCCAATAACTAGAAACAACTAAAAGGAGAATCTATATGAGCAAAGTTTTCAACTAAAAATTACAAGGGCTGCCAACGAACCGCGAGCAGCTCAAGGCTCGGCTTAGCTCGACTCATTTAGTAATTGGGGCGAGCTTGAGCTCAAGTTTTGAGCTCGTTTCTCGTTTAGTTAAACTAGCCGAGCTTAACACTTTAAAGCCTAGCTCGGATAAAAAAAGTAGGCTCGGCTCATGTACAGCCGAGCCAAACTCGAGCTTGAGTTTTTGGCTCGCTTAATAAATGAGTCGAACTCAAACAAAACCGAGCTCAGCTCGGCTCGTTTGCAGCCCACAATTGCATTGAATTTTACCTTTAATGATCCAATTGTTTATAAGAAAAAATCTGACAAAATTAACAAAAAGAAAAGCGCGCACCTTGCATAAGGCCCAGTCTGCTGAATCAAAGAAGGCCCGTTCATGATCCTGCGCACAACTTGTATTCTTGTTTAGCAAACACATTGCCAAAACCATAGTAATACAGAGAAATTTAATCAGTACTTGCCTTTGAAATTAAAGGCTTCTTCTTTGGCACAAGACCTCCATATTTCTTCCCAGCATCCCCCTATGGATCAGTACCACCCAGAAATTAAAATTTGTTCAAGTTCTCGATATAATGAGCAGTCACACAGAAGAGGTCACCGAATCTATGTTGGACACATCGGGGACTCCGACATTCTGCGGACACTCCAAACTAAGTATGAAACACGTCATGGTGTGCGTTGAGAAATTCAAATACTTTTCAGATGGGTCATGTCAGTGTCTCATGTCATGCTGTATGTCATGTTGTGACGTCCGTTTCTTCATTTTTCGGGAATTGTCGCGTCATACTACCATGTGTCCCGCGTGCGAGTCCATATCCATATCCATGTCCAAGTGGTCACGTCCATCTAACATCCTTATCCCGTGATCTTAGGTGTAATTGGGCAACAACTTTTAGGCCAGAATTTCCAAAAAATACGTACATATAGACGGGTGGCCTAATTTAAATCACTATTGCTTTTCCGTGGATACATAACTTGGTAAAGAATGCAGATTTCTATTCAAAAGGCCATTCAAAAATCAAAAACTATATCGAAAACATAGTTTTGGGCTAAAAATTGGTGCACATAGGGCTGAACCCTTTTTTTTTTTTTTATAACCGAATGTCCAGGCTAGCTTGGGTTCACCTCGACTAATTTCAGGATCCTGAAGTTGACGATCAGACAAACCTCCAGTGGCCCCAAGGTTTGGAATTAACGTTTGGCCTCCGTGAGATTCGAACATCTGACCTCACGGAGGACAATCACATATTTGCTTTCTCATGCGCGCCCACATGGCCAAGCCTCTTAGGATTAGAAGTTTAGAACTTGACCAAGTTTTGGTCCAAGTCTGTTCCAAATACTTCCAACCCACTTAACTTGGTCCAAGTCTGTTCCAAGTACTTCTAACCCACTACAAGTTGGTAAATCACACATAAGACACAGCAGATACAGGAAACTTCCTTGTAGTAGTAGTAGTTAATTAGTATTGACTGTATTAATTCAAATTCAAACAAGGTGGTGCCTAACTCAAATTGACCACTCAACTGGCATATATATCTGAGAAGAAGATTTCAGATGAGAATTAAGAACCAAATTTCAACATTCAATAGTATAGAAAAGCAGCCACGCAAAACTAATCTCTACCCACCATATGAAAACGAAAAAAGAGAGTCCAATTTGCCCATTTGACCACTCAACTTGCATAGTATTTGTTTTGTTAATTCCTTGATTCCCTCTCCTGCCCCTGTACACTTTCCACTGAGCAAGTTTTTATTTATCAATTACAAAATAAGGAAGTGTTTGTGATTATAATGGAAATAAAATTTAATCACGTTCAAAAATTCTGCTGTTGATTTTAGATTTTAAATCTAAATATTGGTACAATGTGGGATACATGTTTGTTGGTAGTATTAATCACTTTAGTATCCAAAACCGAGTTTAATTCTGTCTACGATAAGATTTTGTTGCTATTTTCAGGTTTTACAAAATCACGTAGAATTCAAAAATCTGACAACTAGAGCACGGGATACGATGACGACTAGAGTATTCCACCCAAAAATGCAAAAATCCTACAATTTTATAGCTATATATACAATTTGTATGTACAAATCCTAGTATTAGTTGCAACTAACTTCAAAGGGACCACAAGTCCTAATAATTATAAAGCGTGCCACACGTGATAATCTTTTTCCTAGGGGACCCCATAAATTATCAACATTTATTATTCATGCCCCTTCTTTTGAGTCTTTCCAAGGGCCGAGTATCGTAATACTCTAATAAATTTGTATTTATTTCCGTAGCCGGATATTTCGGTCCACATTTAGGATGTGAACAAAAATCAAAACAAAGAAACAAATCTTTTCCCAAATAAATACAAAATCAAGCGCTCAAAATCCTCCAAATTAAAAATTACTAAGTGGTCGCCGCGTGTACCGTGCGGTTCACACGTGTGCTATTTCATGCATCAGAACGGTCTGCTGTTCTATCAACCATTTAGAAAGTAGTGTATAATTGGCCAAGTGGCCATGAGGTCGAAAAAACGTTATAGGCCGTGGAACTACCAGAGAGTTTACCTCGTCATTGATTTTATGGTAAGATTTTAAAATTAGTCAAAGTGAGTGCATACTGAACCGGGCGGTTGGATTATTAAGAGAAATAGTATATCCACCATGTGGGCCCACTCCTCTGGAACTCTATCAGCATCAGAGTTTGTTCAGATTCCTTATCAAACATACATGTTGGTCATTTGGTCCAATGATTGAATGGCCTAGATTGATTTTTGATGTGGGCTCCATTTTCTTAAAAGACCACAATATTCTATGGTTTTGCACAAATCACAATTTCCTTCTAGATATTTTAGGTTCTTCTTCTTTCCCTTTTTTATTCACTAACTACAGAAAAACTAAGGCTCCGTTTCAGAACGGCTAATAAGTACTTATTTTTTAAGAAGGCAATTTCAAGCTCAAAAATAAAGGGCTTAATGAAATCTAAAAATATGCAATATGGATCTTGTTTGAAAGATCTCGATAAGATCTTTAATACGGTGTAAAAAAAATCAAAAAATTATTTTTCGTTTACATTATTTTTGAGTTTGAAAATGTGAAATAAGTACTTATTTTTTAAGAAAGTGTTCTGGAACGGAGCCTATTCTTAAAAAGATTTTAGTGAAGTGACACAAAAAAAAACTGTATTTTAGTTTATGCCTTCAATTAACAAACCCAAATTTATGAGAATTTTAAAAAAAAAATTGCTTAATTGTACAAAAAAAAATTGATATACAAATAAGGTTCTTCTAAAATTTGTGTCTTTTGCGGGATAAATTTTGAACTAGAAAAATCTTAATGAAAAGCGCAACTGTATAACTCTCATGCTAATCGAATTCGTTAAAAATACAGAAAGTTAGGCATTATCGTAATTTCCTTTCCTAGCAACCGAACAAGAATGATAAATATAGTATCATAGGAGAGCACCTATTTTTGATACAAGAAATAGTACCTCTTGTTCTTGGGTAGCTACGTACTCTTCACAACTTCTGTTGTAATTTTCCATCTCAGCAATCTACCCTGTTGCATCATTCCCAATCATTAACCATTAGAATACAGAGAATTGAAAAAAATTAAACTGAATTTTCTTAAATCATAGAAAACATTTGGAAAAATATTGGGTATTGTTTTACCAGAGAGAGAGAGAGAGAGAGAGAGAGAGAGAGAGAGAGAGAGAGAGAGAGAGAGAGAGAGAGCGAGCAATATGATAGATGAGATTGGAAGAACATGAACCCATATATAAGGCCACAAAAGGAAGAGAATTAAAAGTGTTCACAACTGAAAATCCATAGTAAAAAAGAAAAGAGAGAGAGAGAGAGAGAGAGAGAGAGAGAGAGAGAGGAATCTGCGATTACCTGGAATTGGAGGAAGGGGGAGAAGCAAGCAAAGTAGGAGAGACGAGAAATAAAAGCGAAGAATGAAAACAGAGAGAGAGAGAGAGAGAGAGAGAGAGAGAGAGAGAGAGGCAGAGGAGGGGTAGGGGGAAAAAAAAGGGTTGAGTGAGAGGGTGGGCTAAGAATATGCTACTAGTAATATATAAGGCGTATCGATAATTTTTTTGGCAAAGAGTAGATTTGGAAACAAAAGGTTAAAACCCCTTATTTTCTCTAACAACAATGCCATGTACACATAAATCTGTTTTTGGAGCCATCGAGACGGTGACAAAGGCAGGATTCTGAATAGGAATCGTAACTGTTTAAATATGCAGGTTTTATCTATTTTTGGTTCAACCGTCTTGCAGTGTTTAAATTGAAATTATTGAGATGTTATTTTTATGATCCGAACCGCTAAACAGTTATATTTTTTATCGTTCATTTGAAAATCGACTTGTTTTATATGTTTGGGTGCGTGAATTGTTTTTTTCGATGGGGAACAAAAGGCTAACTAACTTACAAGAGTTTATAGGAGGTGGGTGGGTGAGGGTGAGGTAGGGTGGCGGAGGAGAAGACTATTTAAAAGTTGGGTTAGGAAAGTCCATAAAAGGAAAATTTATTCAGTGCCTTAGGGCATTGTTAAGTGCCTAAGTGGTGCCCTAATCTCTCCGTTATACATTTGTGTAAGTTTCGTACATTTTTATAGTAGGACTACACAAATATGTAGTGGAGAAGGGAGTCGTAGCAAAACCCTTGGGCACTGGATAATCACTCACATAAAAGTACTTAAACATAGGAAAAAAGATATACGAGAAGGGGAGTGATTTTCGCACTCTCCAAATTGTTAACCACACTCCAGATAGGAAAATTCAATCTGGTATAGTGTTAGCTATGTACTTATTCTTGACTTTCGTCTCTCAAAATTCTCTTGCGGTCATTAAAATTTGTGTTCTTAGAACTAGTAAAAACTTGAATTAATTAAATTTGAACTTTTACCATCAAGTAGGTCATACTAACGCTTTCAAAAGTACAAAAACATAGGGAAAAAAGATATACGAGAAGCGGAGTGATTTTCGCACTCTCCAAATTGTTAATCGCACTCTCGATAGGAAAATTGAATCTGGTCTAGTGTTAGCCATGTACTTATTATTGACTTTCGTCTCTTAAAATTCTCAAACAGTCATTAATATTTGTGTTTCTAGTACTAGTAAAAACCCGAATTAATTGAATTCAAACTTTTACCATCAGGTAGGTCATACCAATGCTTTCAAATGATCAACAAAAGGGTCAATTTGTTTAAAATAAAGAATCATGTGTTTAAGTATAAAGAAAAATAGGCACTTTTTTTTATATCTAATAAGAACGGAAAATATGTCAACAAATCATTTTATGTGTTCACACACTGTGAAATTGATTGTTCATCGTACGTGCACACATGACACATGTATGTATAACCTTATCGCAATAGGACGACCGAGAAAGCATGTAATGTCGAGGCCAAACGAAAATTAAGAAATCAAATACTTGTACTATAATGACACATGAAACTAATTTGAAACCTCATAGTGCATTTGATATTTAAAAATGAATACCTTATCTCAATCTACCCCATAATTAAAAATAATAAATATAAAAAACCGAATGATTAATTATTCAAACTAAATTGCATAAACAATTTGCGATAGCGATATTAGGTTGGTGTGGAATTCAGATAAAAGTACTCATCAGGACCACAAGTTATTTCAAAATCATCATCATTATCACGATATTTTATTTTTTAAATACCATACTTGAATTTTTTAAATAAGTTCCCATTTTACTCCTATTTAATGTTTTATGTGAGGAGAGCTGAAACGAACCGAGCAACTCGCGAACTCGACTCATTTGATAAAAGCTTGGCTCAATTAAAAAGACTCATTTTATAAATGATTAAACTTGACTCGTTAAGCCAAACTCGAATTCATATTTTTGGCTCGTCTACAATCCTGGTGTGAATCAATCGTTTAGTTTGTTAGGCCATCAACATCGGTTGGTCCATTGCTAATCCTGGCCTTTATAATCCTCCACGTGCTTGTCACGTTCAGCCACCGACACCTCTACACACGTGCGAGTTTTTTTTCTTTTCTTCTTTTATTTTTATCATCGTTTTTTATTAATAAAATTTTTTTATTAACCCAATTACCCACCACCACCGCAACGACGCCGCCACCACCACCACGACGCCACCCTCACCGCTGCCACCACCACCACGCCACCCTCACCACCGCCACCACCACCCCCACTACGGCCACCGCCGCCGCCGCCGACCACCACCACTACGGCCACTGCCGCCGCCGCCACCACCACCACAATGCCGCCACCAATGGTGGTGGTGCGGTAGTGGCGGCGGCGATGGTGGCTGTAGTGGTGGTGGTGGTAGTGGCGGTGGCAGTGAGGGTGGCGTGGTGGCGGCAGCGGCGGCGGCATTATGATGGTGGTGGCGATGGAGGTGTGGTGGTGGCGTGATGGTGGTGGTGGCGGTGGCAGCGGTGGTGGTGGCGGGGTGGTGAGGGCGGCGTGGCGGTGGCCGTGGTGGTGGTGGCGGTGGCCGTGGCGGTGAGGGTGGCGTGGTGGTGGTGGCGGCGTTGTGGTGGTGGTGGGTAATTGGGTTAATGGACAGGTCGGGTCGGGTATGGGTATGAGTAATTGAACTCATAATTAATGGGTCTAAATGGGTCATTGACCCATTAAAGACCCAACCCAATTACAACTTGCTCATTTTGATTCAAACTCGCCCATTTGACATCCCTAATAGAACTGCATCCCACTATGGTAGAGAGTACGGAGTAACTCCTTTCGTTTATAATTTCACTATCATGGTAATAACTTTCATTGGATGGTTTAGAATCATTAAGGGTGCGTTTGGTTCGACGGAATGGAATGGGAATAAGAATGGAATTAAGAATGGAATAGAATTTGAGGAATTGAGAATGGAATAATCATTCCCATTCTCATGTTTGGTTGTGCTTAGGAATAGTCATTCTCATCTCCAATGGAATAGTGTGGCAATAGCAATTTTTGGAGTGACAATAGTAATTTTTGGAGTGACAATAACAATTTTTGGAGTGGCAATAGTAATTTTTGGTGTGGCAATAGTGAATGTTGGAGTGGCACTAGTAATTTTGGTGTGACAAAGAAATAGAAAAACAATTCCTTAATTTTTTGGATGAAATGACAATTTCTTTACTAAGGTGAATAGTGATTCCATTTGGAATCATCATTTCATTATTCAATGATGAACCAAATATTGGAATGAGTAAGTCATGGAAATGACTATTCCATTCCAACCTTGATTCCATCCAACCAAACATACCCTAAAAGCCAAATGTTTTAATGTACTTTTTAGGTTCTTCAACGTTCTTTCACATGTTTTTAAACACTTTTCACGTACATGAATGAATTTAGCGAACCTTTATAACCTTGGCTTTGTGAATTTCTAAACTAGTAGGCTGTTTATGTCTCTCTCTTTTTGTATATTTTGGTTGAATTGTATGTTGATTGATCATGACTCGTGTTACGTACTTTTGTAGTCATTCCGTCTAGTGTGTAATGTATATGGACCTCGATCATGCTTTTGTTTCTACGCAAGTGTTTGTGTGATTTTGTCGACATTGGCACAGTCGTCGTCTTCTTCTTTTTTGTGTATCAAAAAAAGATTGTGTCATTGGCTTTATAAAAAGGTCATACAGGACCAATCACATTCATCATAGGGGCTATGTTTTTCTTTTTCTTTTGTAAATATCAAACAACAAGAGTTTTGTGATTTTTCTAACTTCCACATCAGAAAAGCTACACACACAGTAGATCTGTGCACAGATTTTGTTGTGGGGCCCACCACGGGTCTCACACAAATCATCCGAGCCGTTCATTAAATGTAAAACATTTTTTCAAGGGTTCTTGTAAAAAATATGCTCAATCCGTTACCTATAGGTGCTTGATCTAATCATATAACTTTTCATTATCCAAAAATCTGAATGAAAAGTTAGATGGTTGGATGAAGCACCTATAGATATTGGATTGAGCTTATTTTTTACGGAAACCCTTGAAAAAATTGTTTTACATTTAATGAACGGCTTGGATTATTTGTGTGAGACCCGTGGTGGGCCCCATAATGAAATCTGTACACAATCTGTGCACAGATCTGCAGTGTGTAGCAGGTCTCCTTCCACATCAATGAGACCGTTATGTAACGGCTAATAATGCTTGTCCCTGTCGATTGTGGCAATATATTGAATTGTCAAGGGATTAAAGCTAGATATATATGGATGACACTTTTCTTAGGCCGAAGATGAAAACTTGATTGATGGATATTGAATAAGTAAAATTTACTTTCAATTTGAAAATTTCAATGGAAGCTTCTCGAGGGATTGGTCAGGTGGGAATATGCGCAAATGGGAGAGAGTTTGAACGTTCGTCTTTTACATCAGCATAAAAAAATATTCTTGGCAAAACTGAAAGTTTATACCCACTTATTAAATTCATGGCTTTATAATTAGTTGAGATGAACATAAGTTAACCCTAGTAATCCCATTAGATTTATTTTAAGAAAAATTCTAAAATTAGTCTAATGGGCTGACAATAATTATAAGTGTGTGAATATGTATTAAAGGGTGTAAAAAGTACACAGAATTACGTATTTTTCTTATTTTCTAGTGTACTTATCGTCAGTCCAATTGGCTGACAATAGCAAGACCGTTATTTTAATATGAATTTAACTTGTTTCGACTATTAATCAGTCAATGGTAACTAAGATAGGTAAAAATGAAAAGAATTGGAGGAGAATGACTAGGAAGAACAATGCTAAGTGCACTCTTTAGCTAGATAAATAGACGTGTTCGGAGCCGCACGTCAACTTTTTTTATTTGTGGGACCCATATGCATCTATCAGATACTTTCAGACACATTAGATTCGTGCACGTAGACTTTCCTAACCTATAACGGATAATGCACCAACTTTGTCCAAATTTGCATGTCTTAAGAAGTAGAAAATCCACTCCATTTGAGAATGCAAAAAAGGGAGTAGAGACAATTCACAAAATTTAAAGAACGTATATATGTGTGTCATCTACTCATTGTTTTTATTTTGGTAATTATGACTATATTTAAACCTAAGGGTAATGCATGAGAGAAGTTGATTTATAAGATTTCCAACTACGAAAATGAAAATCAAGATATGATTTTTCCGAACTAGAATAGATATACTCATCATCGCCAAAAAAGATGGAGTTCATAAATGTACAATCATAATGAATTAGTAGGGACTTAAAATGCTATTAATTAGTAGCTAGGGACTTAAAATTATTCTGCAATTAATTTGAAGTTCTACCTAACTTGGTTGATGAGGTCTCCTTGTTATGAAGGTATTATAGTGACATAATTGTATTAGACAGGTTGACAATTAAGCGTTGGCAAATTTAGGTGAGTGGTGCTAGTCCTAAAATGTTTAACAAATTAAAGACCAAATGTATCCAAGTCAAATATGCATTTCTTATCCTTTTCAGAAGAAAAAAAATGATATTCGCACTCTCTTTTTTGTTTTTTTAGTGTTGAAAGTGTGTATTTTTTTGCTAAAAACAAAAAAAAAAAAAGTAGTGTGGACATAAAAAGGAGTGCGAATAACAATTCCAAAAAAAAAAAAAAAATTCATTTCTTATTTGTATTTTCTCTCTCATTTTATGGTTGGAGTCATTCTGTTAAAGAAAGACCAAGAAGGAAAAAATCAAAGGGTTGACAGATAAAAAATAAACAAAAACTGCTCGGATGAAGTTTTATCCAGTCATTTTTTTTTGCAAATTTCTCGCGGGTACCCTTAAAATCACGTTTTGAACACAGTGAGTGGCTTGGATCATCGAAATTCGATCTGGAAAGCGAGGTCCAAATTTTATTAAGTTAAGATGGTCCTTAAAAGAAGGGAATTGTGTGTGTGTGTATATTTCCAATATTTATATATTTTTAAAATTATTCAACACCACCATTTTTGAGGAATACTCAGGTTAGTTCGTCAGCTCGTTCTTGACAGATCCGATCAGGTGTTCATGATAATCTGGAGTACAAGGATTCGAACCTTTGCATGCCCGTACCAAAAACCAAATGTATCCAAGTCAAATATGCATTTCTTATTCCTTTTTTTTTTTTTTTTAAATGCATTTCTTATTTGCATTTTCTCTCTCTCTTTATGGTTGGAATCATTCTGTTAAAGAAAGAGCAAGAAGGAAAAAATCAATTGGTTGAAAACTATAGAAACTTCCAATATTATATATTTCCAAAATTATTCAGCACAACCGTTTGAGGAATACTAGGGTTAGCTCCTCATCTTTTGGGAGCACAATTTACATGTGAAACACATTGAATACAACATTAAAGTTCAAGCAATAATTTACAGTTTCAATACCTATCAATCCAGATTATTACACTATCTTATCAGCTTTATTTAATTTTATTCCCTTTTTTTGCTTGTAATAACCAAGAAACATACCTTTTTTTTTACACTTGCTTTGGATTCAACATTTTAACGAACTAATTAAAGGCCATTTTGGCCCTTGGGTATAGTCCTATTGATGGTTTTCACTATGTTCTTATGTCACCTAATGTTGCTTGGAGAGAGATGGAATGCTTAATATCCCCAAAATGAAGACTATGTTCACCCATTTGAATTCTTCGAATTCCAAATTGGTCGACGACACTTAGGTGCTTGCATACATCGATGTGAACCCTAACTCTCTGTTGCCCGCCGGCCACCACATGTACCTTTTCGAATCCTATCAATTGCTTTTCTAGATCCCCTTTCCCCAGAGGAGGTGTCGAGAAAACGAGCAGTGAGTGGGTCCCATCCATATCGCCGGTGTTTTTGACATTGACATCTACACCTAGCGAAAGGGCGTCACAGTTTGTGTGCTTGACCCTTACGCCATTGCTCAATGTGGTCGAATTTTTGAGCCCGTCGAGGGTTGCCAGAGGTACCGAAACCGTGGTTGGCGCATGGGCTATTTCATGGGCAAAATTGGTGTAGCTTAGCCCAAGCCCAAATGGAAACACAACCGGGCCCTTGTAGAACCGGTAGGTTCGACCCGGATAGCCTCTTGATGGGTCAGCCCGCAGGGCCATGTCTGTCATTGGGGCCTTGGCTAAGTAGTCTTGTGGATACCATGTCATGGGAAGCTTTCCTCCTGGAAAACCAAACAAATTAGAGCATTAGTACTTGATCTTGTTGGCTCAAATAGGACTACAAAAGATAAATGAAATAGTCTTCCAGATTGATAACGAGTATATATTATCGGCCATATGTGACAAATACCTGGATTGGTTCTTCCAAATAAAACGTCAGCGATCGCAATTCCCCCAGCTTGGCCTGGATAACCAACCCACAAAATGGCCGAAACACGTGGGTCATTTTTGGCGAAAGAAACATCAAGAGGCCCACCAGACATCAAGACCAGAACCACCGGACCTCTCGAAGCCATGGCGACTCGGGACACGAGCTCCTGTTGGTGTCCAGGTAATAGGAGCCCAACCCGATCCTTGAATTCCGCTTCTATTGATTGGTCAAGGCCCATCACTAGGACCGTAGCGTCAGCCAGGCGGGCCGCGGTCTCAGCTCTCCCAAAGAGCTGGTTATCGGGGCAAGCAACACCGTTACAGCCTGACTGGTGAACTGTCTTTGCATATCTAGCTATGCCTTGTAGAGGAGTAGTGTAACCACATGCAACTCCTGCATCACATAAGAAAAGTGATTTTATGAGCTTTGATTACCAAGTAATTAGGATTTGGTACAAATTGCTCAAATTGATTGAGCTATAATACTCTAGTAAGTATGTTGTGAAATTATCCAATCTTTTAGGAACACAGCCAGATGGTGCCTGATCAATAGTTAGTATCATATCTCCTTTTTCTATTGACAAGATAACGCATGATCAAATTGTTTGGTATTGGTGGAGTATAATAAGTAAATAAAATTTCATGTGTATAGTAATGTTTAGCGTCACTTTATCCATCAAAGTACGCTACTCAATTGACAAGGATAATAAGAAAAGGTATGATGCAAATAAATTTAATATGAGGTAAGGAAAAAAAGGACACTCATTTGACTTGGATGAAACATCTAAATAATGTTCCACATCATACGTTTCAAAATTATTGAAACGCCATGGATATATAGATGCGTAACGTACCGGCATAGTTTCCGATCATGGTGACGGTGACATCGGAATTGGGACCAATAACCGCGATAGTCCGGTGGCGGGTGGTGGACAGTGGCAGCGACCGCGCACGGTTCTGTAGCAGCACAATGCCTTGCCGGGCCGCCTCGAGGGCCAGTTGTTGGTGGGCCGGGGTGCAGACATCATTTGGGCCTAGATTCCCAAAGGGCTGCTTAGATGGCTCTCCGTCGAACATGCCCAATCGCATTTGGACCGCAAGTGTATGGGCCAAGGCCCCATTAACATCGGCCTCGCTCAGTTTCCCAGCCCGTATGGCCGACTCTGTGTGGATCGCTAGGAAAGGCCCACAGTCCAAATCCAAGCCTGCACAAAATGTGACCAAATATCCTTAAATTTTTGCTTATTTTCGCTGTTTAATTTTTTTTATTTATTGGAATTGGATCATGTCCCCGAGGGATGGGATGGTATGGTCCAAGTCCAACCTATTTTCGGGCTCTTTCAGGGCCCATTTCAATGATAAAGACTATTCATTTTTTTTTAGACCTCGTCGAGTACATCAGATACGTCAAAAATCATGTTGATTGTGTATCGTTTTAAATAATTTTAGAAAATGTATGTCTTAAAAAAATTTGCATCGATCCCGTGCTGTAATGTTACCAACACTCATTTTTCTCAAGATATGTGTGTTTTGAAAACGTATCAAAGGCAATCCAATTAGCAAGATTTTTGGCGAGTAGGATCAACAAAAAAACAGAAGAAGAGATTTTTGGCCTGCATTATGTTCCGGATAATATGAAGAAAACAAAATGATCCCTATCAAGGAAATGGTCCAAAGGGCCCGAAAATGAGTTGGAATGGACTGTTCAATCTCTTTAGGGGCATTTTTATTAGCCGAGTGATTTTCCCATTCCCAAATTGTTAACCGCACTTCTAAGGGGAGTGCGAAAATCAATATAGAGTTGATTTTTGCGCTTCCTAATTTGTTAATTTTGAGGAGTGCAAAAATTAATATGAAAAATCAATATAGAGTTGATTTTCGCACTCTCTAAATTATTAATCTTGGGGAGTGCGAAAATCAATATGAGGAAGTGCGGTCAACCATTTGGGGAGTGCGAAAATCGCTCCCCCTTTATTAGTGTAATGCTTTTTCTAATGTTTGAGAAGTGTAGTCTTAGCGGATCAAAAAAAGAAGAAGTGTAGTATTAGGGTGGTACTAGCCTGCTTTGATGGTGGCTGCAGCCGCATCTTCCGGCGTGGCGGTATAGTGTTGGGTGTCGTATAAAACACCAACCGAATCACAATCTGAGACTATGTATCTGTTTGGGCCCACAACACACAAATATCAGAGGATTTTTTTTTTAATCCGCAAAAACGCCCAAAGGGCTAATATCAGAGGAATATCTACCATAAGTAACAATCAACTGACTAGAAGTTCAAAAATAAAAATAAAAATCAACTTATCAAATTTGTCACTAGTTGCAACGAGGACGATTGTAACATGGTAGAAACTACAACGATTATAGTATTTTCAAATTTCAATTGGAAGTAACAAGAAAAATATGACATGGGACATGATTTTAGCAGAAGGTCAATCCATATTTGGAGTCAAAAAAGAGATTTAGCGTGACTGAGTTTGGAATGTAGAGAGCATGCAGTTCGTGCAATCTTAATTGTCGAAAGGTGTCTAAGGGAAATAAATTTGGTTACCCATTGAGTTGCCATTGGCCGCGGATGGTGTTTTGGAGGAGATCAGTGTCGGCACATGTGGGTTTGCCATTGACCTGATTGTAAGAGCACATCACACTTGCAACCCTCCCTTCCATTACACATGCTTTAAATGGAACATTATACGTTTCCTCCAATTCCTGCTTGCTCACCTACATTAACATTACATTACAATATCAAAATCAAAATCAAAAATCAAACACCCATTACTCATTTCGTGACGACGATCATATTATATGCACTCTTGTATATCCGTATCCACTAGTCTTGTATTTAACAGACGTTGAACGAACGAACAAACTTCTATAATTTTAACAGTTTTTTTTGTTCACTTTCGATAGAAATTTTGAAATTTGAATAGGATGATTGTCTAGGCTCATCCGCCCTCGGTTCATCATGGGTTCTATGACTGAGTACAACTACAATTTGTGATGCGAAAGCATATCAGACGTTGCTTCCAAATGAAGCTGTGCTAAAGCCAAACTAGATTACTGACTACCTACCTCGTTATTCTTATTCTTTCATCTTGAGTGCGTTTTTATCAAACTTTATTTTTTTTTTTTTAAATTTATTTGTTACTTTGTACTACTTTGTAGCAATGGAATATGAATACAAAGAGGTTGGTTAAACTCGGTCCGTCCGTGAGGCAGAAAAGCCAAGTTCCCACGTCAGGAAGACACTATTTTCTTGAGGAATCCTATCCCGCGATATCTTTTAGCTGACGATGGCTTGGTTAATTTAAACCAACCAAATTCCCACGACACATCCTGTTCGGTTTGAGTTTTGAAGGAGATTTTTGAGGATAATAAGTAGATAGATATAGATAGAAAAAATTTATTGAAAATCGTATCCATGAGTTCAGAGACTTTAAACTTGTCCCATATCGCTCATCTAAACCACCCAAGCTTGATAAATAAAATCTAGAGATTACTCCACCTATTGTCAATTCGTTTTAGGCTGAAACCCTCTAAGAAATCTAACACTGAAAACGAAAAAGACTGCTTTTCGGAAAAATTTATTGGAAAATTTTTGTCTCGTGCCTCAGAAGTCGTTCTAGAAAGTTTGAAGTGACTGCATGTATGGTGTTGTCATCTTTAATTATGTTTCCCATTATTGAACTCCCAATCAAGCTTTTTGGGATGAGATTATGAAAGATCGGCTGATCATCATCAACTTGTTCTTGTAATTATTTGACCATTGAGGACGTTGATAGTACTAGTATTATGTTTGTTTATATGCTTTTGGCAACTTTTTAATTTATCTTTTTGTGTTTTGATCTTGCCCTTTGAGCACGCAACTTTTATTTTTTTCGAAAAAGACTGGGTATTCGAGCTAACTTACGTACGCACATTCCGAGTACTAAATTCTTAGCTAGCATGAACCTTGTATGTTAGTACTGAAAAACATTAATTTCGTACCTTTGCATTGAAATGAAACCGATCGACACCGTTCCAGTTATCGAGGTCATAGGCAGTGTAGTGTTTACAGCAAGCAGCAACCTTCAGGCGGTTGCCGGCGGCGTTGCCCTGCAGTCCCCTGACGTAACTGGCAGCGTATCTTCCGGCCAAAACGGGGTCTTCGCCGGGAGTTTCTTGGCCCCTGCCCCATCTGGGGTCTCTGAATATGTTCACATTTGGGCTCCAGTATGTTAACCCAGCCGTTCCCCCATTGTACATAGCTCTTGCTTCATCCGATACCACCTGCACATAAAAAAGATTCAAATAATTAAGATTGTAGATATAACATGTGAAATAAGATGTAGTAACCATAACATTAATTCTTCACTATTTGGGTCAGAGCGATTGGAAAAAGAGATCGAAAAAATAGATCAAATTGCGTAAAAAAAAAAAAATGCAGGGCGAATATTACGACTTTGTCTTTGACATCGGTTGGTGGAATATTGCGGTTCACGCAGCATCATTTGGGCTTTTTAATGAGAAAATTTTGAAAGGGGCATGGCCTTTTTAACAGTCAAACATATATAGAGATGAATTTCTATAATGACAATATAGAGTTTTTATGTAACAAATTAACAATAGATTAGCTATGGTGATTACGTTTAGTGATAAATTAACCAGGTAATCTCTACTTATCCAGCTCTTTTCCTAATGGTGTAGTAGTAATAATCAAGTACAAAATACTCTTAACCAGATAATTAGCCTTGTTATTCATTAAAGAAATTAAGCTTAATACAGAGTACTATATAATTAAATTGCTTAAACTGACTAACACCGTAAGAGATTGTTTGAAACTTCGAGAAGGAAAGAGAAAGGGAGGGGAAAAAAAATTCCGCCTCCTAGTTTGATTCTTAGTTTGGAAAGAGAAAGGAGTAGATAAAATTAAAATCAAAGAAAATGACAGTGGAAAAGTGACTTTTCTTTTTAATCTTTTACTTTCTTATCAATTTCTGTTTACTTTTCTTTCTTCTCTTAACTTCCAACTAACCACTGCGTAAGCACGACTTAATTGTTTGAAATTAAAATGCAATTGTTGAAAAATATTACGCAAATTATTCAAACCTTTTAAATATTCGGGCAGTATCATCATTAATTAGATAATAGACCATAATAGTTGAAATTTGAAAATATAAAAAGGCTCAGATATTATAACCTCAATCCAGGCATGTAATTTCGAATTTCTTACTATATAACATCTTGATTATGCTTTGAGGTCAGTACGTTTGCAGTTTTGTTCTGATTTTAATTAGGCTCTTCATAAGTGGACGGTGGAAGCAGATCCAAATAATGGACGGGTGGAATTGGGCCCTCAAGATTAATCGAGATTCGCGTAAAGTGGCCCAAACACCCGAGTTATATAAAAAAAAAAAACATTTTAATTTATGACCTATAATTTCTCAATATTTTTAGGCCCAACGAGTGGATCAATAGTCTATGGCATGCAAAATATGTGGAGTAGTAGGATAGTAGACGCATGACCAATCGGATAGGGAATATATAAAGTGGTCCCCCATAGAAGGCGAAAGCTGGCTGTCATATGAGATTACCATTTTTTTTGGCTAAGGTATTCTTTTTCTTTTTTTTCCCTTTTTCTGGAAGGTGTCCGGGCAGCTCACGTCCACTTCGGGCTAATCTTTATAGCCCCTCGCATAACTGTTTCACACGCTTACACGGAAGGGTGAGGTGACCTAGGAGTTGCAGATAAGAAGAATCGAACCTGAGACCGCAGGAGTGAACAAACCGCTAAATCCTGAGTCATGACCACTTGGCCAACCCCTTAAGGCGTATCTTATTCTGAATTGCATTAACGACCTAAAAAGCACTATCTATATTCCTAAAAAAAGAAAGGAAATTATAAAAATTTGATAGTGACAGTGTTCTAATTTCAAGCATGCAACCATGCATCATCCAGACAAATAAACAAACGCACCAAATATAGATGTAAATGGACCTTTTAGGTGAATGCTCGTGACTAATTGTAGTATTAGGAAAGGATAATTAATAATAATATCTTGAGATTTCTTTTTATAGGCAAAATTAATTCCATTCATCTCAAAAGGTATAAAATGAAATCAGCAAAATACAAATATCTTGAGGTGTTAATACTGAGTATATAATAACATAAAATAGCAAAAAAAAAAAAAAAAAAGATACAAGAAAAAAATCTCACCCGTCCGATCTGTTCCCAAAGCGAAGCATTAAAGGAAGCAGCGGTTGTGATGACTTGAGGAAAACTAGTGGCCCCTGGAAAGGCCCCACCAAACTTGGTCCCTGGCCCCACGTCGGAAACCCCATGGAGAGCCTCGGACCACCATTCGTACCCTTTAATCCCGAGCCTCGGCACGGCTATGGCATTGTTAACCAACAATCTGATCTTCTCCTGCAACGTTAGTCGTCCGATCAAGTCCTGCACGCGATCGCGGATCGGCAGGGATTCCCGGCAGAAGGGTAAGTTCCCGGTCGCTGCGTTGCCTGGGTCGCACGCGAACGGGGGTCGGGAGTGTCCGGTGGGAGCGTACAGGCATAAGAGGGTGAGGGAGAGTACTAGGAATGAGAAATGAGTGTGTGAGTGCTTGTGATGCATTTTCCCCACTTTTTTAAAATTTTGGTTGGGCAGTTTTGGCGTTGTGTTTTGGGGTATGTGGAGAATGAAGTGTAGTATGCATGATATATATAGTAGTTTAGAGAGAGAGAGACAGAGAGAGAGAGAGAGGGAGGAGGTTGCGTTTTGAGGATGGTGATGATGTGGGATGACAAGTTACGTGATGGGATTTCCACGTCGTTTTTTTAAAATGATGTTGCTGCTGGTGCAGAGAGAGAGAGAGAGAGAGAGAGAGAGAGAGAGACAATAGTGCAAGAGAGAGTGGGGGAGAGAGACAATAGTGCAAGCTAAGAGAGAGTGGGGGGCGGATCACCTCTCGAGTTCTTGTGGACAAACTTGGTCCATTTCACATTATACTAGAATTTTACCAGTGATCAGAAACATATTATTTCAGTGAAAATCTTTTACAAATCCGGGCCATTTAGCGACGA
Organism: Rhododendron simsii; assembly: GCA_014282245.1. NCBI lineage: Eukaryota > Viridiplantae > Streptophyta > Magnoliopsida > Ericales > Ericaceae > Rhododendron > Rhododendron simsii. The sequence goes on from CM024956.1 coordinate 37,086,217, forward strand.
GAAGGGCGACCCAGAATGCGAGTGCTTTTTGCAATCCAAGCCCGAAGGGCTGAATAGCCGAGTTCTTTTAAAATTAATGGAGCGAATTAGTGCATAAAAAATTAAAGGAATCTGGTGAAGTTAGGGAGGAGTATATTTTTTAATTCCATGAGTGACTGAGTACACATGCACTTTTTTATGTCTCGGTTCCTGGCCTAATGAACGGACCAAAAGCTAAATTTAGTTTTGCCGTAAATACTGTATATCATCTTTTGTTGTCGTAATCTTACAACTATAAAATATGCATTCGTTTTTTTTTTTTTTTTTTGGGGAGGGCGTAAGAAATAGGGCAAATTTCACTCAGACCCCCTGAGGTATCTGACAATGACAGAAAGTACCCTAAGTTTTCAAATATGACAGAAACCTCCCTTATTTTATAGTTTGGGTTTCATTCCGTTAGTTCCGTTAGTTAAATGGACGGAAAATGTACGGAAATGTACGGAAAATGAAATCTTCAATTTTATTTAGTTCTACACCTATCTTATGACTCTCATTAAAAATCTTAGAGTTAAAAATTAATTATGATCATTTAGGATAAAATGATTAAAAAAATAAAATCTTAGCACCGATTCAAATGGGATTAAAATTTGGAGCATTTAAAAATTTTGTTGTTCACTTGATTTTAGAGCTTTCAATGAAGAGCAAATACTTAAGTGCTCCAATTTTCAATCTATTTGAATCGGCGCAAAGATCTTATTATTTTATCTTAAAGTACAATAATTAATTTTTGGTTTTCAGATTTTCAATTAAAGCCCTAAGATAGCCGTAAAACTAAACGAAGAGGAGATACTTAAGTGCTCAAATTTTCAATCCGTTTGAATTTGTGCGAAAATCATATTTTTCTGATTATTTTATCCTACAGGGTCATAATTAATTTTTCGCTTTAGGATTTTCAATGAGAGCTTTAAGAAAACCATAGAACCAAATGAAGAGCAGGTACTTAAGTGCTCCAATTTTTAATCCGTTTGAATCGGTGCGAAGATTTTATTTTTTTAATTATTTTATCCTAAATGATCATAATTAATTTTTAACTTTAGGACTTTTAATGAGAGCCCTAAGATAGGTGTAGAACTAAATAAAATTGAAGATTTCATTTTCCGTACATTTCCGTACATTTTCCGTCCATTTAACTAACGGAACTAACGGAATGAAACCCAAACTGTAAAATAAGGGAGGTTTCTGTCATTTTTGAAAACTGAGGGATACTTTCTGTCATTGTCAGATACCTCAGGGGGTCTGAGTGAAATTTGCCCTAAGAAATATGCATTCATTTGGATTTACTAGAATCTTAAATCAATAATTTGAGCCATATAATGTGAAACTATAATATAAAATCTATTTTTAAATAACAAGCATTTCTTTTTTCTTTTAAACTAGCTAGAATATAGGGACCTAGCTAGTAGCTAGCTAGGTGTGGAAATTTAGTGCTGTGTGGTGCAAGTAAAAATAATACTTGGTAGTTTTGGTCGCGGACCAACGAATCTCCTTTTTCTCAAATATGATTAAAAACAATATATATATATATATATATATATATATATATATATTGGGCTAAAGTGGTAAAAAAAAGATTGTTAATTACCAAATACCTAATATCAAAAGATATAGAGATCTATATGTGTATAAAATATTTCTGCTGAATGATACAACAGAAAAAGTTAGTTTTGGTCAAGGACTAACGAATCTCCTCATCCTCAAATATGAATAAAACATTGGGCTAATTAAACTTGAGGAAAAAGAATTGTTACTAAATGGATTGTATTAATCACCTTTTTCAGCATTAATCAACGCTAACTCACATAATCCATGGCGGGTACGGGAACGTGAAAGCATTTTTCAAAAACTCCGACACAACTAAAATTCATGATTGCGAGGAACTATGCTTTCACAAATTTTTAGATAGGTCATTCTCCTCACATATATCAACTAAAATGCCACCTTCCCGGAAACAACTTAACTATCCTTATTAGCCTGAAGCAAAAAAAAAATATAGTGGAACCACACCTTGAGATCGGGAGCAAAGGTCATTTTAAAGGATTATGTGACTGATTAATACGTTACCCAAAAAGCTGTTTAATGTTTATTTATGGTAAATCTCAAGGTTAGTATGTAATTATAGGGAATATAGCATTTATATATAGCATGCCATGTAATTAACCTACGTACGTAACCTCATTCTTTAGTCCTTAATTCTGATTAGAGCTACGTACGTACACAGTCAATTTTTTTTTTTTGAAACGGCAACGTACACAGTTAATAGGGTAAGGTTAGTTTGAAAAAATGTTCAAGATTTTTCTTGCAATCAAACTCTTAACGAATAAACTTGAGTTCAAACTCAGATAGTTTGATTATTTTTGATAGGTAAAAAGTTTATTAAGAAACTTGACAAATGGTACATCAAGTTAGGAAAGAGGGAGAGGAATTAATTCAACCAAAGGTCGAATAAAAAGAAAAAAAAACACCCAAATACAATTAAAACCCAACTACAATAATGTCCAAAACAGCCCAAAACATCATCTAGTAGCTGGTGGCCGGGTGAACACCCAAACACCGTCTTTTGACCTAACAGGCTCGGAAACGATCAGGGGCTAAGAGAGAAATTCTATTACTATTATTTTGGGTTGGTGTACATGCGTACATGTGATATATATGTTTTTTTTTTTTTTATCCGATACATTTGATATGTTTGATACCAAAAAAGAAGATTGCTTCCTATATAAGAATTCTCCCCTCTCACTCTTCTTTGCATTATATTCCTATTCATGTGGGATGAAACTCTCTCTCTTGCATATATATACAGATGCTAATTAATATATATATATATATAATATTCCTAAAAAGAGAAAATTGAAAAAGATTAGCACTGTGACTTAATTTGTATGTTTGCATCATTTTGTCTGTAGGGTAGCCAAATATCATGGGCTTGCACAAAGAGCATTGAGTGTGGTACTTCACTAAAGGCAAAAATCATCACAAAAATTATTTGTTTTGGATTATTTTTGTTCCACATTTAGATAAAAGAGGACTTTAAATTAAGAATGAAATCAAATCGCCTATATAAAAAAATAAAAAAAAAATGAAGAAGAATGAAATTGAATCGAAAATTGGAAGATACAAGTCATGATTTGAGATCATTGTATTACCTAGTACCTACATTCCGTTAACGTAAAGAATTCCGAACCAGTCCAGTCTAGTAATTGCTTCAAATCCATAATGAGGGGCATGTACCATGTTTGGCCTTTTATCCCTTGACTGATGTCACTGCTACTTTGCTGTTGTTGTTCCTAAGATGTTCCGATCAGTTTACACGCATCTCGATTAATTTCGGCGAGCTAAAGTCAGCGACCGGGCAAACCTCCAGTAAACCCCAATGTCTGGAATGTTTGACACTCGTGGGATTCAAACTTGTGACCACTTGAGGGGCAAGTTCTGTAGTTGCTATCTTACGCTCCGCGGTTACGTACATCGTTTTTGTATGACTATTTTTAGTCAAAATTGTGAATTATTTACATTATTCGTTTTAACATTTTGTTAAACTTTCATAATTAAGTGTAATATTATCTACCTGGTGCTCCAGTTAGCTACAAGTTATGTCCAGCTAGCCATGATAATGATACTGAAGTGTGAACCACTCCAATTATCAAGTGAGCAAAAGCTTTAAAAAAAATACGTAATCTTTTTTTGTTTCAAGCGTAACGGAATCTTAAAAGGGAAAATGAATTAATCGAAAAAGACCCATGTCAAAATCCCAGTCTTAACTACACTTTTCATCAGTTTAGTATGCATCCTAAATGCAATAATTAAAAGAGATCCATGGACCACACTACCAAAGTAACACCACGTGCTAGTTGCCTCTCATCATCACTTAATTATGTAGTTAAAATTTACCATCAACTTCAGGACTTTGGGTTGGTGCGCTGCACCTCCGAGCCGTCGGATCGTGCATCTGATGGCTCGGATCTCATCTTAACAACCAACGACTGAGAACCGTTAATTGCCGAGATGAGATCCGAGCTGTCGGGTGCAAAATCCAACGGTTCGGAAGTGCGCCGCACGGTACTGCGCAAACCATTACACAACACCATCTCCCAATTCAAACTTCATGGCACCTTTTTTATTAGGTAACCGGATATCCGTACCAGTTTATACGCACCTCATCTAATTACGGGGCCTTGAAGTACATGACCGGACAAACCCTCTAGTGGCTCTAAGGTTTTGAATATCTGACCTCCGTGGAATTCAAATTAACATGATATCTCATGGAGGCAAGCACAATAAGCATCTATTATTTTTCTCATTCTTACTTGGCCAAATGCTTAAGATCTCGGATCTCGACCCCGTTTGCAGTAGCTTTTGGGGCACGGAGGTTACCTTTTATATCTCGAAAATCATGTCACTGTAGCTTATTCTTTTAATTTCTTCGACAGAAAACAATAGTATTAAAATCTGGTTAAAAGTTGAATCGAAGAAGCATAAAATTGCGGATAAAAAAAAAAAAGAAGCATAAAATTGATGCTTTTGAATTCTGTTTATAAGAGTTATCTGAATTTTTACAGAATTGAATTTTACACCCACCCTCTATATGATCCAATTTCAACTTCGAAAAAACAACCAATTGGGGAATTGGGGAATTAAGGCAAGAATATCAATGCAAAAGAAATGGGAACATATATATATTTTTTGTAACAACAAAAGAAATTTATTAATCTTTATAAAAGATTACAAAGATTAAACGGATCAAGGGCACACAAGCAAGAAGCCAAGGAAGGCAAGATGCAAAACAAAAAAAGATAGGGGAATATTTCATCTTATATGAAACTTCCAAGCTAAGGGATGTGCAGGCCAAATTTTGAGTACTTTGAGAGAGACTCAATTACAGTCGGAGCAAACTTCCATATGGACAGACCCCCAAGGAATTAATAGCTCCTGAGAGATGCCAAACATGAAAACTTAAAAGAAAACAACCCCCTAAATCTCAAGTCTTCACCATCAGACCAACCCCTCGGTAAATCCTAGCCAGTAGATGTTGGTGCATATGGTATGTTGCATCATCTACTTGACGTGGTACCCGAGCAACACATTCGGGCCATCTAAAAGTGTATTGGATGGCCCAGATTAAAATACTCTCTCTCCTCTCACCCCCACTTTCTCTTTTTTTTCTCCAAATCGAGCCGTTCAAAACCGAAAGGACGGCCCAGATGCACTGAGCGGGCACCATGTGGTACCCGCTCGGCACTGAAAAGTTTCTCCATACAAAGTGTCAACAACCTTACTTTTTTGGACCATTTTCGAGTACTTTGAGAGAGACAAAATGACAATCGAAGCAAACCTCCGTATGAACTGGCTCCCAAAGAGTTAATAGCACCTGAGAGGTGTCAAACGTAAAACCCAAAGAGAAAACAACCCCTAAATCTCAAGCATTCACCATCAAATACCAACCCCTCAGTAATTCCTAGCCAGTGGATATGTTGGTGCACATGGTATGTTGCATCATCTAATTACTGTACCATACATACAAAGTGTTAACAAACCTTATTTTCTTGGACCATTTTTTCTATCACAACTCCTCCACATCCCCATCCCAAAGTAGAAAATAAATGTGTACAATGTTATAAATATGCCTAACGCTTAGATTTATAGGTAATGGGTCTAGATGGGCAAGATTTCGTATCCCCATTTTCTCAGACTATGAAAAGGTAATTGATCAGAGTAGTTTGCGAGATATTAGTTTCAGCCTTGGAATTAATTGAAATGTGTGTATATTGGCCCAGAGAGAGAGAGAGAGAGAGGGGTTCATCATCAAGTAACCAGAAACCAAATTCTTTGACTCGAAGAGCATGGCCTGTTGATCCAACCAACCAATACATGCATTTGATGCATGATTATTGGCCGTTATTTTGCGTGCTTGGACAGCCCAATGTGACCGTGACATTTGAGAGAGAGAGAGAGAGAGAGAGAGAGAGAGAGAGAGAGAGAGAGAGAGAGAGAGGGGTTTTGTTGGAGATATGATCACCAAAATATGGCCCAAGAAACTGGCCAATCTGGATTTGATAAAGAATGAGGACCCACATATGAAGTGGAGACAAATTTTGGATGAGAATGCATTGAATACAAACTGTAACGTACAGACCTAAATACCTAATACACTGTTGGAAAAAGATAAAAAAAAACTAATACACTTGAAAAAGAAAGAAAAAAAAATTTACGCGATTCCACATACTAACACAACAATTTACAAGATTTGATAGTATCGTTTGGATCCAGAACTCTCTCCAAATTTCACTCCGATAAAATGCGAAAGATATTATAACAAAATACAGAATTGCCAAAATACCTTTGATACGTGTAGTCGTGTAGAAACATTATGATTGAAAGCTCTCCGCGGAGTTGGATTCATGTAAGGGTAAACCTCGAATCCAATGCTAATCAGACTTTACAAGTTCAACAAAAGGAAAACAAAAAGAAAAAAACTGTTAGAAAAATACATCATCCAATGAGAAGAAAAAAGATTTAGATGACCTATGTGGATGATAGGCATTGCTTTAAGCTACAACAGTAGCATGGGGAGTAGCTGATTGGGTACAACATTCTTATCCTTAAACGTACCAATCACTTGAATAAAAGGATAGCCCTGCCAACTAAGTTTATGCGTAGATTTCTTTTATATTTCGTTATCTATTTCTTTGCATGATAATTTGGAACTCTATTTGAATAATCATTGATTTGTTTTGGATAATCATAGCTGGGTTCATGCATGCACTGAAGTTGCCATTGATCATACCATCACAAAAGAAAAGAAAAGAAGGAAACACGGAGCAATACTGCAAACGCACTTTTAATTTAAAATACATCTCCGGACACAATTGTGTCCGGAACTGTTAGATGCACAAAGATTCATATTATATATGTCTCACGGTTTTGGACACAATTGCATCTGGATTTGTGTTGTAAAACTATGTTCCTAGACTTTTTTTTATTGGAAATGTAGCAAATTGTGTATTAAAAAAAAAATGGAGCAATTAAGCAGCTTGTCTACAAAATAACACGAAAGCAGTTTGTACCAAGCAAGAGCAGTATCCAAACACAGACTTGGACACAAGGACACAATCCAAGACCGTGTCCCATATTTCGCGAGTTCCACGAATACACTATGGGTCCCACATGCATTAGACAGTTCTGGACACACTTGGATGCTCGGATGTCTTCTGAAGCATTTTACAATTTTTCCACAACAGTTCGTAAACAGAAGCTTCTCTCTCTCAAAAATTAGCCGTTTACCACTACTTTGTTAAGCCAGGACAGACGATTGTCCCCATCTTATCTTCAATTTGTCACTTCGAAATTCATCTGTAACACCAATTTTTTTTTTTGTTGACATGGTCATAAGAAACAAAAAAAACGAAACTAACAGGGGGAATCCCTAACAAGTAAGTTGCGAGACTCAGGCAGAATACAACCTGGAAAAGATTGAATATTCCTAACGAGGCAACTAGAAGCTAACCAGTGAGCCACTGTGTTTCTATTCCTAGAGCACCATACAAAGGACCAGTTTCTAGCCGCTGCCTAACCTTTGATGTCCTCCACAATAGCATAAATCTCCCATGGGCACTGAGCAGAAGAGCTGTTGAAGCAATCGATGAGAGCTTTGCAATCTGATTCAAAGATAACCTCAGGTAGATTCAGTTCAAGCGCCCCGCAATGCCCACGCCCCAATAGCTTTCGCCAAAGACCCCGTAACTCTGCCAACCCGCCACCAAAGAGCTTGTCCACCACTCTCTCTCGCAATGACGCAAAAGGCAGCCTTGCTGCGGGAGGAATGGTAAGCTCCATCACAATTCATTTTGGGAGGAATGGTAAGCTCCATCACAATTCATTTTCACAACAGATGAAGGGGGAGGTGACCACCTAGCCATGTGAGAAGGTTTTGGTGCACTTTCCCTATCACCCGAAAACATCGCCTGAATGTAGTCATGATTCGCCATAAACCAAACTAAATCAAATCGAGCCTTACGTCCCAATCACTTGGGGTCAACTAAAAAAATCACATCTTCAGGACAAGGCTTCCTTCCATTAAAAACATAATAATTTCTCCTTTTTCCAAACTGCCCTACATAATTTAAAAATGATAGCCACCACTTCTGAGTTGGCCTCTTTGGAAAGGTCACCTCATAACAAATCCTCCATCCATCTATCAGCCGTAACAATTGGTTTATCAAGAACCCAAAAAGCCTTTCCACTTCCAAACCAAACTGCTCTTGTCCAAGGACATCGAAAGAGCAAATGTTCCATTGATTCATTCTCACTACCACAGATGGGACAAAGGGGGGAATGAGCACATTTTCGGTGAAACAAATTTTCTTTACTCGCCACCCAATTATGGGGACCGGGGGGCGTACTGCGCACCTAGTGCACAGCACGGTGCTGTTCGATCTCAACCGTCCAAAAGTGTTATAGATGGTGTAGATTTTCAAAAACTTTTCCGGAGAAGAGTTAAACTCTTCCTTGAAAAATTTTCATTTTAGTCCAGACCATTGATTATCGAGACAGATGGTCCAAATGGTGCACAACACATGTTGCACAGGACAATCCCCTCTTCCCAATTATGGACCACCCTCCACTTAAAATGGCGTACTTTGGGTCTTCACCTAATTTCTTCTGTAATATTGGGCTTTTGGAAGTGACCACTCTAAGCAGTAGACTAGAAAGATCCAGTTTTTTTTATTATTGGGAACAAACTTTATTATAAAACTCGACAAAAGGTACATCGAGGGTTTTGAAAACTATACACAAGCCTCAATAAGAAAATGAGGACATAGAATATGGCTAAAACAGAAAAGAAGACTACATCCAAAGAAAGATTGAAAATGATACTCCATAGAGTAACTGCATCTTGAGGTTGATCGAGAAATAAGTAGGCATCACAGCAGGTTCAGAGTACAATCCAACTTGGGAGCAATGCTTAGGAATTAGAGGCAAGAAGCTCATAAGGTGCCTCAAGGTCACTTCAGGATGAGCAGGCAGGGCAGCGACAAAGTAGGAGAAGGCCAGGATTCCATCCTAAGAAAGACCAGCCAGAGAGGAGCCAAATATCCCCATGTGAGAGGGCGGGCTGCCAGGACTTGGAAAAGAAGTCCAATCCTGGCCTATAGGGAGGTATCTGGCTCCTTAACTTGGCTTGAATAGACCAAACCATCTTTTATTGGCCACCAATGTTGAGCAGCATCGGACACACTTCAGATTTGAACAGAGACATGGCAAGGTCCAGTTCCCCAAAGCTGACATAAGTCACATAACCAGCATAAAACCAGCAGCAGTAGATCACATTTGAAGCAGAGGCATGCCAAAATTTGAATCGGAACTCCAAACTCTAGCATGAGAGATTTATTTCCATAGCTTGGCAAGAAGAGCCAAGGCAGCAGCAGAATTTTGGAGACCAGCTGCAGTAGATCACTTTTGAAGCAGAAGACCGTTTTTGGATCAGGGGAATGCCAAAATTGGATAATAGATCCAACTCTGGCATGAGGGGAACTGTTTCCTATCTTGGCTAGAAGAGCCTAGACCATCCTTTGATAGAGCAGCTAAAGATCAAGGTCATGCCAAAGCTTGGCAGAGAACAAACTCTGGCATGGCAATAAAGAACTGATTCCAAAAATAGAGAATAGGTAACCAAACTGACTCACACTAGACCCAAGACAAGAAGAAAACAAACAAGGACAAAGGAGGACACCGGACTTCACATGACACAGACATACAATACACAGACACTCAAAGAAACCAGACCAAAGTGAAACACAACAGCCCAAACAGACGCAAAACAGCCCCAAAACCCAGAAACAAAGGCTCTGAAGAGACAAAACAAAACACCAAACCTCATAAGACCCAAACCAACCTGGGACCCAGACACCATGAGCAGACCACCCAGCCCAAGACCAGGAAAAGAAAAATAATATAGTGAAGACACAACTAAGACCTACCCTGACAGCCCAGCACCAGCCAGCCCACCGAAAAAGACTCACACACACGCACATTCCCCCTTCACAGCCTTTCTATACAACAGGACCGTAAACTGATGGGATGTCTTATTTTACAAGATATGTTCATCATTTTGCAGTTCAGGAAAATCAGAAGATCATAATGGCAGAACAACAAACTCAATGCTTAGGGTAAGCGACACAATATTCAACTAATTTGATTTCTAATAACAAGTAAAGGCTTCCTAAATATGTACAGAAAACAACAAAAGCAACAGCAACGCTATCTTAAAAACAGTATACAGACCCAGAAATTTCCAGAAAGGTGACGTGAAGTGTCGCACTAGCAACTTTAATTTACACTCTCCACCGAATTGAATACAATGCTAAAGCACTGCATTCTGGACACTTTTAGATGAAGATTTTCAGAATCTACGACATTATGTACTCGTTAACAACAAAACTCGAGAGTAATTTTGGAACAGTTTTGCACTTCATTAAAAACTAATTCCAGTGCTCAGCCAGTCTTGGGGGGTGATTTGGTAGGAACATACAATGATCAGATAAGAAGAACAACTTATTTTAACCCCTAAACCCCAATACTGGGCATGCAGGTGGGGCGTGTATTTTCTGCCTGAAACGAGAAGATTCTTAGGTGATCCAGTGACTGGAATGAACCGAATACCAGTTCAGGCATAATTGGGTACAAAGGTTTTGAGCTATAACATCAATAAAAAGGGACAAGATTACACATGGGGACAAATTTGACCTATGCCCTATTTATGTTACAACATACGGGCACCACAACAAATGCAAAAACAACAGTATCATACCTTACAAATACATTACGTGCCCAAAACTTTCCAGAAAAATGTGGCAACAATGTTGGCAGCTTTGCAGTCCACCAGGATGAAGGCAATGCTGACTTTCCGGTAAATGTTCCAGATGTGATATCCTTTGATCTGTCTTTAATTTCGATATTCTCTGCCTTCTATCGATGTGAATTTAAACAAAAAGGTGCTTTAATCACTAGAGTAGAACGCCAACTCTATCGCGAGTGCAATATACAGGGTGCCAACAACCTTGTATATGGAAATGCACTAGCGATTCTCCAATGGGTGACTTTGATAGTCTCTAAAGCGTCTGATTTGTTCTCTATCTCAAGCCACCATAGGATCAGTCCTACTGGTATAGATGGACTAGTATTTCACCTTTGCAATTTTTCATATTCACAGGATTCAACCTATTCCGATGCATCACTATATTGGAGTGCACTTTTAAGACCCTTTGCTAAAATAGTAATCATGCAAAGTCTTTTAGAGATTAGGGGCACTTGGTCTTATGCCCCTATACACCTTCTACAGTTTTTTATGGCCAATACGACAATTTCGGACCTAGTGTGGGTGATAGTATTACATCACCATTTGTTAACACATTGAAACGTGATCAAACATCTAGATCTACCGTTCAAAATTTCTTGGACATTGAAACTTGGTTATCACCCAATATACCACATGACCTTGATTTACTTTAGAGAACATGCTCATTTGGTGCTCAATAAAGAATAGGTGGTCCGGTCGTTTAGGCAAAATGAACGTTCTTGTGTTTCTTTTTTATGGATTGTTGTTCTTTGTAGATCTTGAGACATTGATTTGTTATCTGTAATACAATGCTAGTTAAATTCATTCTCAACTTTTATATTGAGAATGAATTTAACTAGCATTGTATTATAGATGACGAATTGATGTCTCAAGATCTACAAAGAACGACAATCAATAAAAAAGGTAACACAAGAACGTTCATCCTTCCTAGACAACCGGACCACCTATTATTGATTGAGCACCAAACGACCATGTTCTCTAAAGTAAATCAAGGTCGTGTGGTATATCCGGTGACAAACAAGTTTTACCGTCCAAGAAATTTTGAACGGTAGATCTAGATGCTTGATCACGTTCCAATGTGTTAACAAATGGTGATCTAATACCATCACCCACACCAGGCCTGGAATTGTCATATTGGCCATAAAAAATTGTAGAAGGTGTATACGGGCATAAGACCAAATGCCCCTAATCTCTAAAAGAGTTTGCATGATTACTAATTTAGCAAAGGGTCCTAAAGGTGCACCCTAGCACAGTGATGCATTGGAATAGTTTGATTCATGTGAATATAAAAAATTGCAAAGGTGAAATACTAGTCTACATATACCGATAGGACTGATCCTATTGTGGCTTGAGATAGGGAACAAATCAGACGCTTCAAAGATTTTCAAAGTCGCCTTTTGAAAAATCGCTAATGCATTTCCATATACAAGGTCGTTAGCACCCTGTATCACTTGCAGTAGAGTTGGCGTTCTCCTCTAACAAGTAAATCATCTTTTTGTGCTTTAAATTCAAATCGATAAAAGATGAAGAATATCGAAGAACTGTCCACCACCACAACATACTTATCTACGACTGCGGCTGTATTTTCAACAGTTGAATGTGACGCCGTGAAGCCGTCGCCATACAACCCTACAATTAATATAAAAGTAAACTAAGGGGATTTGTGCAGAGAAAATAAAATATTTTGTTAGATAATGAGTAAGATAATGGGTATCAATTTTTCTTAGATTGAACCATGGGAGGTCCAAGTTATGGATGACTGTGAAGGTATCTTGTTATCAGAAAGCTTTAGTCTAGGCAACGTGAAAAACTTAAGCAGACTTCAAATCACCATGTCGTCTTATTTTCCCATTTGCATCTAAGGGTCGAGATGACCCAGTTCATATCTTCAATTTTATCTTGTAACAAATGTTGTTGCAACCAGACAGGATAACCATCTTCATGACCAACAGAGGGAGGGAAGCAATGGCGGCTCCAAGAATTTTTATCAGGGTGTTCAATAATTACCTTAGTTCTACTAGTTCTATCAACCAATCATATATACACAAAATTTTAGGTTCAGTGCGAGGGTGCAATGGAGTCCCTAGATCCTGCCCTCGCTATAGGGCCCCAAATCGATAGGTAAAATATTGATGAAAGATTTAATGGACTTGAAATCTTCTCTCATTTAGTAGCTTGTAGCAATTCTTACTCAAGTTTCTCTCATTTATTAGCTTGTAGCAATTCTTACTCAAGTTAATAAATATATATTTTCATAAGAAAAAAGCATTCCAAATTTTTCTCACAAAATTATTAGAAACGAGTCAATGGAAAACTTTTGGCTTATTTGTACGATGGGCCCCAAAGTATTTTCAAAATGTCAATTTGGTCTCTAATATACAAATCGCATCTATTGCATTCCCAATATTTAAAATGTACGTTTAAATGGTCCCGGAGCTAACTCCATCCACATTTTCCTTCAATTACAAGGGCATATTCGGAACTCTATTATGATATTATAAACTCACCTTCCTTCCACTCATGGGCCAGACACCACCATTGCCGTTTGCCACCACTTCTTTTCCGGCAACAACCCACCGCCACAAATTCTACACCCTCCACCTTCTACCTCCATCAACCCACACCACCCCTATTCAACCTCCATCCCTTCTGCCAATCACCACCACCCAAACCCAGCCCAGAACAACAGAATCCCCAACGGCCCAACCATAAACAAACCTCGCACGACATAAATCGATCAACCCTAGAATACCAGCATTTGACGCCGCAGCCCACACTCCGGATCGCATAGTCACAAAACCCCGCAGCCCACCCTCCGGATTGCCTTTGACGCCACGGCCGCTGCTCGTGTGAGATGGTTTGGTCGATGCAAACTCTCCCGAGCAAAGTGCAAACACCTAATCAATTATTTTTTCATTTTCGATTTCGAAGGATAGCTTACTGTTCGAGAGTTCTTCCCATCAGATTTGGAGTCACAAAACATCGAACCCCATAAATACAGAATGTTTACGGTACGCAATCCACCACCAGCAAGATCGAAAGCTCTGATTTTTTTCTAAAAGTATATATCTTTTAAATCACAGAAGACTAGTTGGGTTTGAAGAAGGGGTGTGAAAAGGTTATTATTATTTTTTTAATCGAGGGCTTTAATGAGATAGGAGGACGAGAGGAGGAGGAGGAGTAGGAGGCTGCAGCCCCCCCTCCCCCGAATAGAACACTAAAATGAAGATTAAGTAAACGAGAGGGGTTGTCGGAGGGGGTTTCGAGGTAGAGGAGGGTGACGGCGGAGCGGATGGGTGTGGGGGAGGAGAGAGAGAGAGAGGAGACGAGGAGCATGCAGATGGAGACAGGGGAGATGATGGTGGTGATTTCTTGGCCGATTGAATCAAGGATTCTGGTGGTGGTGGTGGCGGCAGCTCGGTCCATGATTTGGTTGGGGCTTTTGTCGAATGGGTGGCTGTCAATTGGGTTGGATGGAGATCGGGATGGTTTGGTTTGGAGGGGTGGTTAGAGATCAGAGGTGGGAACGGGGGAGAGGATTGATGGAGGATTTGGTTTTTACTAGAACTTTTTTCCCATTTGGGGGGGGGGGGGGGGGGGGGGGGGGGGCGCGGGTTGTGGTGGTGGACCCGCGGCGGTGGTTTGAAATTGTTTGTTGGGGTGATGGTTGTTCAAAGAGGAAGTTGTACAAATAACCGATCTTTTAACGGTTAATTTGGACGAAATTAGTTACAGCCTACAAGGACCATTTAAAAGCACATTGCAACGTTGGAGATGCAATAGATGCGATTCATATATTGAAAACCAAATTTGACATTCCGAAAATACTTCAAAAATCATCTGTACAAATAAGCCGAAAAATTTTCAATGCGTTACATAGTTGAAAACGGATTATCAACCCAAACTATCCCTGCACAAATCCTACAATAATGCCTAGATGAGAAAATAAATCAGAAAAAGGTTTGAATAGGATTTTTGGGTTAATTTGTGGTGGGGTTAATTTGTGTAACACCCTTAGTGTTGGGTGTTGAGCGTATGTACCATTGGAGTCCCTTATATATAGTTGTAAACCCTATTAGGATTAGTGTGTGACATAATGTGAGGGAGAGGGTGAGGCGAGCGTGGGGGGACCGGGTTGTGGCCTCTCGGAGAGGAACCGGTGTGTGGTTCCTAGAGAGTTTTTCATCTTTATTGTATATTGTGTGAATATATAATCAAAGAGAGTTTTTCTCTAAAATCACTGCGTGTGTTTATGTGTGTGGTGTCCCTCACGGTCCTAACAATCATGGTGACCTGGCTAGGATTTTTTTTTTTTTGGATCCTGTACTAGGATTTGTTTGTAAAACTGTGTGCTGCTGAAACCCACAACATTTCCCCCCTCATGCCCCACTTTGACGAAATGGAGAGAGAGAGAGAGAGAGAGAGAGAGAGAGAGAGAGAGACTCACACTAGGGCTTTCATCTCTTTGGTCATCTGGGTATCAGATCCTACAAGAACACCCAAACCACGGATTAGCATCTCAAGATCAGCTATGCAATCCTCACCCTCCGATCAAATACACGCACCTAATCAAACAATATAGACCCCCCAGGGCCCCACCCCACAACACCAATTACTAATTGATTAGTGATTACTACTTTTTACACTGGCATTGAAAACTTTTCGTCTGAATTGTTTCCAAAAATTTGGAATCATTTACTGCGCCTATGCGTGGAGTGTCGCGTGTATCGAAGATTCGAAGTGTGGTGTGGTGGTTGTGAGAGAATGAGATTGGGTCAAGCACAGTGCCGGTTCTGATATTTGGATTGTTTTAGTTCGATCCTAAACTTGGTGGTCAAGCACAGTGTCGGTTCTGATATTTAAGTTGCTCTAGTTCAATCCTAAACATGGTTGCCCATTATGACATAAAAATAACAAGACATACAAGTCGAGCATCCGAGTTCGAATGGCGCCGAAGGGAAGCCGTAGACAAGGCAAGAGTTTCACGTTTTATCTCTGTTAGTTTTAGAATGGGCTTTCTTCGTTTAATCTGAAGCTAAATTTTTTTGTTGGGTTTACAAAAATTTCTTGGTTGCCCAACCCCGTGAGCTTGTGGGGCTTTTTCTGAGGCTGGCTCTGGTCAAACAGGATAGTATGGGTTGTCTATCATTTCTCTGTTTGTAAAATTGATAGCTAAATAGGGCGACCTTGTGAAAAAGCTCTCTCTCTCTCTCTCTCTAAACTTTCTTCTCTGCTAGGTCTTGTTCTGCCTCGGCGCCGCCGCTGCCGCCTGGGGGGGAGGCGCCTTCCTCCCTCCTCCCTCCTCCCCCCCGGCCCTGTTTCCTCCCTCTTCTCCACTTATCTCTCTCTCTCTCTCTCCTTCCTCTCCTTCCTTGATCGCGATCTACCTCCGTTTTTTCCCTCTTTCCATCAGCTTCTCGGGGCACCGCCCTCTTCTGCGGGGAGGGCATGGTGGTGGTTTGCAGCGCACTCCGTCACCGACCGGAGGTTTCCTTGGCTACCTCCGGAGGCCTAGCGGCGATGGGTGCTTCGATTGTTCTGGTGGTCGTGGGCGGCAGAGTGAGGGTGCTCGATCTGGCCGGTTTGGGTGGAGGCTTTGGGCGGTGGTGTGGTGGAGGTGGAGGTGTAGGTAGATTTGTTTAATCTCTGTTTTTGCAGGTTTTTCCATAATCGATTGGCGAAGACGGCGGTCTGATCGGGTTGATTTCTCTCCGGTGGTGGCGAGGTGGTTGCGGTCCCCATGAATTGGTTGCTCTTGGTCGCCTTTTGTGTGCCGAATTCCGGCCGGCGGTCTGTCTGATCTCTCATTTCGGGTGAGGGGCCGGCGCTTCTCTTTTTCTGGTTTGATGTTGATGCTGCTGCAGATCGTTTTTGTTCCGGGGATTGTTCGGTGATGGCTGTTTGTGGTGGTGGCAGGCCCTCCGGCCTTGGCTGCCTCGGTTTTCACTATTCGTAGGCTGGCTCCCGCCGCCGGTCTCTACATCTGGGAGAGGCCGGCTCGGCTTAACGGCGAGGTTGGGCCCCGGTGGTTTGTACGGCGGTGGCTACCGGTGTAGTTAGGGTTTGTGGGATGGTTTGGGTGGGCCGGTCCAGGCTTGGGCCGGGTCTTAGGTGTTTGGGCTGTATTGTTTAATTTGGGTTTGGGTTGAGCTTAATGTTTTGTTCGGACCCTGGTAGACCCTTAGGTGTTTTGGGTTTTATCCTTGTGGTGTATTATCCAACTTTTTGTTGGATCTCCTTCCCCTTTCCCCGTTTTTAATAAATTCGTTTTTGCCGATCAAAAAAAAAAATTGATAGCTAAATACTCCCTCCATTTTATATTGAGAGTCTCACTTTCTCTCTTTTGTCATTTTTCAAAAAAAAAAAAATCAACTACTTCTGTGTATAATTTTTGAAAATTTATTTTAAAATTTTTAATACGGTGTGAAAAAATTTGAAAAATTATATACAAAAATAGTTGATTTTTAATTTGTAAAATGACACAACTTTTTGCGGTGGATTCTTATGGAACGGAGAGAGTAACAGCTATTAGTACTGACTGAACATTTTTGTACGTTTAGTTTTGATCATCATTGGTAAATGATGACACATGCATGAACTTTCAATTAATATTTCTGAATGTCCACTCACTACTAAGATAAAGAGAGAGTGCTTCCGGGCTTGAGGAAATTTTCCCAGGAAAATAAACTTTTACTTTTTTGCAAGATGCATTTTGAAGAAAAGTGAATCCCGGTGGGAAAAATGTTTTTGTAATTCATACTTTTTTTCTGGTAACTGAACATGACAATTTATGGAAAATTTGATTTTTTCATGTTTTCTTATTTATGGAAAATTTGATTTTTTCATCTTTTCTTATCTTTTTCTATCATTTGAACGGGGCCTATAATTAATGTGTATCCTGACTCCATGATTTCCAGAATCCTCATTTCAAGAATATACTAGTAATAGTCCTAATTATTCCGTTTGACCAAAAAAAGTAAATTTACTGGTGCCCTGGGGCTTATATAAGAGAGTGTCATTGTTGCATCTAAATGATAAATAAAGAGAGCAAGAGAGTACTACTTTTAAGTACCGATTGATTGAGAAAAAGAATGGCCTATGCTCTTCGTCTTTTCTTCTTGTTACTTATATTCTGGTTGAGTATCTCAACTGTACGAACAATAGATCTAGTCGACGGTGTATGTGCAGAAACTAATAATCCTAGTTTTTGTAAGGCTACTTTGAAGTCTGATAGTCGATCTGCCACAGCAAATCTTACCGGACTTGGAGACGTCGCAATTGAACTCACGGTCGGAAACTCCGTAGCTGCCCTTACCAAGATCGATAGGCTAAAGGGGCAAACAAAAGATGTTGAGCTCAAGAAACGTCTCGATGGTTGTGTTTTAAAATATAAGCTGGTGGTTAACTATTGTGCCGAAGCAAGCAGATACTTGGCTGCTCGTGATTATAGAGATATGGATTTGGCAGGAAATTACATAATGATCGAGATCAATCAGTGTGATAGGGTGTTCTTAATCCCGCCGTCTTACCCAAGCCCAATCACATTCGAGAATAAAAAAACATCACTTCTTGGGGGTATAATTAGGACTATTGCTCGTATTCTTCAAGCGAATTAATGTATTTCATGTTCTCAAGTTATCTATTGAAAATTGAATAAAAAAGAGGTTAGAGTACTATTTAATGCTGACAAATTTCTCGCGTCTAATTGTTTTCATCGATGCAGGCTTAATTTCGTATAGGCTTATTTACTTTTTTGATCCTGAGTTTTCTTCAAGACGAATTATCCGTGATGTAGCCGCTAAGAAAGGTGAACAGTGAGGGGATTTTTGAGAATTAGACGGTTATGACCCGCGAGCAATTTTTTACCCGACCCACGACTTTCTTTACCCGAGTGTCTCTCCCTTATATCTGAGCCGTTGGATGCTCTCATCAGACGTCTGCATTTTTGGAGTCTAAGGGCACCCCTTTTGTACATGTTTTTTTATTGTCATTCGTTAAACCTAATGTATTCAGGGACTTGGGAAAGGGGATGGATGCTTACAGAAATTGAACCATGCCCATGTGCATAGAAGTATAAGAGAGACACCAACTACACTCCACTTCACTTGAAATGATTCTTACCTAATACAATTAAAGAATATCAATCATTTTACTTTTTTCTTGAGACTAGTTCAACAGTCACTTGTTCATTTTTTATGGGAATTGATTTCTACACTCCCTTTTTTGATATCCATACTTTTTGTCTTTTAAAATAAAAAAAAAAACACACACTGTCAACACTAAAATTCAAAAAAGGGAGTGTGGTTATCAAAAAATGGAGTGTATAAATCAATTCTCTTTTTTTTTTATGAACAAAATTGAGAAATGAGAATATAAAATAACTGATTTTTTATCAAATCAAACCAAAATTATTAATATTATAAGCACCTATACTTGAATAATTATTGATAATATTAAAATAAAGTATATAAAAAATAAAATTTTAAAACTTCGGGGCCGGGGAAGCCCCATGGCTCTTGTTGCAATTTTATGGTATAGAAGAAGGGGGAATGTTGGTGACTTAGGAACCAATTGGGTCGATAAAACTGGATCTTTCTAGTCTACTGCTCAGAGTGGTCACTTCCACAAGCCCAATACTACAGAAGAAATTAAGTGTAGACCCAAAAGTTCCATTTCAAAGAGTGTGATTATGGTGTTATAGATGAATTTCGCAAGTGACAAATTGAAGATAAGATGGAGAAAGTGGTAAACGGCTAATTTTTGAGGGAGAGAAGCTTTTGTTTACAATTTGTTGTGGGAAAATTGTAAAATGCTTGAGAAGACACATCCGGGCATACAAGTATGTCCGGAGTTGTCTAATGTATGTGGAATCCATAGTGTATTTGTGGGGCTCATGAATTCGAAATATGGGACACGGTTTCGCATTGTTTTCAAGTCTGTGTCTGGACACTCCTCTTGCTTGCAACATACTGCTTTCGTGTTATTTTGTAGACAAGCTGCTTAATTGCTCTATTTTTTTATACACGAATTGCTACATTTCAAATTAAAAAAGAAAAAAGAAAAAAGAGTAGGCTAGAAACAAACCTTCAAAACACAAATTCAAACACTATTGTGTCCAAAATCGTTAGACGTAGTATATAATATGAGTCCTTGTGCATCTAATGGTTCCAGGCACGATGGTGTCCGGAGTTGTGTTTTAAAAGTGCTTTCGCAGTATTGCTCAGTCTTTCCTAGGTATTTTTGTGGTCTTTTCTGTTGTGATGGAATGATCAATAGCAACTTAGTGCATGCATGAACCTAGCTATGATTATCCAAAACAATTCTATGATTATTCAAAGAGTTTTTTTTTTATCCCCTAAACTATGCAATTTTTCTTTAAAACTATCAATTTGGCGATTTCATCCCCTCAACTATCTCTCCGTTACCCACATGATCCAATCAATAACATTACTCAAAATTTGGACGGAAAAGAACCCCCCGAGTCCCAACCCATAAGACAGGGCCAAAATAAACAATCCACATCTCGTACCAGGCGCTTTCTACGAGTGTTCGCTTGACAAAGTGGTGATAGCTAGATATGAGTGATTTTTGAGTGCCAAGCACAAAGACGTCAAGAAAAATGTTCATTTACCAAGAAAAGAAAAATACTAGTTGGTAAGTTCTTTTTGTAATGTAATGGATACAGAAACAAAATAAATCATTAGGATTATTAAAATAAATCTCAAATTTCAACAAAGAATTGTTAATTATTTGGTCCATACAAATAAATTGGAGAATAAAACTAAGATTAAAAAAAATACATTCAAGAAAAAAAATTCTTGCTTTTTCCTGGAAAAAATACTTTGAAGAAACAAACTAATCTAGAAAAAGATAATTTGAATGTCAACTCACTACTAAGATAAAGAGAGAGTGCTTCCGGGCTTGAGGAAATTGTCCCAGGAAAATAAATTTCTACTTTTTTGCAAGATGCATTTTGAAGGAAAATGAATCTTGGTGAGAAAAGTGTTTTTGTGATTCATACTATTTTCCTGATAACGTAACTGAACATGACAAAATTTATGGAAAAGTTGATTTTTCCATCTTTTCTCATCCTTTCCTATCATTTGAACGGGGCCTATAATTAATGTGTGTCCTGGCTCCATGATTTCCACAATCCTCCTTTCAAGAGTATACTAGTAATAGTCCTAATTATTCCGTTTGACCAAAAAAAAAAGTAATTTTACTGGTGCTCTGGGGCCTATATAAGAGAGTGTCATTGTTGCATCTAAATGATAAATAAAGAGAGCAGGAGAGTACTACTTTTAAGAACCGATTGATTGAGAAAAAGAATGGCTTATGCTCTTCGTCTTTTCTTCTTGTTACTTGTATTCTGGTTGAGTATCTCAACTATACGAACAATAGATCTAGTCGATAGTGTATGTGCAGAAACTAATAATCCTAGTTTTTGTAAGGCTGCTTTGAGGTCTGATAATCGATCTGCCACAGCAAATCTTCTCGGACTTGGAGTTGTCGCAATTGAACTCACGGTCGGAAACTCCATAGCTGCCCTTCACAAGATCGATCAAAAGGCTAAAGGAGCAAACAAAAGATGTTGAGCTCAAGAAACGTCTCGATGGTTGTGTTTTAAATTATAAGCTGGTGTTTAACAATTGTTACGAAGCAAGCAAATACTTGGTTGTTCGTGTTTATAGAGATATGGATTTGGCAGGAAATTACATGATGCTCCAGATCAATCAGTGTGACAGAGTGTTCTTAATCCCGCCGTCCTACCCAAACCCAATCACATTCGAGAATAAAAAAACATCACTTCTTGCGGGTATAATTAGGACTATTGCTCGTATTCTTGAAGTGAATTAATGTATTTCATGTTCTCAAGTTATCTATTGAAAATTGAATAAAAAAGAGGTCAGAATACTATTTAATGCTCACAAATTTCTCGCGTTTAATTGTTTTCATTGATGCAGGCTTAATTTCGTATAGGCTTTTACTTTTTTGATCCTTGTAAAATGCCTCAAGGTTCATTATTATCGTTACACAAAATTTCATTTCCCATTAATACTTATAATTTGACAAAAATTTCAATGTTGTCACTACAAGAACTTAGAGGTTATGTGACCAACAACTAGGTCACAATCTATATTATAAAACAGAGCGATTTTCTTTAAAAATGTCTAGGCACACAAACAAAATAGCATCTACAGCCGTTCGATCGTATTTTCTGATAAGGTTATAGCCGTCGGATTGAATGAATTTTTCCTAATATATAAATCTACACTAATGTTAGGGCTTTTTTGCCTTTTTGGTCCCCAAAGTATTAGCGAGTGGCCAATTTGGTCCCCAATGTATGAATTTAGCCAATTTGGTCCCCAATGTTTAAAATGTGTGCCAAAATGGTCCTCCTCCCCAACGGCGTTTGCCTCTTCCGTCAAAAGGGGGGGCATGAATGGTATTTCACCCATGTACACGTTTCCTTCTCATGGAGAGCTTTTTCCCGCCAAATGTCATCCCCCCTCTTATATAGATTGTACCACTCAAAAGAAAACACACACGGTGAGAGATTTTGTTTACTCAGGATTTTTTTGTCAACTTATTTTATTTGTCCATGTTCAAAAAAAATTCACATTTGTAAGTTTTTCGTCGATTTTTTGAGGATTATTGCTTCTTCGTAGCAAGAGGAATTTGAAAAGTAAAAAAATTATGATAAAAATCCAATCTTTTTTAAATAAAGACAAAAAAAAAAAGCCGATAAGCCAATTTTTTCTTCTTTATTAAAAAAATAGATTTCGATCATAATTTTTTTACTTTTTAGATTTTCTGCATTCCTCTTATCGGCTTATTGGCTTATCGGCTTTTAAAGAAGCAATAAAGACAAAAAAAATAAAAAACCGACAAAAATAATCTAAAAAGTAAAAAAATTATGATCGAAATCTATTTTTTTAATAAAGAAGAAAAAATTGGCTTATCGGCTTTTTTTTGTCTTTATTTAAAAGAGATTGGATTTTTATCGTAATTTTTTACTTCTCGAATTCCTCTTGCTATGAAGAAGCAATAATCCTCAAAAAATCGACGAAAAACTTACAAATGTGAATTTTTTTTGAACATGGACAAATAAAATAAGTTGACAAAAAAATCCTGGGTAAACAAAATCTCTCACCATTTGTGTTTTCTTTTGAGTGGTACAATCTATATAAGAGGGGGGATGACATTTGGTGAGAAAAAGCTCTCCATGAGAAGGAAACGTGTACACGGGTGAAATACCATTCATGCCCCCCCTTTTGACGGAAGAGGCAAACGCCGTTAGGGAGGAGGACCATTTTGGCACACATTTTAAACGTTGGGGACCAAATTGGCTAAATTCATACATTGGGGACCAAATTGGCCACTCGCTAATACTTTGGGGACTAAAAAGGCAAAAAAGCCCTAATGTTAGAAAAGAAGTTACACGTTTCTCTGAAAGGGAAATATACACCCCTTCCTGTTTCAATTTATTTTGTTTTAATTTTTTTCCTTTTTATGTTTAATTTATTTAAAAAGGATTGATAACTCTTATGAAAATACTTTCTAATATAACCTCCTAACCTTAAGACCGGTAAATTCTTTCAATATTGTTTGCTTTTAGGTTGTTTCCTTAAAATTCTTGATTATCTTTTTGAATTTAAATTAACGCAATAATTGATTTTCCTCTAAAGTTGATTTCCTTACATCCAATTCAATATTTACGTTTAAGTTGTTTCCTTTAGATTGATTTCCCTATGGTCAAAAAAGAAACAACCCTTTTTCCTTTAATAATTAACATTCACATATGTGTTTCTTTGGGGAAAAAAAAAACACCTATGTTTTCCTTAATAGTCTGTGCTAAACTTAGGTTTTTCTTTTATAAGCATACAAACAATATTTCTCATTCATCAGCAGTTTTGCTCCGTACCTTTATTGGAGAAAGAAAGAGTTACATAATCTATGCTTAACGTGAATAGACAAGATCTATGATTAAAGTAACTTATATTTGTCACCATGTTATTTTACAAAATTCAGACTCATTTAGTTATTGTTTTTCGTATGTTTTCGTGTTGTTCATGTTCTTAATTCTGCAATTTGAAGAAGTAGGTATATACTTTTTCAATGGCTGAGATCTACGGCTGGTAGGTTAGAATATATATTTGGAAGAAGAATGAAAGAAAAATCAAAGGTGAGCGTCCAACTTTGCCTTTCAAATCAACTTTTACCTCCACTTTCCCTACTTACCCTCTATGGAGACATCATCGTTACACTTTTATTCACTAATTTTTTAAAATGGAATCTACTTTTAGGGGCAAAATGGAAAATGTACCAACTTTTACCCACTAACTTTACAAAATGGACAATTATTAAGGGACAGCCCAAAATGAGATATTGGACTTTAAAAATGAGACGGAGAGAGTAATATGTACCTTTTTAATCACAATTCCCATCCTCATAAGGTAAACGAAAAGTTTGGAAGGAAGATCCCATAAGGAAATTGTGAGTACGTTTTTTGCTAATTGAAAAAGACAGCTAACATACAAAACCGAAAAAGAAAGCTCTCCCTCCCATTTATGCATTTATGGAAAGGATTATGGGATTACAAGGATTTTGAATAGGAAATAAATACAGCACTCTACCTCCCATTTTGTATTTTCCGTTGGAAAAACCCTATAATCAATATAAGAAATGAAAATCTTTCTTCAATCAATTAAAGGTTATAATAATTTCTATTCTAAACAGCCGTTTGTGTCTATTACTGATCTATTGGTTCAAGCATTCGTGCGAAAGCACTTTTGTGTAACATCGTGTAAATGGATTCCATATGAACAAGTCCACCCTAGCATTTGATAGTAACAACCCTTTACATGAACCCCCAATTCTCATACGTTGAGCAAATTGGAATGGTTTTGGCCGTGGGATCTCCATTACCGAACCATCATCATTTATACAGTGGAAGGAAAACTCAGGTCGATAATAACGAGACACAACAATTACATGTTGTCTTTGAACAGATAGACTGAATGTTGGATCGGATATTAAGAAACACTAATGCTTCGAAACGCACCTAAATCGGAGTAGAGACCTAGTTGGTGACTCCAAGAGTATGCGAAGGATGATCTATTCAAGAACGTCTGGAAATCGAGTTTTTTGTTCTGTTTCCGTTACCTCTGTTCTTCCCCACTCCATCTTTCTCATTGGACAAGTCCATACGGGGTTAACGTGATTGTATGCGGCGTTAACATGATTGATTCGCTTGTTCAAGACCATGTAGATGAGTTCATTAGTAAGGATGAGTTGGAGTTAATGCTTACTTCCGCTGAGGCCGATTTTTTTGACGCCCCTAGGTTGCGTATTTGTGCTTTTTGCTAGATGAGGAAGAAGTGTGTGGCATAAACCCGTAGATTCCAAAATTTGAGGAGTTACCACCAATTGAGAAGCAAGCCATTCCGTCTAGTGTGGAACCCCCGAGGCTCGAGTTAAAGGCGCTACTGAACACACTCAAGTATGCTTATCTTGGTGAAGGCCAAACAGTACTAGTGCTGGGGTTGGAAAAACACAACTGTATTTTGGTGGGTGGCGCAGACTTGTGGTGGCCTTGGTGGGTCTCACAAGAGTGTGCGAGACCCACAAGCTTGGAGGTTGGATCAGCACTTTCCTTGAGAGATGGAGCAACGCTCATAAAGCACAAAAGTATTTCTCTAATAATTGGATTTCTGCTGGTGGAATGATCCTCCAGAGATTAGTCATTGCGCGCGTAAGTTGGATCGTGTAACAGAGTTGTAATTTTTAAAAAAATAGACCCATCAAAGGAACCTCAATAATAAACTGGACTATTAGAATCCAAAGAGGCTATTACGGGCCTTAAAACTACCAATCATGATTAAACCCTAGCAGTTGCACCAATATCCAATATCCCATGGAAGTCCTCTGCCTTATATTTAGGATCCGTGTGTACAGTTCAATCTGAACCATTTATATTGACAATTAAAGGTTCAGATCTTTTGAATATTATTACTGGTAAAAATTTCAAAACAAATCTGGACCATTGAAACGATAACCGAGACAAAGCCAATTCCTATAATTATAGGCTGTTTCTAGGACAAGAAAAAAAACCTACCAACATTGTCGTTTCCAGATGACGAAGACCCACGTGATGTGCGAGCAACTTCGAGTCCTTTAGGGTTTAGGTGTTTTTTGGAATTCATTGTTATATATGGGTTTTGAAGCCTTTTAGGGGATGGGCTTTGACCCTCGGGTTTTTTTCTTGGTTGGCATCGCCAATCAAGATTTTGAGTCTTGGATGCACACATGTGGCTTTTCTCTTTGTTCCCTTTAGGGCCCGTTCAGTTGCACGGAAAGGATGAAAAAAGAAGAGAAAATAAATTTTTCTGTAATTTTTTGTGTGTTCAGTTACCAGTAAAGTTATAGGACTCGTTCACAGTTTTAACTTTTCCACTATGAAACACTTTCCTGCAAAATAAATCTTAATAAAAGAAAGGGATTCTTGTTTTCTTGCAAGACTTTTTGTCAATAAAACACACATAGGAAAATATAACTTCACCGCACTTCACTTTTCCTGGGAACTGATTTTCCATACAACATTCCTGACAACTGAACGGATGTAATCACTTTCAAAGATTAATAAAAAAAAATTTTGTTGTCCAAAAAAACTTCAAGTTGTTAAATTTGAGGATTTAAAATAGGTTCAAGTTTTCCCGTAAACTATCAAATATCCCTTGAATTCATAAGCTGATGATGTGTTTCACTAATAAAATTAGTACTTAATTTTCAATTATTTTTTTAAATAAGTACTTATTTTTTTAATTAAAAGTGATGTATAGTGAGAGAATGATTTTTCTTGTAAAGAGAGAATTAAGTACTTAATAAAAAATGAGAAACTTAGCGGAACGGGACCTGAGTCATATGCACACAGCATGAGACATTCTGTCCAAGGTCACAATCTATGTCCGCCATGACCACAAGAAGTGTTGTCTCTGAAATTAATGAAAGAAGTTGTCGAAGGAGGTAGACACGGGGACAGTATTACTCCCTCCGTCCCAAAATTTCAATCTACCTCAAAAAGGTCGTGCAATTTTAAGATAAATTTAATAAGAGTTTTCATCCTTCATTTCTTCGCATCATTTTTTTTTTGGGATCAAAAGCAATACATTGCATTCATAGAAGGCCTTTTAGCACTTACAAAGATTTTCATCCGACGACAACGATAGAAAAGCTATACCCAATCCACGAAACGACTATCAAACAATTACATCAAAAGGAAATCTTTTGTCCAACATCGGACATGAGAATTAAACTCCGATCCTCGATCTGCACGTACAACCTATTGTGAATATAATCACGTTAACCCGATTTTGTACAACAGTTTTCCAGTAGAAACCACATTTTCTAGATGAATGTTAGTACTTCTTTAGTGCACAAGATAAACATATCATGCCTCCAGGACTTGAAATACTCGATAAGAGAGATGTTGATACATAGCAAACACTCTCAGTTTTTTTTTTTTTCCAAAAGTGAGAAGATTGTATTAATAACCGTTAAACGGAAATTATTACAAAGAACTTGGATAAAGCCAAATTAATCATCTAACAAATACAAAACAAATAAATCACAAGGCAATCGATGTCTTTCATCCAAATCCAAATATGCCTGACGCAATAGCGACACTTTTAAATTGCCTAGCATCTGATTATGAGTCTCAAATAAGAAAAAGTGTAAAGTTGAGAATAAAAGACACCAAATATCCAGACGATCGATGTACTTCATCCAAGTATGAATGCCCTAATAAACTCCTAAGAACTACAGATCTACCAAGCCGCCACGGATTGCCTCGCCAAAGACATCGTGTAGGAATAGAACGTTGAAACACAGATATCGTTATGAAGCAAACTCGATTGAGAGAACTCAATCTTCTATAAACAAAATTCGTCCAAAGACGAAACTAATAACTCTCATTAAACGAGAGACAAAAGTTTCACAGATCAGATGACAAATCGTTGATTTGGAAGGACGGAAGGAAAAAAAAGAAAAAACAAAGAAAGAGAGTCAGTAGTACCATGGCCTCCCCTCATGCCGCCACACATGGGTATGGAACCCACAGAGTGAGGGGAAGGGAGAAGAGGAGTTGCGGGGGTTAGGGTTGAGAGATAGGGAGAGAGAGATCGGGTTGGCTGAATACTCTCAGTTAGTCAAGTCAAACGCATAATAAGAAGCTATGAATGCTTGGGTTCATAGCTTGGGTTCTTGGCAATACTAATCAGAATGGGTAAACAGAATGTTTCCAAAATAACTAACTATGAAGTCCAAAATTCTGGAGGGATGCAGTCGTGCAGAAAGCATACAAAACGAAGAATGAGTGATTTGGCCACTAGAAATATTTCCAAGACAATTCAAAGCGAATTGCCACGGAACGTAGAGGCCTTGATAGGATTAATAAGTAATAACAAGCCCATAAGTCGTATTGGCAATAAAATTGTCTGCCTTTTTTCTTTTTTTTTTTCCAGTGTCTACATACTCCAACTAAGAATTAACCAACCTAAAATCCCCATGGACGCGCTTCCACTTGCTTGTAACTCCTGCAAGGGAAATTTGCGTGTACTCTTCCCCTTCCAGCGGGTACTCTTCCTCTTCCTTGTAGTGGCTGGGAGGCGAAGCTAGACTTTCCACAAATGTAGCAACTTCCATATCCCAAGTGTTATTAGGGATGGGAAAATACGCAATTGAATTTTGCTTAACATCATACGCGATAGTTTTGTCAGTGCTCTCCCAGAGCATTAGCACTACCCTATCCTCAAAACTACACAATGACACCAACTCATAACCATAATAATCAAATCCAGCAGCCATAGATATACTGAACAAACTCGTCCAAGATTCCTTTTCACCGTATTTCTTCATCACAAATACCTCAACGACATCACTACCTGGATTGTTTCTAGTACAATGAGCCAACAAAAGGGATCCATCTAAAACTCCGACACATAAATGAATCTCTTTATTTTTTCCATCACCCTCCGGCATTGGTACCCTCACAAATTCATTTGTTTGTGGAACAAAACAGATGATCAAGCGGGCTAGTGAGGATCCATCTTCTTCGCGACTACTGTTACTGACCAACCAATGCAAGTGTCCATTCACCATTGTACCAGACCCTACTTGAATATCATAAGGGAAGCTAATATCTGTCCACGATTTGTTTCTGAAACTTCCAACCAAACAGACACCACAATCCCAACTGGGATATGTCGTCGCTATTACTGCCTTGTAATCATCCGTAGAGGAGTCATAAAAAAGCCCAGAAGTCCTAACGTAGGACTCGCTCAACCACTTGTGTGAGAGCACTCTCTTTCAACATCCTGTTAATGGATTCCACATGAACATGTCCTCCATTGGCCTAGCATGTAATAGTAACAACCCATTACATGAACCCCTAATTCTCATACGTTGAGCAAATTGTAATGGTTTCGGTTTAGGGACCTCCACTACCGAACCATCGCCACTTATGCAGTGGAAGGAAAAATCCGGTTCAGAATATTTAGACACGGCTAATACATGTTGTCTTTGGATAGAAAGATTGAATTTCAGATCGGATGTTAAGAAAGCCCAACGTTTCGATACACACATGAATCGGAGAATAGACTTAACTGGTAATCTTGAGAGTATCTGAAGGACGAGCTCTTCCGGAACGTCTGGAAATCGGGTTTCTGGTATTGTTTCGGTTTCCTCTTTTCTTCCCTGCGCCATCTTATTCCTTGAAAAAGTACTGATACTTGACATGATCACAGTGCCACTAGGGGATTTGCTTGAGATTAGCCTAGAACCCTTGCTTGATTAGAGAACAATTATTAGCAATTAAACAAGCAAGCAATTGGATACCGCAAGTTCTCGGGATGCCGCAAGTTCTCGGGGAGTATTTATACTTGCCACATTGGACCTTGGGCTAATTTACACCAGAGCCCATTTTCCCCTAATATTAGGGGTGTACACGGTCCGGATTGGTCCGATTTTCTAGAAAACCAGTTACCGGACCATTTCAAACGGATCTAGAAAATTGGGAACCAGAACCAGAACCTAACCAGTATATGCATAGAACCTAACCAAAACCAAACCGCAAGACCGGTCCGGTTTTGGTTCGGTTCCGGTTCTATCCAATAAGCATCAAAACACTTATTCACAAAATATAAACTCATAAATTAAAGAAATAGGAAGATAATCTGGTGGAATAAGAAAGGAAGGAAGAAAAAACTTTTCTAACAAATGAGATTTCATCTCTAAATAAATTAAGTTTAGCAAAAAAAAGATTAACCTACCAAATTTAAATACATATTTAATTACACACACATATGTATTTTTATATTTATCTTAGTTTTAAACGGTCCGGTTCGGTTCTAACCACGGTTCATTAATTGAGAACCAGTAACCAAACCAAAATTAACGGTTCTTATTTTTTTGGAACCATAACCTGACCGTAGAATCGCAAAACGGGACCAAATATGACAGTTCGATCCGGATCGGACCGGTTTTACGGTTCGGACGGTTTTTTTGAACACCCCTACCTAATATATAATATGGAAAATAACGGTCAATGATGTGTTTTGATAATTAATACATGCTAAGAACTTTTTTAGCATTAACAAATATTCTTAGCATGTCCTTGGCAGATATTAATTATCAAAACACGTCTTGGGCTGTGATTTTCCCCTAATATAATATAGAAGGCCCATTGAAAACATTAACATTTAGCCCAGATACAAACAATATTTTTATGGCCCACGTACAAAATTACGACAAGACATTACTTTTAACAGGGCAGAGGATATTGGATAGTGGGGTTCTATGGCAAGCTCCAAGATTGCACGAGCTTGGAAGCTGAGTTATGGGGTCTTCTTCGAGGCTTTGAAATGATCAAGGAACAAGGCTTGGCTAACCAATGGAAACTGACACTCGCTTATTGCTGTGACAATGATAGACGATGGCACGTCTCCTAATATTCCTTACAGTGGCCTAGCTAGCTAACAAATGTCGGGCGATCATGGAGATGACGGGTAGCAATTTGAACTTGAAGCATACACTTCGAGCTTGCAACAAAGTGGCTAAGATGGGAGCTAACAAAGAAGATTAGATGGTGTCGACGATGACCCCTCCGATTGAAGTGATCAAAGATCTCCTCGCAACAGATTTGGCGGGGCCAAATTTCCTAGGAGAGGCTCTAGTTGTCTGTCTTTTTTTTCTAGTTCAGTAGAGAAAAAAAAAAAAAAAAAAGGCCAAAAGACTTCCGTGATGCATTCTTGGTGAGGTCTGAGCAAGTACACAAGGGTTTTAAATGCTCTAAATGAGAAATTCAAATATGTATGTGTGCATGCAACTGGTAGGGTTTAATCATGATGTGTGATTTTAAGGCCCGGTCCCTCTCAATTATCACTTTTTCCTCACGGAGACCCCTAACATTTAAATTGTTTATACATAGCCCTTCAAGTCTTCAACTATAACCCTTAACCAATCAGCATCCTTTTACCAAAAAGACCATTAAGATGAAGGGATCGGCGTGGACAATTTGTATGTATGAGGGAGTCATTGTGGGTAATTTTTAATGGATAAAATCTTCATTTCTCCTCATTCTGTTAACGGAGTTAGTCAATTTTTTAGTCCATATTGTTGAGGGGGTCTATATGGACATTTTTTAATGATGGGGCTCTTTGTTGGAAAAGTAATAGTTTAGTGGGTCTCTGTGTATTTTCATCTAAAATCTATTAAGAGAAATTTGACAATGGGTAGGGTAATGTTTTAGGAGTACCGAGTAATCTCTCGTGCTATTGGGAAAAACACCACGAGATTAATTCTGTTTGCAATTGGGATTTTCAATATTTTACTTTTGGAAAGTAATGTTAGCATTTTTCTTTCTTTTTATATCGTGCGTGGCAAATTAATTAGGAAACAAAATCTGAAGAATTAAAGAATAAATTGGGAGTTTCACATGAATAGTTTTTCCATGCCCGTGTTCTCATTTAGAGGACTCATTGGACAGTATAGTAGTATGTCCATGCAAAGAGATTTAAATAGATAGAACACCTGCAACTACTTCATCGTGATAGTTTTATGGCCGAAAAATAAACAAGGAATTCTTTTCCTGAAAAAACTTAGGTGTTCTGATTAAGTCGTTACGAATTTACGATTGTTTCGATCAACTTGAATTTTTGTTTGAGAATGAGGAATGCTATGTACCCATAATAAACAAGGAATTCTTTTCCTGAAAAAACTTAGGTGTTCTGATCAAGTCGTTACAAATTTACGATTGTTTCGATCAACTTGAATTTTTGTTTGAAAATGAGGAATGCTATGTACCCATAATTCAAACCCATGAAGAATAATTACCCAAAAAAAAAAACCCATGAAGAATGGGGTAACACTTTGGAGGCGGGACCCAGCTTTTGAGAGTTCTCTCAAGGATGATCAAAGTCTGGAAATCGCATGTTTGACTCTGTTTCCGCTTCTTCTGTTCTTCCCTGCACCATCTTATTATTTCTTTGGAAACTTTTAAGACATCAAATTCGGTTTACATGACGTTCAACTTTGTCCCAGAGTTCAAAGGCTATCGGATATCGGTATGTGTGTGGCCGAAACATCTTCTAGAACAAAGTTTGATGTTTCGTAAACATCAAACTTTCTACAGGGATCCTAAAACAATATTTTGAACAAAAGGACTAAGTTAATTAGGTTCATCAACATAGTAGCTTCATTCTCTGTGGGATGGCAACAAAATGGTAAATAAATAACTGTTTCAGAAAAATTTAATTTCAAGGGGCGAGACATGTTTGGTTGGTTCAAGTGAAGAAAACATATAATAACACAACTTCAGTAAAATAATGCCTTCTCTAAGTTTGGGCGCAAACCTCTCACGATGAAGTGGGTTTTATAGTACCAGTTGCAAAGGAAAATTCAAAGAGCCAAGACATTTGATTGGTAAAAGCAGAAATAAGAGATGCCAATTTAAGAACTTAATTTTCCCAATTAGATAACGAACGACATAAGTATTCATGGAGGGCAATTCAAAATCCAAACTTGGGAAAGTAGTGTCTTATCTAAATCCAGGTACATAACTCTCACATTAAGGCCCCGTTCTATTCAGATTCTTATTTTTTAAGTACTTATTTTCCATTTTATGAGACAGATCATTCTCTTATAAAAAATAAGTATTATTTTTTTTCCCTTAGCAGAACGGGGTCTAATTCAGTTTTACGGTAGGCTAACACTCTTAATTAATCAACCCAAAGGTACAAAAAGCTCAATGTGCTGAAGCAGAAACCAGAATGGATGAAATCTAAGTGTTTCCAAAAGCAGAAGTAAAAGCAAGCACAAACTTGGGAAAGTAGTGTCTTATCTAATTCCAGGTACATAACTCTCACATTAAGGCCCCGTTCTACTAAGATTCTTATTTTTTAAGTACTTATTTTCCATTTTATGAGACAGATCATTCTCTCACAAAAAAATAAGTATTCTTTTTTCCCCTTAGCGGAACCGGGCCTAAGTCGGTTTTACAGTAGGCTAACACTCTTAATTAATCAACCCAAAGGTACAAAAAGCTCAATGTGCTGAGGCAGAAACCAGGATGGATGAAATCAAGTGTTTCCAAAAGCAGAAGTAAAAGCAAGCACAAACTTGTTTAAGCAATCGAAACAGATAGAAATATTTCTCCAATTTCAGCCTAGATAATAACCACTAAGAACCTATTAACTAAAAAACTCCTTACCTATGCTAGGAGGCGGGAACTCTTCCTCTTCCTTGTAAACTTGTAGTGGGTGGAAGGCGAAGCTAGACTTTCCACAAATGTAGCCGCTTCCATATCCCAAGTCGTATTAGCGACGGGATTATACACAAGTAAATTTTGTTTAAGATCATACGCGATAATTTGGTCAGTGCTCTCCCATTGCATGAGCACTTCCCTATCCTTTATACCACACAATGGCACCAACTTGTAACCATAACAATCAAATCCATCAAACCTAGATATACAGAACAAACTCGTCCAAGATTCCTTTTCTTCGTGTTTCTTCATCACAAATACCTCGATATCACTACCTGGGTGTTTCTTAGTTTGTTGAGTCAACAAAAGGCATCCATCTAAAACTCCTAGACCATATATATATTTGAATTTCTTACTTGTTCCATCACACTCCGGCATTGGTACCCTCACAAATTCATTTGTTTGTGGAGCAAAATAGATGATCAAGCAGGCTGGTGAGGATCTATCTCCTTCGCGACTACTTTTACTGACCAACCAATGCAAGTTTCCATTCACCATTGTACCTGACCCAATTTGCTTATCGTAAGGGAAGCTAATTTCTGTTCACGATTTGTTTCTGAAACTTCCAACCTTACAGACATGGTCAACCAAAACTCATTGCGATTTGTCATCGCCAATACTGCCTTGTAATCATCAGTAAAAATACAAGTGTGCCTTTTTCCCATTTGACCCACAAGCCCAACTTTATTTTTTGCAGATATACTTTGATATCTTATACCAAATCATCAGCCAATTAATTGCCAATCAGGGCTCGGAACTATCCTTCGAATTAATTTGTTCCCTGGCCTTGCTTTCACACCAAATAAAATCAGACTTTGCGCTTAAACTGCAAATGTTATCTATCGGCTCCAAGAGTCCTGAAATACAATTAACAAGTATCGAACTCCAAATAACGCACTAAATAGACATAACAAATGTAAGTTGGGGGACGTAGATGGCCTAATTTTATGATCAATTGATCCACTTGAAACCTCGGAATCCCAAACAATGCTTAATTACAAAAAGGGCAAATTATAGTTACCCCCTCTAACTATGCCTCGCGTACACTTACCCCCCTCTAACTTTTTTTTTGGCACTTAACCCCCTCAAACTACCAGAAATTTGCCTGGTCATAACTTCAAACGGTCATAACTTTTTCGTCCAAGATCGAAAATATGTAAATGATATAGCGATTTCGAGGTATTGAAGTCAGCTTTCTAATGACACCAAAATCACATCACGATTCAAAGCACACAGAAAATTATGTTCAAAACGGTCTTTCTGTCTACCTGTCCTTACTCTTTTGATCATAACTTTCTGTGTGCTTTGACTCGTGATGTATTTTGATGTCATTAGAAAGCTGACTTCAATACCTCGAAATCGATATATCATTTACATATTTTCGATCTTAGACGAAGAAGTTATGACCGTTTGAAGTTATGACCGTGCGAATTTCTGGTAGTTTGAGGGGGTTAAGTGCAAAAAAAAAAAGTTAGGGAGGGTAAGTGTACGCGAGGCATAGTTAGAGGGGGGTAACTATAATTTGCCCTTACAAAATTACCGAATTTGGCAAATTTCAAACAAGCTCGGATCGGCGCAAATTTGGTGAACTGACTTATTTTCGCATTGTGATCAAGGCTCACCACCTTAAGTTTGTGAGCCCCAGTATTTTTCAGCATAATTCATTCGTTTAGGTCTTCAATTTAAGTTTTTTTGCCGTTTTAAGAAATATTTAAATTGTTAATAACTCTTAGACCATAATTCCTTTTTAGTTGGTTCTTTTTGAAAAAGTCCTGTTTTTCTTTTCCGTTTTCAATTTTAGAAAAAGCCTGAATTTTTGGGACTTTTTATTTTTCAATTTTATTTTTAGGGTTTCTAGGATTTCGGGCCTATATAAGGGTTTGTAACCTAATGTTTACGCAGCTTTTGATCAATATTATTCAGACTTTGTCTCTTTCTCTTATGAATTTAAGTTTATCATTCGTTCGATTAGTACGCAACTAATCCTTTTATTAATTCCGCTACGTCACATAAGTTATCGAAACAGCCTAACAGACTCTAATTTTTTTGATTTTTTTTCCCTTTTGTGCCGGTGAAACTGTTAATTATTGAGCTTCCTTGGCCAATCTACTTTTGTATAACTCACGATGTTCAATTCGATCCAGCTTAATCTCCGAATTGAAGGACCAGTTCCAACATCCACTTGTAAGGAGCTCGATTATTACATAAACATTTTTGTGCTCCAAGATCGGTATACGTGAAAGAGTTTCATGAAAGTGTCCATAAAAGGAAAATCAATAGTTTCATTAAATCTGAACTATTGATTTCTCTTTAATGGAAACTCTTCATGTACCATAACATTTTAGTTTGTGCTCTATGAGCACTGCTCCATCTCTCAGTAAAACTTAATCAGGGTCCCAATTGTAAGTTTGTCTTTACACACTATGGTAGAAGGGTAGAGTAATTTTTTTTTCTTTTATGGGATCGACAATAAAATTTATTAAGAAAAACTTGACAAAAGGTAGAGTAATGGTATAGGGCCAATTGGGGGATAGTGCTATGCAGTGGTGTGCGCAGCACCGTGCTGCGCGCCTCTGAGCCGTTAGATCGTGCATCCGACGGCTTAAATCTCATTTCGGCAATAAACGGCTCTCGATTGTTGGTTACCGAAATAAGATCCGAGCCATCGGATGCACAATTCGATGGATCGTGCAGCACAGTGTTGTGCACCTCATTGCACAACACCAACCCGAAGTCGGGTATAGAGGTACTGAGTAATCTCTCACGCGTGCTATTGGGGGCAACACCACGAGTTAAGTTTGATTCTATAGTGCGCTCTTTTTTCAGTTCTAAATATACAATAAGTCTAGGTACACTACATTCAATCACTATACTATCCACTATATTTTTTGTAGGGCCCACCCTGGGTCCCAAAAAAATACAGAAAAATGTTCATAAAATTTAAAATAATATATTATAGGGCCCTGTAAAAAATCAACTTCAACAAATATCGGTAAGTATTATTTCTTGATTCGTAAGGGCAAAACTGTGCAGTTGAGCAGTTTCACCCCTATAAATCAATAAATAATACTTACTGATATCCGTTGAAGCAGATTTTTTACAGGGCCCCATAAAATATTATTCTAATATTTATGGACATTTTTCTGTATTTTTTTGGAACCCGGGATGATCCCCACAAAAAATGTAAGTGATGAATGGTAGTATATGTAGCATTTCTCATAAATATATGTAAAATTAAAAGTTTGATGTTCATGTGTGTCAAATTAATTGGGAAACAAAATCTAAAGAATTAAAGAATAAATTGATAATATCGATTACATGAATAGTTTTTCTATGTCGAATCTAACATCTCTATCAAAATCCAATCTTCTTTATCGATCCTTAAGAAAATTTATTTGTTTTTTGACTACCCAAACCAAATTATGCCTATAATCAAATACGTACTGCCTATCCAATAGCCACGATTATGAAAACAAAACAATCGCAAAAGAGGATGGTTGGGTGCTCGAGTTGAGGCTTAGGATTCAGGTGTACATCTAAAAGCAAAAAATGGACAGAGATGGACAAATAATGAAGTCCATAAATGGATTCAAGGTTTCTTGGTGATCAACTCGGATCATTAAAATCCGATCAGAAAGGGGAGGTGCGGAATTCGGGCACCCTGACTTGAGCAAAATCTGGATCGGTCCGCACCTACCATTTTCCGATCGAATTTCGATGATCTGAGCCGCTCAATGTGCTCAGAACATGATTTTAAGGGTATTTGCTAGAAATCAACAAAATAAATGACCAGGAAGGGCTTCATCAGAACACTTTTTTGTTGAATAGTTCAATAAAAAACTGTTTGATTGAAGCCTTTCCTGGTCTTTTTATTTTTTTTGCTGATTTCTCGTGGATACCCTGAAAATCACGTTCTGAATATATTGAGCGGCTCAGATCATCAAAACTTGACCGGGACGCTATTTAACGGAGCCTTTAACGAAATCCGTTAGTCATTCAAACGAAAGGAGGCGTTTGATTAAAGGAAGATAACATTGGGAGTAAAATTGATTTTTTTAAAAATTTGGGAGTCTAATTGAATTTGAGCGTAAAGTTTGGGGGTATTTTGAATTTTTCCCCTTTATTTAATTGTTTGTTGCAGTACTATCCAATTGTTTGATTTTCCACATATATTAAAGAAAAATTGTTCTATTTTTACTTTTCCCCTTTCGATACATTGAATGATGGAGTACTAGTAGAGATAGTGATTGCCAGCTAAAATTTTAAAAAAAAAAAAAAAAACCTTTCGAGTACTTTTAGCTAAAAGTCTACCTGCAGATGTTGAAATCAATTTTAGTATGATCTCATCTAACTAATGAGGGTAATTAATATTGCCATTAGAAAAAGAATTAGAAACATTTATGGCTAGTTTTGAAAATAGCGACGAAAATTGATGTTTGGTGAGTATCCATAAACACAAGTCCAATTAACGGGACAGTTTTTTTTTTATAAAGGTAATTCATGTCTGGACTATAATTAACTAGTTGTTTAATTATACTACTTAATGCACATGGCAAAGCGACAACTAGTCACCTCAGCAACTGCATTGCAACATTTCACTGCCTCACTGGGGCTCTCATTTTCTTGGCACACTTCAAACTTTATGCACATGGAAGAGCCACGAGATACAAGATAAAAACAACATAAAAAGAACAAGCCAATTTACAACTCGTCTAGCAATTGGACTAGCAGGAGCGAAAGGGGCAACCTCCATAGGGGGATTGGCAGGAGCGACAAGAATGTTGAGAGGGGGATCGGCAGTAACAAAATCACCTCCGAGAGGCGAATCGGCAACCGAGAGAGAGAGCAGAAGGAATAGCCTCCGATGGAAGAGCAGAAGGAGCGCCAAGCGCGACAAGATCACTATCAAGCTCGAGAGGGGGAGCAAAAGGAATAGCCACCGATGGAGGAGCAGAAGGAGCGCTAGAGGCGACAAGATCACTATCGAGGTCAAGAGGGGGAGCAGAAAGAATAGCCTGCAATGGAGGAGCAGAAAGAGCGCCAGCAATCTGAAATGCATTGTCAGCTTCTTGGTAGCAAATCTCGCACATCCTGAATTTTGACGTCAACCATTTAATCAATGATGATAAAAGATAAGGGAATTAAATGCTAACTAAAGTACCGTGGCGCCTCTTTGTGACCTCACACGCCATATTAATATCGAATGGGGTTCAACACATACTATTAGTCCAATTTGTTAGTAACAAACACTTGCCAACTTGTGAAGCATTTTTTGGCACA
The DNA here is from genome assembly GCA_014282245.1 of Rhododendron simsii. Classification (NCBI taxonomy): domain Eukaryota; kingdom Viridiplantae; phylum Streptophyta; class Magnoliopsida; order Ericales; family Ericaceae; genus Rhododendron; species Rhododendron simsii. Next base: position 37,125,207 of record CM024956.1, read on the forward strand.
TTTCTCGTGCATGAATTCCAGATCTCCCCTGCAATTGCATCCTAGAGCAATAGTCCATTCATTTTCTGGGTCATAGCCTTCTAAAGTGGCAAGGCATATCCTGCAATCTCCCGCCACCGTCTCCGGATAGTCATATTGTTGGCTGGACATGATGGATCTACACTTCATCATAATTAAAATAAAAATTAAAAAAACTACTATGAGAAGTACTATCAGGGTGTGCATGCATGGCCTCTACTTAATCGTGAATGTGTGCAATATATGGTGGATTCTGCAAATATATACGCACAAAGAACAACTAAAATCTAAAATCTAAAACAATCTGCTGAGCTAAACACATGTGTGCCCTCATCTACATTTCAGGTATACAATGGTGCACTGCACACACTTTATGTTTATATTTCAAACAAATTGCAAAAGCTAACATATATAATCGCAACGAAATTAATATGCATAGCAACATTAATTATCCCTGGGGAAAAATATTATATGGCCCAACAAAAACCAGAGTTCATCTTAAAATGGGGCAATATGGTGCTCTATAGGCAGGACCTATGCCAAGTTCAATCTTAAACAATAACAGCCTGTTTGGATGGGGGATTAGCCCCCGCACACAAATGATTACGAAATAAAATTTGGTGTGACGACATAAATAATTTTTCGCATTAAATAACTAGCGAGCATAAATAATAATATTTTTGTTTTGATAATAATTATTATTTATTAAAAATATTGGGTCTTTGCAGCAGCAGCTGCAAATGGTACATGCGCCGTGCTTGTGTCGTGTCGTGTCTATGCAATACATGTGCTTGTGTTGTGTCGTGTCTGTGCAATACCCGTGCTCATGTCGTGCCATGTCTGTGCAATACCCGTGCTTGTGTCGTGTAATGTCTGTGCAATATCCGTGCTTTTGTCGTGTCATGCAGAAAGAGGAGGGGGGGGGGGAAGAAGAAGAACCGCCATCAGCGACACCGCTCCTCACCACCCAAACACCACTACCTCCAGTCAATCACCATCGTCACCACTGTAGACCTCCTTCTCTCCAACCAAACTCCACCTTCTCCCTCCTCACGAACCAGAGCAGCCATCAACCAAGGCCGTCACCTCACCACCGTACAACACTCTCTCACCACCATCCGGTCACCTCCACCACCAAGCTCACAACTAGCCACCATCACAACCGGAGCAAACCACCACCGAGAACATCACCCCACTGCCGTGCACATCATTGCCACATACCGGGCTCCGTCGCCGCTCCAACCTGCCACCGAACCTCTCCGAAAATCGTTTACCGAACGAGAGGTAGTCCAAACTCGCCTCCCTACATATATTATCGTGTTTATATTAATTTTAGTGTTTGGTATGATAATTTCCGAACCGACGTCACTGGTCGAGCCCAGGCCAAAAGGGATATTAAAGAGGTTAGGATATAAAAAGAAGAAAATGGGGAGGGATATGTCAAAGAGGTTAGGATTTGCATAAGGGATATTAACCCATGGGAAATTATGTGTTGTCTACATTTGAGGGAATTTAGTGCCTGTTTGGGCTCTTCTTTTTTGCCTTTTTAACTTCTCATTTTTTAGTTTTGGGTGTTTGGCTACTTGAGGGAAAAATGACTTTTTGCAAAATGAGTTCTTTATTTTTTAAGATCCAAGGCAAAATCCAAAAAGAGGGCCTGTGGCCCTTTTCAACTTCTCATTTTCCACCTCTGATGAGCTAAGAGGAGAAACACCAAATTATCCTCAATATTTGGTTCTAGGAATCTCTTGATGTGCTCATTTTCCACTTCGAGTACTTTTAGCTAAAAGTCTACCTGCAGATGTTGAAATCAATTTCAGTATGATCTCATCTAACTAATGAGGGTAATTAATATTGCCATTAGAAAAAGAATTAGAAACATTTATGGCTAGTTTTGAAAATAGCGATGAAAAGTGATGTTTGGTGAGTATCCATAAACACAACTCCTATTAGTGGGACAGTTTTTTTTAAAGGTAACTCATGTCTGGGCTATAATTAACTAGTTGTTTAATTATACTACTTAATGCACATTGCAAAGGGACAACTAGTCACTTCAGCAACTGCATTGCAACATTTCACTGCCTCATTGGGGCTCTTATTTTCTTGGCACACATCAAACTTTATGCACATGGAAGAGCCACGAGATACAAAATAAAAACAACATAAAAAGAACAAGCCAATTTACAACTCGTCTAGCAATTGGACTAGCAGAAGGGAAAGGGGCAACCTCCATAGGGGGATTGGCAAGAGCGACAAGAATGTTGAGAGGGGGATCGGCAGCAACAAAATCACCTCCGAGCGGCGAATCAGCAACCTCGAGAGAGAGAGAGAGCAGAAGGAATAGCCTCCGATGGAAGAGCAGAAAGAGCACCAAGGGCGACAAGATCACTATCGAGCTCGAGAGGGGGAGCAAAAGGAATAGCCACCGATGGAGGAGCAGAAGGAGCGCTAGAGGCAACAAGATCACTATCGAGCTCAAGAGGGGGAGCAGAAGGAATAGCCTACAATGGAGGAGCGGAAGGAGCGCCAGCAATTTGAAATGCATTGTTAGCTTCTTGGTAGCAAATCTCGCACGTCCTGAATTTTAACGTCAACCATTGAATCAATGATGATAAAAGATAAGGGAATTAAATGCTAACTACCGTACCGTGGCGCCTCTTTGTGACCTCACACGCCAGATTAATATCGAATGGGGTTCAACACTTACCAACTTTTGAACCATTTTTTGGCACATTTCTCGTGCATGAATCCAAGATCTCCCCTGCTATTGCATCCTAGAGCAATAGTCCATCCATTTTCTGGGTTATAGCCTTCTAAAGTGGCAAGGCATATCCTACAATCTCCCACCACCGTCTCCGGATGGTCATATCGTTGGCTAGACATGATGGATCTGCACTTCATCATAATCAAAATAAAAATTAAAAAAACTACTATGAGAAGTACTATAGGGTGTGCATGCGTGGCCTCTACTTGATCGTGAATGTGTGCAATATATGGTGGATTCTGCAAATATATATGCACAAAGAACAACTAAAATCTAAAATCTAAAACAATTTGCTGAGCTGAACACATTTGTGCCCTCATCTACATTCCAGGTATACAATGATGCACTGCACGCACTTTATGTTTATTTTTCAAACAAATTGCAAAAGCTAACATATATAATCGCGGCGAAATTTATATGCATAGCAACATTAATTATCCCTGAGGAAAAATATTATATGACCCAATAAAAGCTAGCCAGAGTTCATCTCAAAATGGGGTGATATGGTGCTCCTACAGACGGGACCTATGCCAAGTTCAATCTTAAACAATAATGGCCTATTTGGATGGGGGATTAGCCCCCGCACACAGATTATTACGAAAAAATTTGGTGTGACGACATAAATAATTTTTCGCATTAAATAACTAGCGAGCATAAATAATATTTTTGTTGTGATAATAATTATTATTTATTAAAAATATCATGTCTTTACAGCAGTAGCTGCCAGTGGTACGTGCATCGTGCATGTGTCGTGCCATGTCTGTGCAATACTCGTGCTTGTGTTGTGTTGTGCCGTGTCTGTGCAATACCCGTGCTTGTGTCGTGCCAATACCCGTGCTTGTGTCGTGTCGTGTCTGTGCAAAACCTGTGCTTGTGTTGTGTCTTGCAGAAAGAGAGAGGGGGGGGGGAGGGGGAAGGGGAAGAAGAAGAACCGCCATCAACAACACCGCTCCTCACCACCCAAACACCACCACCTCCGGTCACCACCGTAGACCGCCTTCTCTCCTACCAAACTCCACCTCCTCCCTCCTCACCAACTAGAGCAGCCATCAACCGGAGCCGTCACCTCACCACCGTATAGCACACTCTCACCACCATCCGGTCACCTCTACTACCAAGCTCACAAGCAGCCACCATCACAACCGGAGCAAACCACCACCGAGAACATCACCCCACTGCCATGCACATCAACTGGAGAAAGACCAAATTATTCTCTATATTTGGTTCTAGGACTCTCTTAGTGTGCTCATTGAAAAATTTTAGAACCAAAAATTTACTATGACCATCTAACATAAAATGATCAGAAAAATAAACTTAACAATACCTCTACTTTTCAACACCCCCTCGACCCCACCCCTCCCTTTTCCGAAAGGGCCTGACCCCACCCCTCCCTTTTCCGAAATACCCCCGATAGATCCCCTTCTCGGGCTCCCCCCCCAAACCAACCCCCCAACTAAATTGTTTTTTTATTTATTTACGTAAGTTCATATCTTTATTTAATTAATTACAGTACTTATTTAATTTTAATTTGGTTAACTGAAATTATATTTTCAATTAAATTTGATTGTATTTAAGAACTTTAGGTGGGTTTCGATTAAAAAGTTGTATCAAACTTTTGTGATTCATTGATTCATTTCAAATAGAGGAATCGGAAAAGTAAAATTTTTGATCGAAACTCATAAGTTTTTGAATACTGACAAAAATAAGTCAATAAGACAACTTTTTTTTACTTATCTTTGTCTTTTTCAAAAAATTATGAGTTTTTATCCAAATTTTTTACTTTTTCGATTCCTCTAACTAAAACGAATCAATAAGTCACAAAAGTTAATGTAAAACTAACAAATGTGAATTTTTTTTGAATAAAGACAAAAAATAAGTTATTGTTCCACTTTTTAATCCAAATCACCCCTTTGTATTATTTTAATTTAGTTAATTAATTTGTCTTAACAATGAATAATAAATAAATAAAACTTCTAATCAACAATAATAAATTTAAACAAAATTTTATTTTATTATAATTCAGTGCATATTAACAATACATGAAAATATATAAAAACACAAATTCTAATCAATATTTCCTCCAAATTCTCCTCCTGTCATGATGTACTCATTACTTCGTACCACAATTGCATACATATTTTATAACTATTTGCCCACCCTCTCGCTTCATTCGATGCATGGTTCCACCACCATATTGAAATGGGTGGTACAGGTAACAAGGGTGTAAGAAAAGTTGCACCAAGTGATCACCAACACGGACAATAGCTATTTTCCAGCGCTCTGGGACTGAATTTGGAGGGGACATCAATGACAAGTGAATAAAACAACTCGAAGCAATCCCGTCAAATGTTTGTAGTACAAGATCATACCTTGATGCGATGACAACTCCGGCCCAAAGCCATAGAGTCCATCCAATGTGTCATCTATGCCATAGGCTCGAAACAATCCAATAAGTATAGTAGCTCGTCTGCGAAACCCCGTGCTGGATAAGGTCATAAACACCCCCTTGATCTCTTTGGATTTTCACTCCCCTTTCTCTTATATTAAGCTCAAATGTGGAAAGGATAGCCAGCGCATTTCAGAGTTGAGTGCTTTCTCAGTTGACTGGTCAAATATGTCAAAGAAATAAAAGAAGGCAAATGCTAACCGGTGCAATGTTGCACTGGATATGTGGGTCCAATGTTGCACCGGATATGTGGGTCCAATTGGCCAACTTTCCAATTCTCTCTGTACTGGACAATGACATCACAAAGCACTTCTAACATGTTTTACAAATTTACCCTTAGTTTTGTAACTAATAACAAAATAACCAATAACCCAATCATAAAAAGTAATATGAGCGCCATTTCCCAAGGGAAGCCTACTGTATATCTATTCTATATAATATCTCCTTAACCTGCAAGTTTGTTTACTCCCTTCACATTCTCCACTGATCTCTCTCTCTTGCCATGGCTTCTCAGCTGGTAACCAATCTCCTCCTCCTTCTGGTCATTTCTCTGGCCACCAAGAACGGGACAATACCTGTAGTGGAAGGGGGAGCAACAACGTGGTGCGTGGCGAGGAGCGACACGAGCGAGCTAGCTTTGCAAATGGGGCTCGACTATGCGTGCGGTTCTGTAGCCGACTGCGATCCGATTCAACCGTCGGGACTGTGTTATCTTCCGAACATAGTGCAATCTCACACTTCATATGCGTTGAATTCCTATTACCAACGGAAGGCCAATGCTCCCGGCAGATGTGACTTCAATGGAACCGCAACCACTACCACCACCGACCCGAGTTTGTATCCCTACCCCAACCCCCCCCCCCCCCCCCAACCCCATTTTCTCTCTATATTGTTAATTAAGGTTGCCAATTTCTCTCTATATTGTTAATTAAGGTTGGCAATGCTCATTGTTTGTTGTTTTGTGTCCATTTGATAGATTATGATTTCTGTGTTTATCCATCGTCTCCAAGGAACGTACGCCCCTTATAGTTTTCTTTCCTTGTAATTTTTTAACAATTTTGATTTCATTGAATAATGCTACATAATATAAATCGAAAAAAAGTAAATACCATCAATTTTCCCAGTAGTTTATCTCCGGTCTCCATCGCCAATGAAAACCAACAAACAAATTAGGACAGGATTAGTACTTACAATTGCCCTTGTATTTGGCATATCAATTCATAATGCTTGTTTGTCGCTATTCTTATCACAACTACTTAACTGTTCTTGGTTTTCTCCCAATTCCAGCACGGCAGGAGGCTAGAGGTGTCAAACGTGCCTGTCATGCTGTACTGTGCCATTCAACTTCCGTGCCAACCGTGCTTCACACCGTGCCTGTTTACTTCATCGTGCCATGGCGTGCCGTGCCGTGCTTTAAGCGTGTCTTGCTGGGCCATTTTACTTTATCGTAACATGTCGGACCGTACCTTTTTTAAATCATTTCGTGTCGTACCATGCCTTTTCTGTCATGTCATGTTGTGCCGTGCCTTTTTTATCTTGTCATGTCGTGGCATGCTTTTTTGAATTGTGCCATGCCAGCCCGTTTATTTAATCACGTGTGCCGTGCCTTGCCGTGCCGGGATTAGACCATGCCTATGGCATGCCGTACCACCTTGAAAGTTTGAAATGTTTCGTGATCGTGTAGTGCCCGTGCCAACCCGGCCCATTTGACACCCCTACAATGTTGGCAGGTTGTGATTCTAGTGGGTTTTTTTTTAATCAGCATGATTCTAGTGGTTTTACTGCGACATTTATGGCTATTTGAATTTCTAGTTTAGTTCTTTTACTCTACTGTCATTTAAAGGAGTGTTAAGTAGTAGGTATTCAAGATGTGATCAAGTTTGATTGAGGCAATGAAATGTAATGATCTTTGGCACTAGTTGTTAGATAACTGCAGGAAGTGTAAGCTTTTATTCTCAAATTCTAAGCTTTTAATCTCAAATCTAACACCCAAGGGAAATGTTTTTAGGACAAAAGGCCATTGGCAATGTTAAGTTGGTTCTCGTCATCTAAGCTTTTGATGTAAAAAATTTTATTAGATAAAACGCAATGTATATGTGTGGTAATTGGTATGTTATCATGTTTGAATTTTGATTCAAATTTTCTTAATCATATAAAATATTTTAAAAGCTTATTTTAGTTACTAAATAAAAGGAAAAGATTAATAAATTATTGAATTATCAAAAACTACAACATAGAAATAAAGTAAAGGATAATCTGAAATCCCTTATTTATTTAATAACATATTTTTTTGGTTTTTCCATGCCTCGTGCCATGCCGAGCCGTGCCCGACGAGAACCGTATTGCGTCATGCCCGTGCCATGTCGTGCCCGATTAGAACCGTGTTGTGTCGTGCCATGTATGTCCTACTTCCGTGCATATGCCTGTGTCGTGTCGTGCCTGGCTAGAACCGTGTCGTACTGTGTCGTGAGTCGTGCCCCATCCCACTTCCGTGTCGTGCCCGTCTAAGACCGTGTCATGTCGTGCCGTGCCGTACCCGTGTTGTTCCCGCTCACTTCCATGACCGTGCCGCATGCCCATTGAGACCGTGCCGTGTCGTGCCGTCTTCAAACGTGTCATGCTCGTGTTCGTGCCGTGTCACGCCCGTGCCAACCCAGCCCATTTGACACCTCTACAGGAGGCACTTGCAGCACAACGCCAACAACCCCAGCGGCACCGCGCATCTTTGGTGTTGGATCTGACCCAGACAATTCCAAAACAGCTTGTACGAAGTTACTCTCAGTCACAACAATCCTCTCTCTGTCTCTTCCTCTCTTGTTCTTTCATGCTCGGTAGCCAGGCTTTTGATACCCTGATTTGAACCGGTAAAATGACTTGTTTTTTTCCCTCCTGTTTCTGCACTTTCTTGTTTTTTTCAAATTGATAGGCGCAAAATATTGGTAGTTATAATCCTCAATATTCTATTTTATATTGTTCTTTGTTGATCCAACTAACCAATACATGCATTTGATTTATGATTATTGGCAGTTATTTTGCGTGCTTGGACAGCCCAATGTGACCGTGACATTTAAGAGAGAGAGAGAGAGAGAGAGAGAGAGAACGCGGAGTCAGATTCCAATGCTAATCAGGCTTTACAAGTCCAACAAAAGAGAGAAGAAGAAAAAACTGTTAAAATACATCATCCAATGAGAAGAAAAGAGATGAGAGAACCATAGCTGCTTTAAGCTAGAACAGTAGCATCGGGAGTTTGTTGATTTAGGAGTACAACTTCTTATCCTCAGAAGTACCAATCACTTGAATAAGAGGACAGCCCCGCCAACTAGTATATGCGTAGATTTCTTTATATTGATGATGAAGTTAGAAAAGCCCCTCGTTATCTATTTCTTTGCATATGATAATTTGGACCTCTATTTGAATAATCATAGATTTGTTTTGGATAATCATAGCTGGGTTCATGCATGCACTCGAGAAAAGAAAGAAAAGTAGGAACACTAAGAAAAACAAACTCACAATTGAGATGCACAAGAATTCATTTACATCTGATGGTTTCAAACACAGTTATGTCCAAAATTGTGTTTTAAAGATGTGTTCTTAGACTATTTGTATTTGAAATGGAGCAATAAAGCAGTCTCTCAACCAAATAACACGAAAGCAGTTTGCACCAAGCAAGAGCAGTATCCAATGATAAGCACCCAATAATGCCCATTATTGGTGCATTATTGGTGCTTAAAGTCTTTAGTTTCGCCCTAATGTTGTTTAATGTATTAAGTTGTCTTTTCGTTTGATTTTGCATGTAAGGTCGTTTTGAAGATGTTTTAGGAAAGAGCTGTGCTACGTGCACAGCAAGCTGTGCACAGACCCCTTTTTCTCCCGCATCGGGTCACACAAAGATGATCGGAGCCGCTCATTTTGGCCTAAATTCTGAAGTGATTTTGGGTGTTTTGTTAACGCCTCTAACGATATCGAACGAAGCTCATTTTTTACAGAGACCTTAAATGACATATTTTGAACAAAATGAGCGGCTCCGATCATCTTTGTGCTACCCGAGGCGGGAGAAAAAGGGGTCTTTGCACAGGTTGCTGTGCACGTAGCTTTTCTGTTTAGGAAAATCGTGCAAATAAGGCGTGTTTTGGACTCCATGGACGCCCCACGAGGGTGGCCGAGTCCCGAGAGCCCAGGAAAGAAGGCCCAGAGGGTGCCCGAAAGGTTCAAAGGCCAAAGGATCACCAAACGGGGCCATTTGCTTCCAACCATGTTGGTACCGATACCGTACATCCAGTTCTTTGGTATTGGTACCAAGCTGCTCCGTTCTAAACAGGCACGAGGGTACCAATACCAAAGAAGAAAAGGTTTCGGTACCGACAAGCTTTGAGCAACCATCAAGGGTTTGGTATTGATACCAAAGAACTCGAAGTATCGATACCGAGAGCTTACGAGCCATTTTTGTACTATGTCGTCTTTTAAAGTATTTTCCACTTTTGGCAAGATTTGGGGGAATATTCATGGAAAAAGGGACAGGCGTATAAATACCCCCTTGACCTCACAAATATGAGAAATTTTTCAGTGCCAAGTGGCCACCAGCCACGTGGTGCCGAGCACGCATCTCAGCCGTCCAAAAGTATTTTGGACGGCCCAAATCTGTTTGGGCTTGAGGGGGTGTTTTGATAATTTTACACTTAAAAATTACCCAAACATATCCGGGCCGTCCAAAACACGTTTGAACGGCCAAGATGGTGATCGACACCACGTGGCCGGTGCCCACGCGGCACTTAAAAACTTCTCCACAAATATCTACCTAGATTTACTTTCAGCTTTTCTTCTTCCCCAAGTTTCCTCCATTTTTGTTCATAAAACTTTGCTTAGTTAATTTTCTACAGAACTCCTTTAATTTACTTGTCGTTTGATCTTTTTCCATTTATGAAAGTTGTTGCTACTAAATAGATTGCTCTTAATATCAAGTTTATTTTCATTTTGGTTGGTTAAACATGTTTGCCATAATTAGCTTTGTTCTTGATCTTTCAAGTATGAGTGAGTAGTTGATTAGGCTTGGCCAAGGGGTGGTTCCTACTCCAAGACTTGGTTGATTTAATTGTTCCTCTTGCTTAAAGGTTTAAACTTGGTTCGTAGATGGATTAAATCTCTTATTTTTGTTCAAGACTTGTAGTTAACTTTTTTGATCGGGCGTAGGCAAGCTTGTCTTGCCAAGAACGACACTTGGAACCGTGGCACTTCGGGTGTTTGATAAAATGCCTAAATGAGTTTTAGTCCATTTTTGGACCCATCTTTACCTATGTTTGTCATGTTGAATCATCCGAGCGAGAGCACTTGACAATGGCTCTCGTTTGAGTTATAAAAGAGAACCGTTAGCCAGCCGAGTCGCAAGTCGGTTGAACCCCAAGGCCTTGCCGCTCGTTAAATTAGTTAAAACTTCATATTATAGCCGTTTTATTCCCACCTTTTAAAGCAAAACCAAGTTGGCAACCTAAACGCCAAAAAACCTTACATCTACAAATCCATTCAAGCCTTGATTAATATTCCCTTGGGTACGATATCCGGTCTTACCGGATTACTGAGCTCCGACTGACGTTTGAGCCCTACGTTTGGGGTACCTATATCGGAGACGAAGCACCAGACACAGATTCAAATACAATCCGAAACCGTCCCATATTACACGAGTTCCACGAATACATCCCACATGCATTGAACAGCCTCGGGCACACTTGTATGCCCGGATGTCTTCCAAAGCATTTTACAATTTTCCCACAATAGTTCGTAAACAAAAGTTTCTCTCTCTCTCTCAAAACAAAAATGCTATGCGCCATTTACCACTACTCGGTTAAGCTAGCACAGACGGATTTCCCAAACTTATTTTCAATTTCACTTCCAAATTCATCTATAACACCATAATCACACGCTTTGAAATGGTACTTTTGGGTCTTCACTTAATTTCTTCTGTAGTATTGGGCTTGTGGAAGTGACCACTCTGAGCAATAGACTAGAAAGATCCAGTTTCATCGACCCAGTTGATTCCTAAGTCACCAACATTCCCCCTTAGGCCTTCACAGCCTTTCTATCTATACCATAAAATTGCAAAAAGGAATCTCCTTTAAACTGATGGGATGTCTTATAAAACAAGATACGTACATCATTTTGCAGTTCAGGAAAATGATCAGATCATAATGGCAAAAGACCAAACTCAATGCTTAGGGTAAGCGATGCAATCTTGAACCAATCCGATTTCAAATAACAAGGGTTCGTAATCACGTACATAAAACAACAAAAGCAACAGCAACAGTCTTAAAAACAGGGTCAAACCCCACGTACCCAATTCTGGGCATACAGGTGTGGCATGTATTTTCTGCCAGAAGCGAGAAGATTCTCATGTGATCCAGCGACTGGAAATGAATCAAACACCAATTCAGACATGATTGGGTACAGAGGATTTGAGCTATAACTTCAAAACTTAGGGACAAGATTACACACAGGGACAAATTTGAACTAAGTCCCATTTATTTTACAACATAAGGGCTTATATATGCCCACAACAGACGCAAAAATAACTGTATCATACCTTAAAAATACACTACGTGCCCCAAACTTTCCAGAAAAAGTGGTGAGAATGTTGGCTGGCAGCTTTGCAGTCCACCAGGATGAAGGCAATGCTGACTTTCCGGTGAATGTTCTGGATCCTTAGCATTACTACCCTTCAATTAGATACTTCGATGCCAATGTAGGATTATAACCTACTCTTCTTGAGAGGTCCCATCTCCTTAGCCTTGGCCCTAAGCAGATGCTTCTGTACCTTACCAGTAGCCGTCTTGGGCAGAGGTCCAAACACCACCGACTTTGGAACCCAATAGGCCGGCATCTTAGACCGGCAAAACTTCATTATATCCTCTGCCAAACGTGGCTCATCCGATTTCTCAAACCCTTTCTTCAGCGTCACAAATGCACAAGGGGACTCCCCCCACCGCTCATCCGCCCTAGCCACCACCGCTGCTTCCAAAATTGCAGGATGCGTATACAACATATTTTCTACCTCCACACTACTAATATTTTCACCTCCGGATATAATAATATCCTTCGATCTGTCTTTAATTTCTATATACCCATCTGGGTGCTTTACTCCAAGGTCCCCAGAGTGAAACCACCCATTTGCAAAAGCCTCAGCATTTGCTTTAGGGTTCTTCAAGTAACCTTTCATTACACCATTACCCCTCATCACAATCTCCCCAACTGTGGTTCCATCTGCTGGAACTGGTACCATGTTTACGGTGTTGACAACATCAAGGTTCTCTAAGCCAACGTATCGAACACCTTGGCGGGCTTTAAGTCGGGCTTGGGAATCTGTGGGAAGTTGGTCCCATTCGGGCTTCCATGCACAGACAGTGGATGGGCCATAGGTTTCTGAGAGGCCATAAGTGTGGGTGACGCGGAACCCACTTTGAGACATTGCCGAGAGAACAGAAGGGGGTGGGGCCGCACCGGCTGTCATTACGTGGACAACATGAGGCAGGGGAAGGATGGTCTCATCTGGTGAAGCATTTACTATTGTGTTGAGCACAACCGGCGCAGCACAGAAATGGGTTACCCCATGTTTAGCAATGGCAGAATAAACTGCCTTCGCTGTGACCTAAACAAAACCACGCGGACAAGGAGAGAGAATTGTGAGGTGAGCAACTAGCTTTTCTTGGTGCTAAAGAACAAGTTTGATAAAATAACAAAGGAAAATATTAAAGGAAGCACATAGGGAGGTGGTTCAGGTTTGTGTCCAAAGCTGCAACTCAAGAAGTTCAATCCAAAAAGGAGAGGTCCCGCCTTCGTCCTCGCTCAAGAAAAAGCTAAATCCACTAGCTTATGTCGCAGGTACATTTAGTGGGGGAAGAAGTGTTGGAGATGTAAAAAGTGTCCATAAATATGTGAACTGGTATTGAAATTTGTGGCCAATTTCTGCACTTTCATCCATTACTTGCTTCTTAACCACCACTCCATGGGCAATTGTTAGCATGACCAAATAACTGAATAAGTAACAGCCCGTGAAATAGTCTAAACTACAGTTGAAGAAAGTTCCCACTCCAAGTAGTGAGAAAAATTGCAGCTCATCTACAAAAAAAAGTTACGAATTAGATTTGTAACCTACTTGTCAGACAAACACAAGTTAGATTTCATTTTCATCCACATTTTGTCATGGTTATTACTTTGTCAGTCGCGCGTACTGTTAATTAGCAACACAAGTTAGTCCCTACAGCAATGCAGCCATGAGCCCACGACCGACAGCTACATAAAGCTTCTACTTTATCTTTTTATTTCGGAAGAAAAAATCAAGTCAAGGTTAAAAGGTCCCCTGAGGATTCAAGCTAGGCTTATAATTACGATCTCTAACATAGTTCTCAAGTAAAAATTGAAAGAGTTACCTGTCGAAGACATATGCTTGTCCCACAAAGAGCTGCAAGTGTCCAAATGTAACACCAACCATTACAATGAAACATTGGCAGAGTCCATAGGTATACAGCCCCTTCATTCATTCCCCATACCAACGCTCCACTTAGAGACATGACATATGCTCCTCGATGGTGCAACACCACCCCTTTAGGACTAGCAGTTGTACCAGAAGTGTATCCCAAAGAAATACTATGCCACTCATCCTGTGGTGGTTTCCAAGCAAACTCAGGGTCACCAGTTTCCAAGAACTTTTCATATTCAATTGCCCCTCTTCCTAAAGCATATTTGAGTGACTTTGGGTCACAACTTTCATCAGCTATGACAATGAGAAGCGGAGGCACAAAACTAGTTTTTCTTTTCTCTTGCCAAATTTTCAAGGCTTCCTCTGCCAAGGGGAAAAACTCTTGATCCACCATTACAACAGCAGATGATGAATGTTCCAAAAGAAAAGCAACCGTTGATGCATTTAGACGAATGTTGATAGGGTTTATAACAGCTCCAGACATTGGTACTCCAAAATGAGCTTCATAGAGAGCTGGAATGTTTGGGGCAATTACTGCCACCTGCCAGTGTATTATAGATTAGAGAAGTATAGTAGAAGGTGAAATTCGACAACTAGTTTATACAACATCAACAAGTAAATATATCCCATAATGCAGTCGAGGTGCCACTGCTATCATTTCACACACTTTTCTACCCTCACAGACAACTGTCAATTTGGTCATGGGTTCTAGAGCTCGCCTAACAACATCTCTATTTTCACAACATAAGAGTTCAACTGATTTTTCGTCTCCGCATCAAACTTGCATTGAGGTTGAAAATTGGAAAGTGGAAATGGAAGGCAGCAGGACGGTGAAAACCCAATTGACTAGGACAAAAGGCTTTTTTGGTATGGTTTACATGGAACTAATACAGAGGATTTTCAACTTCGACAGTAATGAGGCACTATTGCAAGGGAAGCTGGATAGGGTCCTGGAGAAATTTAAAAAAAAAAAAACAATTTGCCGAAAAGATTAATTTTGAAGTCGTAGATGTGCGCAAGACAGTATTGACATTTGCAAGGAAAGCTGCCGGGCCTCTAAGAAACATCATAAATGTCTCACGCCAACTTAAAACCATTTTATTATCAAAGTCATGTTGTAAATAGCATGTTGAAAGCTGTGGGACAGTACTGACATTTGCAAGTAAAGGTGTCGGACCTCCAATTAACATCATAAATGCCTCACGCCAACTTAAAACCATTTTATTATCAAAGTCATCTTGTAAAAAGCTTGTTGAAAGGGTGAACAAAAAGAGCTTCATAAAGATGATCTTTCTGAACTGTGTGTAGGCCCTGTTTTTTGGTTGGTTCAGATCCGAAATTGTGTTCCAAATATCTTCTCGAAAAGGATGAAAAAATCAGCAGCGCTAAGCAATATATCCGGAAAAACTGAAAGAACTTCACAGAGATGATCTTTCCGAAAGGGGAGCAGGCCCTGTTTGTTGTCTTTGCAGAATTAATTTCACAAAAATACTCTTCATACTAAAGATTGACTCTTTTTATTGATAAGCAACTCACTCAAACCATGCTGGAGAAAATATTACTGACTCACTATTAGTCCAACTAAGAAACTTAACATATTATTTTGGATTCTTAAATATCTTTATTGCCATTTTTCTTCTCAGTTATCAAAACTTGTCATCCCTTGACAATGAGTCAATACAGAACTCATAGTTGCCTTGAAAGACATGATTTTGAAATCAACAACGGTATTATTTACATGTGAACATGCGCTTACCTACAATATTTTGTACGCACTGCTCTACAAATACATGACAACCCATATGAGTTGATACTAGCCACCCCCAAAGATCGGTTTACAATTGACAATAATAGAGTGATAATGTGCCTCGTAAGTGCTCAACTTGCATATTTAACCATATTGTTCCACATCAAAAGGCCCAATAATCCAACAAAAAACAGTACCCTATCCATCTTAAAGAAAATAATCCTAGGCTTGCTTATTGTATACATCTAATATGGATATGGATCTAAGCTAAGTTAGACAAATCAATTTGGTCTAATGACCAGATAAATGAGGGTCAACTAGGTGAATCATTTTTATTTTTTGCGTCCTTTTGCTATGTCAATAGTTCCATATACTTATAACATATTCATATCCTGTTTACCACCAAGATTACAAATTTTAACTTCCGTCACTTATCTAGCAATAGAAAGCAAAACAACCCGTAGCTCAACTCTTCGCAATATTAATCTGATAACATGTAAGAACGTCTCCATCCCTTACTCAAGTAAAATTTCAAGTAAAACATTCATCTGGTATGAAGCACTGCAATGTACAAACTAACAACTAAACACAAATTTGAGTAAAAGCATCATTAATGGGATAGACACAAATTATGAAGAGCAATACAAGCCTTCAAAAATTTGAGTCAACGGTTGGAGAGAGTTTCTGAGTCAATTATAGTTATGCTATCAATGAAAGCTTTTACTCAAATTTGTGCTTAGATTTTTGTTTGTCCATTGGAGAGCATCAAACTACATGAGTTTTTGATCTTCAAATTTCAATTAAAACAGGAGAGAGAGAGAGAGAGAGAGAGAGAGAGAGAATATTATTACAGTGCTGCCGAAGCCGAGGGAGCGATGGGAGAGAGCGGAGGCCAATCGACGGCAACGGTGGTAGGTGTGGAGCCAGGTGTAGTGCAGAGATCCATGGACCAGGGATTTGCGGTGGGGATGCACGGTAGCTGCTCGCTCTAGAAACCACAGTGGTGTGAGTGCTGTGTAGTTAGCTGCGTTCTTCGGTAGGTCGTCTATGTCTCTCTCCACCACCATCTCTGCAACCCTCCCTCCCTCTCTCTCTCTCTCTCTCTCTCTCTCAAGCAAACTTGGCGATGCACTTCTGGCTGTGTCGATACGGATTACTGGTATGATACTCGGGGCCCATTCCGTTAAAAATGGGAAAAGGAAGGGAAATTTTAAAAAACACTATTTTCGGTCAATTCTCAAAAAAAAACATCTTTTTTTATATTTAAGTAAAAATACTTGAAATTGTCATTCCGTTAACGATTAGGTTTCCGTAGTCTCATTCCATGAATTTCATGACGGATGAAACTAAACGGAAGGAGTTAACTTACATTTGCCATACCGAAAACGATTAAATATCTATTTACCCCTTAAACTATCTAACTTTTATTTACTTCTTTCAATTACCAATTGAACACACTTCCCCCTCAACTACCAAAATGTTACTCCCTCCATCCAATCCCTCACTCCCATCCAATTCACTAATGGAAAAGTTAACCCTCATCCTTCAACTATCGATTGAAGGCCATTTATGTCTTTTAACCCACCAACATATGTATACGTATGTGTGTGTATATACTCTCTCCGTCTCATTTTCTTTGGACTTTTTCGATATTCGTGTCGTTTTTTAAACTCTTATATCTTCTCATATAAATCTCAAAAAATATGCAATATGGATCTTATTTGATAGTTTTCGATTAAATTTATAATACAAAAAAATTTTAAAATTATGAAAAATGTTATAAATTGAGATATATAAGAGTTTGAAGAATGGTATGAATATCGAAAAAGACTAAAGAAAATGGGATATATTCCTTCTTCCTCCTCTGAATCTCACACACTAACCCTAAGTTAGGGATATATTCCCTAACCCTCCATCCCCCCCTCTCTCTCTCTCCCTCCTTCCTGACACTGAGCAGTTCTAGCAACAAATGCAAAAAATGGAAGGGGAAACAAGCACGAGATCAACTCTGAAAGTTACAACTAGAAAATGTAATACATTGAAGTATAAGAGGAAAATCAAAGGGCCTTTTTTGAGTGGGGGTGGCAAAAAGAGATGGAAATTTTAGTTTAGGACTTAGGAGAATGATGGAAAGGGAATGTTTGTGTGATTTGAAAATGAGGGTTGCTTTTCCATTTTGAGTTCCTGGGAGTTGAAAAGGCAGTGCCCTGTACTTGGACAACAGTAGTAGATGAGGGGTTAACTTTTCCGTTAGTAAATTGGATGGGAGTGAGGGTTTAAAATTGGGCCCTAAAACAACACATGTTTACTAGGTCCTAACAATTAGTGAGAACCCTATTTTTTAACATTTTTGGGGGCTGAAGGCCCAAGCCTCTTGGGCCTTAGCCCAGAGCCGACAGTGTTGCCGAGGCTGTTGGAGATGCTCTTATGGGTGGTTAAAGCAAAAATCAAGTATAATAGATAAAGTGCCCTGTGTTTTCCTTATTCCCTGGCCGCAAATTACCACCCTTTAGTTTTCCTTATTCCTTGACCAAGAACTACCATCATTTAGTTTCATCTGTCACAAAATTGACAGAATGGGACGACGGGAGCTTAATTGTTAACGAAATAACAAGTTCAAATATTTTTTTTTTTTTTTTACATTACTTAAAATATAGGTGGTTTTTTAGAATTGATTGAAACTTCAGGTGTTTTTTTATAAACTTTCCCAAAATAAAAAACTCTTCTTGTGATTCATGCGCACAATCAACTCTCATCATCCTCCATTGTTTAGTGGGCAATTGACTTTCATAGTAGTACTGTATAGTTATCAGGGTACTTTTTTATGGATCTAGCTCATCTCCGGTCCTTAAAATAATCAAAATCTCCTGTTCTTAAAAAAATCAAAAGTACTACATATATAATAATGCAAATACAATCTCTCACATAAATGTTTGGTGTTGTATTTGGATTGTTGTGCTCAAAAATGAATAGACTAAATCGTCAAATCATTTGTGAGTCTTCTTTAGTGTATTTCAATGATCAAAAGTGTTTCTCTTGTCAAGAAAATTAGAAAATCAACATTCAACAAGGTCCAAAATTAAATAGATTGTAATATCGTATGTTAATAAATAATGCACCTGATCAAAATATATTTGTCTGACAGTAAGTGCGTGTTTTCGAACAAATTTTGAGATTAGATCTTTTAATAAACTAATGTAGATGGTCATCGAAATAAGCCACTCTGATTATAATAAGATTAGATAGCTTTGTTTTTTATTTCCTTAGAAATCCAACTGTCACAATTTTTTCTCCCAAACTTCTACTATTAACTTCCTTAAACGTGAGACGACTTCTACTTCTAAGTTTTAACCAATGCGAAGTTGATGAAAACAATTCTAAATATTTAAAGTGGCAGAATCAAAACATCAAACTCGAGTAGGTACTGTCAAAACATCAAACTTAACAAGTTGCATGGAAGAGCCATGAGACACAAAATAAAAGAACAAGTCAATTTACAACTCGCTTAGTAATTGAAGAGTTGCCGGGGCACCCTCCATAAGGGGATCGACATCAACAAAAACACCATCTGGTGGGGGTCAGAGGAGCGACAAGAATACTATCGAGAGGGGGAGCGGAAGGGATAGCCTTCGATGGAGGAGCAGAAGGAGCGCCAGTAGCCTTAGAGCTGGGGACGGAAGAGATCTGAATCCTTTCATATGCGTTGTAGGCTGGTCGGAGACAACCCTCTCAAATCCTAAAATTTATCATCAATATTAATCAATGTAAAAAGCTAATTGCTTAAAAAAAAAGACAATAAAATTTTAAACTTCACTTACCACTTGCCCTTGCTTGTGAACCAGTCTTTTGCACATTTCTCGTGCATACGTCCGAGATCTCCCATGCGAAGACATCCTAGGGGAATAGACAATTCATTTTCAAAGTCCTCACCTTCTAAAGCGGACATGTAAAATTCTACATTCTCCCACCTCCCAGTCCGCATGGCCATCTCTCCGCTCTTTTAGCCTCATATATAGGAGATTTTAAATGCACTTTCTTAGTTTCTCTTCATACCCAATAATATATACGTACACGTGTAACCAGGGGCGGACCTACCTTGGGGCACGTATAGTCACATGCCCCACTCTTTTTTTTAAAAAAAAAATTCCCGATTTTATATGTATATATATTATATATGCTCTTTTATGTAAGATGTTAGGTTTTGGTTCAGCGGTAAGAGACAAGCCATGGGAAACGATTTGCGGGAGTTCGAATCCCACTGGGCCACTCCCCTAACTTTTTCAAAATTCAACTCTTTCACAACCGATATGAATCCAACTCTTTTTTTTCAAAATCCAACTCTTTTTTTTTTCAAAATCCCACTCCCCAACATCGCCAATCATTTGTGTAGTATTCAATATGAATCCGCACATTGTATTTATACATTTTTGGTCTCCGAAACTTGTACTTGTAATAGGAAAATAGATGATAAACATGTGATAATTTTGTTTTAACGCATGTGTAACTTGTACAAGGCGGGAAAAAAAACCATTGCACTTGAAAGTGTAGAGAAGTTTACTGGGGTAAAATTTCATGTTGCATTTTAGTATGCAATGACATTTATTAATAGCATACAGTTGCTTCCTTCTCTAATTCTCATGCTATGTCTTTTGCCTCAACATGCATTCAAGTTAATTGTTACTGCTAACACCTTGTTTGGCTTTTACAGCTCCTTCAATGAGAAACCAATTAATGAAGCAGTTGTTGGTCCCATAGGGAAAGAGCTTTTTGAGAAAGAACAAGATGACCTCCTTGCAGACTTGATAGACATTCCAAAGAAGGCGTGTGATCGTCGAGTGCGCTCATTACTATTTGTTTTAATTTGTGTGAACATGTGCGAGCGCATGCCAATGAGCCAATTCATAGTATTATATCATCGAATTTAGGCAGGCCATTTTGATTTGCAGGTCAAGGAATTTGTGAAACGCGCTAGGGCAGCTAAGATTCATGCCTACATAATTAGCCAACTTAAAAAGGAGATGTCATCCCTGACAGACTCAATATTGGCTTATTGATAATCTTGAGGATGTGTTTGCAAAGGTCCATCTCTCTCTCTCTCTCTCTCTCTCTCTCTCTCTCTCTCTCTCTCTCTCTCTGATTGACGTATTCACTCACTCATACTTGCATCATGAATTTCATTCAAATAGGTCCAGAGAGAGTTCCATCTACCAGCAGGCGATTTTCCAAACGTAGAACACTTCCGGGGGAGGTTTTGAGCGCTTACAACATCAATAAGTTTGAGAAACTGAAGCGTAAAATGATTCAAGTCATGGATGATATGCTTGTTTATGACATTCCAGAGCTCTTAAAGAATTTCAGGAATCCTTATGACTAAGGATGTTGCCATTTAAAGCCGGTGCTCCGAGAAGTATGTTGCATTATTTGTCACTGCTGACAAGAATTCATGGAGCCGCCCCTGGAAGCACCAGTGATACGTGCGTCGTGCTTGTGTCTGTGTAGTACATGTGCTTGTGTCGTGTCGTGTCTGTGCAGTACCCGTGCTCATTCGTGCAGTACCCGTGCGTGTGTCGTGCTTGTGCCCAGTCCTAATTAAATTAACCTTTTTTAAGAAATCACTAATTAATGCCTGCAAAAATCGGGGCACTACAACATACAATTATTATCTGTGAAATCCCATGTTTCCCTAACAAAGTTCTTTAAACACTTGCCCAATTGAAGTGCTTATTAATAAGTACTCCCCAAACACAGCCTAAATGAGGTACCCTTCCCCTTTTCTTCCCCATGATTACCTTTTCTAAGACACGATGCCAAATAGGGGGTTGTAATTAAGCTACTGTTTTGTTAAGAGATCAAGAGGTCGATCAAGTCAATCTTCTCCAAGATTAGATTTTTCTTTCACTGTTTATGGGGCTTTTCTTCGTTACGTGATTGTTTCTCTATCTTTGGGGCTTCTGTGTTGGGCTGATTGTATGTATCATGTGTGCTAATGTTTACTCTGACTATGGTCGAAATATTAATAAATAAAAAAAATTACCCCAGTTAAGGATTATCTAATGGATTATAAAATAAATAAGCAAGAAGCAGTGCCCGGCAAGGTGATTGATTCTTTGATTCATTAATACAAGTAGTTAAGGAATCCAAATCTTCAAGGTATTGTTCTCATCTTCTCTACCTTGTTTGCACCACCTTTTCTTTTGCGAGGATTTGACAGAACCTGCAACATCATGTGAGAAATACTTTCCAAAAAATATGCAAAAATCTCTTTGGATGACAAGAACTTCAGACTAGGAGACTGTGACAGCACAAAAACTAAAAGCTTGTAAGGTTGGTTTTCTTCTCTTGCATAGTCTGTAGCACCATCAGAAGTCAAAGTTATGTAAACTTACCTCCCCAAAAAGTTTCGTATTATGCTTTCTCTTGGCATATAGTACTGGGGATCTTTACAAACTCAAATGTTTTCATGGAATTGTAGGTTTTCAATTATTTGGAGCAGACTGTTGCTTGCAATCAGACGAGAGAGAGTGTTGCAGAATTTTTGAAAAAATCGGAGAAGTACAAGCTAGTAAAAGTTGAAATTCGATCTCAACATCATCAACATTAGGCCTTCTTCTGTGGTGGATATCAACCCGGTCTAGAATTCTCTTCAAAATTTCTTTCAGTATACCTAACCTTGATCCCGTGATACAAGTTTGAAACATCACCCATCAGGTTGTCTATTTCAAAAACTAAAAGCTTGTAATGTTGGTTTTCTTCTCTTGCATAATCTTCCCTATGTTCTTTCAACTTTATTATAATGTTGCTCATCTTTTATCCTCGAAATTTCAAGATAAACGGAACATGACAAATCTCTTCCTGCTTTTTCACGTCCTGCCTTCTACAACAGTTTTTCGTGGTATCTAAACAAGAGAAACGAATTCCCTGCGTATATTCCTCATCATATCCACAAAACAGTTTGGATTTTCTTGCTCCACTTACACTTTCGGATGCTCTAGTGAAATTCTTTGGTACAAGTGAAAATGAGTTGTCTCGGGGACATGTGAAGAAAGTGTGGGAATACATAAAGCAAAACGATCTGCAGGTACCTATTTCCAAACCCTTGATACAAGTTTGAAACATCACCCATCAGGTTGTCTATTTTTTAGAATTGATGAGAATCAATTGGAGTTTCTACTGGATATGTATCATTGCAATTTGAAAAAAATAGGGGAACAGAACAAATGAATTCTTCTTTGTCACTTGGGTTTTTTCATCTTTTCCTTTATATCTTCCTTCCTGCGTTTGTAAATCTTGTGACAGACACATAATTTAAGTTTGGCATTAATTTTTTTAAAATTGAGTTAATTGGCTAGTTGGTTTTTCCCATTGCAATGTTTGGTGGTTTGTTCCATACTTCAGTAAATTCCACAGGTCTTTTATTGTTAACTGAATAATGTTTTGCATCTACGGAAACATTATCAATGGAATTGATGAGCCAAGAATGATTTCTTTCACCTACACTTGTAGTCATTAGCCTGGTACGAGTGTCAATTGTGGTGAGCGTTCTTTAAAACTTTTTGATAACCTTCTGTCTATATTTTCTGATTAGGTGAGGTAGGTTGTTATTCTGATAAACCTATGCAGCTATTGTGTTGATGTTTATCGTGATAAATGGATCTCTAAAAATGTTCAGTACAAAACTAAGCGACTTGATTATGCCTTTTCTTTTGTGCTATTTGCAATACATTCAATCGATGTCTTCTTTTCCCCCTATTAGGAAACAAGTTCATCTCTTGATGCAGAGAAACATATGCATTTATTCATGACGGCTTATATTGTTTAGTTGAATGGTAACGTTTTTACAAGTTGAGGAACATAGATGATGCCCTCATGTGCATTTTTTTTGATAGTTTTTGACGTTCTTAGTTCAAGAGATGAAGAAGCACTCAGTCGTACATTAGTAAGATTGTTGATGATTGACAATTTCTTCTTTGTTCTCAGCGAAATGGGCTCTCATTTTGTGCCCCCTCTGGCCTTTGCTACCAACTCCTATGGTTGATTGTCTCGCTGATTTTACACATCAACTTTGGTGGAGCATTTTTTTTTTGAAATCTTCACATTTCATTCCCTTTGAAAATAGGTTGAAATTATATGTTCACAATGAAAGCTTGAAAAAATCAATCTTGCGCTTTGCAGTTGTTCTCTGCAAATGGTTCAAGGCTATGTATTGGACGAAATTATCCAAGGAATAATTGAAGATGAATTTAAATGTAGAAACAATAAGCACATATTGCTTAAACTAGAGTAGATATGAGAACATTATTTGTCAATGAGAATTTCAATAGGGAGTTAAAGTTGAGAGCGGGACAAGGTCGTTGATATGACAAGCTTATTTTACAAGTCACATAAGTATGCAAATTCTATTATCAAGTTTGATTTGTTTAGAGATTTAGAGTGGATACATGTAACTGAACCAGAGAGTTTATTGAACAGCCAGATAACGGCTTCTTTAAATAGAGGAAAAATGTTAAATAGAGGATCGAAAAAGTTTGTTTGAATTTTGAAGGATTGGAAGACACTTCGTGTCACTATTCATTCTCTTAGAGATGAAATAGAAGGGGGGGAAATGTGAAATAGAGGATTGATCCCAGCAACGGAGCTTAGCACTACCTGTTCACCTCATCTATTAACTATATGTATGTGCAAAGTTTTTAGAAACACTATAATCATTGTAGTTAACTATGCATATCAAATTTTTATCAACCATATTACCTTCAGCATTATACTAATTTCTTATCTGAAAGACCTGCAATAAGGAACAAGAAGCTAAAATTTTGGTCGGGTTTACAACAATCTCGAAAAAAACCCCAAATCAACCAAAAAAATGAACAATAAAAGCTTAATACATTTAATTATTAAACCAACGAACATGACCGAGCGTGCGTAGCACGTTGCTAAAAACCTAGTCTCCTTAACCTGCAATTTTGTTTACTCCCTTCACATTCTCCACTGATCTCTCTCTCTCTCTCTCTCTCTCTCTCTCTCTCTCTCTCTCTCTCTCTCTCTCTCTCTCTCTCTCTCTCGTGCCATGGCTTCTCAGTTGGTAACCAATCTTCTCCTCCTAGTCATTTCTCTGGACAGGACAATACCTTTAGTGGGAGGGGAAGCAACAACATGGTGCGCGGAGAGGAGCGACACGAGCGAGCTGGCTTTGCAAGTGGCGCTCGGCTACTCGGCTATGCATGGGTGTGTTTTCTTTCTCTTTTTGGGTTTGCAAATTTGTTTGAGAGCAATTGCAAGACGTGGGGCTTTTTTTTGGCTTTTTAAAAGTAGAAAAGTAGGAATGAGAATTTGAAGGCCTGTGGGGGATCAAATACATTTGCATAGGATATTGATAGATAGATAGATAAGGGAAGCAGTTTTCCTCTGGAGAGGGGTTACATGGTTCAAAAGTAGGGTCGGCCTAAGGGTAAGCCCAGCAACCCTCTGGGGTTGAGTGAATAGTTATTTATTCCCTCAATTTTCCTCTTGCTAGTTCTTTTGCCTTAACATGTATATCTATTCTATATAATATCTCCTTAACCTGCAAGTTTGTTTACTCCCTTCACATTCTCCACTGATATCTCTCTCTCTCTCTCTCTCTCTCTCTCTCTCTCTCTCTCTCTCTCTCTCTCTCTCTCTCTCTCCATGGCTTCTCTGTTGGTAACCAATCTCCTCCTTCTTCTGGTCATTTCTTTGGCCACCAAGAACAGGACAATACCTGTAGTGGGAGGGGAAGCAACAACGTGGTGAGTGGCGAGGAGCGACACGAGCGAGTTGGCTTTGCAAATAGGGCTCGACTATGCGTGTGGTTCCGTAGCCAACTGCGATCCAATTCAGCCATCGGGACTGTGTTATCTTCTAAACACGGTGCAGTCTCACGCTTCATATGTATTGAATTCCTATTACCAGCGGAAGGCCAATGCTCCCAACAGCTGTGACTTCAATGGAACCGCAACCACTACCAACACCGACCAGAGTTTGTATCCCCCCTCCACTTTCTCTCTATATTGTTAATTAAGGTCCGACACTGCTCATTGTTTGTTGTTTTGTGTCCATTTGATAGGTTATGATTTTTGTGTTTATCCATCGTCTCCAAGGTTCGTACACCCCTTATAGTTTTCTTTCCTTGTAGTTTCTTAACAATTTTGATTTCATTGAATAATGCTACATAATATAAATTGAAAAAACTAAATGCCATCAATTTTCCTTGTAATTTATCTTTGGTCTCCATCGCCAATGAAAACCAACAAACAAATTAGGACAGGAATATATATAATTACAATTGCCCTTGTATCTGGCATATCAATTCATAATGCTTGTTTGTCGCTATTCTTATCACAACTACTTAACTGTTCTTAGTTTTCTCCCAATTCCAGCACGGCAGGAAGCACTAGTAGCACAACTTTTCTCGGCAACGGTTGGGGCAAAACAATCGTCACCGCCGACGGGATATGTAGTGATTTATACTGCAGTACCAGCTCGGCAACTCTACATGAGTTTCCAAAATATCTCTCTCTCTCAAAAATAAGATTATAAGAAACAAGAAAATAGTTATACTACTAGTCAACAGAGAATTAATCTGAGAAATAAGAAAATATCATTAATGACAATAACTTGTTATTGAATTTGAGATGCGTGTGATCATTGCCTTAAAACGGTTCAAACATATTGCTCCGGGTCCAAGATACAACTTTTTTTAATACCCACAAGGCTTCCTCCCGGATCCGGTACCATATTATATGAAGATATTAACAATCACAAACCAAAAATCCTTGTAGGAAACAAGTATAGTTATTGATGTGAACATACATATGGTACATAACCTTTTCAAAAAAATAATGCTACTAACAGATTGGCACAAAGCCTCAATTAGCTAGCGCCTCCCCCTTAGGCTTTATCATTTTTCTTTCACACAACGTTGCATTTAGTCTAAAATTTACTTAAAAGAGATTTATTTTACATATATTCGGAACGACATAAGCACGGGTATTGCACAAACATGACACGACACAAGCACGGGTATTGCACAAACATGACACGACACAAGCACATGTATTGCACAGACACGGCACGACACGAGCACGGGTATTGTACAGACACGGCACGACACAAGCACGGGTATTGCACAGACACGGCACGACACAAGCACGGGTATTGCACAGACACGGCACGACGCACGTACCACTGGCAGCTGCTGCATGATTTTTGTCAGCGGTGATAAGTAATACCTTGATTTTTATATACTTTATTAAGAAAATGAATCGAATTTAGGCTAAGATGGATGGGAGATGCATGATTTGCATGTCCGCTTTAGAAGGCGAGGACCCCGAAAATGGATGCCCTATTCCACTTGGATGTCTTTGGATGGGAGATCTCGGACTGCTAATTTTCTAAATGCACACTAGCATCTAGCATTACCATATATAAATTAATAATGCATTGGAATAGGTTGAATCCTATGAATATAAGAAATTGCAAAGGTGAAATACTAGTCAAATTATATTAGTAGGACTGATCTTATTGTGTCTTGAAATAGGAAACAAATCAAACTCTTCAGACACTATCAAAATCACCCATGGGAGAATCGCTAGTGCATTTCCAAATATATACAAGGTCACTCACTGTAGAGTTGGCATTCGCGTTCTCCTCTGGCAAGTAAAGCACATTTTTGTGCTTTAAATTCAAATTGATAAAAGAAGGAGAATATTGAAGAACTATCCACTGCAACCTCATACTTATCTGCAACGGCTACTGTATTTTCCACTGTTAAATGTGACGACATGAAGCCGTTGCCATAGACCCCTACAATTAATATAGGTTAAATAAGTGCATTCATCAAAATACATTAATCTTGAGGAAAATAGGTTGAATGTGTCAAACGATATTTGACCCAGTGTTGCAATATATCTCATTTTTTGAGATAAAAATGTCTCAAAATCACATCAAACAATATTTAATCTATGTGAGTTCTAGCATAATTAGTGTTCTTGACAAGTTATAAGAAATTGAATGCTATCGGATATCAAGGTGAGCCCACCAAAAGTCCAAATAGAGAACTCGACCAGCGGGTCTATCTCGAGATTTGCTCTTCTCATACCTGGCCACTACCTTGATCACTCCACCCACCCTCACGAGTGTGATCGTTGGATCTGGCTCCGGCATTTTTGGTTCCTTGCGGCTTTTTGGTTTTTTCTGTTGTATTTTGTTTTTGTTGTTTGTACTTTGGACCGGTAGTGTCCTTTTTATTAATATATATGCTATGTTTCTGTTTTGATCAAAAAAAAAATGGAGAACTCGACCCGTCAGTTCATTTAAAAGACCGGGGAAGATCAAGCTCCATGTACAAATCGCTATTAATGTGAGCAATTTATTGAGCCAACATGCATTGCCAATTTGACATTACAGTTAACGTTGATGAATTAGTTCAATTTTCATTTGTGAAAGCTATCGTCCGATGTGCATCATATTTGTCATGTGAATGTGAACACAACATAAAAAACCACTTTACTTCAAACGCTTTTTAGATAAAAGTGGAAATTGCTTTCCCCCTTGCATACAACCGCCGGCCCCACCCGCTCTTCCGAAAATACCCCCGTAACCTGCGCCCTAAAAGTATCCCAACTCCATTTTCTGTTATTTCTCCTTTATTTACTAATAATCTTTATATCTTTTTTCTCTTTTATTTATTTAATATTATTTAAGTTCCGACTTTCAATCCGGATGAATTAGTGCAAAGATCTTTTTTTTTATCATTTTATCTTTAATGTTATAATGAATTTTTGGCTCTAAGGCCTTTCAACGACCACCCTAAGGCTCCTTATTTAGTTTCAAATCTCTCTTAGGGTGCTCATTGAAAGGTTTAGAGCCAAAAATTCATTACAACCATTTAGAATGAAATGATAAGAAAAATAAGATTTTAGCACCGGTTCAAACGAATTGAAAATCAAAATATTTATTTTTTTACATAGTTTATATATTAAAAAATATAGTTAAAAAATTAAATGTTTCAATTTTCAATCTGTTTGAACCGGTGCGAAGATCTTATTTTTCTGATTATTTTATCTTAAATGGTCATAATAGATTTTTGGCTCTTCGGCCTTTCAATGGGCACCCTTAGAGAGCCCTAAAGCTAAATATGGAATTAAGTGCTCGTTGAAAGGCCTTAGAGCAAAAAATTCATTACGACCATTTAAGATTAAATGATGAAAAGTAAGACTTTCGCATCGGTTCAACTGAATTGAAAATTGGAGCAATATATAAACGATGTATTTATTCCGTTTGAACTAGAAATGTTCCAATTTCATAGATAAACGGTGTATTTTTTTTTCATTATTCATTGTTAAGACAAATTAAAATAATATAAAGTTTTTAGGCCCCATTCTCTTGAACTTAACTTAAATCTGAAAATTGTCCTTATTTGAAAAAAAAATTTTGCATTTATTAGTTTTGCCCCAAACTTTTGTAAGTTATTGATTCGTGAAGAATCGGAAAAGTAATTTTTTTTACTTTTACCCAAGTATTTTGCTAAAAAGTGATTATTTCTCAAAATACTTGGGTAAAAGTAAAAAAAAAAAATTATATTTCTCCAATTCTTCTCGTCCAGACGAATCAATAACGCAAAACTAACAAATGCGGAAAAAAATTCAAATAAGGACAAAGTTTCCAAATTTAAGTTAAGTTCAAGAGAACGGAGCCTTAAATATAAAGGCAAATTTAAATGTAAAAAACATAATTTAGTTGAAAATATTATTTGAGTTAACCAAATTAAAATTCAATAAGTAATTAAATATGGTTGAGTTAACATAATTATTTGCGTTAACCAAAAAACATAATTCAATAAGTAATTAAACATAGAACTAAGGAATTAAAAAAAATTAGTTAAAAGGGTGAGAGTTGGGGGCATTTTGGTCTTCTTGGCGAGAGCGAGGGGGGCAGTGTCAGGGGTGGAAAAAGCAGCTCTCAACAAAAATATGGTTGTTAGAAAGTCGAGATAGGTGCATCTCTTTTTTTGAGCAGATAAAACATCAAAATCAGAGCTTATGATCAAGATTGAAAGACATTTCAAATTGGAACCACTTATGGTTTTTTTTCCAAATATTTGTACTTTTTTTTATTCTTTTGATATGATTAGCCCTTTTTCTCATTTTTCTTTTAGTTTGTAGGGTATTAGATCGAATTATATGAAAGAGGCAATTAGAGGAAAAAGGAGAAATGGAATTTGGCAAAATGGAAAACCGCAAAGAAAACCCATACTTTTTTGAAGTGCTTTTTATATATAAAAAAAATAATTGGTACTCTTATATTAAAAGAAACCTAAAAGAATATATCTGAAATAAGAGTACTGTAAAATTAAAGCTATGTGTTTAAACGGCACTAAGAGGGGATAAATATATAATTAGCGTACGATATGTATCCCATTGATATATTAGTGATGAGTTTAACAATACCACGTGACTCGTGGTAGTTGTGGAATTACAAATCGACAGGCATTTAATTCGGCTTGTTAAAAATTTGTTAATTCGGCTACAGTTTTATTTATGTCATTTTGAACGATTCTCATTTTCGCAGTGAACAATGCCGGTCCTTTCTCTTAGCATTATGGTTTGATTATCTGATCGAGGTTGGCAGGTGTCAGTCTCATTCAAACCAGTTGTTGAGCCATCTCTGTTTGAAGGACCATTATACATGGACGAAAGAGTACCTCCAGTTCAAGGTTGCAATTCTATATCCATTCATGATTGACCCAGTAGCAAGAGCGAATTTGCGCCTGCAATATGACAGGGTTCGATACCCTCTAGAAGCAAAATCATGATTTAAGTGGGGAGCCATAGCATTAGATTGTTGTATTAGTCTCCCCCGAGAATTATTTGTTGTGCGCATAAACTGTTTTGGACATCTCTGTTATAAAAATAAAATAAAAAAAAAGGTTGCATTTGTAATGGTTCCCTAGCTCTCAAGATAGTCATTAAGCTTAAAGCAATATTCAAGCGTGTGGTGTTTATTTAAACTGAAAGCTCACTTGGCATAAGACAATGATTTACCGCACGTATTTGAAACGGACTTGAGAGAATTTGAGGGACTCGTGGAGTTTTCTTAGTGCATCACAGGTCTTAATACTTTTGCTAATTAAATAAATGTCTATTTTATATTGTCCTATGGGTAAATCCAAGTAGAAAATCATTCTGATCTCAGATTAAGGAAAAAATCTTGTCAATGATATTACCTTTGTCTTGTACAAAATGGATGGCCAGAAGTTTTTTTGCCCCGTTAAATTGATTTGTTACATAAACACTAGATATAGTAAAATTCTGATATTCGTAATTTGATTTAATTAAATGAGACTCGTGATAGACGGTAGGAACACCGCAAGTGTTGACTTCGTCGTTGCACTCAGACAAGTATTCGGTAGTTGTAAAGATACAACTGGTGCTATGAAATTGCATTTACCGACAATGGGGCCAGGGCTGGTGCTATGAAATTGAAGAGTTTGTTTCGAAGGAAGAAGTTGATTTTTAGGATGGTGCATTTTTTTCTCTCAAATTTTCATATCGAGGTTTGGCAGGTATGGGTTGTGCTCTTAGTTTCAGTTTTGTCCTTTTGGTTTGCTCGCTTGAGTTTCAGTTTATTTCTGTTGGTCTTAAGTTGTTCTAGTTATTTAGCTTGTTTCAGTTTATCATAGATTAAATGGTTGACATATAAATTCAGGGCGTGTGAGAGCTGCCAAGTGCCAAGAAGCTGACAAAGCATTTCAAGTTGCTCGCACTCCTTCTGCTCCTCCATCGCAGGCTATTCCTTCTGCTCCCCGTCTCGAGCTCGATAGTGATCTTGTCTCCCTTGGCGCTCCTTCTGCTCCTAGATCAAAGGCTATTCCTTCTGCTCCTCCTCTCAAGGTCGACAGTATTCTTGTCACTCTTGCCGATCTGCCGCTCGGAGGTGATTTTGTTGCTGCCGATCCCCCTCTCAGCATTCTTGTTGCTCCTGCCAATCCCCCTATGGAGGTTTCCCCTTTCGCGTCCAATTCCTAGACGAGTTGTAGGTGTTGAAGAAGTTCAAAGGTGGATTGGAAAGAGCCGAAAAGGGCAACGTCGATATGGCTGACGGTAATAAGGGGAGGTTGATCGATGGTTGTTTGGTGATTTTAAGGTTCGTGAACAAGTTTGAGTCAAACCTAAGCAAATTCGGCTCGTTAAATTTTCATTAAGCTCAAATTCGTTTAAAATTTTAACGAACGAACTTCAACATTCTAAAGTTATGCTCAATTTGGCTCGTTTGCAATCCCACTTAAACTAATGGGCAGATATCATCATACGAACCACTTAACTAACCCCTAAGCCATTGTTTTTTGAATTATTCTAATCTTCGCCAAAAATATTTAGGATAATAGGTGAAAGATGTATTAATATTCGAAAAAAATGTGTTAATATTTGTAAAAGTGTATTAATATCCATAAGATATGTATTAATATCTCAACTTGTTTGAAATTATGTGCATATTAGCTTCAGCCTAGTGGACAACTAGGCGAAAATTAGCAAAACTGTTGTTTTTTTAATTATCGACTCCCTAGGAATTTTCTTTCTCTATACTAATACTAATCAAATATTAATAACCACTTTGCACGCACCCCAAACCAATCTTGAAGCCGTGAAATGAATAGCATGGGAAAGGTTTGAAATCGGACACCAATGCCTCGAAGTGTTCTTTATACTATTGGAGGACATGGTAGATCCCACCTCTGTTCCCGCACAACAGAAGAGCCCAGATGTTAACGAAGGTACGACTAAGTGGGCCCTCGAAGTGTTCTTTATACCATATATACGACTAAGTGGGCCCTCTACCATATATATACTACAGTAGGTGATTAACGTTTGATCTACGTCATGACGATAAGGCCAGCGGTAGGTGCTGTGTTTAATGTTTTGGTAAAAAGGAAGATGGGACTCTAATAACCGGATGTTCGGGCAAGTTTGCGCGAATTTTAATTAATGTTGGAGTCCTAAAGGTAACAATGGAATATAATCCCTTATGGCCCCAAGGTCTGAAATGATTGGCCTCCGTAAAATTCAAATATATGATCTCATCATCAAGCGTACTTATTGCTCACTCAAACCGTTTGACAGTTACAATATCCCCTCCCGTTAATAAGAGCCCGTTCCGGTTTCTTAAAAAAGGAAGTTTTATAAAAAGAATGTAATTTCAAGCTCAAAAATCATGCATTTACACAAATAATTTTCCTACCAATATGGATCTTGTTTTTAAACGGTGCAAAAAAAATCATAAAATTATTTTTTATTTTTATTTTATTTGAATTTAAAATTTTAAAAAAAAATACTTTTTCAAAAAGAATGGAAAGTGGAACACCCCCTAAAACTGTTAATGAGTGATGAAGCATGGTTATCTAAAAGTTGCGTGTGACCTTCACAAGGTTACAGTCGCATTTTGTTTCAACTATTATTTTACTACTATTCAAACGTAATCAATACGGTAACTTTTTAAAAAGAAGTTTTTACCATTGGTCAGACAGAAGGGTACTGACGGCCTCGCGGCTCGCCCTTGGAGGTGAGCAGTACACAATAGCGATTCAAACGGATTGAAAATTAAATTACTTAATTTTTAATCATATTTTTTAATATATAAATTGTAGGTTGAAAAATTAAGTATTTCAAATTTCAATCCGTTTGAATGGGTGGAAAGATTTTATTTTTCTGATCATTTAATTCTAAATGATCATAATTAAATTTTGACTCTAGGACTCTCGTTGATTAGCCCTAAGAAAGTCGTACAACCAAACATCTTAGGGCTAACCAATGAGAGTCCTAAAGCAAAAAATTTATTATAACCATTTAGGATAAAATGATCAGAGAAATAGTATCTTTGCACTAATTTAAACCGATTGAAAATTGGAACATTTAATTTTTTCAACCTACAGTTTATATATTAAAAAATTTGATTAAAAAAAACGAAATGTGAAGGATTAAATATGAATTTCATCTACAGTTGTTAGTAAAACTAACTTTTTCAACCTACAGTTTATATATTAAGAATGAATTTTATCAAATTAAAACTGACTTTTTTATTTTGTAATATTATTAAATTAGTACATTTATTCGTAAAATTAAATATTAAGGCTTAAAGTGTGAAAGATTAATTATATTTGTAATTATATATATAACGTAATACATAATTAAGTTTGGGACTGCACAAGGCAAAAGGGTCATTTGACAGTTTTTTACAACATCCACCCTTCCTTAATTATACCCCATATTTATCCTTCATCCAAACCAAGTGCTATTTAATACTATCTCCATAAACACTATATCAATGTGGGT
The DNA here is from genome assembly GCA_014282245.1 of Rhododendron simsii. Taxonomy (NCBI): domain Eukaryota; kingdom Viridiplantae; phylum Streptophyta; class Magnoliopsida; order Ericales; family Ericaceae; genus Rhododendron; species Rhododendron simsii. Next base: position 37,158,990 of record CM024956.1, read on the forward strand.
CATCTTTTATTAACCAACATCCCCTACTATCCAATCCCCCCTTCTTATATAATACCTATTAACCAATACCCCCTACTATCCAATCCCCCTTCTTACATAATACCTCAAAACCTAATTCCGCATCCAAACAAGCCCTAATATGAGAGCTTTATGATCCTTTTATTTTACTATTTCACTATACAATTCATTCATGCTCGTCATCTTTAGCCTCTTTGCAAGTGTATCATAAACCATTTGGAGTAACACTACAGCCACCAAACTCGAAAATGGTGACCGGCCACCGCACACTTGTGGGGCTTACTCCGAACCCCACACGACTAATTCAAGACATTGATTTGTTTGGTTTGTGTTTTGAAATTTTTTTTAAAAATTTGTAGGGGTAATAAGTGGAGAAAGATAGAGAGAGAAATGTTAGAAGAATGGAGAATTTAGGGAGAATTTTTTGAAAAATTCTTTTTGAAGAGGGAAAGGAACAAGGCATCAATAAATTTTTTTAAAAACTGAATAGGACTCGGGAGAAATCATCCATGTTCGATACATGTAGGTGCTTGATTGAAGGTGGGTAGAGTGGAATTTTTAAACGACAATTAAGTGGTTGAATGAAGACGATTATACCCTTAATTTGGTCACGAGTAACACTAACATCAGTAACTTAGATGACCCTTATTCGTGTCTCATATAACTATATTATTAAATGGAAAGTCATTGTTGTAAAATGACATAAAGCTCAAGTGACAAGTTGACAACAAAGATGAGCTGCAACTCCAAACATTTTGAGTTTGAAATTTGACAATCTTTGGGGCCAAGCTGTAAGAGAAAAATCTATTGTAAATTTTTGAGTTCCGATATAGATGGTTTGCCTTTAATTGTACCATGGAGGAGAATTGTTGATGTGCGCAATTAGGTCTAGACACCGTGACCGTCGAAAAAAGGGATCTAAAGTGCTAGAGTTGAAAAGTTCAAAACTTGAGAGTCAGCAGTGACACCTGTATGCCGTAGGGAATGGGAAATCCCACAGCGCAGCCCGCACGGTAGGACAGCCCGCACCGCAAAGGTTATAAGGCGGCTGATTCGGTTATTCATTTTGACGTCAAAGGCTTGAATTTAATCTGAGTTCCTATTGTTGCGAGTCGTTCAATGTTTAGATTAAAATTCGAGTCATCTATCGCCGAAAAAGACAGCGCAAATCTATCCTACCAGGATTGTAAAGCGCCCCGGCCGCCCTACAGAATCCCTCGGTTCAGGCCGTAGATGATCAAGAAAAAACTGTGACACCCGTAGAAAGTGGATTTCCCCCTATCCCAAGTGGAACGAGTCAATGACACGCCTTTTCTTTTGCCGCCGACTGTACACTGAATCATTTCCCAGCAGCCTCCGCCACAATTTGGACATAAAATCCTCGCCTGTTAATACTACTTAGTACTTAATTAGTAGTTAAGTCGTCGTGTAATCGTCTACACCATGCATTATTAGTATTTTATTTGTATACTCGTTATAACGGTTTGTATCGTTTGGTGCATCTTTTCTCCATCATCATACCCTTGTATTACTTTTTTTTCTCTCTTTTCTCCATCGTCTGCACCATGCATTATTAATTTTCGTTTTAGGTTTTTGAAAAGTCAAGGCCGACTCCATGTATCCATAAATTCTTTCATGTTTTATCTCTAGATCTTTTCATCACTATCAAATATTTTTTTTAGCTAGTGTATAAGAGAGATTTTTTGTCCTAGCTTAAACAGACTCTCCGCTATAAAAAAATAGAATTACCCGTAGAATTTGTCAAGACATGTGTAAATTGGCCTGAATGACTTAGGCTCCGTTCCGGAATCTAAAATAAGTCCTTATTTTTTAAGAAGGCAATTTCAAGCTCAAAAATTATAGGTTTATTGAAATCTAAAAATATGCAATATAGATCTTGTTTGGAAGATCTCGATGAGATCTTTTATACGATGCAAAAACAATTGAAAAATTATTTTTCATTTACTTTATTTTTTAGTTTGAAAATGTGAAATAAGCTGCTTATTTTTTAAGAAGATTTCTGGAACGGAGCCTTATTGTAAAAAAATTCCGATTATCCAAATCCTTATCTATTAATCTTGTTTAATAGAATGCTCCGAAATATTTACTTAGCTCCCATTCAATAAAGTTCTTATTTTTTTAAATGCTACTTATTTTTTACATTATGGAATAAATCATTCTATTGTAATATGGAGTATCTTTAATTCAAAAAATAAAGGGAAATGATTTTGCTACTTTCTTTTTTTTAACGTCATTCTCCTACACTAATAGTGACGTTAACAAAAAAAAAAAAAAATACAAAATCAGCAGCCATAAATACTCATTTTAATTAACTGAATGGGGCCTACTGCTTTTTCCTTAAAGTATTCATTTAATAGTACTGCAAAAAAGGCGCTACTTCTACCACTCTCCTCCACTGTTCAATTTCCGTAAGGTAAAAAAACAAAAATACTAGTAACAAAGACCACAACGATTGGTCCTTTCATCTCCATCAGCACGCACACTCGTACTCTCTCTCTCTCTCTCTCTCTCTCTCTCTCTCTCTCTCTGCATAATTTTTCTGCTTTGCTTCAGACAGAGCTCTCTTTTTCTCAATTGCAGTACTTGACTAATCGTCTACTTGGATTGCTTTGAGTTAGATTGGAGCTATTGATGTTTGGAAGATAGGTAAAGTGTTCTTAGGTGTTTGTGGAGATGGAAAGTATCGTACCAGGACGGCTCGTAGGCTGGGAAATTCATGGCTTCCGTACAATGGATGGTGCGTACGGTTCACGGAGTAGCTCTTGTTTTGAATTAATTTGCTGTGGTTTTCTGTTAATATTTTGCGAAATTCCATGTTTTCAGTCTGTTTGGTGACATGGTAGGTTTGAACTAGTTTTTTTTTTTTTTTTGTAATCCGAAATTTTATTAAGAGCACAAACAAATACAAAGACTACTTCCAAATTTACAAGTAGAAACCAAGAAAACAAATAAACCCCTACCTACCAATAGAAAAAAAAGGAATTGATGAACTAGCTCGGTTTGAACTTTGAACTAGCTTGTTATAATTATGGAAGGGAGAAGTAGCTTGTTTTTTAGGAAAGTGAAAGTAGTTTTGAACTAGCTTGGTTTGTTTTTGTTTTGTTTTGTTTTTATCTGGGTGTACTGGCAGCTTGCGCGCACCTCGATCTTGGGCCCTAAAATTGACGACGGAGCGAACCTTTTATGGCCCCAAGGTCTGGAACTTTTGGCTTTTGTGATATTCGACCTTGTGACTTCATGGGAGCAAGCCCTTTGGTTACTGTCTCATGCCCACTCAGCCATACCCATGGGGGTTATGAACTAGCTTGTTTTGAGGAAAGTGAAGTAGTTTAGAACTGGCTTGTTACTATGGAAAGTGGAGTTTATTATGCTTAGTTTGCTAGTTTTGAACTAGCTTCTACTACTATTTAGGAAAGTAAAGTTTATTTTGGTTAGTTTGCTAGCTTTGAACTAGCTTGATAAAGGAAATTGGAGTTTGTTATGCTTAGTCTGCCAGTTTTGGCTTGGTTATGTACTGATGTGCTGGAATGAGGAAGTGCGATGGATGGTTGGTCGGCGCTATGCTCTTCCCCACGCGTTTATACCATTCTTACGGCCTGTTTTTTTTTTTTAATCCAAGAACATCATTCAGCTGTTGATTGTGCTGGGTTTTTTTTTTGGTGGGGTTTTCTTCCTACCTCAAACACGATTTTAGCAGAATGATAGGTAAAATCATGGTTACCTAGAACACAGATTGTTCCAGTTTGCATAACGGGAATGGGAACATGGTTTGCCACATGCCCTAAACATGGTGCAATAAGGTAGGCTATACCTTATAACAGTTAAATGTCTATCTTTTAGATGATAAACATGTGATAAAACAACATACTTTTGATGTTATTCATAGAAAACGCCTAGGCACTAGTATTTTACCATTTTCTTACACTTTGTCTTGCAAGGCTATGCTCTTTCTAAACTTCTATTGAACTGAAGAGGAAAAACTGTGTGATTGCCTGAGGTCGCTACATTTATCGTCTTGGAGCGGGATTGTACCATGTTCACAATGTGCATTGTAAATCACAGAGGTTTTAGTGTTTTTTGGTGATATTTTTGCTGTTTGGTCATTGTTTCTCATTTGGAAGTTGATTGGCGGGTATGGAGATTGGGTGGGTTCTGGCCTTAAGGCCACGGTTTTTCCGGTAATGTGCTCAAAGCTGGCTTGTCCTCATCGGTTGTCTGTATTGGCTTCATGTGACTCAGTCGAGGATTACCTTTCCCTCCGTCATAGCTTTAGTCAGTTACAATGTTAGTGATGCCTAAACAGACTGGTAGCATAGCTTGGTAAGATGTATTCTCCTTTTGAGTGTTTGGAAAAAAGGTTTTGCACATAGGAGTTAGGATGTATATGTTTCCTACATGTTGCTTTATCCATGATGTTCTTGTATTCGCTTTAGGATGTATTGTTGATTGTGGCGGTGGTTTCTCTCTTTTTATTTGCTAAATATCTTCAATAAACAGAAAACATACAAGAAATGGAAAAATTCAAAAGAGAAGATGGAAGCAAAACAAAGGGTTGACTGGGCAATGTATTTGAGGACGTAAAATCTACTATAAAGAAAAAAGGAAAAACTAAGTGTTGGGGTGGATCTTATGGTGCAGTAAACTATATGTCTAATGATGGAAACAGTTTTCGTGTTTACTACTAGACTATGAGATCACGATTCTGTTTCAGCAGCGACAGGTTGAGCTGATAAAATCTGGCAACCGAATACAGCTGGTAGTTCAATTTACTCTTTGAGGTGCTAGAGAAGAAGGGGTTTGTGCTTGCTATATCTTTCTTACGTTTTGCAGGATATAAATTTTAATATATTGGTAGGGTAAAAACCTTGCAAATGGAGTTGATGATTTGCACATACAAGGTTTTCTTGGCTAATGCACATTTTCTTGCTGCATTGTAGCAACTGAAATTTACCAATGTAGAGAGGCAAAATTAGATTCATATAGCTATACTAAGTCAACAGTTCAGAAACTTTTGGGAAACTAGGCCTAAGATCTCATTGATTTCCCGCCATGTTTGCTCATATTGCTTGTGTTGTCTTCAAAGTTTATAATCCAAATGAACTAAACGATTATTTGGTGCTGTTACTAGGTTTTGATCTAATACTACAGTTCTACATTATTTTTTGCCACATTTCATGATTATAACTAAGCTACGGTTATACTTATTTAATGGACAGATTTGGATTTTGGCAGCATCAAGGAGGAAGCAAAGTCAAGATGGTTGCGACCAAACGAGATTCAAGCCATATTGTGTAATTATAAATATTTCACCATCAATGTCAAGCCAGTGAACATGCCAAAAAGTAATTACAGTTGATTGTAGCGTGAATGCACATACTAGTAGTTAATCCGATCTCCTCCCTTTTAAGTGGACAATGTGTTGCACTTTGTGTACTGCATTGGAAACAAAATATGAAAATCTATAGCTCCCAAGGTTGCTTAGTAGTAGAAAATGGTTTCTTGATCGTTATTTTGTTTGGCATATTTTTAGGTGGTACAATTGTGTTCTTTGACCGTAAAATGCTCAGAAACTTTCGTAAAGATGGTCATAACTGGAAGAAAAAAAATGATGGGAAGACTGTTAAAGAAGCTCATGAACACTTGAAGGTAAGTTTTCAGATTGGTAAGATGTTTAGCTGGCATGATAAGCTTTATCCTGTGATTAATGGTAGCAAAAGAAGCCAATGTGCTCCTCTTGGACATATTTTGTCGGTAAATAAATTGCATGGGCTTGGATTGATAAAATTTTGCTCATTTCTAATATTTACTCACATAGATGCATTGTGGCTTGTGAGTCCATAATTGGCCTTGGGTAGAACAGAGGGCAGAAATGGATGTGTGCTTCAAAACCAAATTGTTTATATTAATATTTGTTTAGTTTTTTGCAATGACTACTTGGTTAGTAGTCCCACTGACTTTGCAAATTAACGTCCATTTATGCTTCTTGCTGAGGAATGACGTGTGCTTCCACACTTTTTCTAGATTCTAGCACCCATCATCTATCACATGAGAAAGAAGACCCTCATGAGTGGCCATAAATTGTGCTGAGAGTGTCCACAGAGTATTGGGAGAGTGTCCTTGCGTGTTCCTTGAGTGTCCAAAGGAAAAAAGTTAAGAAAAATGCAGGACACTTCTGATTTGAGTGTCGAGCACATGTCTAGAGATTCTCGATGTCCGCCAAGTGTCTGACTCCAGTATGTCACCTCCGGCGAAGTGTCCATGCTACATAGATGATACATTTTACAACTAGAGTTATTCAGTATAAGTATTTGATAAATATATCAGGTAAAAGCAAGGGGACAAGTGTATCAGTTAAATACAAACTCTCAATGTTCTCAATGCTATCTTGGCTGTTCAGAATTTGTTTCTGATTTTAGGTTTGCGAGCTGGTACTGAGCTGGTTTCTTCTGTTACTGTTACTAGTTTTCAGAACCACATCAGTTAATACCTCTATTAGTCAACCTTAGTTCTCTTGCATAGAGGATGAGGAGGACAAAGCTAGGACACGGAATAGCAATCTTGAAGAACAACCTTAGATCTCTTGCTTTCTGTTGGTCTATATTGGAATTTGTCCCACATCGGTTAATTATCTCCTCCAAAACTAGTATATGAGCCTGGGCGGCCTCTCCACTCTTTGCCAATTGGTTTGGAGTTGGATGCTTTAACATGGTATCAAAGCTAGATTTTCGGAAGCTTTCCCCTTTGTTTGTGCCATAGTTGCACTATATTTCATTGTGATCCGTGTGTTATGGATCCTTTGTTTATCTCTCCACGTGCGAGTCGGGGGTCGCACGTGCGGGGGAGTGTTGGGATTTGTCCCACATCGGTTAATTATCTCCTCCAAAACTAGTATATGAGCCTGGGCGGCCTGTCCAATCTTTGCCAATTGGTTTGGAGTTGGATGCTTTAACAGTCTATCATATCTGTCTTGTCTTATATCTTGTTACAACTTACAGGGGGCTATCTTTGCTCCCTGTGGATGCGTTCTTTTTCTGTTTTGTTTTATTTGTTCCTTCATTACTGTTGCATGTGTTAGTTACAAACTTCAGGGAGCGTGTTTATCCTGGAGGAACAAGTTTCTCTTCCTGTTCCCTCTCTAAACCAATAACAAAAACGAAAGTTCTGCTAATGAATTTTCTAGGTTCTGAAACATTTGTCATCTGTGTACTAAACACAAAATTAGCAAGTGATACTATTGTATTGAACCGATTAATTTGTTCTAAAATTGGTTATGGATCTTATGTCTACTTCCCTTGAATGTAACTTTCCATCCATAAAACTGCCAATCCACTCCTTTTTCTATTAATTACAGGTCGGTAACGAAGAAAGGATTCATGTATATTATGCTCGGGGTGAAGATAACCCAACCTTTGTTCGTAGATGTTACTGGCTACTTGACAAGTATGAAATGATGGTTAAGCTAAAATAGTTTCATGAATCTCCTTTCCTACTTTTCCATGTATTACCAATATGATGAAAAATACTTGGCACGGCATATGGATAATGGTTGCCCAAGGTAAATTTAACTTTTCTTTGTTGAAATTTCGTTTTAGGACGCTGGAACACATAGTCCTTGTCCATTATCGTGAAACCCAAGAGGTTAGTCTCAATACCTTATTGTAACTCTCTACCTCTATACCTGTACTTGTGGGTAGAAGTGTGGAATTCACCCAAGAGGTTGTCGATAATCAAACTAGTACAAGAATTATGTTGAAATGGATATGCATACCTGCACTTGTGAGTAAGAAATATGGACTTCGCCCAAGAGGTTATCAATAATCAAACTAGTACAAGAATTATGTTGAAATGGATGTGAACTGACTGATCTCAACTCAAAGCATTGGTTTAAGCAAACATTTGATAACCAGAAAGAGGAAAGCCTACAGTGAAGTTCGTAATGTATTTAACCATAACCAGAAAGAGTCCCTCCGTTCCCTTTTGTTTTCCATATCGACAATCCACCTGTAAGTTCTTAACCTGGACACCCAAAGAAATCAGCAACCTTTTGATGGCATAAATGAGAAGATACATTTCTAAATTAAAAATATCTGTAAGCTGATCCCTATGATGAATGATCTGTCTTTCATTTTCTCGTTAACTTTTTGACTTATCTATTGGTATTTAATGGGCTGTGGTTGATTGTGACTCAGTCGCAGGATTCTCCTGCCACACCTGTGAATTCAAATTCTAGTTCAGCCCTCTCAGATCCATCTGCTTCGTTGGTATTATCAGAAGAAACTGATTCTGGTTATGATCCTGGATATTACACTGCTGAGAAAGCACAATTAGGTGATGGTAATGGAACTTCTACCAATCCAACTCTATTACGTGGTTCGTGACGATGGGCTTATTTCAGTTTATAGTTATGAGTTTATGTTGTTAAAGGATTCTTAGAACAACTCCTGTCTTCATTTGGATTAAGCGCTTTGTTTTTATTTGTTAAATTTGTTGCTGTTCTTACACAATTTTGAGAACACCCAAGTTTTTCAGTGGTGGTTGGACATTGCTGTACTGTCTTCTAATTTTTCTCCTATTGGCTCGACAGAGTCAGATGACAGCATCATCCTCAAAGACCATGAAATCAAACTTCACGAGATCAACACACTGGAATGGGAAGAGCTTTTGGTGCCAGATTCCAAGTTTACTGGGCCTGTCCAAGGTGGGTGTTTACTTGATGCTGAAACCATTGGCCTTGCATCTTTGTAAGTACTTTTTTTTACTCTCTCTAGTTCTTTTGGCAGGAAAAAATGAGCAGCCGAATCAATTTGGTACAAATGGACTCACGAGTAATGTAAAGCTCTCTCTCTCTCTCTCTCTCTCTCTCTCTCTCTCTCTCTCTCATATGTATACTAGCGTTTGCTCGTGCCTGAAGGCACGGCGCAACGTGAGATCTATTTAGTGGCAATTGTACAATTAATATTGTTTGAGAGAGAGAGAGGGAGAGCCGTAGGATTTATGGAGCAAATCAATGGCTTGGTTTTATAGGGAGATAAGATTCAAAAACCCTTCTCCCTTATTATGTAGATATATGGATCTTATTGTTGTTGATCAATAGCTTGATATATACTATTGGGCCCATCTATATAATAAGGGAGGACGGTTTTTGAATCTTATATTCTACATAAATCCTGACCATTAATTTGCCCTATAAATCCTACGGCTCTCCCTCTCTCTATCTCTCAAACAGTAGTAATTGCACAATTACCACTAATCAGATCTTATGTTTAAAATTGAGATCACTCTCTCTCTCTCTCTCACACACACACACACACCTTCTTCTAGCTCTTTGCTCCTAGCCGACACCTCCCTGTGATTTTCTTTGAGACCGAACACCCTTTGAGAACGAACTCTCCTTTAGATCAATTTTGGTCACGAATCCAATCAATGACTCCTCTCTCTCTGTAATTTCAATCACGAAGCAAGTCTATTTTAGGCTCTCTCTCTCTTGAATACACACACTCTCAATGGCAACCGATTCGAAACCAGATTGACGCCATTTTTTTCTTAGTTTAAATGGCTATTTCGATTACAAAGCTCCCCCCATTGTCCAATCTGTAATAGAATTGTCTACCTTTGGGTCGAGATTTGATTTTGCAATGATTCCTTCCCCCCAAAAAAAAATAATAATAATAATAACCAAACGTTCCATATTCTCTTTGTGTGTGTGCTATTTTGAAATTTTGAACGACCCCTCGATGTTACATGAACAGGTTGATACTTTGTTCACGGTTATAGTGTTGATTTGTACGTGTGTTGATTGTTCGATCCGCTTCTTCGGGCACGAGCATGCACTAAAAGAAATCTGTTTGAACTTAATTTAAATCAATTTCGTTGGTAGGGGTGGCCAATAGTTTCTTAATTCATTTTATTTATATTCAAAATGTGATGCGCCGTGCCTTCAGGCACGGGCAAACCCTAGTTTTCTAACGACTTAAGCCTTTTGGACAATTGGTAACTTGACACATAGACCCTTTTTCTTTCCCTGTACTTTAGATGCACTGATAGTTTTTTATTTGAAATTTTGTGCGACACAGTTGGATCTTACAGCAAGTACATGATAAAGTTTCTCTAGATGTTGAGCTAATTTCTTTTGTTAGCCTTTAAGGGGTTTTTTTTTTCCTCCCCTTTTTGTGGTTAAAATTGAAATAAATGTAGCTAAGGGATCATTGGGGAACTGGATTAATGATATTTAGATCGAGTACCTGGGCTTTTGGCAATGGAATTAGATGCGAGAACTCTAAAATCTGTTGTTTGCTTTTCTGGAAGAAGGTATAAAACGGAAGAAGTATCTCAGTTCATATTTGGTCCCTGGTGTATGAGGACGAAAATTGAAGAGTGAAGAAAGAAAATCCCCCGATTGATAAAAAAGGAAGAAAATCCGCTAATTGTCTTTAGTATTCAGTTTCTAACGATTGTCAGAGAACCCCTGTAGTGAAGGGCAGGAGTTCAAGCTGCAAGTTTTCTCTATTCTGTAGAGATCCTCTGTTCTAAACAGAGAGTAATATGCCTCTGACGTGATAACAGCATGGTATAGTTTCGAAAGCATGACTTTGGCAGTATTAGCAGGGTACATCTCTGAGTTGTCAATAGTCTGTCGATCTTTATGCCACTATTTTGTGTTCGGGTTGGCATAGCGCAGCTGATGTTTTTTATCATCGAGATTCAACTTCAATATGCACGCTTCCTTCCGCTTCTTTGTCTATTTCTCATTAATTCTTCTTCAAAGTAGTTTCCTGACTTGTCATTGCAGTCTAGCCTGAGTGATGCATCTATCTACATGAACCTGATCCACTAAACTTACTGGCCCATTATAATGTTTGAATCCCAAATTGTTGTTGAACATAATCACCTCATTGTTGCTTCTTTCTGATAAGACAGCATAACTAGCAATGATTTATCTTTGGTTATTGCAGGTTGCCATCCAGTCAGCCGATGAATTACTGACGGAAAATTCTTTTGGAAGTCTCACTGAGCCAGTTTCCCGGAGTAACTACATTCAATTCAACACGCCGGACAATCTTTTCCTTCAGGGTATAGAAGGTCAAACTGATTCAAGTTTCCAGAGAAAGGATTCTCAACTGGTTACAGTGGGAACTGGTGATTCTTTAGGCGTTCTAGGCAACGATGGTTTGCAAACTCAAGACAGTTTCGGGAGGTGGATGAACTACATCATGTCTGATTCACCAGGATCAGTGGATGATCCGCATCTCGAATCTTCAATTCCAATTGGTCAAGAACCGTCTACGTCTCCAATGATGAATCACCCTCAATCATCTGTCCCCAGTGAACTATTCAGCATTACTGATGTGTCTCCTGCGTGGGCTTTTTCAACTGAAGAGACTAAGGTTCTTCCCCATTTGAACAACCATGTTACTGTTGTCATCTCATTTTCTGCTTGATTTTCATATTCCTTGGGACAAGGTTTTTCTATATTGTTGAAATGCTCATCACAGGCGTTTCCTTGTGTTCCTGTCTGCTTCTTTTAGATTCAGTGGCATCATCTTTTACAAGTTAAAGCGTAGGTCTAACTCGATAATAGTTACTCTGGCATGGCATAAACTGTCTTTATTCATTTTCTTCTTGTTGCTTCATTCCAGTTATCGTATATGTGAATTTGTATATCGTGTGGGTGTAAAGAAAACGTTGTTTGTGGATGGGTTTATGAAGTTTCTTAGGGGATACCCAGCAGCATAGGGCGCATATCCCTAATAAAGAGATTCACATTACAGTCTCGTTTAATTACTTATCAGAAAGGTGTTAGAAAAAATTGACTTTTTGCCTTTTGCTTATGTTTCATTATTTATAACAAACTAACGAACTTCAGTATGTGCTTTTTGGCAGATTCTTATCACTGGATTTTTTAATGAAGGGCATCCACAGCTTGATAAATCCAAAATATATTGTGTATGTGGAGATGCATATAACCCTGCTCAAATTGTCCAATCTGGAGTATTCCGTTGTTTTGTTTCACCACACCAAGAGGGATTAGTAAATCTGTATTTGAGTTTTGACGGCCACAGTCCCATCAGCCAAGTTCTAACGTTTGAGTATCGTACTCCGCTGATGCGGGACCCTGTTATTTCTGTGGAAGATAATTCAAAGGCGGAAGAGTTTATAGTTCAGACAAGGCTTGCTCACTTGCTCTTTTCTACTTCTAAGAGCCTTAAAATTTTATCTAGTAAAGTATCACCGAATGCCGTCAAAGAAGCCAAAATCTTTGCTCGTAAAACTTCCGTCATTGCCGATGGTTGGGCACAGGTGATCGAATCAATTCAAAATAACAGAATGACAGTTGAACGAGCAAAAGAAAGCTTCTTCAAGCTTACGCTGAGGAACAAACTCTATGAATGGCTGCTGGAAAGAGTCGTTGACGGGTCTAAAACTTCTGACTACGATGATCAAGGTCAAGGAGTAATCCATTTGTGTGCTATCCTGGATTATACATGGGCTGTCTTACCATATTCGTTCTCGGGCTTATCATTGGACTATCGGGACAAATTTGGATGGACAGCTCTTCATTGGGCTGCATATTACGGAAGGTACAAATAGCTTGTCTGTAATGTTATGTATTCAAAATTCTGATACACTACAATTCACTGTACGTAGGTTCCTAAATACTCACTCTGTCCCACAATGTTATCCCTTCTGGAATGTTCAACTTTTATAAGGGGACATGCATTTTAAGTCACTCAAATTCAAATATAAATGCTTATATTTTTTAATTCAGCAGATCCCTGGTTCCTTCTTTCTCTTTTTTTGAATGTATCTTTTTCGCCATTAATGATATTTTTCCTACATTGCCCCTTTATCCAACTTATAAAAGTATTTATAACCACTTGCAAGTGATAGATTTGGAAAACCAACACACACACACACACGTGTGTGTGTGTGTATATATATACACACTCTGACTTTCCGAGGTAGACATGCAGTGTGTGTGTGTATATATATACACACTCTGACTTTCCGAGGTAGACATGCATTTTGGGACAACCAAATTGGAATTATCGATAAACAAAAGGATGGATGGAGTACAATTCTTGAGACCCGTGAGAATTAGTCTTTCCATGCTCCTTTACATAACCTTGAAGCTTCTATTCTGTAGTCTTGTGTTCTGCTTTTTGTTGTCGATGATACTTATGTACTTCTAACAGTATCTATCTTTTCAGTGAAGGTATAGTCCGCATTATGTGATACCTGCATATTCGTGGCTGATATATTTCTGCTTTTGCTAGATTTTGATTAGTCTCTATTTTCAGGGAGAAAATGGTTGCTGCCCTTCTATCTGCTGGGGCGAAGCCAAACTTGGTGTCTGACCCAACTTCAGAGAACCCAGGCGGATTCATGGCATCTGATCTAGCATCTAAGAACGGTTATGACGGTTTAGCTGGTTATCTTGCAGAAAAGGCTTTAGTGGAACACTTTAAGGATATGACAATAGCTGGAAACGTCAGTGGTTCATTGCAAACTACAACTCCTGAATTAGTCAATTCTGGGAACCTAGATGAAGAGGAGTTGTATCTGAAGGACACTCTGTCAGCTTATCGGACGGCTGCTGATGCAGCAGCACGCATACAGGCTGCATTCAGGGAGCAGTCTTTTAAGCAAAGGACAAAGGCTGTTCAGGTTTCCAGCCAAGAGGATGAAGCACGCACCATAATCGCAGCAATGAAGATCCAACATGCATTTCGGAAGTATGAGACAAAGAAAAAGATAACTGCTGCTGCCCGAATTCAAGATAGGTTCCGTACTTGGAAGATAAGGAAAGATTTTCTCAATAAGCGACGTCAAGCCATCAAAATTCAAGTAAGCCCTCTTGAAATTTCCTGCATGCCAGGGTTGCTATTTTATTTTACAGAACATCAAGCATGAGTTACTATTTTTATTCTGAAAAAGGGATTGTTTGCAAACTATTTTCTACGCACAATGTCAAAATTTATCAAAAGAGTTGTTGTTTTTGTCCAGAATTGATTTTTCTGAAAAATAAAACCGTTGGTCTTGACTTTTACACAATGATAATCACACGGACTTACATTATCTGATCAAAAATAAATAAATTGTACAGGAGATCTAAGCACGAGTTACTATTTTTTGTCTGAAAATGGGATTTGATTGCAAACTATTGTCAATGCACGTTGTCAAGGTTTATCAAAAGTTTGATTGTGCCGGGGATCCATTGCTATGAACAATAAACTAGTGATCTTGACTTTAACAAATGATAGTCAGTGAAGAGTGATTATTTATCAACAAAAAAATAAAAATAAATAGTCAGTGAAGAGTGATCACTCAACTTTTGTCTGATGCAGGCTGTTTTCCGTGGCTATCAAGTCAGGAGACAATATCGGAAGATTATATGGTCAGTTGGAGTTCTTGAAAAAGCAATTTTACGTTGGCGTAAGAAGAAAAGAGGCTTTCGTGGGCTTCAGGTTTGCCCTGATGAAGCTGTGAATGATCAGAAGCAAGAAAGTGAAGTAGAGGACTTCTTCCGAGCCAGCAGGAACCAAGCTGAAGAGCGAGTGGAGAGGGCTGTTGTACGTGTCCAGTCCATGTTTCGGTCAAAGAGAGCACAACAAGACTATCATAGGATGAAAATGGCCCATAATGAAGCAATGGTAGGCAACTTTTTTATCAACTTAATAGTTACCTAAGAAGCACGGACAAATCTACTGGCCTTACGTATCATTCTCTGATCATTGTCGGACACGACACAACCTAAATATGTCAGTTCACAATATATCCTTTGATAGACACACAACTGACACAAGGATACGTTGGGAACACGCGAAGGACACATCAAAATGCAATATTAAAGAGTTGGCCCAGAGGCAAAATTTCTGTGCATGCATTCTTAATGACTGCTGATTTATATCTTCACAAAGTACTATTTGTGTTTTCTATCCTAGTCTGATAGAAGAAAATGTTTCCTTAATCCTTACATGTATCCTATAAGACACGTAATGCTAGATAAATATATCTTATATGGTTTCATCCCATGTATCCATAAGATACGGAATGCTATTTTATAACATACGTTATATTCAATTTATTCGTGCTTCTGATATACTTACAATTGAATCTGCTATGTCACTTAACCAAGTAAACTTTGTTTTTGCGCAGCTGGAGTACAAAGGACTTGTCACTCCTGATTATGCTATGGGATAAGGGATGACTAAAGTTACCCAGATTTCAGGTAATATTTACTCGGAAACTTACTCGGTACTGCACTGACAAAAGAAAAGATCTCAAGGGCAAGTTTGTGTTCTTGGCTGCAACAGGTAGATTTTGTAAATTCCTAGATTGGTGTAGTCCTACTTAGATTTGGCCCTTCTGTGTGTTTTTAAGAAAAGCGAGGCGGCCCTGGTCTGTTTCAGTATCTGTCCTTATGGTTTGGGTACATTCTCTCTTTGATGGTGGTCACTTGGTTAGTGATATCTTCACGAACAAACCTAATCCTAATGTTTCAGGATGATTTCGAACAATTTGTACCATTTGGTCTGTGCTCAAAATTTGGGAAGTAGGATCTTTTCCACGTTAATGGCTGCAAGTATGTCCTGGCTGTTCATTTTTGTTGCTGTTAACTATCAGGCTCTAATGTTTACGAGCCAAGATGCACTGTGTATGATCCCCACAAAATGTTGTGAGTGTATTAGCGCAAGTGGAAAACTCTTCCTAGATTGGCGACACCAAAACGCGAAGAAATGATTGGGTAGGACCGTAGGAGGCTACGAGCCTCGCGAGAGAGATGAGCCCCTTTTCCACCACAAACTGGGTTGGGGCATACACACTTTTCTTGGGTCAGGGTATTGAATAATTTTCCCTATCTGGGGATAGATTTTTTAGAAGCGAACTGCAAAAACCTAACAGAACCAAAAACAAAAAGTGGAGAGAGAGAGAGTCAACTATACGTTCGCTCCAAAAAAGCAAAAAACAAAACAAAGATGTCCAGAAGCTAATAAGGTGGGAGGAGCTGAAAAAGGCTACATACAAAAATATGAACTTCCCAATTTGAAACTATACCCTGTTAATACTTGTTTCCAAAAGAACCTAAAACGGTGGCATCAAAATTCCTATTAGTAGATAAGGAAATCTGATTGTTCCTTCATTCTTCTAATTAAAGGTATTGTGAAAGCCATTTAAATCCCTCACCATATCCCATCTTTCTCACAATGCTGCACATGAAAATCTCAAGAGGACGGGCATCAGAGTCGACAAGGTTAATCTTACCCTTACCGGTAGTAACTCCAGTCAAACCCAAGTGATATTCCAACTCATCCTGTGAGGCAGCGTAGGGTATATCGATCTTATTGCCAAGTATGAGAAACGGGACCTCAGCAAGCGACCTGTCTGAAAGGAGGGCATCAAGCTCCATTTTGGACTCTGCAAATCTCTCTCTGTCATAAGCATCGACAAGGTACACGACAGCATCCACCTGCATGATTTTCAAAAAAGAGGATCACATGCCTTGGAAGCTACATTGCAATTTGCTGACCTATTTTCGGATATTAGCAAGAGCCTTGAGAGATTGGAATGACAACAGCAATAACAATAGCAAGATGGAACATTAACTCAAGGTCCCTAAAGGATTTTCTACTAACTCGAAGTTTAGGAGCACCTCGACTAACCCCAGGGCTCGCTAACGACTGAGCAAATCTCTAGTCACCCCAAGGTATTAATTTTGCCGGCGGTGCTCAAGTTCCCTGTTGTTGAAAGCAGAGGGGTAAAAAGTTCAACCCTTCAAAACTTGGATGCATAGGCGTCAATGGACTGAATATGAACAATAAGATTGACAATCACTGAAGATGTAGAGTGAATCTGATCACTAGTCCTCAACCACACTCTCTCCCTTCTTTGAGTGCACGAAGAAGACCGTTAGTTCTAAAGCTCGCATGGATAGATGAACGAATACGAATGTTGGAACATGCAATCTCATGCAATTGCCGCGAATTAAGAACTAAACACGACACATGAACACAGAACACCACCCTGATCTCTGCATAATACAATTTGCACACGCATTGCGTCTAATACATACATGTACCCACATATAAGCATGTACACCAAATACTACTCAAAGTCAAAAGAATTGCAGAATAACAGTACTTAACAAAACCCTAATTGTCACAAGAATTATACCTCAGCATAGTAGTCCTTCCAGACTCTTCGAGCGATCTGATGGCCTCCCAAATCAAAAGCCTTAAACATGATTTTCCCAATACTCAATTCCTCCGATGTCGGATACTGTGTTGGTTGATGCTGTGCCAATTTCTGTCAACATCCCAACAACAACTTACAGAATTAATTAATGATCTTGTTTAAGGTGCCGAAGTATTCATAATACAAAGAAGAACCACATGTTGTAGCTCAATGCAGAGCAAATAAGAGTTAAAAGAAACAGAGAGTATATACCACATGCAAATTCTACGTCCGTCCAAATTTTTTCGGGTCAAAAAAATTTGATCTTAATCAATCAATCGTCTCAATGAACAGAATTTAAAAACTAAAAAATTACTACCAAAATCTCCAATAGGTTTACTAAAGGTGAAAAAAAGGTTGAACTTTTTTCAACATCAATCTATAATTAATCCTATTTTTCATGTAAACTGAATAAAAGTCACTGAACATCGATAACGTCTACTCATTACTTCTACAAAAAATTACTTAATTTTGTCCAAACACAACCTAGGTCTTGTTGTGCCTCCGGGTTAATCACACACTAATATGCGAAAAAACAGGTTATGGAAAATCCCCTAACTGCACATACGTTCATGTTCATGTAGAGAGAGAGAGAGAGAGAGAGAGAGAGAAAGAACCTCTTCTTTGAGCATGTGAAGCAAGGTGGTCTTTCCGGCATTATCGATACCCAAGAACAAGATCTTGGCCTCTTTCTGCCATAACCCAAGAGACGCCAGAATCCCATAGAACCAATCAACAAGAAACATCTTTATAACAACCAAATTCAACACAAAAATCCCAAAAATCCAATGGCGGAGAATTTCCCACTGAAACAGAAGAAGAGCCAAATTAAACTGTAGATATATGCATGTACCGTACGTGTCTCTATCTATATGTATAATATGCATGAGAGAAAGGGTTTTGCGCAGGGGAAGCTTGTATTTGTGTGGGATTGAAGATCTTTTACCGGCTGGGCCGGTGTGTGTGGGCTGAGTGATTGGCTTGGATGCATGACGTGGATCGATCTGCAACTGGAAATATCCGGTGACTACTACGATTGGTCGCCTCGGGCACGGCCGACAAACCAATCAGAACAGAGCTACTCGAATTAGAGTTCGTGCTCGTTTTGTCAAACAATTGATCGAAGCCAATCTTTGTTACACTATCTAACTACAGTTTTAATATATTTTGAAGCTCGTTAAGCTTTTAAATGAAATTGGAAAAGGCTACTAGTGCTCGACTTGTTTAGTAAATGGTTTTGAAAAAATCAAAATTGCTCGGAATCGGCTAATCTATTGAAAGCATCTTGCAAACTAAGCTTGAACAATTCACCAGCCGGCTTATTTTATCATCCTATCTGTGTCACTACTAGAGCTCATCTCCATATCTCTCATCTCTTCATTCTCCTTCGAACTATCAATTTTTTGGCTTACCCTAGGCCGAATATGATCTTAGCACTTCTCAAAATAAATTCAAATAGCATTTTTTACATAATATTATAAGTTCTTTTGTTTTTGGGTGAAAAACATTCAAAGCCCAGCCCAGCCCACTCAGCTGGCTCAAGTCAGAACACAAGGGCCCAAAACGATGGCATCTTTAGTTCAACCGACCCAAACCCAACTATCGCTAGGGCTCCCCAAGAAATCAGATAAAACACCTTCTTCTCATTTCAAACCCTAACGCCAAAACCCTAACGCCGACTCTCCAGAGCCAAACACCAATCAGGTCTCTCTCTCTCTCTCTCTCTCTCTCTCTCTCTCTCTCTGTATGTTCTGTATTGGCAGTTACAGATGCGTTTATTGGTTTACTGATTCGTGATTTTAACAATTGGGTTTTTGGTATAATAGATGGCGAAGTCGAAGAATCACACGGCTCACAACCAGTCGCACAAGGCTCACCAGAACGGGATCAAGAAGCCCAGGAAGCACCGTCATGCTTCCACCAAAGGGGTATACTTTCTATATACCTACTATACTTACATCTACATGTATAACCCTCGTGTATCCATGTGAATCATGTGTATTTGTTTGAATTTTATAAATGCACAGAAGGATCCCAAGTTCTTGAAAATTAGGGTGGAGTTTTTTTTTCCTCTTCTTGGCAGATTCGTTGGTAGTTGGTAGTTTAGGAAATTTAAAGTTGAGCCGGTTCACGCAGAAGGGGGTTTTCTCTTTATGACAATGATGAAAACTGGACGCCCGGGCACACGCACAGTTATGCAAAAGATGGAAAGAGGAAAATCTTGAATTGAGATTAATCTGGGATTGTTAAAGTAGAAAAGGGGGTAGAAGAAGAAAGAGGAAAATCTTTTTTCCTGCAGTAGTTTAGGAAATTAAATTGGCTTCATAACTGCCTTTCACAGCAAGAGGGGTGCTCTGTTTATGATTGTAATAGATAATTCATATGAAATGTGTGTTTATTTGGGTATTTATGGACAGATGGATCCTAAGTTCTTGAGGAACCAGAGGTACGCGAGGAAGCACAACAAGAAGAGTGGTGAAACAGCCACAGAGGAAGAATAGATGCATCTTCCACCTTCTGAAATGAAGCTCACAGGATTTTCTCTAGTTAGGGTTCTGCTTTAGTAGATTTTGAGCAAGTTTTACTGCACTGTGAGAACAGTTATCAGTTTATTGGCATGGGTTGAATTATACTTGTTATGTATGAGACTATGAGCTAAACCATATTCTGATTTTGTGGGATGTTACTATTGTTGTCTGTCAAGGATCACATTTTTATGAGTTAGTTATTTGAAATTCATTTCTCTTTAGATTTCTGTTCCTCTAGATTTGACTTTTTGCTTAGCTGCATAATGATGCATCTCTTGTAGTTATGAATTTTATTGATAGCTTGTGCAGCTATTATGGGGTATGGGAAGGGTAAATTGTTTCCAACAAAGGGACAGCCACATTCTGGAATGGAGATCATTAGGTTTTCCCTCATTAGGGTTCTATCTAATAGACCGTGAGCTAATTTTTACCCACTGTGAAACACTTTTCGCTGCGTTGTGATGTGATGTGTTTACTTGTTTAGTACAAGTTCATCTATTTCTGATGATGTGTCTGTTCATGATTTACCCTTTGAGTGGTTGAGCAATCATTTTCATTTTGGGCTTGTTATTTGCAATCTATTGCCAGCTACTTTTGTTTTCCTCCTATTTCTGTTTTTGTTCGGCTTCATAAAGATGCATCCCTGTAGTTCTTGCTCTTGCCAATTCATGGATGTTTTATCTTAATTGAGCATAGCTTGCACAGCTTTTATACACGGGACATCCTTAGCAATCCAGGGGACAGCTTACGAATCCTATGTTGTTGTGTAGAATTTCGTGCATTACGAACCAATCGATGGGTTCTTCATTGTTGAAATCGTAGCAGCTCGTATTTGGCTGCCTAATAACTTGGTGCGGATCGTTTATACTCTGTTTAAACTTTGGTGGATGCTTCTTTGGCTGCTGAAAGAGTTAAAGTTAAGCTATGGCCTGTCTGAATCGTATCATCTGGTTTTGTAGATCATGGTGTGGTCGTGTTTCGATGACATGCTCCATTGGATTGCATAAGGTGGCGAGACTTTAGCAAGTCAGTGCCAAAATAGTTTCGCCAAAAGTCATTTTATGGCTTGTTTGTTACAATGTCTAAAAGTTAAAAATACCTTCGGTTATTTGCACTGGTTTCGGAATCTCACTTTTTTAAATGCCGATCTATTGGGGTGGATGATTTGCTGGCAAAGCCAAGGTTTAATGTCAAATTAAGCACAAAAGATGAGAATCATTTTTTGGCATCAATTTTAGGTAATTGGCGAAGAATCGCTTTGTCATTTATTTTGTCAAACTTTGATTTTGATAACATACATATTCATGGGTGGACTTGCTCTTGCTCTTGCAATCCACTTGTCTAAGAAATGGACCAAGAAATGTTCTTTGAATCAACCTTAAAAAGAAATGTTCGGTTTGCTGCAAGGGTTTGAAGAATGCTAGTAATAAGTCGGTTTCGGTGGAATGGTTTTGAGACTGAGAACGGAATAACTATTGCACTTTTATTTAGTGAAACTGAACACTGCCTTGAAACTTGAAAGAAAAAGAATCGTGTTATTTTGAAGACGCACAAGGCAAATAAGCATCAAGTTTTGTTTTGTTTCTTTTCCATATACTATTTATCATTAATGGCAAGTCTTTGTGAAAGAACTCTGATAAGCAAAAAAATAGACCGGCCTAGCTTTGGTCTCTCAGTGCCAGTGTCGACGCAACACGGATGGTACACTAGAAATGATGAGATGGATGCAATATATGACAAACGTGGGGTGTTTTGAGTATGGCTATACATCGGTCTAGATGAAAATTCACCTCTACCATCAATAGGTAGGAAAGGAATTGTAAGCTCGATTTGCCTATGTGGTTGACTGATTTATAGGAAACCTATGTTAGTTCTGGTTACTTTGTTCGATGGGGATTCAATTAGAAGCTCTCTCTCTCTCTCTCTCTCTCTCTCTCTCTCTCTCTCTCTCTCTCTCTCTTATCAGTCAAAACTGCCCATGGGGCTACAAAGCAGACAGAAAAAAATCTGAAAGCAATAAATTAGCTAACAAAAACGGGGGATTAGCCACTCAGTTAGGAGCAAGACTCCCCTTTACTGCCATAGCAGCCACTTGATGAGCAACAGAGTTCGCCGATCTTCTAACCGACTCCAACTTGAGAGAGATAGCTAGTCTGCTATCTGATTCTCTCACCACAGAATTAGCATTCTTGGCACTGGCCCAATAACATGCCTTCCTGATGACCTCAAGCTACCCTTGCAGCAACTGAATTCACTTTGAACTTAAAGAAGAAACCGTCAATTAGCTTCCCGAATTCATCACGGACTACCATTGCTGCTGTTGCCATAGATCCCTTGGCTTGGGACTGCCACATCACAGTTAATCTTAACGCTGCCAGGTAGAGGTTTTCTCCATGCCGTATTGGCAAGAGTGGGAGCATTTTGGCGCAACAAAACCTCTCTCTGAGCAGGACTAATCACTTCAAATTCACAATGAGCTTTGAGGCTCTTAATGACTGTAGACACAGGATCCACATCTGAATGGTTGAAGATTGCTTCGTTTCTTCCCTTCCAAATGAACTATGCTACAAAAGCCACAAGCCCAATCACCTTGGATGCTTCCTTGAGACTAGAACTGTCATCACTTACATTTGAGGTCCAAATCAGAACATATTATTGCACACTCTCCACCATAAATTTCTCACTTTACGGGGAACATTCATTTTCCAAATAACGTTCCACACATGCTTGTTAGGTTTGAAAGAGGATTCAAGTTTATCAACACAAGAACTTGATTTCGCGAAGGCAATTCTATAACCAGATTTCACTGTGTACGTACCTTGAGACTTGAGAGTCGTGGAAGAGAAGGCAGAGCTATTGTGGAAATGGCCGTGATTTCTTCTTCTGAAAGAATCCCTGCATCTTTTCCATGTCCCAGGCTCCCAATCCAGGCTCGATGACATCTGAAACTGTCGAGATTTCACAATCCAGTGGTTTTGTTGACGAGAGTTTAAACCGATGTAAAGAAGGGATCAACTGCTGTCCTGCAGGGTACAAACCTAATTCATACATTTGCTATAATGTGTAGTCTCAGTCACAGTCACTCTCCTTCAATACGCAGGAAAATTCAGAGCTAGATGTTAACGAACAAAAAATGAAGTCCCAGGTTGAAAGCTAAGGAAAACTTTCAAAGTTGCAAGAAAGTGATCTAGTCTGAACCCTCACATATTAAGGTGTGGGGAATGATGTAGCAGAATTTTGGTATTTATCAAAGCAAAACAACTAGAATACGTGTCCCCAACGCTATGGCATTGGATGCTTCACGGATGAGATCTGCAGCGTGCAACCCAAAAATATGAACTTCAAGTATCTCCCAGTGGTCAGGTCTGTATATCAACTGCTGAGGATAATACATTTACTTGGGTCATCAAAACCATGAAATATTCTTCATCTTCAGCCAGAAAGTTCAATAACGATTCATAAGAAGCATAGATGTGCAAGAGGAAATAGAAACATTTTCAGAGGATTAAAATTGTAAAGGAACAACATAGACATTTTGATACCTATTTACGAGTGGAGGGAGACTAATGACAAGGGAAAAATAGCTTTTAATCACCACAAAAACTCGATATAACAAGGGAAACATAACGTGATGATTAGTGACAAGCAGCACAAAGCAGCTCTGCAGAAACATGAACGAATGACTTCTTTTGAGTTACTATCAGTTAAAGCTTAATACTAGTCCATGACAATTGTCTGCTTTTGAAATTTCAATTGAAGCTCAATCAACACAATATACAATAGTTCAATTCAGTCACACTCACAGATGCACAACACACACACACACTGCTACACAACACACACCCATAAAGTCTCTTGAAGCCCTGGAACTTCAACAACATACCCTCCAACTCCATTAGAGAGATCCCTTTCTTTATTTTTTATTTTTTGGTGCAACGGAAAGGATGAGAGATTCCTGTATTGCCTTGAGCTTATAGATTAAGTCATTGATGCTGAAGTCATTCATTCCCCACTTTGTTTTCACCCCAAAAGCTATTCAAATCTTGATAATCTCAATCTCATCCCATTGTGGTTCTGAGTTTTCAAAAAAAAAGAAATTTATTTCATTTTCACCCAAAAAACTATTCGAATCTTGATAATCTCCAGAATCTCATCCCAATGTGGTTCTGCGTTTTCAAAAAAACATCCATTAGCCATGTTGATAGATGCCATATTGCCATACCTATTGGCAATTGTGTTTGAAAAGTCTCATTTCTATCTAGCCATATTCGGGCAAGAGACATTAGCTCTTTTTGTACAAAAGTTACAGAGATTTTCAATTTAAATTCCGTCAATCAACAACAAACCCTGCTCTTGATCTTTACTTCAAATCTCCCTTATATTTCCTCTCTCTATGACTACTACACAGTACTCTCGCCTGAGGTCAACAAGTTGGTGACCCTTTAGCCCGCACGCAACATCTTGTATTTGCTCTGTTGAAGAAGAAAAATAATTTCAAAGATATCCTCTTTGCGCTATGGGTATAAAATTAGAGCTACATGTGAATGCAAACTGGTTAACACGTCCATGAAGCAGAAGCTGCAGAACCATGTGTATGGACGTAGTTTTTAACTACAAAGATTGCATAAACAACAATATGTTGCGGTCATAACTCAATTAGAGAAATAGAGAGCTTTTTCCTAACACACACACATTTGTGGGATACCTAATCGTATCGTAGGATTTTTACAAAAATATAGATACTAAAAGGTTTTGGAGGAGACTATACAAAGGATCGTAGGTTTTTAACAACTATGCTCATATCACCTATTGAGCTCTGTTGTGAGAGAACCGACCACAGTCAAACGATCCAACACTAACAAGACTTCCAAATTCACATATATGGACACTTATCCAAATACTCCGAGATATTCCATAGAGGTACAACTAGAGAAATGAAAATTTATACTAGTAATAGTTTTGGTGACAATAACAAGAATGGAAAAAATCCTAAGTACCGAAAAAGAAGGTAGACCTGAAATACCTGAATTAAATTAGGTAAATGAAATCGATAGCCTCATTTGAATCGTACACAATCCAGACAAAAATTGAGCTTTTGCATATCAAAAACTGTAATGCCAGAATCAATTTGGAGAGGATTGACGCCGTTTGTGAATGAAAAGCGAAAATACAATATGTATACACATCCACACACTGAGGGGGGGGGGAGAGAGAGAGAGAGAGAGAGGGGGGGGGGGGGAAATGGCGACGGCGATTGGTGTTCCGTAAGAAACACGCATATAACAGACGGCGGGGACTTGGTTTCATTTAAAGCTCGCATAATTAACACCCGAGGAATACCAAAATGACGTCGTCTTACTCGTTGGTACTTCGCATCTTCTAGCTGAGAAGTCCTTTGAAAACATATCCACGATCTTGTTTAGAAAATTGTGAGCGCATTCGGGTTTATCTCCATGATCATAGTTGTTCATGTTGAAGAACTTTTGAACTAGATAATCTTCAACAAACATCATTTGAAAAGAATACTGATTGATACATAATCGGAGATGATAAGTGTGAATTTTTTTTGGGGAAAATAGATTTGGTCTCACCGTATCAAACCTTTCTCAGAAGAAACGACGTCGATGTTGGTCGAAACGACGTTGGTAGCTTGCAGTATTGGATTTGCAACGTGAATTCGTCAAATTGCAATCTCGTTTAGATTGATCTTCGTGATCAAAGTCGTTAAAGTTCTAGAGCTTGTGAAGAAGATAGAAAATGTCAAATATCATTTTAATCGATTTCGGAATGATATGTAATCGGAGATGATCAAAGTGATTTTTTTTTATGTAAAATAGATTTGGTCACACAGTATAAAATCCATTATATTCCAGCAAATATCAAATTCACTCCTCCGACGAAGGGACATCCCCGACGCCGACGGGGAGAGAGAGAGAGAGAGAGAATGTGGGTTTTCAGCAGAGAAGCAACTACGCGGCTGCTCACTACTCCATTGTTGTAACAGGTCCCTTAATTTCGATTTTGTGTAGCTTTCATTGTTCTTGGCAAAAACAAAAACTGCTCGATCACTTCTCCATTGCTAGTTTGAAAGCTATTTCGTTTATATGAGAGATTTCATGGTCTCACTTGGATTTTACCTTAATATGTAGATGATCTTTTGTACACCTATTAATCTGCGACAAGCAAGAAATTTAATTCTTGCTCCATTGCATGTTCAAATTGAGGCAATTGTCAACTACTTTGCATGTATTACAGTACAAGCTGTTGCGAGCACTGGTTTATGCTAGGGATCTAGGTTCTTGGAATGGAAATGGTTGCTTTCTGTTTGGATTATGAATGGTGACTTTGCCACACTGCAATTGATCAATTTGCATTTTTTGATTAGTTAACGACAAAATCTAGGCAAACCAATGAGATTTTGTTGGTATAATTGAGCTCCCGCAAGTAGGGGGGCATTAGTTGAGGTGCGTGTGCTGGCCCGGACACCTGAATCAATTTAGTGCCTGGATTATTTACAGTCCTGAATCAATTTGCTTTCAGTTTGGATTCTGGACCTTCTGGATTCTCACTCCCTCATAGCCAGTAGAATAAACCTAGCAATTAGTGAATCAATTTAGTGCCCGGATTATTTACAGTCCACACAAGCCCAGCATTATAGAGAAGGCCAAGATAATAACCTTAGCCACACTGGGATTTATTATGTCACTGCATAAGAAGAAACAAATAGAAAAGAGACTGCACACATGACTTCCTTATTTTTATGTGTGATTCTATCTGAACCCATAGAAATTCTTTTTCTCCTGAATTTCTCTCTACACCCATTTATAAAGATTAGTCTATTCCGAAATTGACATCGTATTCAATAATTCTTAAACCTTATTTTCTTTAAATTCTGCCTAATAACAACCGCCACCATCCGCAGAGAATGGGGAAAAAATGAAGGGAAAATGCTGAAAGTGAACTAGACCATATGATAGAACTCAGCCATAAAGTACGTTAATCCACTAGATTCATTCCGTCTGCTACAGAACAAACCCAGAAATGGGCTGCCATTGCTAATCTATTCCTCAAGGTCTTGCCCGTTGGCCTCAGAAGACTGCCTGGCTTTGCTCTAATTTCAAGGGGAAAGGTTTCCCTATTCTTCTGAGGAGGGTTGCCTTTGCTGCTTCAGTTTATTTTGTTTGGGAAGAGAGGAATAGTAGAAAGTTTAGAGGCATTCATAAGGCTCCTTCGGCTGTTATTCGACAGATCGTATATATTTGAAGTCAAGATAAAAGCTTCTCAAAGCAGAAATATAAAGCCTACCTCTATATCGTCTCAGCTCTGCGATAATATATTGGCATATTTCCAAACAGGGCAAGCTGTCTTGGGAAAATAAGTCTTGCATGAATTATTCATTTTAGTAATTTTCAGTATGCAGTTTAGTAGTGATTGACATTCTTTTTTGGGGGAATAGAAAATCCAAGTGTGAGCACAAGTATTGGCTCTTCTAGTTGTTTACATCGATGAGGAGGCTATTTTCAGGTGTTTTACAAGTTTTTGTAATAGGCTAGGACACACGTGTTTTGTTGCAGTTTTCAAACACTCTTCAAAATGTATTTTGGATCCCCTTTCAAACTGTGGTTCATTCAATTATAATTCAAATGCAAAAGGTTGGACCGTGACAAAAGCTGAAGGCTGGACTCCACAAAAGGGAAAACAACAACAAAAACGATATGACAGTGACCACTATCCCTCGGAGAGCAACGGAACCTTCAGCTTCTATTGAAATATAGTAGAGATCGAACAATGGAACCTTTAGTATCAATTTATAAATATATACTAAAAATGTATGGCGAGACTTTTCATCTGCTAACAACGTGTAACTGCTCATTGACTTACATAACTACTGGTAGTGCAAAATAAAAATCACTTCAAGAAAAGTCTGCAGCTCAGTGGCATTGAATCTGTGATAGAAGAAGAGGGTTAGACTGATGTCCCTTCTTTCATGTTCCTTCTCTTTGACGATGTTGGCTCCTTTTCTTATAGCTTTTCAAGAATCTCTATGCTCACGAAGAATCTGTTTGTATAATTGATCGGGAGCAAAATTCACAGGCATCAGTTGACATTTTTGTGTGAGCATCCTGGAAGAAGTGGGTAACAGGTGCGCACTCAACAAGACATTGGTGTGCTAATCCAGTTAGTAAGAGAAGGAAACTTCTGCACCCTGGCTGCATCAACTAATACTACTATCAAAGAGGTTTTTCCTTTCTTGGGTGGAGGTTTGGGGCATTTTGAAGCATTGGTTTTTCAATTTTTAAGTACAATTTAGTGATGCCACGCGACTGTTTCAACTCAATATAATCATAAAAGGTTTAAATTAACAGGTACTACCTAACTTCCAAGTGCTGTATAAACATCATTGAATTCAAGCCCAATATAACACTTCCTACAATAGCTATCCATTCAGGAACAAACTCCAATTTAAGAGCATGATCACCAGTAATTACTGTCTTCCCCGCAGGTCGCAGAATACATACAAATCATTTGATTGTGCGTAAGTACTAAGCGGTGGGATTGCCGAAAGTATTTGAGTGGCCTTGTTCGTTTTGGGATCTCAAAATTCTTGGGCACAGTCTGCAACAAATTTCCCTTATTGATCTATCTCCACTCATTACTAGCTCTCTAAAAAACTCCCTCAAAACCCAAAGCTAACAGGGATTGATTCGGGTATAATAGTTGTTGCATCGATCCCTGAGGATCATAGCAATGATGCAAGGTACAAAATGAGCTTCAAGGAACATGAACAGGCGTGCTGCCCAATGTGTCATTAGCTAGGTTTATTTAAGGCTTCTAGTTCATGTTTCTCATTTCAATAAGAAATGAAGTGGTCAATTTTTTTGCATATTTCCCTGTAAGTCTGGCTAGCTCTAGATAGCGATACCATGGTCAAGTTCTTTACATGTTCTGATCAATTCGGTCCTAGAAAGTTCACTAGCTAGCTGCTGTACACGAAGGAATCTTCAGCGTGTGTCTTTTGTTGTGTCGGATTCATCGATTCATTCCCATAGTTATCGATCCTGAAACGATCGACTTCTCTGGGAGGTGTATCATGTATGGCCGATACGCACCGCATATCCATTTCAGTCCGTAAGAGTAGCATATCAACTTCAATGCCTTTGGGGACAAAAGGAACAGAAAATTAATTTGGTTTCGGCAAACCAATTCGATCATTATATATATTCCCACACTCATATCTCCTTCTCGATAACAGTCGTTCCAATTTTATAGGATGTCCCGATGGAACCTCATTTGTCCAAGTAGAGAGAGAGAGAGGTATGGTGTGGAGTAGTGTAATGGCGTTGGTTTTTGGTGGAGGTCTGGACTGGAGGAGGAGGCCGTTAAAAGAGGTAGTAGGCTGGAATGAGACGGAGATAACGACGAAAGTGCGACGAATAAACAATGGTTAACGTGCACGCGGTGAGTTGGTTATGTTCGTTCTTATCTGAGAGCAAATAGGAGCAACGTGGGCCTGCCTGGTGTAAAGTGATTAAAGCACGTTTAATGTTGCAGTAGTTCGGACCATGTTTTGACTCAGGCTTTTTACTCGATTTTAGAATTCTTAACATATTAAAATTTCATACCGGACCAAAATTTCATATTATGTGTCGTGTGATGCGTCACCGATTTCTATATACAATACGCACTGCATATGTTGTAGTAGACAACATTCTACTAATGCAATGGTGTCGCGTCACAAGATATAAAAAACATGGTTATCAAATGTGATCGACATAGGTAGTATTGTTCTTCATAGTTCATATAGAGTGGCAGATGAAACCGATTGTGATATCAACTTTGGTAATAAAAAGATTGTGATGAATCCATGGGTAGATCAGGTGGCAAAAAAGAATGAGCTGCAAACACAGGCATCCTGAATTTGAAACTTAACAACCTCCTAAGTCCAGGTTGTAAGAGAGAAGTCTCTCCTAATCTCAGCTTGGATGCTCTGTTTTTGATCGAACCGGGGAAGAAAATTAATGGAAGTAAGTGTAAGCTGATACAAACACCTTGACTGTCGGGAAAAAAAAATCACGATGAAATTATAAATATACATGGACCACACTAGAAATTATGTACAGCGACCACGCAAGGGTTTGCCTTGAAACCTTTCTTACATTGTAAATTCTTGTATTTTTCCATTTAGAATGAAATTTACTTAATAGACATGAAAAAAGGTAAAAAACACTCAAATCACTTCAACTTGCTTCCACTCGCCAATGAACTCCAGTTCAACTGGCATCTCTTGGTCCTCCTCGTATGGGAGGTCAGGTTTCGAGCTCCGTCGTGGACGTTTGGGATTCAAAGCTATGTATAGCTTCTAAAATTTCTTGTGGACTAACTTACTTACTCTTAGCTAATCCTAGTGATGTATACAATATTTGAAAAAAATAAATGAATAAACCTTGCTTCCACTCGAAAAACAAATATCAATCGGTAAAATTATCATACACCATATTCTTCAATCTCATGTCTAAACT
This sequence comes from Rhododendron simsii, assembly GCA_014282245.1. NCBI lineage: Eukaryota > Viridiplantae > Streptophyta > Magnoliopsida > Ericales > Ericaceae > Rhododendron > Rhododendron simsii. Next base: position 37,189,309 of record CM024956.1, read on the forward strand.
AAAATCTTCTCTCTCTCTCTCTCTCTCTCTCTCTCTCTCTCTCTCTCTCTCTTATTTTTAAAAAAATTCTGAATGGATGGTGTGAGATTCCAAATGAACCATTTGTTGAAAGTGTTGGTGTGGGACTCAAAAAGAGGTAAAAATAAATCACTCCTGATTTTTTTTGAGGCGAAGTGAAAGCGCGTTAAACATTTGGTGGTCATTGGGTTGGTGACTTGGTGCGCAGACAACAAGGTTAATCGCAATGGAAACCCTCGTAGTTTTACTAAATAGTAGTAGCAGAACCATGTGGACTTTCTAATACATAAATGGGGACCCCCTGCATAAATTACATTGATAGAACTAAGTTGAATTTGGACTAAAATTATTTCCCCTAAAGACAATCGGTAACTTTTAGTTACTTTTTTTTTTTTTTTTCAGCTTATCGTCATAATTGTTACATCACGTCATTCGTTTTGACAAAGAGAATCAAAAGAAAAATATAAATATAGACAAAATTGAAAAAAGATTTATATAAGACAACTCTAAATGCATTAAAAGATGGCATTTTCATATTTTTTTGAACTTTTTTTTTTTGTCTTTGGTGAATTTTTTTAAACTTTGATCTATATTGTTATGCTGTTCAATTCTTCTCGTTGAGACGAACAATTAATGCAAAAAAATTGACTCATATCTAGTGAAAATTTAATGGTGAGTTTCTCCTATCGACTAAATTAGCTAAAGCCCATATTTTCATGGACTTTTAAGTACGTTATTTTTCTTTACATAGATAAAATAAAAAATGTCATTTTGTGAAAACAATTCGAACCTTGTCGCCACTAATGAAACGCTCAATCACCGCATACGCTTGTTGAACCTCACTCACAACATAACCCCTAACTTAGCCTTTCCCAATCTCATATCTCCACCCACTTCTTCCTCTCATTCTATTTTTGGCTGCAATCTATTGCACAACTATAATACCATACACTCATAACCCCTGTTAAATCACGTTATTCTTAATCCCGAAATACCACTCCTCCCTAATATCTACAAATGCGACCATCCACTGCATTTTTTAATCATCATGAGCTTCAACATGTAACATATTCACATCGCCAAATGCCATCTCTATCACACACATACCATACCACACTACACCACACAACTATTGTTGAGCTCCATTAGTCACTATATGACTACTGCCATTCATTGCTCTATTGCACAATCTTTCCATCACACAACTTGACTTCACTAACCGCTTCATCCACATTTCCACTATAAAATCAAACAAGATCTATCCCTCCCGCTCTAAGCCATAAGATTCAAACATGCACCCTAAGGTCGTGGTTGCGGCAAGTTGAGAGGGCCTCTAATATATGGGAAAGATAAAGAAGATTGATGATGTCATTATAATAACTCATCATTTATTGACCTAGAAATATGTTGAAGTCTAACAACATGGTACAAAATGCTTAAGTTCAAGTCATTCAATAACAATGGTAGTATTCATTAGATCACTTACGTGGGATTAAGTTGTCAAAATCTATGTGACTCGCAGTGTCTTCGTTTCCGTACACACAAATTATCAATCTTATTTCGGTGATGCAGTGTAATTGGCAGTTTGTTGGGTTTTTTAGGTGGATTTTGAGGGAGGCATGGTGGCTTTTCAAGAAGAAGAAAGAAGGAAGGGAGAAAAAAGAAATTGATGTGTAAACCAAGGGGTTTTAACTTTTCAGTTAAATTCCACAATGCAGTGTTAACTTGGCTGTCAGTAACTTCAGAAACTCAAGGGGTGCTTTCGTCGTTTCGGAAGTACAACGGGGGCATTAGTACAATTTCCTCGGACACTATTTTCAAGGGTCGGGCACAAAAACACTTTTTCGCAAAAAAACGAATAAAAAGCAGAGAGAGAGGAGGGAGAGAGAGAGAGAGAGAGCAGCGAAGGCACTACGACGTCAATGGTGGTTTAGGGTTTCATATTGATTACTCAAACATCCGGAATTAAACCTCTTTTCTTATCTCTCCTCCATCTTTCCCTCTCCTACTTTTCCAAATCTTAATCCTATCTCACTCCACCCAATTTCAATTCAGTTTCTCTAGTCTCTGCACTCCGAGAATCGATACGGTAAAAAACAGAGGTGCGATGGGTGCGCAAGACAAGTTACCCTTGGAAAACACTTCGCTTCAGGTCAGTCGCATAACTTTTTTACTAAGTTTTCGCCCTAGAATTGGATTCAGTGTGGGTTACTTGGGTTGGGCCTTTTTCACAGTTTTTTGGAATTTAATTATCAGTTGTAGACTTTAATTTATTTGGTTTATTACATGGTTTGTTTATTAACTTGATTTTGATGCTGTGAGAAAGAATTGTAACTTTACGACTAGGGTTTGCCTCTCTTTCTTGGGGTTACGTGCAATTGCAGTTTATTGAACTAGGGTTGCTTAAAACTTTTCCCTGTTTTTCAGATTTTCAGAAGCAAAATCCCTTTTATGTTTGACGTTTCTTTATTGGTCCAATTGTTGGTGGAATATTTCGTTGTATGTTTTTATTTCAAGACATTTCTGTTTACTGAATTGTGGAATAAGATGGAATCAGTGCGTTACAACTAGGGTTTGATTCTCCTTTTTGGGGTTTGGTGCAATTACAGTTTATTGAACTAGTAACTTTCCTGTTTTTCGGGGTTCAGAAGACAAATCCCATTTATGTTGCATGTTTCGGGTTGAATAGTTCATAGTATGTTGTTATTTGAGAAGTTTCTGTTTGCTGAACTGTGGAATAAGATGGACTTGGTGCATTACAATCATCAGTGCGATGGCGAATAGGGGGTTTGTGTCTTATCAGTGTGGCTGTGCTCCAGCTTGGAAGTATTGCATGGCAATGCGTTGTGGTGGCAGTACATGTAAATTGAAGTGATTGGTACTTGTAATTATAGTTCTTTTTAAAAGGAGAATTGTTGGGTGTAAAATTTGATGGGATGTGGCCCTAGGAATGAATTGGAAAAGTCCGCCGTATACTGGTTATTTTGTAGATATAGTATTTAAGGGTTTGGACTTTAGACTTTGGAGAGTCTATTTAGTGTCCTAAAAGTGCGGACCAGAATTCTCTCATTCGAGTGATCCTCATGTCATGTGATGCAAATGGGGGCACTACGATCCCATTTTGGTGATCTGGGCAAGCATTTTTTCAGCTCCAATGTAAAATCATCTATTCAATAAATTAAGTTAATTGAGCATTGGTAAGTACTTCGTAAAAAAATGTTTGTCTTGAGAGAAATAGACGTTTAGAACTCTGACCGTCTATTTTTCCAATATATGTTTTATCTTTCAGTGGTGAGTTTCTGTTATATATGTCTTCTTATTTGTGTGACGCTGTCGTCCTTTGTTTTTTTTTTTTTTATCTGAAAATTCTTCCACACATGAAAATGCTTCGCATATCCAGCTTTATTATGAATTTTATTTCAGCGTGTTAAAGTCTACCGTCTAAGTGATGATGGGAAGTGGGATGACCAAGGAACTGGGCATGTTACTGTTGATTATTTGGAGGTGTGTAAGTTTTCATGATCTAAATTTGTGGTCAAAGGTGGTGTGTGAAAACAATTGTCAATAAACTTACTGGTTTTCTTTATGAACAAATGCCACACCACAGCGATCCGAAGAATTGGGTTTGTTTGTTGTTGATGAAGAAGACAATGAAACATTACTTATGCACCGGATCAGTTCAGACGATATTTATAGAAAGCAAGAAGGTTTTTTCTTTAGCTTTCGCATTAGGTTTTTGTATTTATTCATTTTCCACAGTTTGTTGCTTAAGGTAACCTTCATTCCAGATACAATAATCTCTTGGAGAGATCCAGAGTATTCAACCGAACTGGCTCTGAGCTTTCAGGAGCCTACAGGGTGCTCTTACATATGGTAATTTCTACTTATATATTTCTTAACATTTAATTCCATTACTCTATAGTTTCTTGCCTTTATTCTTTGTTATTGCCTAATTATTATTATCTCATTGTTGCTGAATGGCATATATTTTTTGATGTAGGGATCAAATTGGTAGTGTCCAAAGAAATCTGAACTTTAATACCCTTAGCAGTAAGTGTTGCTATGTTCCACTCTTAAACTCTTATTCTCATATTTCCATGTGACTTGTCCTTTCCTGAGTTTCGGATATTGAACTTGTAGGAAGTTAGGATTTTGTCTCATGCCTGATTAATTTATTTGTTGGTGGTGTTGGATGGGATTTTGAGTTAGCCATTTAGCAAGTTGAATTGTTCAGGTGGTCTATTATGTTATCTATTTTGCCAAAAATTGTTGGGACCCTTTATGTTGCTGTTACAGCTTGGGTTTAAATGTAATTCCGCTATTTGGGTAGTCGAAACAATACAATTCTTGGCATGATGAAAAAAGAAGAAATAATTGGGTTGGATTGGAACTTGAATTTACTTAGCTTGCTAATTGCAACAACTGACCTTGTTGCTTCTATACGGGGAGCTTAAAACTCTCTTGGTGATCCAAGATGCTCAACACTTGTGCCATCTTAATTCTGTTTGTTTGTTTGTGAATTGGGTTATAAATGCAGTAGACTTCTCGTGGGATTCCTCTCCATTTACGTGCATGTGCCAGTGTCTTGGTTGCAGGGCCTGCCCAAGGGCAAGGCCTGAGAGGCCTGGGCCTGGGGCCAAAATTTTGGCCCAAAAGAGGGGCCTCCTTTAGGAGTAGTTAAGTTGAGTGACAGTCCACGTGCGGTGGCTGGGTTCGAGTCCCCGCTCTTACACTTCTTTTTTAAGCTTTTCTTTGTTAAAAAACAGCCTTGTGGGAGAATTTTTTGCTGCTGGATTTTGAACTTGTGTCAAAGAGAACCCAAGGAAACATCCAAACCACCGAATCAAAGCATCTTGTGTGTGAAATGTGGTCTAATATTTATATATATAGAAATTATTTCTTATTATATTGTAACTGTGAAAAAATTTGAGGCCCCATTTGATGATTTGGCCTAGGGCAACCATATAACTTTGGCCGGCCCTGCTTGGTTGGGTTCGGTATTATCTAACTAGTTGAAAAGGTGCCTGAAGTTGTTTCAGAATTTGAATGACAAAGCTAAGAGGGCAGGGTTATAGGAGGGTTGACTGGAATTCGCCTGTTCTTAGGTGTTCTAGTATCGTTTCAATCATGTGCGTGGTATGAATCTCTACTGTGATCATATGGAGGAACTCTTTATGAGTCTTGGTCATGTGGTTGGGGTGCATTGGGATTGGGGTATCTATCTGGAGCTACTGCATATGCCACTGGTCACCCAGGTATAGAAGCTATAAATCTGCCGTGTGGATCTCTGGGTGAGGCGGCTCAGATGGGTTTGACTTAGAGGGCTTAGTAGATGGTTTCATCTGCATAATCGACTGAATCCACTTGAGCTTATTTCACTATGTCAACTACCTACCTACCTCTTCTCCTTTCCCCACCTGGGTATGATCTTGAACCTTCTCTAAATGGCCTTCAATCTGCTTCGTATGGTGGGTAACACAGAGAATAGAATAACAAGAGATATCTGCAAATGCTCATGCATTCTGCTTGATCTTCTAATCAGAGTCTGTATCAATTGGTTCTCTGGTTGCACTTATCCGATCTTGTCTCCTCCATTTAGCTCTCTTCATTTCGTTATTACAGCCTGAAGGATATGTTAGCCAGTCTTCCAACATCCTTCATTTCATTACCCGTTTCTCCTGTTTCCTCTGCTAATAGACTGGTAAAATTGCAGCATGATTGTGTACGAGGGTAGGGAATAGTTCATGTACCATCATGCAAATTGGATACTGTTTGTTGGTCTGTAAAGGAAGTGATATTCGGAGTTGGAAGTCTGATGATCTTCACTGACTATTTTTGGGAATTGTTTGTGGAGATATGCACGTATGTGGAAAACAAATAGGACTATAGGAGAGTGGTGATTGGAATATTGGATATCCATGAGGTGCTTTGCTACATCGCTTTGAATGGTGTTTTGTAATGTAGTGTATTAGGTTTGGGGGATTTCTTCCAGTTTGCTTCCTTTCAAGTGGGAGGGGGTGATAGGGTGGTTCTTTATGGCTCTTGGTGTTGGGATGATGATTTGCAAATTCCATCTCTTTCGATTCTCTGACCTACAATGAATAAGAGAGCATTAGTGGCAGACTACATCCTTATTGAGGTGTTTTCAAGTCGACATTGTACTTGACTATAAGGAGACCAGTAGGCTCACCTCAATGAAGAGGCCTGGCAAATGATGATGGAGAAGAGATTCAGCATTTTGGGATCTTGAAATGTGTGGTTTCATTTTGGTTGGAGCTGTGACCAATTTGCTATTAAAGATATGGTGGAATGTATGATTTTCTTTTGGACAATGGGTTGAGATACTAATTAAGGCATGGACACTGGGTGATTGACCATTTGTTTATTTTGTGGGCTCTCTTCACACGAGACTCTCTCTGTTGTTGCTGTCTCTTTAGTGTAGGGATTTACTTGTGTTTGTGTGGCCAAGGGTTATCAAAAGTTTTACATTGTGACGCTTCTATTATGAGATTGTGTTACACGCTTATAGGAAAGAGTGGTAATTCAGTTGTTTTTCCTATCTCGATACTTCTTAAGCAACCATTGCCAAACATGTTCCTAACTTAGTTTTTTCAGTATCTTTACTTATCACCTTAAAATAAGTTCATCATCACCGAATGGAGCCTTTGCCCGTCAGATCTTTGTTCTTTGGTTTATGAAAATGCTTCTGTTGTTCATAAGTCTGCTAATTGTTGACTTGATCTTGTTTCTTCTGCAGATGATAGTTATCATGGTGGCAACAATGAATTAAGGGAGTTGCCTGCAGTTGAGCTGTCTACCCTTCCTTTAATCCTGAAGGTTTGAATTCTGAACTGATGCCTTTGTTTTGATTTGTTATAACGTATAATATTATTATTGTTTTTGTTATTGCTTTTTATGTTACTGGATTGAGTTAACATTCTTTTATAGCGAAATGCCTGTTATTATTAATGGAGTTTTTTTTTTCAAGTTAGCCGAATTTTTCCAGGTTACTATTTGGCCCATGTTTCTGGTGAGATTTTTTGTAATGACAATAACTTACCAGAAATGGCTATTCATGGTGGTCTTGTTCCATTCTTTAGGGGTGTCATTCCCTTTCTTCCCTCCTGGTACATACGTCTCCCAATTGATCTGGCAACCTCCAATTGTTGTCCTTATTTTGTCCATTAATGATAGCAGCGCAATTGCTTTATATTAATCTTATGTAATCTTAGTCTTTGGCTTTTCCTTAATCGTCAGCGGTCTTGACCTCTCTGTGATGGTAGTGGTGGAAGATAGCACTATACACGATATCATGTTTCTTATTCAATGTTTGATCTTCTGTTTTTGCTCCATGCGGAAACCTTTTTTCTCTGACGGAAAAGTTATTTTTTTGCATGCTTCTGCTGTCAGTTTGCTTTCTGTAGTGTATTTGCATGTGAAATACTTGCGTTCACATGTGATAATTGACAAGTTTCATCTCCGTTTTGTCTTGCAGACCGTTGTTGAGAGTGGCATTGCTGATCAGATGCGGATAACGGAACTCATATTGCATGATGTAAGTTTTGTACGACTTTTTGCATCTTGTTAGACCTTAAAATATTCTGGAAAATGTGTTTGGTTAAGTGATTCTCGACCAACAGAAAATGATATGGAATTTTTGTGGGTGGGTAGTGGAGATCAAAAAGGGCCATTTGGTTTTTTCCTGTGGGTCATATTGTGAAGTGAAATGCGATTTTGCCCGGCATGTGGTTATAGAGTTTTTTTATTGAGTGCTAGAGATATGCTCCCAGTAGAACTTTAGAATTCAGGACAATGGGCAGGGTACTCAGTAGGAGCAGGCATGGAATTCAGGCATACTCGTGTTGATTGGGGAAATTCCTGGTCCCCATGGAAATTAGATCTCACAGATTGCGTCATTATATATCACACGTTGCCTGTCTTGTGGGAAATGGGAGTTATATATGTTTTCATGAAAATGTGTGGAGGGGCGATAACTTTTTACACTCGTTTACTTCCTCGATTGTATCTATTATGTTTCACTGTAATGTTTCCATGGCTTCTAAGGTCTTGTCTTATTATCCAATTGCATGGACTAAGGAGCCTCTTTATTTTTATTTTATTTTATAAATCTCAAAACAGAGACCAATGAACTTGCTTTGTTGTGATGCATTTTTTACGCTATTCGTAATTTGATGGCATTTATGAATATGTTTGGACCATTCATTCTTCTGGGTTTGTCTTCTATATCATTTTTCATAAGCTTTAGGGTCCAAATTTACCATTTTTTTTATCCTTACTTCCTTACAAATTTGCATGGAATGCACATGTGCCACTTAAAGTCAGGGATTTGACTACGCCCCCTTAATGATCCATCGATTGGCCAATTGTAGATTAGGAGACTTCATTCCTAGTTACATCCATTGTGGTGCGTGTTGGTGAGGAATATACTGAATAGTATTTGGTTTTGCATTTGGCCGCTGCCTTGGTTATTTTGGGGAGGCTAGTGCATCTTTTGAAGAATGGGTGGGTGATTCCTTTCAGTTGCGTGCAAATGAGGGCGATTGACTTTATATGATTCGGCATTCCTAGGACAGCAAACCTTTGTTGAAGCGCACAGCTTGTACAATTTTTTAGGTGATTTGATTTTAAGAACACGAGAATCTTTGAGGATGATGTTGAAGTCATCAAGGTTTTATGGGTCAAATTATGCTATTTGGCCTCTTTGTAGGCTTCTGTTTCTCGTGCTTTTAAAGGGACTGCCTTATTTGTGGTATCTGGTGACTGGAGAGTTGTGTGATATGTAGTTGTATTACTTTATTATCATTTGGTTTCCTTTTTGGTGGACTACTTGTTTTCCTTTATTCTTTGTTGTTCTTCACTTCTTCTCTCATCTATCTATCTATATATTAAAAAGGAAGAAGCCAATGTTAGTTTGTTCCTATGCTTGGTGGCAGTCATAAGTGGGAAGGATCTTTAGGACTCCTCCCACTTTTATTGATTAGGAGTTGACTTTATGGTCCTGAAAAAGGTCTTGAACCTTTAAAGATGTTAAAATATTCAATAATCCGGGACTGACAACAAAAAAAGTTAGCTTGCTATAAGAGTTTTTCCGAATTCTGAGCATGTTCAAATTTCATCAGACACTTTTTTGTCAACAATTGTGAACATCTTTGTTTAGTTAAGTGGGCAGGAAGCAGGCAAAAGTTATGAATTTCATGTAATGATTTTATGCACATCTCCCCTAGGAAAATCAGTGATAAGTGTGCTAATCTCAATATAGACACCTTTATTGTGTAAAGTTCAATAAAGCCTTTACCTTTCTTTTGTTTGTGTTTTGGAGTCTCTTTTGTTTCTTCTGTCATATTTTTTTTCTACTTGAAGGTCCGCTCTTATAATTTTTTACCAAGCTTGTTGGATTTATTTTCTGTGCAGCAAGATTTTTTCAGGAAGCTGATGGACGTGTTTAGAGTCTGTGAAGACTTGGAAAATGTTGATGGTCTTCATGTGATATTCAAAATTGTCAGAGGGATCAGTTAGTACTCCATTTTACTTCAATTCAATTTTTTTCTGATTTGTGTCCTAATGATTACTTTTTTGTCCCACATATTTCTTTCAAACTGATGTATCTTTATGTTAACATGCAGTTTTACTCAATAGCCTGCCGATATTTGAGAAAATATTTGGGGATGAACTGATCATGGATATAATTGGGTCTCTGGAATGTAAGTTGCATAGCTGTTTGTCTAAACGATAGTTTGGTTACGTTCTGTATTACCCTCAATGATTAACAAATTTTAAATTCCAACTGCTCTCACCGAAAAATATCCTAGTTATGTTGCTTTGGATGATTTTTCATTTTGGCTGACATAGTTCTTCCATTTGACGTTCATTACTCATTACTTAAGAGAAATTATTATATAGAAGACCCCTGTTTGCAGTTTTGGTTGTTGTTGTCTTACCTTGATTCCTATTGTTGGCAATTTGATTAATGTTGTCTTACCTTGATACTGACTGCCCAAGTTCTCTTTCAACTTGGGCAAAATTGCCTGGCATGAAGTTGTTACGATGTGCATAAAGTAGATTTAACTTTTGATATATTGTCTATAGTGTGTTATATAGTCTCTTGTTATAGTTTGCTGTAGATCATGAATCTCTATTGTTTACTATACTCTTGCGCCTGGCCCTAATATCTTACTAGTGACTAGATATATGTTGATGAAATTGTGAGTCGTGGTGTGTTTAGTTGAATGCAAGGGAACTTCCTTTTTCTGATTCCTCTTCAGAGAAAAAGGGATGAACTCGGAGACCTCCCTCAAGGTTTTTCATATTCAAGGATCTCTCCTTGAGTTGCCCTTAATGCTGTATGCATAGCATTTTTAGTGTTTTGAAAGTAGAATTACCTTTTTTTTATTGCATTTGTTAGAAAACTTTATTTCTGTAATTGTGAACAGAACCAAACCCTCGCCTACTTATCTTGCAAAGTACACAATTATGGCCACTGCTACCTCTTTGCAGCCCCCCCTTTTTTTTTCTCCCTCTCTTCCCCAACACAATTTACTTTCTTTCACTAGGGTGGGAGGGAGGGAGAGGGATCTTCTGTAACATTTTTAATTTGCTCTCCTGTATTCCTACTCCTTTGGTTGACGAATTACTTCTTGCCTGCAGATGATCCGGATATACCTCATGTCCAACATCATCGCAGTTTTCTGAACGAGCATGTGGTCTTTAAGGAGGTTGCGATAATTCCATACTTATTTTCTTTTTTAGTATTTGTGCTTGCATACCTCATGTTTTTCGGATTTGGGTTGGTGGTTGCAAGAAGGATGTTCTGCTTGACACTGACAAGCCCACTCTTTGGGTTTTGGAATTTTGCTTCTTGCTTCTCTATTTGATTTCTGTCTTTGGTTTGTAGGCTATACCAATTAAAGATCCGGTGGTTCTGTCAAAGATACACCAGACATATAGAGTTGGCTATTTGAAGGTAAAGCTCTTCAATGCTCATGTTGTTTATTTCTTGCTTCTACTTGCATATAGAGTTGACTTATCTGATTTCTTGCTTTCTACTAGGACGTCATTTTGCCTAGAGCCCTGGATGATGCAACTATTGCTAATCTCAATTCAATAATCCATTCGAATAATGCCCTTGTGAGTTGTTTGAATTTGAATTTGAATTCTAGTACAATTAAGCATTCGTTGGTTGCACTGTCTGTGTGTGTGTGTGTGGCGTGAAGTTAGCTTATGTTACCAAAAGGTGGTTGTCCCAACCCTGATTGTGTTATTTCCGTGTAGGTTGTATCTTTGTTGAAAGACGACAGCACATTTATTCAGGAATTGTTTGCAAGGTTAAGGTCGTCTACCACTTCCATGGAGTCAAAGAAAAATTTGGTAATCCTCATCTTTACTTGGCTTTTAGCAGCTGTATTTCCCATGTAGATTGGTTAGACGTTTTCTTAGTTCTGTGTATTTATTTTTCTGGAGTTTCAGTATTATTAGCGCTTTCATTTCTCAACCATTTCTATTTCCTTGATTTGAAAGTCTTCTATGCTATTTTAGAATCGTCAGTTGAGTCCTTTACGGAGTTTTTTCCCGCACTCAATTGCTGGTTATTTTTTTGGGCCGAAATTCAGATATTTACCGTGTTCCCCTTCATAGGCTCTATTAGTAGAGGATCAGAGAGAAGCTTGTAGGGGATACCCAAACTTATTCGGGAATAAGAGAACAAACTTGTGGAGTAAGATAGTGAACTGAGCTTTTAAGTGTCCTTGGTTTGTTTATTTGCTGTATTTATTTTCTGTGTAGATGATTCTATTTTTGTCTTGTTTCCTAATTGTAGATGTTTGATTCCCCAGTGATTATCTCATTTGGTTTTTAGTACTCGTTTCTCATAGCGTACTGATTGTTTATTAAGCTGGGTTGAAAAGATGGGAGTAACCCTGTGCAGACCCATTAGAGCATCCGCACCAGTCTCTCTAAATTTTGGACCAAATTAGAGCGGAAAAGCCACTTTATTACTTTAGCTATTCACTTTTAAAATGTCTACTGTATCAAACTCTCTATTCTAACTAGGTCCTATAAATATAATATTTTCTTTGCCTATTTGTACATTCTTTATTAGTATTGCAACCAGCAAGCTGGTTGTTTGGATCAGTAGTTCTATCGTACATTTCTATTGCATGCGTGTAGCTAGGGCTCACTCCGGGTCCCATAAAATACAAAAAATATTCATAAATTTGAAAATAATTTTTTATTGGACCTTGTAAAAAATCAGCTCCAAAGGATATTTGTAAGCATTTTTTCTGGATTCGTAGGGGTAAAACGGAGTAGTTGAGCAGTTTTCCCAACGAATTTCGAAAAATACTTATTGGTATACGTTGGAGCTGATTTTTTATAAGGTCCCAAAAAAATTTATGGATATATATATATATTTTTTGTATTTTTGTGAAACCCAAAGTTAGCCCCACATGCGTGCAATAGAAATGTGGGGTAAAAATTAGAGGTAAGGCTAGACTTTCCAATCATCGGATTGGGACGTGGAACAAGATGTCAGATGAAGACAAAATTCAATTCAAACCAAAAACATTAAAATACTGGTAATTGGGTGAACAGTCCCTCGCTGCAAGAAGCAAGGAACTGTAGCAAATGTTAGATTACCGAATTCCCAAACGAGGCTGATGCAGTCCCATTTCTCTGTCTTTTCTCGCTATTTTAGTTTTGAAAGGGGATTAAAGAGTGAGATGTGGATGCCCTTATACAAGAATGCCCATAATGTAAATGAAACATCCTGCCTACATCTCTAGAAAAATAATCAATAAGCATAGCATGTTGATTTCATTTAACAAATGGAACAAAGAGCCCTGCACTAATTTCCTTTTTGTTCCATGGGGAGGCCCTAGCCTTGGGGACTGGGTTTGCTTCATCTCTGGAGTGACTCAAACTCTTGACACGTCCTGGAGGTGGAATCTTTGATGGGGCTAGTGATAGCACCACAGTTAACGTAGTTGGTACTTAGTTTAACATGTGGTAGTATTTCCAGCCCCTTGAAAAATAAATGGTCCAGTTAAACATGAAGTTAAACATGAAAGAGGTTTTTCCTTCACTTTTTGTAGATATATGATTTCTAGTTTGCATTGACAGTTGTTGTGTTGCTCTTTTTTTGGACATTTGTTCTTCAAAAAATTTGGTGTCAAATAGTTGGAGTGTAGATGTCTCAGGAACCCTTAATCTCCATTAGAATATCTGGGCTGACATATTCACCTGAAAGAGTTGTTATATAATAATGATTTTTTGTTTGGTTTATTGAGAATGTGGTATTTACTCAAGAAGAATGACAAAGTTTGTGTTAGTTGAAGAATGATTGTCTATTGTGTGGAAGTCTGAATTATATGAGTAACTTGTGTTGTTCGAGCAAACTTAGGTTTCATACAATTTTCAACCTTGGATGGAGAGTAATTTTTAATTTCCTGATTATATAGCTCCATATCAATTGATATTGTTGCCGCCTTCTTGAATATAGGTACTCTTCTTGCATGAGTTTTGTAGTCTAAGCAAGAGTTTGCAGATGGTCCAGCAACACCGGTTATTTAGGTACGAGTTACATATATCAAATATTGTGGCATGGATGTGCTTTAGTTTGTTTATTTAACTTTCAAAAGTGGAGGTCCAATATAGTTGTAGACTTGTAGTATTGTTGCCACTGTTATCTTTCATTGAGTGTGGATCTTTGATTGAGCGGTACCTGCAATCTTATTTTGTTGACGTGTGAAAATGCCCACAGGGATCTAGTTACTGAAGGGATATTCGGCATCATTGGTGATGTTTTGCAGAATCAGGATAAAAAGCTTGTATTGATTGGGTAATGACTTGGATGATCTCATACTTTAGTGTTCTGTGTATCGGTGCGTTACTCTTTTTTCTTGCCCGATGATATTTGTCCGAATGATAAGTCATTCTGATGGGTGCAGGACAGACATCCTTATTCTCTTCCTTAATCAGGATCCAAGTCTTTTGCGCTCTTATGTCACTCGGCAGGAAGGGATCCCCCTGCTCGGACTTCTGGTAAGTACGTCTTTTACCCTTAGTCATTTGCTTTCTTTTGGCTTTGTGCAGGTTTGAGGGTGCTTCGGTCTTTTAAGGAATTGGTTCTTCATCCCCGTAGATTTAGACGTACCTCCTTGATGTAGCTGTAAAGTAATCAAGACATGATTTGCTATTTTTGCGTTTCAGTAATTAAAGCATGTGATGTGATTATCTACTAGTTTACTCGTTTAACTTCTAATACCCCATATGATTTTCTGCAGTTTGGTTACCAGTATGATGTTCTTATGAAATGCTCATTAAAAAGATTTCTAATCTTGTGAGGTGTAACTAGTGTTTTGAAGCAATTGGATGTCAAGTGTCAAAGAGGTGTTCAATTCATTGACCAGGGGTCGAAACTCAATTTCTTGACACATTGCAATTCCTTTCTGGTATTCAGATTTTGGCTTTTCTCAATAAAAAGCATGAACCAGCTTTAAATGTGTGTGGTTGAAAGCTTGTGGACTTGGTGAAGGGCTGAAGGCATGTTTTTCAGTTTTACTGGGACACATATGGAATTGTTGATAGCCACTTAGATTTTTAATCTAGATCATTAAGCACTTGATTTAAATATTAGGGAAAATGACGACCCAGGACGTGTTTTGATAATTAATACCTTTTAAGGACATGTTAAGAACATTTGTTAATGAACAAAATGTCCTTGGCGGGTATTAATTATCAAAACACGTCCTTGACCGTCATTTCCCCCAAATATTATGTCTTGAGAACTGGCTCTGCATACTGTATTTTCTGTTGTATCGATGCGTTTGTGTGGAAGAACTCTGGTTCAAACTAGGTCCATGTAATTTAGTTTCTGTAAGTCAACTCTCATGGATGTTTTGATGAGTGATTTGAGAATTCAAGAGTTCAGACACTTGGTTTGAGTTACAATGGCCGTGGTACTAGTGTCTATGTGGAAGATTGCGAAAGAAGCATTCTCTTTTGGTAGTTCCCAGTTAGGATTGGTTTTGAGCATGTGGTCTGCCAAGTAGTCTTCAAGCTAGTGCTGCATCATATATGCTGGGACACCAGACCCAGGTGCATCATCTATCAGAGTCTGCATAAGAGATGATTAGGGCTTTTATTCAGATATGGGTGATCCTTTTGTTACCATGATGTATTGTTCTGTTCTTATTACTAGGATTTGTTTCTTGTACCTTTTCTAGTTTAGTTATTTTATTACTCTATCCTAGGAATTTCACTTTTGGTATCCTGTTCTCTTGCAAAATTATTAGTCTCTTTGTTTATCTAAATGTTTTGTGCTTATTCCTTAACAACACAACCACCCACCCCACCCGCGCCCCCGCCCACCCCCCCCCACATCTCTCCTCCTAAGCTATTCACTGAAAGATCTCAATGTTGTGTATTTGTAGGTCAGAGGTATGCTAACAGATTTTGGGGATGACATGCATTGCCAATTTCTTGAAATTCTCAGAAGCCTTCTGGATTCTTATGCATCAGGATCACAGGTGCCGTGGCTATCCAAGATTTTGAGTTCTTATACTGCCATTATTTTGGGACTTCGTGCATAAATGTTGAAATATCTTCTATTGTCATGCTGAATAAATGATGGTTAATGGATATATTATGTGCCCATGTTAGATATCTTTTGCTTTTGAACTGGGTGCCATGTGCATAACCTTCCACCCGTCAGTGTTGATCATGACATTGTGGAACCTTTACAAACTTGGTATTCATAGCTTCTTCTTCTTTTTTTGTTCTTTAAATAGAGTGCAAAAGTTGTTAAAGCCCAAACCAGAATACACAAATCTGAGGGGCATACCCCGGACAACCATCCTAACCTCAGGAAACCAAACCCGGCAAAAAACGTATAAAGTCAAACAACCAGCTCCTAAGAGCAATTGCTGTGGCTACTCATCATAGAAAAACACCTGGAGCTATACACCAGATCACGCAGGATTAACCTTCATGATGATCTTCATCCGTCAATACTATTCTTGGGAGCTTCTATTGACCACATAGCTCCTTATTCCTTTGAGAAGCTTTAATATTCTTTCTTGTACATAAGAAATCTCTCACAGCTGATACAACTTTGTGAGTAACTTGCTCAGCATCCAGAGCTTTGTTCTTCAAAATCCTCTAGTTCCTCTCCCTCCAGAAGCAATGGATGGCAGCAGCCAAAGAGCTCTTCATGATGAGACTTTTGAAGCAGTTCCCTTTGACATTTGGAATGAACCATCCCACTTGCAATCTCAAGGGCCATCTCTGTACCTTGTTGGCCACAACAGTTTTCAAACAGCTAACATCAGCATGCCTATCCCTGGGTTCAACCTTGCTTGCACTGCTCACCAGAGATTGAAACACCACCTTGGCACATTCTTCCACAACCATATGACAACATGCCAAATCTGACTATTACCTTGCTTCTTTAGTTATAAGCTGACTTCACATAGGAAACCCTAGAGTTTGCCCAACTCTTTGGAAGGTCATGTTGTGGGAAACTATCTCGTGTTGATTGATGAGGACATAAAGAAATGTTTTTGGCGCATTGCAGGACCCTTAAACATCTTACAAATAGAGTATGGATAGAAGTTGATCCCAGACATAGCCCGAAGTGCTATCTTATGGAGTCGTCAGCAGGAATGTCGTTGAAAACCCACGTAGTTTTGCAGAATTATAAGCAGAACCCACAGAAAGGGTATTGCGTACTCTTGTCTTTTCTTCCCTTTACACCCCTCTAGCATGACTTAACCACCTAACAGAATCATTTCTTGAAGTATCACTGCTAAACCCCAAGAGGTTTTGGGCTACTATTTCTTGAGTTACATTCTGTTTTTGGGCCATCTCCATCCACTCCCTAATGGATAATGGAAGAGACCTTGCTTGAAGCGATCTCCCCAAATTATGCATCACTCTTTCCCCAAACTTTTTATTAGAGGGCCAAGAGGATACCAGTTTTCAGTCCGTAGCAGTGTAGATTCATCATTACCTACCCTTTATTGAATCAGAGGCTGTCCAGACATTGTCGGCTGAATAACTTCCTTCATGAGGCATCATTAGGTAGGATCATGTTCCACAAGCATTGTCCCTTTATCGTGTAGGTAAGGATTTATTTAAGCGCCAGTGTTTGCTTTAAGCTAATGGCCCATAGACGTCTCATAATAGTTGCTTTGTTCTGTTCCTTCATTTTTCTAAAACCCTACCTTCCTTCTTTGGACACAACATGCTGCCAGCCGACTTTAGCTTTGTGATTCTTCAGCTTACTTCCTGGCAATAGGAAGGCGATGAGAGAAGTGAGAACTCTCTACTTCTTTGATGGCTCTGGTAGGGAGAATAAAAGCGGGGCTCCAGTAGATTTGGAAACTTAATAGAACAGAAAGAATCAGCTGAACTCTCCTCCACAAGAGAGAATCTTGCCTGTCCACCTCTGAATCCTGTTTGAGAATTCTTTCAGGACTTCACAATCAATGGCTTCGCGTCTAGTGGACACCAAGGTACCTCACTGGTATTGCGGTTTGGTTACAAATGCTGAGAGATGGGGATTTCATAGTTATCAGTATGTAGGACATGCTTAATTAAATACTAGTTTGATATATGTGATCATATTGTGTGGTGCTTCACATATGGTCCAGTACAGTTTTTTCATTTTCGCTATAAGACCCGAAGGGCTTAATGTATTGACATTCACATGAGAAACTGGAAGATACCTTTTCATTCGACAAAGGTTTTTTTTTTTTTCGCCAACCATATGGGGAGTTGCAACACGAGAAGGATTCTTGATAAAAGTAGTGGGTGTGTGAAGTTCATCTTACCAGCTACAAGAACCTAGTTCTCGAAATTTTCTCTGTTTCCTAAATTTATTTGCCGCAGACTTAGAAGCAAGGTTCTGAATACCGTATCCGTCAGGGCACCGGTTTTCTTCCAGCCCACCAAACTCACTAGTCACTTTTCCTTCTCCAGATAAAAAAAACCCACTTCCTTCACTCTCTCTAGAACCCTCCTCTCTCTCTCCCCGGCCCCCTCACGCCTCTCTCTATCCCTCTGTAGTCTGTATCTAACATCCAATTACTCCCTCATTTACAATAGATCAGAGACCACCATTACACAGTAAACAATCGATATCCTCATATACACCCATGTACCCTTTTCTGTTTTTGATCACCGACGAGGTAAACGAGGTCGCCGGGGAAGAAACGAGGTCACCGGAGATGAGACGACGTTCACAGGAGACGCAGATCTGGAGGATCTGGGGCTACACCAGTGCATACAAGTGACGTTGAGGCTGGGTTTTGGAAATAATTGCAGAGATCTCAAGCGGTGAAACTTACCGGATGAAATCAGTGGTACTGTCATCTTGGCCTAGATTCGCCGGAAAATCCGGTAACCACCGGGATTAGTGCCGGGACGGAATTGGGAGGCTAGGTTACCGGTTTCACACTATTCTAGTACGTACTGGCCGGTACGGAACGGGATTCACAACCTTGCTTAGAAGTGTTGGCCAATTTTAGAATAATCCTTCACCTGTGGTACATGTTGGTATGCATCAAATACATCTAACACTTATTTGAGATGCACCACCTGGTGGAATAGGTTCGGAGATGGGTTTATGTGGACACAGTGATCTTTGTTCTGAGCTTCCAGATATGTGAATCTTTTGGAGCTATAGTGTATGTTTTTGCATTTTTTAAGCATGGCAGTTGAGTTTATATGTCCAGGCATCTTAACATAGGATTCTTTGGTAAATGAATGTATATTGCGAAAAGTATAAAAAATCCTTATGATGACAAATACTTTTTTATGAATTGTTTACCCCTTCGTTCTTTGAAGGTCTATTCAATCTCATCAGTGGAACATTAAGGGTTTGATCATGTCTTCAGTTATGTTTTCTAATTTATTTAATTTCTATTGCAGAGAGAGACTATAATTGAGATTTTCTACGAGAAGCACTTGGATCAACTAATTGAGGTTATAACATCATCATGCTCTCCTACCTGCATTGGCCAATCAGTCAGCAAATCTGCAGACTCCAATGGAAGCGCTGGAATGATCCCTACGAAGCCTGAAATACTACTGAACATATGTGAACTGCTGTGCTTTTGTGTTTTGCACCATCCATATAGAATAAAGTAATCTTTTGGTTCTGTTTCTATGGTCATTTAATTTGATCTTCCGTTAATGACAGTTATATTCTAATTCATTTGTTTCCTCCTGTAGGTGTAACTTTCTTCTTAATGATGTGATATATAAAGTGTTGACCTTGACTCGTAGAAAGGAAAAATATCTTGTAGTTGCTGCTGTTCGATTTTTGCGGACTCTTATTTCGCGCAGTGTAAGTGGTTTTCTTCTGGCACTTGAAAGAAATGGACAGCTGATGTTTATCTTTTCATGGTGCATTCCTATTTTTATACATGGATCTATCATGAGTCGTAGCGCCTTGGCATTGTTTTGTTGGGTGATGTCCGTGAATGTTTCTTAAAATTTTAGCAAGTTTGGGGTGACTTGCTGAGTTTTCATCTCTGAAAACTTTGGTTCTTGTAGGGATTGTGCTGTTTAACTTCGATCATCTATAGATAGGCGTCATGAAGAGAGAGTTTAAGAAGGCTGGAATGCTCTATTAAGTATGAAAAGGGTAGTGTCTAAGCTTTAGATAGGTTGTTGATTCAGTTTCATTTTCTTTTCGAGGGGGAGGGTACAGTGTTGAGGTAGGTACCATATCTTGGTTGGAGAGAAGTTGAAGATATTGATACTCAACAAACTTTTCTGGAACATGAACTATATCCAGAAAATTCTCTTCATCTTGCTGAGGGTTTTTTTGGACACAAACGGAGCTATTAAGATTATCCAGGGGTAAAGGTACGAAATAGCTGCTGATATTTTGTTGCATTATCCTAGGACTGGCTGGCTGAAATATTTTGTTGCATCTCAATGATCTCATTGAATATTAATGGAAGAAAATATACTTGTTATGTCTCCCTAAGTTGGCTCTCTGGTTTTTGCTTTGGAATCTAATGTTGTTTTGTCATGTTCCCTGTATTTAAAATAGATAGAAGTTGTTCTTCCCTTGGATATCCTTTTCACAAGTTGCCAAATTGTAATTGTCGTACCCAGACTGGAACCTAAACCCCAACCAAAAATCTACCACTACTAGCACAACAAACATAGCTCATGGCTGGTGCTTGTACATGTATTTACGGTGAAGTGTTTCAAGATAATTGTATATGTCATTGTGCAGGATGAACACCTTATGAACCACATTGTGAGGAACAACCTTTTGAAACCAATTATAGAGGCTTTTGTTTCCAATGGGGACCGTTATAACCTGTTGAACTCTGTTGTTCTAGAGCTTTTCGAGTACATCCGGACGGTGATCCTCTCTCTTAAACCTCTGATGTATTTACTACTAAATTGCTACATCAGAGAAGGATAATCTGCTGATGATTTCATTTCATGCAGGAGAACTTGAAGATGCTACTAAAGTATTTAGTTGATACATTCTGGAATCAGTTGGTTAAATTTGAGAGCCTACCTGCTATTCAGTTTCTGAAAGTTAAATATGATCAGGTATTGATCTTTTGTGATTCTTGTTTTTTTCTTTTCCCTCTTATCGTTTAGCTCTTTGCTTAATTAGTTCGTTTGCAGTCACTGGAGAACTCTGAAACAAAAAGTCCTATTAATGTGTTGGAGTCTAGAAAACGGATAGATGAGCGTGCCTTGGAGAAAGAAGAGGAAGACTACTTCAATGAAGACAGGCGAGTTTTTACTATTTTGTCAATTATCTTAGAGTTGTCTTTACCTTCAAACATTTTAGTCAGTAGCCACTGAATGGGGATGTGTTTTATTAGTGATGAAGAAGATTCTGCTTCTGTATCCATGTCCCGTCCCGTCAGCGTACAATCTCAGCCTGTTTTATCCAATGGGTCCACTCCAAGTCGCCCATCATTAAGGTACTCAAATAGTCTCTCCTTGAGATAATGTGAGGCAGGACAGGATTTTAGGAATTTCTGTTTTTGGAAAATGTTCTTGTTTATAATTTATGCTCCTTGTTATGATTTCACCCCACTTAATACAGCGGAATATACATGAAAGCTATCATTTCTAGCAAGCGAGATTTATACTGGAATCCACGTGCAACCATTAAAATCCACTTGGCAATGAGAGAGAAACTCTATTGTAGAATAAAATATCAAAATTTGTAGTAGAAGTTGTTTTAATTCCAATAGGTATTGAATGAGGCAATACTTGGTAATCAAGTAAACAAAATGCGACCCATTTTTTTAGATTTGAGTCAACGCCTAGGAAATAATATACGGGCTCAGCCAGGTGCACAAATTATTGCTAAAAGGAAGAGTTTTGAAAAACTTATAAAATCTTGTCCCTGATCATTGGGATTCACATTCCTTGTGTTTGTCTACTTGTGTAATGTATGCTCTAATTTGTTCATTGGCAATTTTGTAGTCCAAGGTCTGGTGGGCTTGTTGATTATGATTTTGACGAGGATGATGAAGACTACAAGCCACCGCCGAGGAAACAATCAGAAATTTCTGAAGGAGATGAGGCAACGGTTGAGTCCTTCAGGCTGAAACGGAAGTTGGGTCCTAAGGAGGAGCCTGAGCTGATGATAAAGAAGCAACGGATCGGTAAACACTCCAAGTCAAAAGACGGTGTGTTTGCTGCTTTGTGCTCAACTCTAAGTCAGGCAGTATTGCCCAGTAAAAAAACAGCAGACTTGAAGAATAACTCAGTGGAGGAGAAACCCTCAGAGAATGGTTCTGTAAACTGTTCTGATATAAGGGTTACAAGTTCCCATGAACTGAATCATAAAGATAAAGAATCCACTGGTTCCAGAAGCTGCTCTGATAGCTTCCATAATAATCCGGACAATAGACCGCTGAATGGAGAGGACTGCTCATTAATACCACCAAGCTCTACACCAGAAATGACGGTTAATGGTTCATAAGTTTGTTTAGACTTATTTCTGGCAAAGCAATTGATCATCGGTTACAATCGGCAAATGCATGTTCTAGTCCGCAATCAGCGTTTCTTCCTAGAAGAAAAAAGAGCAAAGAGTGTAACCGAGAAGATGAAGATGGCTGGTTTGCAGCCTAACAAATGGTGGGAGAGGAAAATGTACAGTACCATTAAAGCTGCAGGGAGATATTCACTCTCGGATTATGGGCGCAGACTTCACCTTGTTTCAGTCTTTCCGATGCTTTGAGCTACAAGTATTTGTTGCTGCTGTAAAACGTTCATTAGCTTTAGTTTTCCTTTTCCCAATTTTCCTTTTGTTATCTGTCTAATTTGTGCTCCCACTCTCTTACATAGTTATATGTGAACTGTATTTTATAGAGTATTTTATAGATAGAGCGCCAACGTTGACCTGTACAGCTTCCCTTCATTTTCCCTTCTTGCTTTTCACTGCGGTGGGTGTTGTTTGTAACTATGAGGTAGGTTCGGGGAATCGGTTTGAGGCCAATTTTTCTCTTAATGTATTATTACTTCCACACAGCTTGGACTTGTTAGGAAAAAGAGAAATTTAGAAACAGCTGTATATTATCTCCCTGAAGGTTACGATATAAGTGTATATTGGAATGCATTAGAGCATAACCCAAAGAAAGCTTGCTGTGATTCTAGTTTTTTTCTAGTTTTTCATGGCACCAAAGGCTGTAATGCATTGAACATTGAGAGATTGACAGCATCAGAATGTGGTGGTTTACTTTTTTCTTTTGAATCGATCACGGGCCATGTTCTATCAGGATGTATGGTTTTCTACACATCTATAACTTTCTTTTTCTGGGTCATCCAACTTTGAATTTGATGATCTTATCAGAACTGATCATCTACGGAACTCAGACAGTTTGAACGTTTGTCAGACAAATATCCGATCAACGATCTATATGGCTACGTTCATCAGACAATATATTGATCGACGATCTATATGGCTAAAATATTGAGCAATAATAAGTTAATTAAACTGCAGGGAAAAAATGTTTTTGGAAAATAATGTGCTCTATTAGAGTATAAATGGCTCACAGTAGGTATATTTCTTTCCATATATTTTCGCTTGATCGGGTTTATGTTACGCCCATTTGTACCTCCCAGGCTCTCATCCATACTGCGGCAGTGAAATTATGTTCACTCGTTTAAAATTGGGGTCAACATTATATACTCATTAATTTCTATGCAAGGTATATAGATGCATATATATATATATATATTCTAATAATTCTATACTTGTGAAAGTAGATTGATATTAATAGAAACTGTAATAAAACATCTTAATTTGAAGTACAAACAAATTGCACTCGGAGATTATTGAGTGCTTTTGGAGCAAAACTCTAGACACGCTATATCATGACATTTTGTTGCCTAATTTACCAAAACACAAAAGTCATGAGTCCTGCAGTATTTATCTCTTGAAAATCCTGTATAGTACTCTAAGAGGAATAATGAATTTTTGACCAATGATATGCACGCAATTTTAAAACACAATAATGTCAAAAACCGTTCGATAATATGAACTCACATACATTATGTCAGGAACCGTTCAATACACACGAACTAACATAGATCAAACAAGTATATATACAGTCAGCGTCCGAAATTGTATTTCAAAATTACTCATGGCCCCTGGCACACGAGGATAGGAGGGCCGACATAGATGATCTTGGAAGTCGGGGTATTTAATTCAACCAACGAGCGATGACTACGTGGGCGAGAGAGAGAGAGAGAGAGAGAGAGAGAGAGAGAGAGAGAGATTAGCTCTAGAAAGTCGCCACGAAACCAGAATTCTGGTTAGTCACGTAAGCACACTGCTCCCCTTCCACGTGTCCCGCTCTCTCCAGCTCCTTCCACTACATTCTACTTCATTCATAATAAGTAACTGCACTCCCTCTAGATCCTATTCTCACTCTCTCTCTCTCTCTCTCTCTAGCCTTGCATTGAAACTACTGGCATTGCTGTTTGCGGTTCTCTCACTCCAGGAAAAATAGAAAAGAAGAATTTTGAAACCGAAGAAGCGAGGAAGAGATCATGAGCTCTCTTAACAACCATACGGAGACAAGAACACTGTTCGATGAACTTCGTAGCTTCGACAAGGGGGGACTCTTCGACTTCGGCCACCCTCTCCTCAACCGCATCGCCGAAAGCTTCGTCAAAGCAGCCGGAGTATGTACATCCATACATACACACACACATGCATATTTATACATACACACATGGAGTAGGAATGTTGGATCCTCAAATGGACTGGTCTAGTTTCGACCATTTGTGGGATCTTCTCGGTCTTACTTCAATAAGTGCTAGTGGAATCATTCATTTTTTAAAAGTTTGTCGAGAATATCAATCGCGCTAATGAGTTCATCGAGAACATTAAAACGTCAGAAAGCGCTCGATATATCTCGGAACACATTTATGTTCTTCATATAACTATATAAGTCGGATAACAGATTTCCATAGAGTTACAATTTTTTTTTTATCACAAGCTAAATGGGTTTGAATGCCGTAGTGTTATAATGTTTTCCATCTCAAGATATAAAAGCTGTTTCGAAATTATGTCCACCGATGTCAGAATTTTATTTTTGTTGCGGACAAACACGTATATATTGAATGATTTCGATTAGAGCTGGCCCTAAGCTAAAGTCGAAGTGGCAGCTGCTTTTTAGGCACCAAAAATTTGGAAGGCCCCCCTATTTTGGTACCCTTTTTAATAGTCTAGCAAAAAGACTTGATATTTAATTTTTGCTTTAGGTCCTTGAAAACTGAAAGCCTGCTCTCTGATTTCGATTATCTAATGAGAATGGGAATGGGGCTCCGGAAGGGCGTTCCGGTTGAAATGGATTAACTGGAGAGGATCTAATCTATGTGGTTGCAAAAGTCACTCCTCCTTTATCTCATATATCTAATAATCAGCTCTTTTGTCAAACAGATTGGAGCAATCCAGGCAGTGTCGCGAGAGGCTTATTTCACTCTAGTTGAAGGTCTACCAGTGCTTTTCTAGTCTTGATTCAATTAATCGGTGGTTGTTAATTGTGTGAATAAACGAGAAAAGAAATTGTATGCAGGGGTGGATGGCAGTGTACGATCGGAGATAACAAGCGGAAAGAAGTCTCGATTCCCTGACCTTAGAGGCATGTGCAGTTTCATTATTCAGATGATAGGATAGGACATCTTTTATTCAACGAGAAAATGTCAAATTTAGATTTTCCTGCTTACATTTGCATTTTGATATCGAGTTTGGAATGCTTTGTTGTGATGGTTTCGAAATATCTATTTTTTAGGAATGACTTGAAATTCTCTATGGTGAAAGGTTTCTAGTTACAAAATACTGTATAATCATAATTCATCTTTGACCGAAGCTAACTGTAGCTAACCTCTTAGAGTTCTGTTCGAATTCAACATAAATTCAGCTCAATTGAAATCCGCCAGTATCCAAATGGAGCCTTTAAGAATCCATTTGGAAGCTTAGGGTAGATATGCATTGAACCTAGGGCTTTCATGTTATTAATCAATAAGGTAGCTCAAATTTGGGGTTGATAGTTTACATAGGGATTTTGATATTGGGTTTGAGAGCTTTAGTTGATGGATTTGAAATAACTA
Organism: Rhododendron simsii; assembly: GCA_014282245.1. Classification (NCBI taxonomy): domain Eukaryota; kingdom Viridiplantae; phylum Streptophyta; class Magnoliopsida; order Ericales; family Ericaceae; genus Rhododendron; species Rhododendron simsii. The sequence continues at coordinate 37,214,956 of CM024956.1, forward strand.
TCAAAAAGAAATTATTGCAAACACTTTATACGTTTTACTGAGGATAATAGTTGTACGAACATCAAATCCCTTGATTCCAAATCCATTGCTATCCAAACAGACCTCATACTTTTGTTAGAGACTTAGAGTCCAATGTAAAAATTCGTTTGATTCCATATCCACAACTATCCAAATGGAGCCTTTAAAGGAACTGTGACATGACGAGTCGATGGATACTGCTGGTAATCTGTCTGTGAGTTGTCATGAACCGTATTGTGCAACAATCTTTGTTGAGAGAGTAGTACTTATTAGCATTATATGTGTGTTAGTTTCCACTCTTACGAGCATTAAGAATGAATTTCATCTGAGGCATACTCTTTGGCTACATTCCATTCTATTCTTACTTCATGCATAGACAAGAGTGCTGCTGATCTCAGTTTGTTTGAGAAATTCCGCTAGCCACTTAGTTGATGCTCTTGTATATGGTTTGCAGGGGAAACCAGCAGCAAGTCTCTTGAAGCATTGGTAAGATTCAAACTAGTGATATATTCCATTCTCAAGTAATTAGCTGGAAGTTAAAGCACAACACGCATCACATGTTTCTTTGGACATGACACGAGTTGGCTCATTCAAGTTCTATTTCTAATTCTTTGCTGCTCATAACAATGTTTTCAGGTGAAGAATACTGGAAAAGAATCTCTGCAGTGGGGTAAGCCAACTCACTAGTCGTTCTTTTTTACCTTGTTTGGTCTGTTTTGGAGATGCATTGGAAGAACTTAGATGACAAAATAGCAGTTTGAATGGCTTGACAGATCTCTCTATTTATATTTTTCACTGTAACTAGGATGCTCAACATCAACAAACCTATCTATGTGTGAACCATTTTATTTTAAATTTCTATTGAGGTTTGGTCCAATTCTAGAAGTAATACTAAGGACATTCCACACTTGATTTGTCCAGACTGCTTCCCTATAGAAAGAACCTCTTTTCCCCAGCAGGCTTCTTATGGTTTGGGATATTCTGTGTGATTCATGATGTGAAAAGAAAACGCAAGGATTCTACATTTCTACTACAATTTCTTTCCATCTAGATGTAGAATCCCTTAGTTTTTTCTTTCCTCTCTACAAATCTCTTCACCAATCCTAGATCCAAATCGATGGGAGCTTTTAGGTTGGCATCTAAAACATGGGTGGTAGATGACTTTAGCTGGTGCTTGCACAAACTCTGACCAGTTATTGAAAGGATTTAGCTTTCCCCCATGATGGCTGAAGATAGATTTGTAGTTGAATTGCGGGTTATAGATTGCTGACCATCTGGTGCTTGCACAAGGTTTGGTTATCATGTACCATGTGACTGATGCAATCATGAAAGCAACATGCAGCAAAATGCTAACGACCACTCTTTCAATTCTAGGATTGGCTGCCGGAATGTACTCGGGTCTCACCTATGGGCTAACAGAGGCTCGTGGAACTCATGATTGGGTAATGTTCTGATGACCATTTGTCCTTTCACTTTATTTTTTTCTTGTGCTTGGAGAGGATGTTAGTTTCATCACACAAGATGTGCAAACTGAAGGTAGTGTTTGGTGCACTAGAATGAAGGTGGATATGGAATGGGTTTTTGTCATTCTGATATCTAGTTCGCTAAAACCTGAAAAAATGTACTTCACAATATGATTCTCAGCCTCCGATTTAGTCGAATGCCATTCCAGTGGGAGTCGTTCCCCTTCGAAAGGTCATTCAAGCGAATTTAACACTACCTTAAAGGGTTTATAATCTGTATTGTTAGCAGATGAATGAGGTGCAGTAGGGAGAAGGCAAATTGAAACTGAAGCAGTTCAAAATTCTAACTGGCCAATCCACTTGAGAAGGAGTCAAATCTTTTGTACCGAAAAAGTACTTCTGTTTCTATGCAATTTTAGCCGCAAAATTGCACTGAAGGAGTCAAATATTTTGTACCAATAAAGTACGTACTTCTGTTTTTGTACAATTTTAGCCGCAAAATTGCACAAAAGTTTCTTCCCGAGAAGATACTTTTGTCCAATACCACGGCTGAATTTCACGGGATTGACCTGGTCCCTTGTGAAGGGTATATTTGGTGTTGAAAATGCATTGCATAGCTCTATTTCCGGAAAACAATGCATAAGGGCTTACGGCTTTTTAATGATAGCATATTGCTTTGTTTGGGTGTAGAAAAATAGTGCAGTGGCCGGAGCAATCACAGGGATGGCACTAGCACTTACAACAGATGATTCCTCCCATGAGCAGATGGTGCAAAGCGCTATCACTGGTGCAGCCATCTCCACTACTGCCCACCTCCTTGCTGGGATATTTTAAGTTTGGCACTCTAGGAATGTAGTTGCTTTCCTGTTTCTTTCGACAGCATCTCTGGTTTTAAGAGATTGGACTTGATATTTTGTTGCGACTTTTGCCGTGGTCGGCTAATCATTTGGATGTTGACTTGGATCAAAGTATCTGGTTATTAATGTGACACACCACCTAATGCTGTTTCCTCTCTCTCTCTCTCTCTCTCTCTCTCTCTCTCTCTCTCTCTCTCTCTCTTATGCTGAGGGGTAGGATCACCAGGCATCAGGTTTCCAAGTGACTAGGCATGCTAGTTGACGGATCAAAGCAAACGATTGCAAGTGTCTATGTTTCCTATTTTATGTAGCGCGGGCTGACAGTGTGTGTTCATAATGTCAGAATGTGTTTCTTAGCAGGGATTTTGGTGAGGGTAAGGTTGGGTGTTTATGAGGGTGTTATGTATCAGGCCGGGGGCCGGCTGTTTATAAGGTGTCGCACAGTATTTCTTGCATAATATTTAGTACATTTTTGTGAAAAGAGCAGTGCTCTATCGTCTGGGTACAAATTTGGACAAAAAAGTCCACTGATGCATGTAATTCCACACGATGCTGGTAGATTCACTCACATCAGATGGTTCACACACATTGGATATGTGTGTATGATGGTTCAAACACATTGGATGGCTACACACGTCGGACACACATCAGATGGCTGCATACATTGGTGCGCATCTGTTCTCAAACATTCGTGTCTCAGGCATTTTCCTTACTAGGCATTTTCCATTTTTCCTTACCAGAAGTAGATCTTACAATTTCAAATTTTCAAAAAGCAATCATTAGTGAGGTTTTTTTATCCAAGGAAATCTTATTCTATAGAGTATCTAACAAGAAAGGGGAGGGAGATTGGGATTTGAACCTTCACCAAATGAAGTGCTCATATCTCATTTACCAATTGAGTTAGGAGGCAACTTCTTAATCATTAGTTTTGTTAAAGGTTCTTTAAAATATATTTTAAACTTTTAGGATCCTTGAAAGCAATAAAATGGTAAATTAAACAAGTTTTGAGACGATTTGAATTCTGAGTAAGTTCAAAAGCTATTTTTAACTTTTTAAAAAAGATATTACCAATTTCTTCCGCAGATTAATCATAATTTCAAAGTTAGATTACATAAGTTTATATTTTTTCTAGTTGAATCTACAATTTGTAATCTCGAGCACATTGTTAAGGTATAACGTAAAATCTATTTTCACAGATGTCACAATCACCTCTATGATAGTTTTATGCATATTGTTCCTGTGTTCGAATCTCCAAATACTTCACCAACCTTGTAATTTGACATTTAACTTCTTGTGTTACTAGTATTGCCCCGTCACACCATATCATTATCTAAAGGTGACTTCATCGCACTTATGTGTGGATGATGTTAAAAGTATGTTAAAATAAGACAATAAGTCTACGGATCATGATATCAGTTCACACTCAAAAACATGACAGCTAACATAGCCTGGGCTCACATTAAGCGCTAGCAAAAAGACGTAAGACTCAAACATGGTTCTTGTCAACCAAGTCATGAGTTTTTACCATCGAACCAACTCCTTTTATCGGTGTAACTTGACATTAATGAAGATAGTGGAGAGTGCTATTTGAAACAATTTAACTTTCTGACTTTGGGTGGTAGTGTTGGGGCCCATTTGGAGCCCACAATAGTATGCTATATTTGGTCCAATTATCAAAGCCCTTTGGCCCAAAATTGCTGAGACTTGACCATATAACCCAACCTCCATGATTCGGGTCGCCCAAACTCCACTGTTCCATACCCGACTCCAATTATAACTCAACCTCGATGATTCGGGTCGCCCAAACTCCAGTGTACCATACCCAACTCCACTTATAACTCGCTGTACGGGTGCTAAACGGGCCAAACATGTGTTGATCTTGATTCGGAAATTTAACGAGCTTTAAAAATATGCTTGAGCTAAGTTTGTTTGTGAGACGAATCAATCTCAAATAAGTTTTAAATAATCAAAATGCGAGCTGATATCGACTAGCTTGATGTTTGTACATATAAGGATGAAAGAGCCGAGTAATTATTTGTTCTAACTTGGTTCAAAATTTTAACGAGATTTAAAAAAATATTTCAACATGCTTTGAGAAGGGAGTTTTGAAAACAAACACGAGCTCAAACTCGAATAACTTAATTCTTTTGGAAGCTTAATTCATTTAGAGCCCTCGCCGACGTGTTAACCTTTACTTATTAATAAAAAAAAACATTGTGCCTGCTTCTCCCTCTCTGTCTGACTAACCCCTCTCTCTATCTCTCTGGTGTATGCGATTTGAGACGGTACGCTCACTCTCTCTCTCTTCGAATCTTTGGTTTCTCATGCGACCTTGGATTTTTGACGGCTTAATTTCACACAGAGACAAGTATATGTCTATCTGTCCCTGCGTTACCTGTTTTTGCGATCTCGATTCTATTTTTCTTTACTGAAAACCAAATAAAATCCGATTCCTAGGGGTTTTTTTTCCGTCGCCCAATTAAGATTCTGTGTTTCAGAATTGATGGAGATATTTGATCTACATCAGGAGTTGTAGCTACGTGTCAAGACTCATGTATTCTGTGCTTTGTATTCTCAATTTGTTCCGATTTGGGTACTCACTGTTTGGTTTATTATGTGTTTTTACCACTTTCGATCGTATTTATTTGTTTTCTTATGTGGAATCGTTGTCTTTGCTCAGTTTCAGTAAAAATTAGGGTTCTTTGCTCTTCAATTGAGAGGTTGACTATGAACTATCATTAGACTGTTTAACGTGTTGTTAAACTGCTTTCTTTTTAATTTACTATTTGGTTACATAGAATTATCGCTTTCTCATTTGGCAAACACAGAGGAAGACTAAAGCAACAGTCTAAATAAATGTTGAGTTGTCGAGGAGGCTTGAGCGACTTAAGTGACCGAAGAGACGGAACGTGTTGATGTTGGAGTCCTGTTGATGGCGAGATAGTACGATGAGTATGAATTCGGTGGCCTTTGATTGGAGTTTGTGACTGAGTCGTGAGTTATGCAGATTGGAAGAGAGAGGGGAGAAGTCGAGATGGGGGTGGGTACGCCATAGGGATAGGTGATTCCAGTGTTTGGAAAGAAGGGTGGTTTGGGCGAGGGATTTCATTGGGAGGAAAGAGAATATGTGCTCAAGTATTTCGTCCAGTAGATCAATGTTTGTGTCTCTGATGATTCTGTTCTTCGACTTGTTTATGAAAAGTGAATTCGTTTTTTTATCCAGGCACTTGGCCCACCAGTGGTGTAGGGCCCGTTCCGGAACCTATATTAAGTACTTATTTTTTAAGAATGTAATTTCAAGCTCAAAAATAATGTATTTAAGCAAATAATTTTCCTGGCAATATGGATCTTGTTTGATAGATTCATTGAGATCTTTTGAACGGTACAAAAAAAATCAAAAAATTATTTTTTAGTTTGAAAATGTTAAAATAAGTACTTGTTTTTTGAAGGTGTTCTGGAACGGGTTGGTAGTCTAAAGTATGGTGAGGTGGTGGCTTCAATTGCTATAGAGAGGAAATAGAGACCCTTGTTGATGGGTTGGGTAGGGGTGGCGTAGTATAGATTCTTGTAACATTTGACAACAAAAAAATGAGTTCTTTTTTTTTGGTTGTCTGGTGTTTTGGCCTAATTTTTCCCCACAAATTGCTGTTGTGTAGTTGTTCTTCAGTTTCTAGTTTCATGTTGTAACCTTTTAATTGGAATAAAGATGAAGTGAACTGCTTTTTTTTATCTCCTCCTTTTTGTGGTATATAGTTGAGGTTTTCTTCAAGTTTTGTCTCTATTCTTTGACACCTCGTGCATTGAGATGAAAAAATCCTGAGCTTGTACAGAACTAGTTCATTTGCTTTTTGTTCTATGGTTTTTAGGGATTGTTGTGGAATGGGTACTTTGTTTTGACCTAAATTAGTTGTATAATCGCATTACGTTGTTATTCAGTTTGAAGTTTCATCTTTTAATCTTGTCAATAGGAATGAACACTAACTAAGTGCATAAGATTTGTTTTACGGCTCGTACCATCATACTGTCTAGATTTAAATGCATTTTAACCATTCAGTTGGTTTTCTTGAAGTGTTGCTCTATTGCCTTTACCTAGTGATGTAGAACTAGTCCTTTTGTTGTTTCTTTAGGGCTTTCTGTAGGTGGGAGCATCTGATATTAACAAGGAGATGTCTTCGAGTAAGAAAGAAGAGAAAGGTGGTGGTGATGCAGCAGAAAGAATTAAGGCTGCTGCATTGACTGCGGCAAAGGGCCTTAGCCGTGCTCAGGCCGAGCGTGCAGCTGCTGCTGCTGCCAGAAATGTCAACGCATATGGCCAGAAGGAAGAAGGGCCCAGTAGATGGCAGGAGAGAAAAGAAGCAAAGAGACAAATGTATTTAATGAGTACTGAGAAACAAGTAAGATTGGGTGAAAGGAAAGACCCGAAGACATCAATGTCTACCCTTGGCGGCACAACTTCCCAATGCCAGAAATGTTTCGAACCTGGTCATTGGACTTACGAATGCAAGAACGAACGCAAGTATATCTCGCGACCCTCTCGTACACAACTACTTAAAAATCCAAAATTGAAGATGAAGGTATCGATTTCTTATGATTTGGATAACCCAGATATTCCTAAGGAGGAACCTAAGACTGAGAAGAAGGTTTCAAAGAAAAGCAAGAGGAAACATAGGTCTGATACTGAGTCTGGCAGTGATAGCGAGGCTTCAGTCTTTGAGTCTGACAGTGGGGCATCGTCTGTTACTGGATCAGATGAGAGCGATTCGAGCTACAGTTCATCTACCGATTCAGAGGAAGAGAGGAGGAGGAAGAAGAAGAAGAAGAAGGAGCAGCAGAGAAAGAGGCGGCACCGGAAGTACAGCTCTACTTCCGAGTCTTCTGATTCAGACTCTGATTCAGGATCTGATTCTGAGGATAGGAGCAGCCGGAGGAAGGGCAGGAGGCACAGCAAAAAACGCTAGACGGTTGCATGTAAAGAGGAGGAAATTGTGGTATTTTATCTCTGTATGTCAACTATGTGTGCTTTGACTATGCCTTATCCATCTCCTACGGTTCGTAGCTATGATCCTGTGGAGGTTACTAGATGGTGATCTTGGACATGTTGCAGACAGGCTCTACACTTCATGTTTTTCGTTTAGTTTCCTTAGCAATTGAGTGATGCTTGTAGTAATTTTGAACCCGTGGTTGCCTCTCTATTTATACCTGTTATTGTTCTTTTTCGCCTTCCTTTTTTATGGTAATTCAATATGAAGCAAGAATAGACCTTTTAATCTGATTAGGGTGGAGTTTCTCTTCACTTTCTATGGTAGTTTTGTTTATGGATGTAAGACTCTGTACTGTCTGAGAATATGTTGCAGCGGGGCTTCTTTGCAGTGGTGGAATATACACAAACAGGTTGTAATTGCTCCGAGTTTGACTAGGCTTGTGGAGTGAGTCTGAATGTCTGATGGCGGACAGGGCTGATAACACAAGCCTGGTAGCGGACTTGGTTTGAAAACTCGTCGACTTGACGAGCTTTGAAAAGTGTTCAAATTTAACTTGTTTACAAAACAAATCGAGCTGTAACGGCCTCTAAATGAGCTGATCTTGACAGGCTCGAATTTGTTTATACATATACTATCCGAATGAGCCTAAACTTAGCTTGTTCGAGGTCAGTTTGATAGCTTAATGAGCTTTTGAAAACCAAACACTTAAGCTTATAACTTAATTTGCTTATGAGTGGTTCACGTTTACGGCTGGTCGAAAGTTTAGGAGAGTTTTTGAAGTAGTCCTGGGCTGGCCACCATCGTAGATGAATATCTATTGTGAAGATTGAGAACTATGGAGGAGTGACGGAATGTATATCAAACCCTTTACACTTGTAACAAACTAATTTCTCCTTGAGATATCTTCCTCCCCTCTGCTGAGGAATCCCCAAGAGATCAACCAATTTCCTAAACTGGATGAACTGGGACCAGTACCCAAATGGATTGCAAAACAATATCATTGTCGGCCAAAGTGTGGAAGTTTGCGGCCAGAACGTAAAAGTTTGCGGCCATGATGAAAAATTTGCGGCCATAGTGCAAAAGGTTGCGGCCAATGGCATAAAAGTTTGAGGCCGGGGTGCAAAAGTTTGCGGCCAGGTTGCAGAAGTTTGCAGCTAGACTATCATGCCCTCGTAGCAGATAATTCACACCCGCGATATTTTTTTAGACTGCTTTTTGTTCAATCAACTATTTGGTTACATAGAATTATCACGCTCTCATTCGGCTTTTAAGAAAAGTAGAATCATTTTTTAAACCAGACACTTGGCCCAACAATTGTGTATGTAGTCCAAGTACGGTGAGATAAGTCCTGTTGGGAGGAAGTAGAAACCCTTGTTGATGGGTTGCATAGGAGCGGGGCAGTCTAGATTCTCGTAACACGTGGCCCTGTTGGATATTTTTAGTGATTTTGGTTTTACCAATAACCAAACCGCACCGCAGCCATCCCTTGAGTTGAACTATGAATGCAGATTTTAGTGTAATGAAAACTTTAAAGCCTTCTGTCGCTACAGAGCCAGAGAGACAAGGAGGGAGATGCCTAAAATTTTGACTATCATTTCTCATTAACAATTATGAAGCATGCTCATATCTCTGCTTGTTTATACACAAATGAATTCCTGGTGTGGATGCTTTGCCCCTGTAACAAGCTAATTTCTCCTTGAGATATCCTCCTCCCCTCTACTAAGGAATCCCCAAGAGATCAACCAATTTCCTAAACTGGATGAATTGGGACCTATGCGAAAAAGGGTTGCAAAAAAAAAAAAAAAGAATCAACAAATAGAAGAGGGAAAAAAGCTACAAGAAAACAGAAGGGTAGGGTTCAACCACAAGGCGGCTGATTTTCTACAAAATTGTATCCAAGGAATCTACAAGGACAATAAGGTCCGATTGAACCATTCCGATAAGCGTCTGATTTTTGATAAAAGCTCTGCCTTTCTTTCGAAATAAGCCTCAGCATTTGATAACATCACCGAAATGTCATGCTTCATTGCCTCCGAACTTCGATAGTAGTTATTCTCCAGCCTAGACTGGATCACATCAAGTGACAAGGGAACAGGAAACCTACAAAATTGAATGGATCCAAATACAACTTCAACTTCCCATTTACACATCAAATTAGGAATCAAATAGAGGAAAACATTTTCCAATATCTTCAGGCAAAAAGGATATATCTAGGAATCAAATAGGAAAAACGGTTTTGTGGAAGATAACCATGCATCATATTAGTCTTTGCAGACACGCTAAACGAAATGACCTAAACCTAACTAAACAAGAATATGGACAACGATACCTGTTTAAAAATTTGTCCTTTTGTGAAACTTGTTTCAGTTTCCGAATCCCATAACGATCCTGCAAATTTCCAAAAAAAATCAGTAGTCCTTGTTTAATACATATAGTGATACTGGTTTCAAAATATACTTATCTTGAAGAATGCAGCCTAAACTAGATTTTACCTTGTCTTCACTCGCTGATGCCTCCAATTCATCTAAAGAGCAGAGCATATTTTCTCTGATCTCATTGTCGATGCCAGGCGGGTCCCACTGAGTTTCAGCGTCGCGAAGTTCCCAAGGACTATGTTGTAGTGGGTCTGAGGGATCACCCTTATATCGAACAGCATACTTGTCCCATGGACTGTCTGGAAAATCCTGCGATTTAGGTTTTACACCAACAATCCGACCTTCCCACCAACTCCCATTTTTCTCGCCAGGGTTTTCCCACCAGACTTGGCATTTATCCCTCAAAACCCAATTTCTCTGGATTGCAGCATCATACTGACTTCTTTCGACAAGGAAGTCTGGCAAATCGTTCAATTCAGGCAGAGTCAAGTTAAATGATTTTCCAGCGACACTGGAAGAAGAATCTACGAACTGAAGAGTCATTTTACAGCATCCATCACCAGAACCTCGATATGGAGCATACTGAAGGGCTTTAACTCTACAAAATTCCACCGCTCTGATGTTTCCCTTTATCGTTATCCAAGGGCCTACTTCTTTTGTATCACTACGGCTAATATATTCCTGATGGCCCTGAAAAATAGTACAAAATAAGTTACAAAATTATCATCTGCATTCAACATAGAACAAAACCAAAAAGGGGTCATTTTAAATTAAATTTAGTATAAACAATCAGTCAGAAATAGGACAAAGTAAATTGCTAAATTATTATCTTCATTTAGCATTCAACAAAATAAAAGTAGGGATTGCTAATCAGAAACTGAATATGATCAAATTTGATTAAATTTGGAACATACCTGTCTCAAATATACAACTTCATCCCCTAGCTGGGGAATGTATCGCGAGCCTTCCCCATGTGTTGACAACATCAACCATGAGTTTCTCACTGGTTGATGCGACTTCTTTCGGTTGGTCGGAGTGGAGTCCTGAATGTGATAACTGCTTCTCCTGTTTCTTGCAGACCTTAATCCAACAGTTACCCTTGAGCCTGATCCCCATTCTTCACTAGGATGTTCATCGCATGCATTGATGGAAGTTTTCTGATCATTCGAATCTTTTGAACCATCGTTTTCCTCCCTCAATTTGATATCACAGCCTAAAGCATTTGGTTCATGAATGGTTTCCCCCAATCCCATGGACCTTGTCCGACGGACCCCATTAGTTGTGGCTTGAGGTAAATCAAGATTAGGACTGCTCACATTTGAAGTGTTTGCGATGACACCTCCGCTGTCACCTTCTGGATTGCTTCTAGCCCTAGATGACCTCAACCTTCTATAAACAGCACTATACATCCTATCGTTTGAGTTCAACTTCTGTGAAACGGAATTTGCTTCGCCTTTGAGGTCTACATGGTGTGAACTGGGCCCCGCAGCGCCATCATTGTAAGGCCCTTCTGAAGTCAATTTCTGCTTTGTGTATGGGCTTTCAGATAGAGGACCATGACTTCCAACATTACTCTCATCCTCCATGGAAGATCCAACTTCCAACTCAGGACTTTCATCATCTTTGGAAATCATTTTTGACTCTTTCAATTCAGCATGGTTTTCAAACCCATTTGTACAAGGGAGAGAAGAAGTTGTTGCATCATCAAAAGACCTTGGATCCTGTTTTGGTAATTTATTGTGAGCCTGGCGTTCAACGATATCTTCAGGAGTACCATCCTCAACCTGTTGCTGGTTCGTATGAACCATTTCGTCCATCTGAACACCATTATATTCAGTTTCTGAACTAGAGCGAAATTTTTCAAAACGATTTTCCAATGTCTGCCCACTGACAACATCCTTGATTGTAGTCAATGAAATGTGTTCACCCATCTTCAAACGTTGTTTGGACGTGCGAGCCTTGAACCCTCCCCATTTAATATTGCGCTTATATGCATCAAAAAGCTCTAGATCATTTTCAACCTTTGCATTACCCACCCTCCCATTTCTTTCAACTCTACTGCACTCTGGATCCTGAGAGCAATTCTGATTTCCTTCATTGGCTTTCTGTGGAGATTTAAATGATGAGCCAACGAGATCTGGCTTCCCCTCAGATTCAATTGTTGTGCTTTCTGCCGGTACAGACTTATTTAAAGCACGAGTTGGAAATTTCACAACCAATCTCCTATTTCCAGAAATCAAACGAGATTCAGAGCATTCATGAGGTTTAACCACACCGTCAGACTCATCCACTAGAACTTCTTTCCCTTTTGAATGGTTACGTTGTTTGTTTTGTGAAGAGGTATCAGATTCTTCACTGCCCATGCTGGAATCCTGCAGCATGGATTCACTTTCCAATGAATTTTCTGATCTGTCTTCTTCTTCTCCATCTGCCGAAACTCCTGTGAGTCGGGAAAACAAATTCAGAGCATTTCGTGCAGCAGCTCTCTGAGGTCTGAACGACTTTGAGGAAGAGGATTTCCTCCTTGAAGCTTTTTGCCCATGTCTTGACTTCCTCCTGTTATTTCCGTTTACTTCACCACCACACTCATCCAGATTTTTTCTCTTCACACGCCTGCCGGAAGAAGTCATGATTTCAACCTAAAAAGATAAAGATTACATATCAGATAAAGTAACTGCAGGGGGAAAAGGTCAAAAAAATATATATATTGATGAGAAAATTCACTTCTACCTTCTGTTTTTTCCTTTTTGATCGTCGGAGGACATCTATGTGAGTGCCCTCAACCTCACTGTCTTCTGAACTGCACTCTGGATCACCCGATGAATTAAAACTTAAGCTTCCTTTCTCCCGCCCTGAAGAACACTCTTCGGTTACATTATATTCGGAATCGGTATCATCACTTAGCACTTCAATCTCAGGTTCCCAATCCATGGCATCAACAAACTCTGGTAGAGGAGCAATTAATAAATCCAAGTCTGCTATGGGAAGTATTTGGAAACCTTGGTCAAGATTAAAGTCTGGCCCAACAGCGAATCTCACAGAAGATGGGCGCCACTCAATACCCAGGGCTCCTAACCGCCGTTTCTGGTACATGCTCTGATACGGATCTGGGTATGGAATCATCGCTAGCATTTCCCAGTGCAAAACAGCATGAAATAGATAAGGAGAATAATCAAAGAAGCCAATCTTAACAAGTAAAATCTATCAGAAAGTAAGGAGCAAGAACAAACTTGCATCACAGAGGAGATCTTGCATATTCCTCCTATACGGCGTAAGTTGAGTTTCCTACATAAAACATCAGAAGTTGCCTGAGTGCTTAAATCCATGATTTCATCTAACAAAAATAGGCATCCCACACTAGAATATGGTCACTGGGATAAGGTCAATGATGCAGAGAGATGGAAGAGAATGATGATGGTCTTGCGTTAAAGCTAGGGAAGCAGGGACATGATGATCCTTTAAATGCGAAAGTGTTAATGTTGCATACATAGCAAAAGATGCTTTCAGATTACATGTCTTGAGCTGTAGTTGCCTAATAAGGAAATCTAACCAGTATGCACAATCAATTGCTGAAAAGGGAATTGAACTGTCAACAGCCCTGTAACCACTGTAACAATGTACTATGTTACAAACATGCAGACTGTAGTAGTTTACAATCCAGATCTTGCTTCCGTATAAACAAAGGAAAGCTAAACCAAATGTTACCAACATGCAGACCGGGTTTATGTATGCTACATGAATTCCATTTTTGTCATTCCGCTCTGGAAAGCGAAGGAACAGCCAACCAACGAAAATAATGAGATTGAGTTACTAACCTGGTCAAGAACAGTCCCATTAGTATCTTGAATAAGGGGGCGATAGTCTCCAAGGAAGAACTGTTAACAGGCATACACACACGAGTTATGAGTTGAGCATTCTCTCCAATCCAAATACTAGCAACAGGTACAAAAGTTGACACTGTTTACCAATTAGTACCTGCTCATATTTGGCATCCTGTTGATACTCGCCTTGTCCTGTGCTTAATATATATAATTGGCCGACATCATCTGAGAGTATTATTGATGTCCCATCCCTGGATCACACAGAAAGCCATAAAATAAATGACGATGAACTGCGTGTGTAGCACAACTGGCAAGAGTGTAAGCTCACTTATTTCTTCGTGACATCACTGTAACAACCCGCGCCAACTGCTCTGCTTAACCCTTAGCCGAAACACGTGGCTCAAAAGGTTACCCTCGAGTTATATAGTCAGATTTCATTATATACCATATCATTTTCATGTTTCCCACCAATGTGGAACTACCCAAGAATGGGCTCTCACAGTCTCCCCACCTTAGGGTGCAACGTCCCCGTTGCATTGGCCTAGCAAACTTTTCCTGGTGGCACTTAGCTAGGTCCAGCACAATCAGTGTGCTTGTACCAGATTCTAGAGGTGGCCTCCACCATGTAGACTAGGGTTATACTCTGATACCAACTGTAACAACCCGCGCCAGCTGACCTGCTTGCCGAAATGTGGCTCAAAAGGTTAACCTCAAGTTATACAGTACATGGTCGGATTTTGTTATATACTATATCATTTTCGTGTTTCCCACATCGGATTTCGTTATATACCATATCATTTTCATGTTTCCCACTGAAGAGGGACTACCCAAGAATGTGCTCTCACATGAACCAAGGTAGTGCAGCACTGAAGGACCAAAGACCCCATCAAGTAAAAGGTAATATATCAAATATTACTTCAAATAAACAGCAACATCAAATAAGGTGCTGAGACTTGTACAAGCATATCCAAGCAAATGCCTCTTCTGGTAGCTTCTTACTTCTATGTCCTTTCGAAAATTACTCATCGTATGCTACCATTGCACCATATCTAAATATACGTTTTATACCTAGTTTCTAAATATCCACAGGTAAGTGAGTTAAGGTCCAAGATAAATTATCAATGGCGTGCCATACCGAGTATAGAACTGAAGTGTAAACAGAAACTAGAAACGAGAAATATCTCTATCTATTCAATTTGTATATGACTGGGAAGTCATATTTTACTTCAAGGATTCAATCGGCAGATCAAGTAAAGCAAGAAGTTACAGCAGATAATGGAAGTACGAAATTGGAACCTTCGCACTACATACATGCTGACAAAAAGAAAACAAAACTTCTACAAGCTGAGAATCAGAATGTACAAATACACAAACAATAAATGGTAACACTGAGGACATATCAGCACATCCAAAAACAGACTGAGAATCAGATGAACAAGAAGTCAGTACAGTAAATGCAAGAGAAAGGCAAGTTTTGAGATCTAGAGAAATCTTTATCAACTTACGGAGAAAACTTCCCATCAACCAACTTGAATCTTCCAATTTCATACTCCCGGATAGGTGTTCCTTCCCATATCTAATGCAGCGAGAAAGAGAAAGAAGGGGGGCAGGGGGTGTCAGCGAAACAAAGCATGGAATTTTTGTGAAAACTATGCAGAGCTTTGCAAATATGAGAACTCACATCCCACACAATCGTTTTTCCATCATAACCAGCACTCATAGCTATTCGTGGGTTGAAAGGATGAACATCCAGAACAAAGGTCTACCAAAACACAAGCAATAAGGTCAGAGAGAGCCAGTTAACGGACCAACCAATATATTCCTACTAAAGCAGAAATAAGGGATATAAAAGCAACCGGCAATTGCATTTGTAAGGAAAACAACAAAACACAATACAGCCATCACTGTCTGTCTCAACATCTGATGCTTAAACTTTCTTGTTGAAATATTTCTAAGTCCCCAAGTGCAAGAATGTAATAACAAAACAAAAGTGAAAACCTATGTTTACACACTTCTATGCACACACAATCTACTAATGAACACACCATAATCTATTATTTTTAGATACAGCAAACACTGGTTCTACCTAACACACGGTTTTGGTCTCTCAAAGAAAAAAATTCCATAATGCCATTTGGCGAAACTCTAGTTAAAGAAAATTTCTTTACAGAACTGAAATTTTAGACAACAAAATATACCACAAGGTAAAGCCTTTACACAACGCATTGTCACCCTTGTAATAAACAAGAAATAAACAAGAAAGTAGCTGAGGCTACCATGGGGCAGCAACATGGTAGCATAGTGCACGGGTGGGTGAATTCTGGCCAGGAGTCAGATCTATGCAGCCTACACATCCAGGTAGGTTTCAACTCGTGACACATGTTGCGATGGAGCAATCTTACAATTATGCGAAATGAGACAAGGTGGAATAAATCAAATGGACGCTGAGCAAGGTAAATTTAACTAGCTTTACCAATAACAGCAGTGTTAATTTGTAATGCTGGAAGGAAAAGGAATAACTATAGAATAAAGGCAACGATACAGCATCCAGTACACGGGGTTCAACGGTCATCTAACCATATCTGTCCGTCCAAATAGAAGTTTCTGGAATAAAACCGCAGGCATTTAACAAGAAATATGGGCACATCCAATAACAGTGTGTTGCAGAGTTACCTTCTCTTATCCATTTCCAGAAGAAAAAATAAAAAGAGTGGCTGGGATTAATGTGTTTATGACTTACAGATTCACTATGACCCTTCAAAGAATGAACCAAACTACCATCAACAGCATTCCAAACACAGATTCTGCAATCTGCAGAATTAGAACAAAGTAAACAACTTAAAATCCTGAAAGATGGTTGGAAACATGTTTAGATTTATAAAACCATGGAAACACATAAAGAGGCGGTACTCTGTGTGTATCTCAGCATATATCAGCAGACATTCAAACTCGGATGGGGGACAGCAAATCAGGGGGGACTATTTTGCCCTTTTTTTTGTTCTTGCATGTGTGTTGATGGTAATTGGGTTGGGGGTAAGACCAGGCGCAAGCAGACAGTAAATGCACCAATAATGAGAAGAAATTTGTCCACTATCTGATCATTTACCTCCTTCGTGTGCTTGAAATGTAGTCAAACTTTTTAGCAGAGTAGAGGTCATACTCTTAAGGTTGTTGGTCGAGGAAACCACCCAATAATAAATTACTGTAAATGTGAGTACCACAAGAATCCTCCTGTTTGGTATGCCATGACAAACTGCATACCAAACCGCAGACTCTATATGTGTGACACAAATCTGGCTAATGCTCAACTTGTTTCATTAACTATAATGTCTTATAGTGATCAACTGAAGGAACCAACACCTCTGCCTGTACTATGGAGCTTAAAATAGACCCAAAAAACAGACACATCTTGCCCAAACCAGGCAACCTAATCACAAAAGGACACTACTAACCATATCCAAACTTTCCTTTAATATGTTTTCCAATGCAGAATGTTGCCATTAAATACTAAGAATTTTTTTCAAAATGACAGGAAAACTACAATGGGAACCAAGTTATCAGCGATAATCTAAAGGTATTTTAGTAAACACTGAATGGTCATATGGATGAGGACCAACAATATGTGGCAACATAACATGGAAAAGGCCGAAGAAAGAAGAACAAGATGAGTTAGTAACACATGTTTGTTTAAACAAAATGGCAAAACCAGGCGAAAGGCCATATACATACAATGCATACGATCAACATAAAAGTAGGAATTCAGGAGTACAAAAACTATCCTTAATATATCAGAGCGCGAAATTGTTGAGACATATATTAGCATGTGGGAACATAACATGGAGAAGGCTGAAGAAAGAAGAACCAAATAAGTTAGTAATGCAAGGGTGTCATTTAAACTATATTGCAAAACCAGGGGAAAGGTCACATACATGCAATGCATATGGTGACAGTAAAACTAAGAAATAAGGAGTATCTGGATTCTGGCACAGGATTATTGAGATACAAATTTAATTACCAAATTTAAAGGAAAACATCTCTTTCTCTCTTCTGTTTTTTTTTGGTAATGATCTTTCTGTTAGTATATACACAGTCACAGACATATATATATGGTCATCTCACCCATAATAGCGGCAAGTACAAAGCGATTGTCTAGGCTCCACACGATCATATTAACACCGCGAGGAGTTGGAAGAATCCTCTGGCGTGGACCTCCTCGCGGAGGTTGAGGTGGCATTGGTGGTGGCGGAACTTTCAAGTGATATGCACGAGTCCACCGTCCAGCCTTTCCCTGAAATCAATGTCAAACCAACATAATTTAGTCGCAAAGGAAAAAAGAATTGAGCAGTCTCGTTAACTCAAAATAAAACCAATTAAACGTCATGGAAAGATGAATACAATGAAACAATATGAAGAAATTACAAAAGCCACTGTAACAACAAACAAAAATATGAATGAAGAGCTCACATGTGACCTCCGTGACCTTGGGATCCAAATGATTGCGCTTCCATCCCGAGAGCAAGTAACTATATTATCATGGTTAAACCTGAAATGCAAGAAGTTCATAGGAAAAAGCCATTAATGTTATGAAGCAACTACAGAGCATCCGACGGGTTTCTGCAATAACCACCGTCACAGATAGCCTTGTAGATTTTGATAAGTTTAGAGAAATATAAGCACACCCAGTATTTTTAAATTTTGGAATTTTCTCTTCCTTCAGCGGGTCAGCTGCAGAAAATCTAGATGCCACATTGCAACCACTGCATCATGAGACAGCAATCAGTGTCAGCGTGAAACATTGAATAAAGGAAAAATGGAAAACGAAGACGGATTGGGGAAAACTAACCTGAATTGCACGTAATTGACGTCATTCTCATGCCCAGCTAAAATATCAATCTCATGATTGGGCTCTGATTCAGCCGTGTTTAGTTTATTCGTACTCCAGACCTGCAAGTAACTAGAGCTCCATTAGGATTTGAATTTATTAATAGATAGATTTTCACTCCAACAAAAACACGAATATTATTTTCTAACAAGTTAGTGGAAATCTCCACTAGTCCACTCAAAGGAGATGAAACAGGACCAAGTGTCAGACATTTGTGCAATATGAATAACTCAGACAAAAACAAAAAATTGAGATTTACCCTTGCAAGAGTATCTGAGCTACCGGTAACAAAGACAGTTCCATTAGCATTGAATGCACAACAAAAAATCTGAGGCCTGAGTTGAGTAGCACTTGAAGATGGAACATTGTTCTTTACTGTACCTGTTCCATACTACATTAGTCCCTTCACCAATGTATCAGTTATTAAATAGTAATCTAAACAAAAGCAGTGACTTACCAGCTGAAGAATCAGGAGGCCTAGGAACATATATACGTGGAGGGAACTGAGAGTATCTGGCATCCCATATCCTACATGTTCCATCATCCGATGACCTACGGAGGAAATAAAATTCCAACTATAATTTACACAGATTAAGGCACCTAAAAAAGGGCTTTTTACCTCTAGTTCCAGAAAATAGAAAGTAATTCCCACCTGGTCTCCTCTAATTAATGAAACATTGAAACCCAATGAAAGTGCCTAAAAACTTAACCTTAAATTGCCTAACCCCTAGGGCACCCTATGAAAGTGCCTAAACCCTAGGGTACCCTATAAAAATGCCTAAACCCCTAGGGTAGTAGGGTACCCTATGAAAGTGCCTAAACCGCTAAAACCCTATAATAGGAAAGTACACCCTGAAACCCCTTTGGAAGTGCCTAAAACTAAACCCAAGGGCTCTATGAAAGCGCGTAAACCTAAACCCTGAGGTATCCTAAAACCTGAAGGTACCCTAAAACCCTAAAACCATACAGTACCCTAAGATTTTAGGGCACCCAAGGATACTAGGGTACCCTAAACCCTAGCATACCGTAAAACCATAGGGTGACACTTCCATTAATGGTAAATGTATTTTTGTAAAAGTGGACCTAGTGGTAATTAAGTATTCCATCTCTCCTTAGTGGGAATTAAGTGTCACTTTTCTATACTTAGAGGTAAAAATCTGCCTAAAAAACTAAGAGAATGATTGCTAACTACGGCAATACCTAAAAATGATTCACATTTTCAACTGAATAGTCCCATCAATTAAATTGGTCCCTGGTGTGTGCAAATAACGAAGATATGGGCCAAGGAAGGTTACTGTGGGTAGGTAAACAAATCCTGGATGTGTTGTTGGTAAGAAATGAGTGTGGATGGTAGCCTAATAGGTGCTTTGGAGGTCATCGGTAAGCTAGATGATATCCAGAAGGCTTATAACCATGTCTCTCAGGAGTTTCTCCTTTATCTAATGAATGGGATGAGATTTTGAGCTAAGTGAAAAGGATGGATTCCATTTTGAGATTCCTAAAATGAAGTTCTCAGTCTCAGTGAATGAGGATCGTGGAGGGTTATTTTTCTGAGTTCTACAGTTTACCGTAGGAGACCCGATTTCCTCATCCTTTTTCTTATTTGCTTTGCAGGCATAATATGTCCAATAGAATGGAGTTAGCAAGGATGATGCCTGGTTTTCGGGTAAGAGATAGAAGCAGATTACAAATCATATTTTCTGTTGAGCACTGCAGGAGGAATTCATATGCTTGGGATATGTTTTAGTATGACCCTCTCTTTCGAGTGAATTTTTCCATCAGTAAGCTTATCCCTGAAGTAGAAATTCCGAATATCAGGTTTTGGTGTAACTTGGACAGTTGAAAAGGTTCATTACCTCAGTGGCTCAGTGTTTTAAAAGGCTGAGGTATGCTGAAGCCTAAGCATGAGATAGGAAGCAAGGAACACATCTTTGATAGGTGCAAGTTGGAAAAACTAAGCAACAATTTTATACAAGCAAAATAATTTAAACAATCACAAAAAATGACCTTCAACATTCAAATATTACAAAAAAACAGTTAATATCCAACAAAAACCGAAGTTCAAGTTTTGGAATCGGAAACATGAAGTTCAAAGAAACAAAATATCTAGTCCTGCATTATCTTCAGAACTTTGTGCTTAACCAGAGAATGTAATCATCCTTCTGAGTGTCAACTCACCCTTATACACAAGCCTTGGTGGACCGGGAGGCCATCTCACCTGGGTAAAAGTGGTTGCCTCCTAGTTGGTGCAACATAATGGAGGTTGAAAAGGCCTCTTTTGTAAGTCCTAATATCAATCCTTGGATTTGTATCATGGATTCATGGTACTCACAGAGAGGGTGTTCATGATAAGTGGAAACTCATATCATGGGACTTGTCAGGTGGTACTATGAATATGATCTTCTTATTAAACGTCTGGCCGTAGGAATGATACGGCATTGGAGAATGTGGATGTCTTGGTCAATACCAAGCTCAATGACTAGTCAAGGCGGAGCTGCCACAGCAAACCCAACCTCCTAGACAAACCCCTAGCACGGTCCTACTAGAGAAACCAATGCCTTGCTCCTAGCCGAGGCTATCATCATGGTTGTCGTTGGTGGCTTGCTGCAAGAGGCTAATTGGTCAAGGGCAATGTAGAGTGGACTCCCTAGAAGGTAAAGGTGGTGGGGGAGGGCCAAGTCTGGGTGATCCACAAAGCCCAAATTTAGCGAGAGTTGTGATCCCCAAAGCTCATCCTGGCGTCGACAAGGAACCAAACCCGCTTGGGCGTAGGAGACGACGGTGCCAGGGTGACTCACTAGAAACAAAATCTTCACAGGTACAAGGAGAAATTCAGAAAGCTAAACAAAATAAACATTCCACACAGCACCAAAATTTATAAAAATGAATCCACTGATCATAAAGATAATTCTTTTTTTGAACTGAGAAAAATAATCAACAAGGCTAGATAAACAACACTCAAGGTATTAACATACGATAGAAGTTGGTACACAGAGCTTGGTCTAGGACTAAATGCAATGGCAGTAACAGCTCCAGTATGGCCACGCAAAACTGAAATTGGCACCCCATCAGGTAAACGCCACTGTCAAAAATAAGGAGGAACCTCAGACAATTAACTACCTGTTTATAATAAATAACGATAAGGAAAAGAAAAAAAAAACTTACAACACGGATGATGAAGTCATTTGATGCAGAAGCCACCAAAGTGTCATTGGAGCTCACAGCCAGGTCAGTAATGTCACCCTTTCAAGCATATATAATAAAATATGAAGATAATATCACTAGAAGGACATATAAGTACGTATTTATTCACCGGGAGGGGAAAAAAAGGGGTGGGGAGGGTGGAGGGGGGAGAACAATGGAGTTTCTGTATGAACTCACTTCATGCCCACGGCAGCTGGCTAAACAATATGCTGTTTCCATTGACCAGATTTTTACAAGGCGATCATCTGAACCAGTAATAACATATCGCCCGGATCGATCAAATATGGCTGCATGCCAAGTTTCAGATAGAACCCAACAGCATCAGCCTCCAAACCAATATGTGGTACACAGATTTTGAAAAGGATAAAAGCATAATTAACAACAATAGTTGATACAGCAAACAGAAATATAGTCAAAGGGCTGGACGCATAAATCCCCTAGTGTTCGAAGTCTGTCAGGTATCCTCTAAAGAAATAATGGGACACATTTCGACCCATGTCTGACTTGTGTCAATCACCCTCCAATAAGCTTTTGCATCAGGCAAGTTTCTTAGGTGAACATTGCACCTTAGAAGCTTCGTGCTTCTCAGTACTTTACAGGTGTTGGAATTCACAACAATGACATGAAAGAGGTTATGCTTCATTCTTATTACAGACAAATTGCATTCCCTCTAATAACAAGGAAAGACAACAAGTAAATTATCTAGAAACGTACAGATGTAATGGCTAGAATAGTCAACATCGAGCACATTTCTAATCTACCATAAGGATCAGCGGGAAAACTAAAACCATTAAAATGACTAGACCCAATGAACAAATAGAAATGTTCTATTTGTGAAATTAACAATAGTAACTCTAGAAGCAGACCGCCAAACTTAATAGAAACGTAAACATACAAAGCCTTAGTGTAAGTAATGATATCCTGACGTGCATAGTACTGAAATCTACATGTGCTTGGCATCCGAACAATGGGAAATCATGGGAAGTGTCATGTACGACCAAAATAAAACTGTAAATCTAGTTCTTTTATTTTTCAGGTAAATGACAGTATATCAATTTCAGTAATTCAAAAGATGCTTCTACAGCTTCACTCCCAAAGCATGGAGTAAATATACCCGGAGATGAATCATATGATCCTTGCCATGATCAATATCATCATCATGCTCTATCGTACATTACGTTATAAGCGGACAGAAAAGCTGAATGACTTAAGATAACCTAGAAACAAATATAGTTTGAAAGTAACTTAACCTTTGACTCTCTTATTTTCGTTAAAAAACATGGCAATCATCTGAGAAATCTAGAAGTTGCCTCAGACCCAAGAGATAAACAAAAACCAAGCAAGGAAGCTTACCACAATAGACAGCACTTAAGTGTCCTCTAAGCTTTTTAATATGTTGCATCTTCTGCACCATAGTAGATGGTTTTGCAATGGCGTAACATGCTGCACGAATTGATGGTGCACGATGGTGTCTTGAGAAACCACCACCTATTTCCCTCAAACATAGCCCACGCACCTGATCAGCTTGCATATGAGGCCAACGCTGGAATGCCGGGGGCGGTTTTGTACCACTGTTGACCTTATTTAGATCTGGAGAGAGAGAGGGGTAGAATATTAGTAGCAAGCAAGAAAAAGAACAAGAGAGGTTGGAAATAAGGGGGCTCTTTCGGTAACTGTATAAACTCAGTCCGGGAAAACAAAGAACGAGTCTAACTATTTCAAAGCAGAGGTAAAAAGGTCTTCTTTCCTGTTTCTTTAGAAGAGAGATGGTCATTGTTATTTTGTCACAGATGACTCAACAAATTTAACTCCACCAATCGATGCAAACACATAATGCTCAGTGACCAACATATCATAAAAACAGTGACTGCATACCGCCTATAAGTGAAAATGAACCAGTTCCCAAAAGAGTAGGAACAGCAGCTGCACTAAAAGTACCCCCACTAATGCCTCCTGATGGAGTAGCAGCGTGCAGTATCAGCTGCTTCAAAAGCTTTACCAAATGATCCTTTTCAACATGAGGATACCTATAGTAGCCAAAAATCACAACCACCAATCAATCAAAGTACTACCAAAGAAGGAGGGAGGGGAACCATAACTCAGCATATCTTGTCATACTCCAGAAGTGGCCCATATAAACAGAAACTAGATCAGAATATATATTACATTGTCCATGTTATCGGAATACATTTTTTTTGGTGCTTCGGAAATGCATGTTATCGGAATACAGATGAATATTGTGCGTGGAAGGTCAAATGGTTTGTTCATCTAATGAGTCAAGAAACAGCATAATACGAACACTGTTGACATAACAGTTAGCAAAACTCATGTTGTATAAGGTTCGTAAAAAGCATAATCAGTACCTCTCGGCCAACTTATTGTAACTCAACGGGAAAGAGAGGCCATCGTCATTTTCATCCCCGCTATGCACCCCTGTCCTGGAATACCAAGCATGATACCTTCTAGGCAGCAGTTGATGTTCAAGAAGCTCATTCCAAAATTGTCCATAAGTCCTGAGACAAGGTCCAGCTGATAGGAAATGCATAATCAGAAAATAAACCTCTCTCAGGTCGATATCTACACCATTCTCCACAGGACTTTTCTCTGGCTCCGTGGCACGCGCTTTCTCATTTGATTTAAAAGAAAAACGCAGCGGTTTCATATTCATTGAAGGCACTTCAGAAGAGGGAACGTATTTTTGGAGTGCCATATTCCCTACAAAACCAGCAAGAGATACATAAAACATCTCATGTACAATGTCCATCACACACATCTAACCCAACAGAATCCGAACAGAATAAATTCAAATCAGATTCAAACTTTAAACAAACAACAAATGCATTCAATGCAGAGCAAAGAAAAGTGACAATAGCCTTTTCTGCTTTAGTATCACATATGAAAGTAATACCACTAGTTCATCAATTCCGTTCATGGAAAAACAACACCTCCCCTACCATTGGAGAGTTGTAGAAACTTCCTTTCAGTTATGAGTAATTACAGACAGTGATATCATGGTTAAACATGTTAAAGTTCCATTTAACTGCTATTACAAACAAATAAGTTAACATTAGAACACATCCTTAGTTAAACTCCAGAGGTTAACAAATGCATTTCTATTTACAAAAAACAGAATTCCTCAAGTAGGGACAAGGATCTCATAATGTCCTTGGACTCCACGCTGGTAGAGGTAGGGAATGAGCAATTACCTGCGGTAATTGGATTGAGAGAGAGGAATGATGATGGCACTTCAATCCTGGAGTGTAGAATGAGTCAATGACATGTTACTTTGTAACCGACACATGCTTTTAATGCAGTGGTGGATGCTTTGAAAAATTGTAAGTAGATCTCGACGCCAAAGTGGAGAATGACACAACTTTGGATGCTTTCAGCAACCGAGAAAACAGCAGCAATCAAGGGAGGAACCTAGTTGGAGAACAGCGATGGGTACAGGTTAGTAATCTTCAAAGAAATCTGATAAGAAGATACAAACAGCATTCAACGAGGAAGGCAAACAGTTCGCTGATCGAGTCGGCTCAGAGGGCGTCCTAACCTTTTTTCACTGAGGATTAAGGTGGCACTTCACAAAAATGTTACTCCACGTGGGGAAATTTCTAAGATATTATCTCAGGAGCTGCATGTGAATCTAGGTTTTGAGGATGACATTTATGCACACATTTGCATTTGCGTAGGATCTTGTCTATGTAGGAATTATGGAAGCCAGAGAGATGTGAAGAACCTATGACAGTGTAGGAAGGGTCACCAAGAAATTGCAAGGGGCACAAAGTATGGGATTTGCCACCCAAGGCTCTAATACAGGCTGAGTCTTGGCTACTATTGGAGTAAGCTAAACAAAAGAGAACAAGAGTCAAAAGGACTCCAGCGATGAATTGCATAAGAACAGCAGTACATGTTGTATTAACGGTGAACAACAGGTGCTTGAACAAAGAAATGCCTTCCTGACCTATTTAAAGGTGATTCAGGTGCGCCCACAGTGAGAGTAGAATTTGGAGCTTTACCCGGACTCCAATGGCAGAGTCTCAAGAAAAGGAGACTATAGGTGACGCAAGTGCGTCCAGCTTGGAGAAGTTGTATGCATTCATTTTGCCTCAAACCAGTGGGGGCCATTTATTTTAATGGACAAGATGTGAACAATCCAAGGGTTCCGAATGTGGTTAGCCATTTGGACGCAATTTTAACCACTGCTGTGGAATCTGCGAAGAAGCTGTATATTGTGGAGAATCAGTAACCCACTTGTTTCGGGTCAAGGCAACGTTGCTGCTTCAAGTAAGCCCTCTCCCTTTTATCGGGATGTTAGAGAAGGGATACAAAAGATGCCCTGAAATATTGGAGAAAGCTTATGCCACTGGGAGCATCCATGTGAAATTCATTGGTTTGATACTTTATTTGGTGAACAAAGGGCTTGCAAGGCTAGGGAGAAACTCTCTTGAGGATGATATACATAGTGGCAATAGGTTTTTTCATCTTTAAGATCAACAGTTAGGAGGAGATTGATGAAATTCTGGAGAAAGATTCTATCGCTTAAGGGGACAGTTTATTTTTGTGAGAAATAGCAATGACTTTTAAAGTTGTCGTAAATTCCCTCTTAGTGTGCCATTTTGGATGAAGTTATACAACTTTCCTCTGAAACTGTGGTCTCAGGTCAGGTTCGGGAGTAGTAGCTGACCTCTTGTAGAACCTCTTCTAGAAGAAGGGTCAACTTTCCAGGCTTTATATTCATGTGCCGGCCAATGAAGAACTTTCTAAAATTTAAAGTAACACAGGATATTGAGCCATAAGCGATAACAGTTCAAGTAAACTAGAGGCTACAAAGGATATTCCCATTGTGTCTATGGTCAGCCAACTGAAGTTTGTCCCAAAGCCATTCAAAAGGTTAAAATGCACTCTTCTTCACAAACAATAATGAAAGAGAAATAGCTTCCAAGTGAGATCTCTGAAGAAGCATCAACTAAATCGACTAAGATAACAAAGAAAATAGGAGCTACCTTTGATTTATTGAACCAATGGTTAACATTGTTGTCCGAGCGACTAGTAGAAAAAAGGACAAACCTTTTGACATCATGCTTTGATTACTGTGACGATGTTAATCCCTGTCCTCAAAAAGATGGGGGACACATGACGACGCTACAGCACATTTGATGCAGCAAATTGTCCCATAGCTACGGATGGGAAGTGACAGTGGCAGACAACCAATCTTAAAATCCAACTTAACTTGTAGGAAACTTGAGGGAAAAAGATCAAAAATCAAACAAGTTACAGGAAAAGGCTTACTTATCTGATTGGGAAAAGGGCCACGGGTCTTTTAGTTGTTCTTTAACCTATTTAGCTTTTGTTGTGCCTCCTTCTTCGTATGTAACAGATCATCCTTTCGCCTTTTCTTCTAATTGTTCTGTTGTGTTTAAGAGATTGTGCCTTAGCTTTTACCCTCTCGGGTTGTAAGAGTCTCTTGACTCTCTTCCTAGGTTAGCTTTAAATTGCTTGTCAACATGTTGGTGACCACTTTAGCTATGTTTTGAACTTTGTTGTCTACCTTTTTTTGGGCAATAGAACCAAGCTTGCCAAAACAAAACAAAAAAAAAACGGAGCAAATGTTATTGAAATGGATTTATTTCTTAACAGGAACATTGATGAATTGGCACCATTTCACAAGATTACAACAGATAACCTGTATCAATTACACGTATTACGAGAGACAGACAAGGAGTAGGGGAAGTAGGCGCCACATACTAGATTATGGAAATCTATGACATCTTCCCTCCCATCAAATTATACACAAGATTATTTGCAACGCCTCCATTAGGTTTTGAGAGGTCCAGGACCTTTGGCATTGTAATCAATGCCAGCGCAAAGTAAATAATGGAAACAATTTGAGATATCCTCTAACTCCTGATTCCAAACCCAATGAAAAGTCAATTGGCGACCATGGACATTGCTAAATGCCTTGGGAAAATAGGCATAAAGTGAAGTGTAAACAATGAAACGGACATAGCTAGAGTAAGCAACTTAAGTACAAACCAAGAAAAGGAAAAAAGAAACCCGGATCAGAAAAATAACCTTTCAAATCATATGAAGAAGTTCAGCCGGATGGACAATCACCAGAAACACGAAATTGGCCTCCACAGATCCAAAACCCTGGCCCACCACAACCCATAAGCATTCACTGTGACATTCAAGACACCCCAAAATTTCAAGTTATTTCCACTTTCCACTGCCAAAAAAATGATCAAAATAAACCTAACCCAAAAGCACACTGAAACATTAAAAAAAAAGTAATGAAAACAAATTTAAACCATAAGCATTCACTGCAACATCAAAGAAACACCAAAATTCAAACTATAATCGTTTTAAACCATAAGCATTCACTGCAACATCAAAGAAACGCCAAAATTCAAACTATAATCGTATCCCCATGTCAGTACATAGTTTCAACAAGACAACAACACATAACCATTCACTGTAACATCAGAGAAACCCATAAAATTCAAGTTACATTCACTTTCCACCGCCAAAAAACAATTAAAAAAATCAACCCATAAGCACTCACTGTAACATCATAGAAACCCCAAAAATTCAAGTTACATTCACTTTCCCACAACAAAAAACGATAACCAAATAAACCCACAAGCATTGTAACATCAGACAAAACCTCGAAAATATTCCCTTCCCATACCCAAAAAACTATTACAAAAAAACAAAAACAAAAAACAACAACTATCCATACATAAGCACTCACTGTAACATCAAACAAAACCTCTAAAAATATTCCCTTTCCATAACCAAAAGATAATTCCAAAAAAAAAAACAACAACAACAACAACTAGCATACACAAGCATTCACTGGAACATCAGAAGAAACCCCAAAATTCAACTCATTTCCACTTTCCACAACCAAACCAAATTCCAACAATAAATACAAACAAAATGGAGATCCAATCCAGACAGGCAATAAAAGCCCTATCTTGAAAGGGCCAAGAAACGTGATTTCTATCAAATTGGGAACGAAAAGGAGTACCTGCGCTAATGTCGATGTTTTACCGTTGAGTGAAGCAAAGGAAGACCGGAGAGGATCAAGAGGCGTAAGAGATTGAAGAATTTCAGTCAGGGAATATATATGTATATATATATATAGAGAGAGAGAGAGAGTGAGAGAAAGAATATATATGAGTGAGGGTGTATGTGTAGAGAGAGAAAGAGAGAGTAGTGGATGTACGAGGAG
The DNA here is from genome assembly GCA_014282245.1 of Rhododendron simsii. NCBI lineage: Eukaryota > Viridiplantae > Streptophyta > Magnoliopsida > Ericales > Ericaceae > Rhododendron > Rhododendron simsii. The sequence goes on from CM024956.1 coordinate 37,243,792, forward strand.
AGGAATTTTATTAGATACGGTGGAGGGAGCTCGGTGGTTTTGTATTCGGGGCTCTGTAGTTGATTTTTAGAGAGAGGGGGAGGGATGAAGGAGAGAACAGCGAGAGAGGAGAGAGAAAGGGGTCGAACGAGGGCGTTTTAAAATCTTTACGGCCACTCCTATGGAAGATGCGTTTGAGGGCACAACTGAAAGCATTCGAAGTGTGTGGGTAGTTGGGGAAATACTCAAAAAAGTTCTTGAGTTTGACTTTAGTTTTATTAGTACATTATTTAACTCTAAATTTATATGGTTTTGAATTACAGCCCTCTGTTCAAAAAAAAAAAATTACAGCCCAATATACTCTCGGACCAAACGATTGTCCTCTTTTGATTAGTTGCCCCAACAGAGAGTGTTAATTTTATCTTTAAATATAATTCCTCTCTCTCTCTCTATATATATTTAACCATATGGTCCTTTTTTTTTTTTTTCAGCAAAGACGAGAGGGAAACGACAAATAGAAAATGGTTGAATAAAGTGTTTTACGCCCGCTTTTAAATAGAAAATGGATGAACAGAGTGTTTTACGCCCGCTTCTTCAAAGATGTGTTGAGGATACAATTGAAAAATATAAAATTATGTGAATAATTGGTGAAAGCTAAAATTAAACTCATCATCATGCATAAACGTGTGAAACAACTATAAGAGAGGTTATAGGAATTATTTCGAGGGCACGCAAATTGGTTCGGACACCCACCGTTACTGAAAAAGAGGTAATGTTTAAAAAGACTAGGGGTTGAGCAGGAAAAAAACTAGAAGTACAAGATTCAATTTACTATGAAAAACACGTGTATAGTGCAAAAAAACAATGTAAAATTACGTCTAATATGCTTGATCACCGAAAATAAAAAAAATTTGGTCTAGTTGCATCAACTGAAAAAAAAAAACTGATTTTATGACAAAATATTGACCTACGTATACTAATGCATTGTCTACTTAATGTGCTAAAAGGAGTCCATCATTTAATTTTTAAATATAGTTCGTCTTAATTTTAAATAGTCGCAAGTGGAGCAGTAACTCAGTGGTAGACGTTATGTACTCTCATGCATTTGACAGAGTTTCAAACTTCACTAATTACAACCAAAATTGTTAGACTTTTCGTCTAGAAAAAAACCATTTAAAAAGCCTCTTTTTAAAAAAAATTCTCGTCTTGATTCTAAGGAGTTTTTTTGGGATGTCAAAATGGCCTTGGGCCTGGATGTAGCCCAGTTGTCACTTGTCAATTTGTTTCGATAGGGGTTTGGGCCGTGTTGAAGGTAGAGCTTTTTAAACGGTTTACCAAACAAGGCCTGCGATTGCCCATCAAACATGCATGGGCTGTCATTCTGATGGCCCAGCCCAATATCATAATTGTTCACAATCTCTTTAACCTAATAAGTTCAACCTTAAAAGGCTCATTGAATTCGGCCCAGCCTAATTGGTGGTCTCACAAGTAGGGTCCAATACAACCCCCCCCCCCCCCCCCCCCCCCTCTTTTTATTTTTATTTTTATGGAAAACAGCGGTATGCATATATTGAATTCCGACAATCAGATCTAAACATCTGGTGCAGCGGATTACACCCAAGATTCCCGAAAGTAGACTTAAATCCTGTAAGAGACTTATTACACACCCACATAGAGGAGACTTATTACATTCCCACAAGAGGGGATGAATTAACAAATAAAAATAAAAACATACAAAAGAACACATCCATCGCAACCTACGTTCCTCGGATGATGCAGAAATCTCCACCTATAACACGGATATGATAGTTGTGGCTCAAAGGTGGTCACCCAACGTACATCGATGCGGTAGATGGCGCTAGACTATGACATACTACTATAACTAGATGTCTCACTGCTACTATCTCAATGTACAATACCAAAAAAGGTAATTGATCCCCACTAACGAACAATGCATGAATTTGAAAATTTTCACGCCATGGTACTTTTTTTTGATAACTCAATATCCAGTCTAGCTAATAGACTGAGATTAGTTCGGATGATCAATTCCAACATTCACTAGCGCGCTGGTGTTTCAACTAAAACCGTAACAAAGCCCGCCCAACGAGTTTTTGTCCTCTGAGCAATTAAGGCCCTCCCATGGAAGCCTCGTGGGGGCCTGGTTGGGATTAACATAACAGTACATATACCCTTAATTTCGATCCCCACAAGCAATAGTACTGCTTAATTAGTTTCAAGAATCCGATGGGCTGCTATGCAATAATGGCAATTGCAAGTTGCATTATGGGACACCAGAAAAGCCGCGTGTGTTAGGTAGGACCGTATATCACATGTTCAAATTCTCAGGAAAAGAAAAGCCGCCATCAAAGAAGTAATATAAAAGCAACAAGTTGCATTTATATATGTGGCACTCATATAGTATGTTCATGATAAATTCCTAAAGTTCATAATGAACGGCTTCTTTTACATATGTCCCTTCAAACCTTGCATAATATAGGAGCGCATTGGCGGACGCAGAATTTATATGACAGAGAAGTTTCATAAAATAATTATTAACAATTTCGGATGGTTAAGATAAGGCAATGATGATGGTTTTTGTAGTTACTTAATTATAAGGGCAGAATTGAAGTGATATATTCTTTTACATATAAATTCGAATTTATACAAGGTAGTACTGTTCATTTATCGAAACTCGAGGTGATCGCGGCCCTCTCGGCCTTTGCCTCCATCCGTTACATCCCCAATTAGATTTTGAAAGCGTCTGCCAGTATTTCGTTAATATATATTTCTCTATCATCAAATTACTAGTACATAAATCCTAGTACTAATTATGCATGCCCATCCATGGTGACACATTATATGAAACGGCGCTAAACGAAACTTGATACTGTATAAAAATTTTCACATTGCTTTGTATTTTTACATACAGAGCTAGCAAAAGACAAGATCGAGAATCACTTATTATACATGTGCATGTTAGGAGTTGTAGGTTAATTAAGAAGTGTCAAACTGTCGTTATGAATCTAGCTAAGTTATTAGCGTTCTTCATCGATATCAATTGAGTCCCATAGTCAAGATTTGCGGGATTTAGCATTGTGTTATGTAATTAGATAGATTGTGCATGTGTTTTATGATGAAGATAACTATCATCCTTGTAAGTTGGCCACTTCCATGGAATATTGTTTGGTAAGTAGGGTACATCTTCTTTTGGCATGTAGGGTTCCACTCTAGCAAATAAAATGGGCAATACCGTTTTCAATGTTCCTAAACAATGAATGTAGACCAAAGTGGACGCACATGATATTTTTGACTGGAACCTCCACTCAAAATGTGTTCGAAACTCGTCAACTTTTTAGGGTCAAGCAGCTAGAAAGAAATTTTTTGTGAATCCCCTAGTTCTAGCATGGATGATCTGCCTTGCCTTAGACCGTACAAAGAGAGAAATAATTAAGATGCGTGTAAGCTTGCATGGACACTCCTGATCGTCAAACTGGAAAAAAGAAAATGATTTTTAGCATATAGCTAGCTACCCCCTATCCTTGAGAATTAGCCCTTTGCAACTTGCATTAATTGCTCTTTATGAGGGAATGTCCAATTTAATTAAGGACAAACAAGCTACTACCAAACTTTAGCCATAATATATAACAATGTGATTAATTTTACGGTTTTACCCCGGTTCACATTCCAAATCTGATATGGTTTATGAGCATACTAAAATTCATCAAGCATGTACCGGAGAAGCCAAAAAGGCCAATGGTATTCCTTTATCTACGTCCCTCTGTTAAATGCATGAGACACAATCAGTTTGAATTCTGAAGCACACAAACCAGAAAACACGATCCCGCCGATAATTTTTGATTATTGATTACATTGGATAAAAAAGAAAGGATCAAAGTTTTTTGAACAGATGATATCGTGGTAGAAATGTATTAATTCAAAGTAACTTGCCCAACTAATCGAATTGTTACAATGATTATTTGTATTCCTGTTTTTCGATACATAGGTGTCCGACTACACTGGCCAATTAACCAATCTAGATATGTAATTCCACCGTCCACTAGCTAGCAGAGACGCCAATCAATATTGGGACAAAGCCCCGTATAGACTGGACTAAACCCTGTTGTCAAATTACTTCTACTGCACAAACCCTCGGGCTTTATCTGTGTCCTTTTTTTACCAGCAAAAAAGAAGAGCAATATTTCTATAGATAGATAAACAAAGAAACGTTATTTTATATGGGGACGCATAAAGTTGATGAATGGGTAAATAAAATAAAATAAATGGATGTTGCCACGAAATTCCAGATATAGAAGAAAGGCATCTCCAAGGTCTATATAAAGAACCCAAATGCTTGTGAATGAAAATCACCTTCACTCTCAAAACCAACTCCTAAGCCTTATTCATTTTTATGAACATGGCTCCCTTAACCAGCATTAGTCCTAGTACTTCTTTCATGGCTGCCGCCTTGCTTCTTATTGGATCAATTTTCATTTCAAACCTTGAAATAACAGGTCTCTCTCTCTTTCTCTCTCATGCACATGGCAGGCCAATTCATGGATGCATAAACTACTAAATTTCACATCACTCCTTTACTCTTCGAGTGCTATTTATTAAGATTGTACTTATTAATTTTCTTGCAATTACTAATTTAATTATTTATATGTTCGGTGAACTTTTTCTAGCTTTTTGTTGAAAAGTTTAGTTTCAAAAATTTCTCTCGTCTAACTGAATTTGAAAACTAGCTAAATCTTTTCCTTTTGAAGATCAAGACAAAAAAAAAAAAAAAAAAGCCATCTTTTTTGTGTGGATGGTCCAAACTCATCGTTTTCAGGGGGGGTGGGGAAACCTTCATTTAAGTATGTTGTTTTTCTGCGAGAAAATTAGTAGCGTTAGCTGGTTAGTGAGTTAGATCACTTGAAGAAATTTTGATGCCGCCGCAGTCATCAGCAGTTGACTACACGACCATTGATTGACAAGATCGAATTGATTTTATACATGCAGGTGCAGGGCCAGTCGGTGTATGCTACGGAATGATGGGCAACAATCTCCCGCCAGCATCAGAAGTCGTAGCTCTCTACAAACAACACAGAATCGCACGGATGAGAATCTACGACCCAGATCAAAGGGCCCTACAAGCATTGAGAGGGTCCAACATTGAGCTCATGATAGGGGTCCCAAACGGAGATCTCCAAAGTCTGTCTAACCCTTCAAATGCTAATTCTTGGGTTCAAAGAAATATAAAGAGTTATTGGCCGGACGTTAAGTTCCGTTACATAGCCGTTGGAAATGAAGTTAGCCCTAATTCCGGGACTGCACAGTTTGTTCTTCCTGCCATGAGGAACGTTCACAATGCCCTTGCTTCAGCCGGTCTTAGCCAAATCAAGGTCTCAACTGCAATTGACACGACCCTCATCGGGACATCCTACCCTCCATCCCAAGGTAATTTCAGAAACGAATACCGGTGGTATTTGGACCCGATTATCTGGTTCTTGAGTGACACTAAGTCCCCAGTGCTCGCCAACATCTACCCTTATTTTGCCCACACAGGCAACCCTGGTTCCATCTCGCTTGAGTATGCCTTGTTCAAATCCTCATCAGTGGTTGTGTGGGATGGCAATCGCGGGTACCAAAACCTATTTGACGCCATGCTTGATAGTCTGATCGCCGCCCTAGGGAGGGCTTGGGGTGGCCACCTAGAGGTGGTGATATCCGAGACTGGGTGGCCATCGGCAGGTGGGGCCGCGACTTCGGTGGATAACGCGGCCACTTACGTCGATAAAATGATTCAACATGCGAAAAAAGGAACTCCCATGAGGCCCAACAAGGCCATTGAGACTTACATATTTGCCATGTTTGATGAGAACAATAAAGAGCCGGCGTACGAAAAACATTTCGGACAGTTTTACCCCAATAAACAAGCGAAATGGCCACTCGATTTCTCCGGCGAAAGGATTTGGGATATCTCTGCTGAAAATAACACTTCAGTTTATCTGAGCAGCGACATGTAATTTCTTTTTTGTTTTGAAAAGTGTTTTTAATAAGAGAGGAGAGACTCAATTAATAACATGTGTGTGTTTTGATACTGCGATGTAATATGAACTAGTGATTTGAAGGCAACTGTTACCATGTTGCAGTAATTTTTATGATTCTATCCTTTTTGTTGAATATTTTTTGACCTAGCGATAGACACTAAGTCACATAATTTGTATGCGCGTTAGTGAGCCGGAGCACGAACGTGAAAGCGTATTTGAAATACACCTCAAAATGCTAAAACTTGCGAGTATGAGAATTGAGAGCACGAATGTAAAACGAGGATTGAGAACGGGAGCACAGCGCATTTTGAAAATTTTTATGTAACTAAGAATAGACCTACGTATATTGTGCAATCCTCCAAAAAATTGAACAGTGCCTTTTATGGTCCTCCATGATCAATAGCAGCCTCTTGGAGACAGGACCAGCTGTATTTCCTTTTTCCCCACAACTATTGTTCTAAGTACTAGTAGAGTCCACACAGATTTAATTAATCTACGTTGCAATCTTTGTTTTCTAAATTATAATGGAATCTCTCTCCCATTATGCACGTATTGAGACCGAACTACGTAAAAGAGTGTTCTTCCTTTTGTGTGAGCTTGTTTATTTTCGTTGATACAGTTACTTTGTTGCTTTCATGATTTCTAACAAATACACAATATACGAAGAACAAACACATTGTCCTATGTGTTTTCATAAGCCAATCTATATGAAGAATAATGCTATGGATCCCGTTCATTTAGGAGTTTTGAATTTTGGATTTTAATCGTTATTTTATTTCTCTCTACTCTCATTATCTACAAATCCAAATCCAAAATCCCAAAACGAACGGGCTCGGGGATCACATGCATTTGGTATGAGTTGATGCGTCGCTATTCATCACTTGGTAGAATTTGTTCCCCTCCATGATATATCGGGTACATTTCATCAACAACACTTTATTGATAAAACACGATATTTAAAATGTACTTGCATAAATTGATGTGGTCACGGAAGTACTAGTGTTATTTTAAAGCAGTGATGGGCTGATCAAGCAGCCGGTGTTCTTTATTTTAGGTGAAATATGTGGCCAGCATTTTGTAGGTAAGTCCACTACGGAAACCAGAGGAAGCCGCCATCACATAACATAATTCAAAAGAGAGAGTAAACACGTTGCACTAGTAATGATACTATCAGTCCAAATTCATATAAATTCTTAAAGAATAGCATAGGGGATGCAGCTGGTTTCGAGTTTGTCACCATTTACTTTTGTTTGGTATGGTGGTCGGTAACCTTTTTAGCTAGGCATGTAGCTAGCTAGGATACCATTTGCCAATTTCTCCTTTGATGAAATTTATCTATGCATGGTTGGTTACTAAAAGTAGTCTAAGAAAGTGGCATGATAGTGGAGTATTTTGTTTGACTTGGAACTCTACCCTTATCCACTCAAAATTCTAGCATAGGGTTTTAACATATAGTACTAGCTAATTATGTCCCTGCCACTTGCAAGCCTTCTTTATGCACAAATGTCCAAAGCTTTAAATGATCACAAACAAATTATCAAACTTTGGCAATTTTTGGAAAATGATTTTGCCACTCCCAAACCGCTTTGGAGCATCATAACCATTATCCACCCAAAATTCTAGGATACCATTTGCCAATTTCTCCTTTGATGAAATTTGTCTATGCATGGTTGGTTACTAAAAGTAGTCTAAGAAAGTGGCTTGATAGTGGAGTATTTTGTTTGACTTGAAACTCTACCCTTATCCACCCAAAATTCTAGTATAGGGTTTTAACATAGAGTACTAGCTCATTATGTCCCCTGCCACTTGCAAGCCTTCTTTATGCACAAACGTCCAAAGCTTTAAATGATCACAAACAAATTACCAAACTTTGGCAATTTTTGGGAAATGATTTTGCCACTCTCAAACCGCTTTGAAGCATCATAACCATTGTTATACAATGCAGCAGTAATAAATAAACAAGATCACAAAATTGCAGAAAGGCAAAGTAGCAATGCATCTTTTGGGTTCCTTTTTCTAGGCATGTAGAACATATAAAGGAAATCAACCAGAAATTCACTAATCAAAAGAGTTTATGATGGAATGATAACCTCCTCAAAGGAGCATCATTAGATTAATAAACCCCCGCGAGAAAATCATCTTTACAGGCAGCATAAAACCATATGATGAATGGAACAACTGGTATAATCAAAGGGTAATTACCCCCATGTGGATCCCGACAGCCAATGTTGTTCTCACTAGTAAAAACTGAAATCCAGCAATCCATGATTTCAAATCTTAGCCATGCTATATAACTCAAAAGTATGGAAATAAAATAGTATTGTCATGGATCAAGAGAGAGCTTATCAAAATCTCGAATTCCCTGACTGGAAGCTTTCTTCATTTCAAGAGCTCTCTTGTAAGGAGGAGCAATTGGTGGCTGTACAGGATCCAAGATTTGGTAAGTTCCTTCAGCACTCTTAGGGAGAGGGTATGAACGGTCCGAGTCGTATCCACTGAGGTCCCCACAAGCCAGAAATGGGATGTACACTTTATTTGGCCCTTCCAGCCACCCACTACTGCAATCTGTCGCACAACTATTTCATCAGAGGAATACTGAAACCAAACAAACAATTTTGGGATAGTAGCTCTGAATCTCTGATTGTTTTGAGTGTGAACAATTTGATACCGAAATAATTTTCAAGAATTTTTTTTGCCAGTAACATAATTTTGTTTCATCTATATTTCACTATATGCGTGAACCATGTAAAATACTTTCCAAAAGAGATTTATTCTAATAGTTACAAGCCTGCTGTTGGAAATATAAAAAATCTCGTGATGTGCTTGATTTGCTGTTCAGCTGTTGATCGGTTTCACTGATTCTATTTCTAGGCAATGAAGGAGAGGTTGGCGAGGTTAACAGCTAAAGGCCTAGGATATTATAATTTATACAACAGCAACAGAACCCATGTAGTCCCCAATTAATGGGGGACAACAACAAAACCCATGTAGTCCCCAATCATTGGGGGTATGGGCGGGGGAGGATTGGAGACAGACCTAACGTTTGACAATATGCACAAAGTGACTGCTCTCAGAATACCACTGAAATAGTGGCTCCCCATACCTGTTTTGCTGAGGAAACATGCCCCCAAATCAAAGCCAAATGCCATCAGAGAAGGCAGGCCTAGAGACCCAATTCAATTTATGTGCATATTACTATGCTTCCTTCATTGATAGTCTAGAGCATCGGTATGCACGCAAAAATAATCTTAAATGTTTGGGAGTCTGAATAACCATCCTCCCGAAAATGAAAAAGGCGTCCAATATGATACCGAAGAATTTGTGGTTCCACAACTGTTCCAGACTCTATGTTATATGAGGTCAGAGAGAGGATTCATCAATTGAGATAGAAACAGGCTCAAACAGTGCACAACAGCTCTAATAAGGACACTTTCATATAACTAGAGGCCTATTTGCCTAGAGCCATCTTAGAAGTGCCTAGCTAATCTAATCCAATAATATTCTGGAGGTCAGACAAGTGTATCAATGGATACAAAAATCTGCATAAAATAACAGTGGAGTACAGCAATTACCTAGATCATCAATACCAGAAGGACTTCCAACCTTTTCTAGGAGGCGATGCAAATCTCTCTCATTAAATCCTTCAGGAGGGGAGTAATTCTCACAAACTGCAAAGGCCTCTGAATCAAGAACAACATACTAATTAGCAACCATAACAATTGAGGAGAAACCTTTTTCTTTCAGAAGGCATTCGGTACAAGTCAAGTAGGTATAACTAACACATGAAAAAATTCTCCTTTTTCTTTCAGAAGGCATTCGGTACAAGTCAAGTAGGTAAGTGTATAACTAACACATGAAAAAAAAAATTCTGATTTGTACAAAAAAAATAGTGGGAATATCAAAACCTCAGTGGAAAATTGCTCTCTGACAGAAGGAACCAAGACAGAAACACAATCATGCAAACACATTATTAACACAAGGGAACAGCGCAACCTCAGGTGGACTTAAGGTTGAAAGTCCACAATGGCATGGAAAACACAAAATATGACATGACAAAGTCCACTCAAGACAGTTTCACAACTGTACATAGGTGAAAATTTCTTGAGATTCTTTTTCATGTTCTATGATAGGCACATAAATGTTCACATAAGCACCCCAGCGCCCCCTAATTTATCCTTGCTAAGTTCATTTATATTGTTAATTGGAGTTCAATGCTTGGTTTTTGTGTTGTAGGTATGTGGAGGCTTAACATTTTAATGGACTCTCTTTAAGGCTTAAGATGAAATCCAATGCAAGAGAGTGTAGCCCAACTCAAACTGAAACCCAAAAGGTTGAAGAAGTTGATTGAATCAAGGAAAGAAGGATCCGATCAGATTTGGGAATTAAAAATGGAATTTGAAATCTGGAAAGCTTTTGGTGATTTGAGCATTACTTTCTGCTCGAATATCCCAACGATTCAAGTTGGGTTGGAAAGATAATTTAAAGGGCTACAACTTTGCGAGAAACAGTAATTTTCCAATTCTAACGTATACAAGGTCAAAATGGGTCTGCAAGCTGACCTTAAAGTGCTGGAAATAATTCTACACAATTTTCTCTATTATTTTGGGAATACTAGCCTCTTTGGGATTTGCTTAGAAGTCACCTATCCCTATAAATACAGAACCCTAGTCATTATTAGAGGACCATTCACCCTAAGGGGGCAAGAAGACTTGAGAGCAAAGAAAACTCAAGATTCATGGCGCTCATCACCGAAGACTCGCCGATTCCAACCTCAATGGCCAGTTAAACTCCCTTCGAGGGTGTAGATGAAGCTAGCACTCTGAGTAACATTGTGCATTATTTGATTAAGGGTTTTTATTATTTAAATCTCGCCGGAACCCTAAATGGCACCGGAAAATCTCGTCGGAGACACCATTTCACTCAAAATCTCCAAATCTGTGCAACCCAAGGCCTACAACTCGATTTCGAACCCTAAGATCCACAGATCAAGACATATTGGAGCTGTTTTTCCCATTTCGAACAACCAAAATCCATTTCGAGCTTGACATTACTCAAAAGTAATAATTGACTACATCACAAGGATGGTTATGCCTGAGCTGGCTGTTCACTCTTTGCAAGTATGGTAGAAGGAGGCACCAGCCACCAAGCGAGTTGTCAATTCCCCTTCTTCCTTCCTCTTGCACTGTTTGTCTTTAATAGCTTTAGCTATTGTGGGTCAGGCTAACTCTGTGACTTGGAGGATGCTTAGTGTCACTTGCTCTCATTTATAATTAGAAGTGGGAACAATTATGTGAACGCTACTTTCTCAAAATTTCCACTCAATTAGGGAATATCAGGAAATTTATAGGTGTTGACCGGACAAATGTAGGACAGAGAACCTAATCAATTTGATTATGCCTAAGTAACAAGGAGGCAATCAAATGAGTTGCAAATTTTCTTTTTTTCCTTTTCCAGTTTTTCTTGCATTGTTTGTCTTCGACATGTTTGGGCTGTTGTGGATCAGGCTAACTTTCGACTTGGTGGATCCCCGGTGTCACTTCCTCACTTTTACATGTGGATTAACAAGAGTAGGGCAAAGAGCCTAATAATTATGGTTCGGGTGTAGTTTTCTTGCAATTCACATTTACCTTCTCCTAGTACAGCCAAGTAGCCAACTTTCGTAGTCTTATGGATTTAGATGACATTTGTGATTTTGAGCAGCTTTTTAGGTGGTATTTGGCGGTTTTGAGGAGTCTATGGCCCTTATATACGTTCTTACATTACTTCCCATGAATTATATGAGGGCATCAATACAGATCACCAATACCAGCTTGAACTTCTCCTAAAAGCCAAGTTTAAGATAGAAATATAAGTGATAACTTGTCAATTGAAAGATAACCTAAACTAGATCCTCAAAAGAGGTTGAGCCATCTATCCAATATCCAATTTAGCTACTCACCTATGCTTGAATTACGACTGCTTTTTGGTTTCGCAAAAGTCACATCGGTGAAAAATAATTTCAGCTGCAAAAGAGAAAAAGAAACTGTGACTCCATGAGCTCATAATTACTAAACGCAGTTTTACCAATCAATATGAGTAAATAATCGACAGACAACAAGTATTCTCTGAAAGGACATCAAATACTGTAACAATTGATTACTGAAGCAGGGGAAATATAGCATTTCCGAAAAAGTTCACCTACATGTCAAAACTGACGCAGTGGAATTCACGAAGATATTGGTTGCATACTAATCCAAACGAAATAAATACGAACAATTCTTGAAGCCACAAGAATGGAGATAACTCTGAGAATATTATTGACAAAAAGTTGACTTGATAATGTGGTTACAACCCCTTCTATAAGAAAAAGACCCTAACCCTAGCAAACTTACCACAAAAAAAAAGTATCCCATAAATTGGGGAAACTTAGAAAATCGGAAACTAGAAAGAAAATGAAGACTTTCTCAACTGGAACCAAATAAAACGGAATTATACGCTAAGAGTAATCGAATTTCTAAATATTTCCTAAAACAGCAAAAATATTAAATTAGAGGCCTAAACGAAGGAATTTGGCCGAAATCCACAATCAGTCACGACTTTAGGGTGGTGAGTCTTGACCGCAACGCGATTCTGCTCCAGCCCACCAAGTTTGGGCTTATTCCGAGCTCATCCATAATTTGCCATTGCAGGCAGTCCGCAATTAAAAACTGTTTGGGCTTTTGAGGCTTTGACTGGTCCAACTGATCAAGAAATTCAGCTGCAACTTGTTCTACATCAAAAACACTTGCTAGTTGTTACACATAGCCATCACCCCGACCTATCGCGTTAGCTAGCTGCTTACCACCTCACCAAGAAGAAGAAAACATGATACAAAGGCATTTTGCTCTGGTTACGCCAGAACAAGGAAAAATAGACGAGTAAACATCATCGTGTTGCAAAAAGCTTTTGCTTCGAACAATTTGGTGTTCCGCACTTGTATGTGAACTACCAAAAAGAAAGTACTTTTCTGGGCCCCCAACTGTACTCACAAGTCACGGCAGAGGGAAGAACACCTGGAAGAAAATATACCTTTTTCCTACTAGTGTTGAGAAGTAGCCAACCGTAACTTAAATAGCTTCTATATTCCTACCAATTGACTCTTTATTGAGAGAACTTTTTTGCATCACAGTGAAGGCAGGCCAAGTATCCATGCCGAAAAGAACGCTAAATTTGTGAATTTTTGGTACAAGACGAAGCCTAAATTGACACATGGGCAAGAAGATAGATAACACTTGCAATTTTTAGTAGCTACATAACCTACCTGACAGTAAAGGAGACTTGTATCTTTTCCCCGGAATATCTTTGCAATAAACTTTCCACCTTCCTTGAGTATGTGAGTAACTATTGTTAATCCCTGCAAGACAAATTGAACTATCAAACTGAACCTGATTCAACAATCTGAAAGCAAAAACAAATCTAGGACTTCCTTGCTCGAAAACATTGATTAGTTTAGATATGAATCTATACTCACTGCCAAAATGAGTTGCGACTGAACAAATTCATCCATGTCATGGAGTCCAGTAACTGCAAATCAACTTGGAAAAAGGCCCGCTCAGTATTAGGATATGTATATGTATTACTTAACAAGATAGCAAGCGGTGCAATCACAAAACATGATAAAGTTGTGTGCTTAACCATCGGGAGCACCATCACAGACAACCAGGTCAGCCTTGCATCCATCAAAATGTCTAATGACCTGGAAAAAGGAAAAAAAAAACCCATTACATATACCACCATTTACTGCTGAACCTAAAACTAAGACAAAGGACCACAAAGCGATCTTTCGGCCCGGATCAAAGAACACAATTAGACATAGCTCCTGTTTAAAAACAACAAATCCCAGTTGACAAAAAACAGGAGTTGGGGCAGAAGAGGTGGCGAGGGGAATGGGGCAACCTATCATTCAAGGAGATGAGCATACAAGCATGTTGACACACAATAAGGTCACTGTAGCACCAACCGAATATGGGTGCATGACAACCATGAACCTTGGTGGGATTTTTATCAAGCTCTAATCTTCAGAGCATTATAGCCATAGTATTTATATATTTGCCCAAATCCCTACTGATCAACCCAAATGCAAATATTAGACTGAAACTACGAAACAACAATGATAACCCAACTTTAATGGAAAAAATCGAAGCAATTGGTCAGAGCCAGTAACTAAACTTTACCCGATCCAGGACCAGTCTTCCATTATCTCATTGGTTTTGATGTCTTTCCCACTGATATCAAAAGGAACTCTACGAAAACATTCCCTTAGTACTTACTGTTAACTTTGCAAAAGAGAGCCAACATGATGCTTGTTGCATAACCAAAATATTACTATGAATACAAGACAACCTAGGTTAAATAGAAAAACCCTAATTAACTGTATGACTAAATTATAATTATACGTCCACACTTACAGCACATAGCCGCCACATACAACTTGAACCACATAAGTCCCAATCTTAAAGGCATAGTCATTGATCTCTGACGATGAAGCTGTACTGATACTATCATACATTGGGAAGCTAGTCTAAGAAGGAAAAACAAATCCTATCACAGTGCAGCTGTCCTACTGAACGAAGAGCAACCTCACTTTTTGTTAGCTTAAAAAGCCACTTGCAGAATTTAATAATTATTATTAATTATCATGGAATACAATCATACAAAGTTTACATTTCAACTTTCAATGTAGATTTTGAACACAAATCACATGTAATTTATCTTCAGAGTTCAGACGGTAAATCCAAGAGCAGTTAACAAAGAACTCTAGGGAAAAACATGAACACACCACTTCGGCTGTTCGAGCATTTGTGATATCCCCCTGCACTTGAATTACACCTTCAATTGGAGCCATTGGCTGCAAATCAATAGCCACAATAAGTGGAAGATCGCTGTCCCTGCATTAAATTAAAAAGCAAATCACTAATTCACTTCTAGATTTTAGCACATTGTGATTCAAATTCTCCAATTCCTGGGGCACAATTGTCATAGAATCAGCCTTCAAAGCATCCATATATGTTGTATAAAATAATGTATTTGTATGCCAGTGTTCTTTGAAAAGAAAATTGTGAACACATAAGAGAGATACTTGTATGCAAATTACTGGAATTGAGCTATCAACTCTACAATAAAGCAAGAGCGGAAAAGATTTAGCCTGAACCACGACTAACAATTCTACATTATGCTTATTGAATGTCCCGGAGTGTTCTTATCATACTATAATCTCTGTGTTCAAACCTTTCTCTCCCTTATTGCAAGAAAAGGCCAAGCTACAAGGCTTCAGCAATATAAGAGAGCATTTTAATCATTTTGACAGGTGTAATTTGAGAGAGAGAGAGAGAGAGAGAGAGAGAGAGAGAGAGAGAGAGAGAGAGCAGCTCATCATCCCAAAGCTTCAAATTCAACCATCATAAGCAACTTTTCTTCCTCTTGAAATGGGCTATTATGTTAAGACAAACCACGAAGGTTCACAATAAAAAGAACAAAATTGCCAGTATGATTTTCTTACAGTACGAACTAATTTCTTGGGAGCACTGGCCGTGATATCCCTCAAGTGTCTGTGTTGGCAACCAATCAATTTTAATTCAAGCAACCTTACAGATAAATAATATCTTCTGCTTGTTCCTATCTTCTTTGGGCTATTTGGTTGGAAAGAAATGCAAGGATTTTTCTTGTGCGTCTGAGAGTGCCTACTCCTTGTGGGATACAGTTAGCTCTTCAGGATCCTTCTGGGTTTCTATGTCTATCCATCTTCAAGGGGATTCTGATATAATTTGATTTTAGAGATTGAAGAGCAGTGTGTGAGATGTAGTTAGTGTTTCTGTTCTCCTGTACTTTTTCTTTCTAAAATTGTCCATACCATAAGTTTGAATGGGGTAATAAGCCTGTGAAAACACAAAATCTCACATCTACATAAAATTTCATGTGTAAAACCTCAAAACAGAAAATGCCATGCAACTAGGCCTACGTTATAGAAATCCATCACATGTATTTTGAAGGGTCAGTAACATCCTAACAACAACAACTAATAATGCAAAACAAATTTCTTGTGCAAGAGATTTTACATAATACACCAAAAGTTTCAAATACTGCTTCCAAAAAAGGCAAGCTCAGATAAAACCGAGCTGAAATCAGTGATCTTACATACTTGTGTCTACTGATCCTCCCCTCCAATACTATTTACTCATATGTGACCAGGTAGATAAGGCAGATAATCAAGGGTTGTATGTAGGTTTGTGGTTTCACAACCTATATTGCGTTATACAAAATGTAGATTAAGACAGTACTGGTGGAAACTACTGATACCAGCAAAAAGCATTATAACTTTAAGTCTTGAAGTGTAATCTTAAACACAGGAACTCACTTTGAATCAGGTGACAGCTTTACCGGAAGATACAATTTGCGACTCAAAACCTACACAAGATCAGAAGTTATGAGACTGCAAAATATGCAGTGTATACATCTACCTCAAACAGAGAGAGAGAGAGAGAGAGAGAGAGAGAGAGAGAGAGAGAGAGAGAGAGAAGTTAAGTTCCTTTACAAGTAATACTTGAGTTAAAGAGTTACCTGGCTCCAGCTACCAGGTGCGGCACATAGATCTACCACACGCTTGACTCCTGCAATTTTTATTGTTACTAAAAAGTGGAAAGTGACAATATCCCAGGAATATAGCAAAAAAGACCATAAAAAAAAAAAGGATAAGAACCAAGAAAAAATGCCAGGGATTCCCATTGGCAAATAGAAAGTTAAAAGACTATGGCGGTTAATTTTATGCCAGAGATTCCCATTGACAACTAGATATCCAACGAAAAAGTCTTCCCATCAGCCACCCTATTCATGATAATTGTCCAAGCACATATAATTGTACCATGGAAAGCAGACATTATTAGTCGTTTTACAAAACTGGATTTAATCATAAAGCATATACAGCCATGGCGGTGCTCCTTCCTTATCTAAGACAACCAAAAGAAGAAAACAAAAGAGTGTCTTAACAAAGAGAGTTCAATCCCTGATTACTCAGTAGCTCGTTGTAGTACGAATAAAAAGAAAACTACTCTACAAAGATTGCCAGATTGGTACGAACCTTTAAATATGTTGAATTCCTCGTCTATCTGAAGGAGCTTGAAGGCACTTCGAGCACGCCAGCCCTCCTCTTTTGCTTTTCTATAGTAGATATCCTGTGGACAAATCCATATGTGATTAGCAAGGCCGGCTTTGGGCATATGTCGATGATGCAGTCGCATCGCGCCCCCAATTTTTGCCTATTTTTAGGGGCCCCAAAATATTTATGCCCTTGTATTATGTATTTAGATATAAAATTTGTAGGAAAATGTTAGGCTCCAATTTTAATAGAAGTTCAATACATAAGGCCCAAGAAATAATGGTAAAAAGACGTACTATAATTTTTTAAGTTAGTGGGTTAGATTTTGTAATAAAAATAGTATTTTTGTCTTAACCTCTTTAAAGAATACAAACTCTGTCCCTCAGTTTTCCTTTTTTATGCTGTTTCCAAGAATCCAAGCCCTTAGCCCCAACCTTAATTCGAATCGGCAAACAATCCCAAGGCGTAAAAAAAATTGAAGAAGATTTCTAAAGGGCCTCATTTGAAAAAGTTCGCGTTGGGACCTAGAAAACTCGGAGCCGGCCCTGGTGATGGAAAACTGTAGAAATGAAACAATGAAGTAAAACACAAACAAAATAACTTACCCTCTTATCCCTTGATGCCCTGCCCATTCGACAGGTACCTGATTGTCTTGTTCGCCGAAGGCTGAAACTCAAAAGCTAATGTTTATTGTTTAGTTATCTGTGTCCCAAAGTCAGGTGAGGGTCAAATATGACCCCTCGGAGGAGTGTAATCTTCACCTTCTTTGAGCCAGTGACACATTGCTAAGGACTAATAAGAGAACCTGAAAGTACCGGGATTAGATTTCCCACTCTGAAAGAAGATAAACAAAGTTATGTTATGTACTTAATTCATTCACCAACCCCCTTCTAGAGCATCAGACATGTCAGTGATTTCTTGTATCTCTCCCATAATTTGCAATTTTGTGGAAACTCAGTTTTATATTAACTTGGGATTAAGAAAAGATCCCTGCAATTTGTTGCAAATTCTCAGTGGAAAAGAACCAGTTTAGGATTATGATACTACGGATACTAGTTTGTGATTTGGCATTGGAATAGAACATTTTAAACTGTTATTAGGTGTGTGCACCTATGTTTTAGTATGTGAATGAAACAAAAAAATAAAAAAAGAGAAAAGAATAAAGACTATTATTACTAGTAATTATAGATGCTCGAGGATCCAGGTTGTTACACTTAAGTCTAAAGAATGAGGTTTGGACAATTTAGGCCGAATCAAATGCATATCTGGTGACCTCTTTAGCATCCCAGTTAACTTGTAAGTTCATAGAACCGTCACGTGCAGTTTATTTTTATAAATCACAGTAAAGGAGTTTAAAAAAAAAAAATCATCCTAATGAAATGTTTAGTACTAAAATTTTGCAAACACTATGTATTTGACCGGTTAACAATTTAACCATGGCCATAAATGATAGAAAACAGAGACACAGAGACGGAAATACAGATATTATTTCTGAATGAATTACAATGAGGTGAGTACACCTTTAAATAGAGTAAAGCTACACCTAAGAAAGGAAGATTACAAGATTTGATTACGATATGATTACCCTATGATTATGCTATGATTTGATTACGATATGATTACCCTATGATTATGCTAGGATTTGATTACGATACATGTCCTACAATAGCATATTACAAGAAGATACAGAATATATATTCAAGATACAGAATATATATTCACACCCCCCCTCAAACTCAAGGTGCGAGGGCAGAGAGCACCGAGAGTTTGTCAAGGAGAAAACGGAAACGAGCAGCGGTATGAGTCTTCGTGAAGAAATCAGCCAACTGCAATGTAGAGGAGACGAAGGGTAAAGCAATGGTGCCAGACTGAAGATGTTGGCGTAGGAAATGACAATCAATCTCAATGTGCTTCGTGCGCTCATGGAAGACCGAGTTGTGGGCAAGCTGAATAGCACTCTTATTGTCGCAGTAAAGAGGCGTAGGAGTTGTAACAGAGACCCCAATATCGGAAATAAGCCAGCGAAGCCAGACGATTTCAGAAGTAGCATGGGCCATGGCACGATATTCAGCTTCCGCAGTAGAGCGAGCAACAACAGATTGCTTTTTGCTTTTCCAGGAGATAAGAGAATCGCCTAGAAAAACACAAATGCCAGAGGTAGATTTGCGGTCATTGACATCACCTGCCCAGTCAGCATCAGCGTAAGCATGGAGGGTTAAGCTTGATGTAGAAGAAATCAGAAGGCACTGATGAAGGGTACCACGAAGATAACGGAGAATACGTAAGAGGGCAGCCCAATGCGTAGTCCGAGGAGCAGAGACAAACTGACTAACAATGTGAACTGCATAAGAAATATCTGGCCGAGTAACCGTAAGGTAAACCAAGCAGCCCACCAATTTGCGATATTCCGTAGGATCCTCAAGGGGAACACCATCAGAGGCAGAGAACTTGGCATGAAGCTCAAGGGGAGTATCAACAGTCTTTGTATCCGTGAGACGAGCACGGTGGAGGATATCAGTAACATACTTGGACTGTCCCAAAAGATACCTTTGAGGAGAGGAAGCAACTTCAATACCAAGGAAATAACGGAGTGGGCCCAAATCTTTCATTTCGAACTTACGGAAGAGATGACTTTTAACTTCAGCAATAGCAGCAGAGTCAGAACCAGTGATGATCATGTCATCAACATAAAGTAGGAGAAGTACCAAGCCATGAGAGGTGCGACGGAGAAATAAAGCAGAGTCATGCATGCTAGGCGTGAAGCTAATCTGAAGAAAAACATCCTGGAAGCGTGAATACCAAGCGCGAGGGGACTGTTTCAAGCCATAGAGAGCACGACGCAAACGACAAACCATACCAGAAGGATGAGAGAAGCCAGGAAGAGGCCGCATATAAACCTCTTCAGAGAGATTGCCATTAAGAAAAGCATTCTTTACATCCAACTGAGAAAGAGGCCATTGATGCACTGCGGCCACTGAGATCAAGGTGCGAACAGTGGTCATTTTGGCAACAGGGGCAAAAGTTTCCTCGTAATCAATTCCATACTCCTGAGAAAATCCTTTAGCAACTAGGCGGGCTTTATACCGTTCTAAAGAACCATCAGAATGAGTCTTAACCTTGTAGACCCATTTGCAACCAATGAGATTCTTACCATCCGGAAGAGAAACCAACTCCCAAGTCTGATTGTGAGCAAGAGCAGTAAGTTCAGCTTGCATGGCATCCACCCAATTGGGATCATTGCAAGCTTCTTTATAGGACCTAGGCTCAAAATAAGTGTGAATGCGGGAAAGGAATGATTGATAAGAGGATGAGAAACAGGTATTAGTAAAGTCATATTTTACCGGTGGTTGACGATTGTCCCGGAGGGGATACCGGCGGACAGGCGGATCAGGATCCGTGGAGGCAGATTGGGGAGCAGCTGTAGAAGTTGGACGACGGGTGTAGACCTGGGTGATCGGAGCACGGCGAGGTGATGCTGAGGGGGACGTAGAAATATCAGATACCTGAAGAGTGGAGGTGTACTCTTCAGGAGGCACATCCATATCCATAGGAAAGGGGTCAATATGGATCAATTCTTCTTTGGCTACAGGAGCAGTGCGAGGAGGAAGAGTAAAATAGGGAAGACGCTCTAAGAAGACAACATGCCTTGAAACATAAAGCTTTTTGGTCACAGGATCATAACACCGATACCCTTTTTGATTAATGCCATATCCCAAAAAAACACCTAAGACACAACGGGCACTGAGCTTAGTGCGGTCTTTCTTGGGGAGGAGAACAAAACAGGTAGAACCAAACACTCGAAGAAGAGAGTAATTAGGAACCTGACCATAAAGCCGCTCATATGGAGAGCTACCAGAGAGAAGAGGGGTGGGCATCCGATTCAGGAGATAGGCTGCAGTGAGAACAGCTTCTCCCCAGTAACAGGACGGGACGGAGGAAGACAGGAGTAGAGACCGAGCAGTATTAAGAAGGTGACGATGTTTTCTTTCAGCTCTACCATTTTGGGCAGGAGTGTCAGTGCAAGACGATTGGTGGATAGTCCAAGCGAATCTAGGAATTTATGAAACTCTGAGAGTGAATATTCCCCACCCAAGTCAGACCGAAGAATTTTAACCGATGTAGAAAACTAATTTTGAACAAGTCAGACCGAAGAATTCAAGATACAGTGCTTGTAGATAATCCCAAACTTTCTTTGCTGTGTTATATTTCAAAAAATTCATGCCAATACTTGGTTCTACGGAGTTGTGAAACCAAGTCAAAATCTGTGCATTCCCTGTGTTCCATTTTCCCAAGGCAGTGGCATACCCTGGGTCTTTTGGATCAGAAGGAGGTAGTGTAGAACCGTCTACGTATCCCCACATTTCTTTACCAGCAACAAAATTTTTCATCACATGAGCCCAGTAGGAGTAGTTGTTACCGGTCAAACGAACACTAATAACCTGATTTTTATCGCCAGACATGATGCTAATAGAGAAACGTAGTCAAAAACAAAAAACAAAACAGAATACCGGAGTACCAATCTGCCTTAGACAGGTTAGTCGGAGCTGTAACAGAGGTCGCCGGATCTGCTACAGTGTCGGCAAGTGCTGCTGGAGGTTGTCGGAGTGTGGGTAAGTCACCGGCGGTTGGAGAAGGATGGGTGTTGACTGCTGTAGGTGTTTCTTGTGATTTGGGTTGCCAAAAAACAGAGAGAGGGATCGATAGTAGCTGACAGAGAGAGAGATCTGAGGATAGAAGGCTGATCGAAAACAGGGTTAGGGTTTCGAAACCTGCTCTGATACCATGATAGAAAACAGACACAGAGACGGAAATACAGATATTATTTCTGAATGAATTACAATGAGGTGAGTACACCTTTAAATAGAGTAAAGCTACACCTAAGAAAGGAAGATTACAAGATTTGATTACGATATGATTACCCTATGATTTGATTACGATATGATTACCCTATGATTATGCTAGGATTTGATTACGATACATGTCCTACAATAGCATATTACAAGAAGATACAGAATATATATTCAAGATACAGAATATATATTCACAATAAACTACTTAGCTTGAAATGCAAAGACACTCAATGTTAGGTTAATCTATTTTGTCACATGATTAATTAGAAAGTGTGATTAACTTCGATTTATTAGTTATGAAGTTGAGTAATCTTAAATCGCATGCCAATCAATGTTAGCACTAGTAGTATGAATATATGAATGCAAGAGTTGGTGTTTTGATATCATCAGGGCTTTATGTGTTGAATTTATTACTGCACGAGGTAGGTTTCACGTTGTGGTTGCGAGTGATGGATACGTGACTCCTCAACTTCAAACCCCACCACCACAACATTAACACTTTGGTGACCACATTTTGAGTACCATGTCATATGTCAACAAAGTATTGGTGGAATGTGCCCCATATGTCGTAGAGCGGAGCACATTCGCATTAGAAGGAATACGCTAATAAGGCTGCCTGTCAAAAGAATACGAGCTACTCTTTCCTCACTCTCCTACGCTCTTCATACAATAGATTCTATTGAGATAGCTACCTATCTCATAGAATACTCTTATAACTCATATCCGGAGCGAGAAGATGCACATAATGTAAATCTCGTAGCGGATCAATTCCAATGAGCCTTTCAAACTAGTACTTTTTGTAATGCCAGCAGCTCCATCCGTTTTGCACTATGGACAGCACACGAATCTGTGGGGCATAAGTGGTAGGCACTTTTCTCACATAAGGGAAATTGATTGTCTCTTTACCGCCATTTATGCTAATCCTAATCCAGCTTCTAGAGAGGAATTATGGGAGTACTTGAAAAATCTTAAGAAAAAAGAGCCAACCCTTCTATTCCTCTCCTGAGCTTGAGCTTTCGCAAAAGAGAGGCCCCCGCCCCGGTGTGGTACCCAAATATGGTCACCATTGCTCCCACCACAGAGACTCATCATATTGAGCGGGGAAGTTAAACCAGTTGACCTTCTAATTATCGATACTGTCACATTCGTTGAACTACGGAAAACTTGACTTTTATTTTCAACTTTCTACACGTCACCATGAAGCTAGGCTTGAGAAAAAACTAATTTCAATTCATAATCGAGAACAACCAAACAAACACCGAACACAATTCATAGCTGCGGACAAGAAGAAAGAGTTCCGTACCTTCGATGGTCATCGTAGTACAAGTTTGTAGGGGATTTGTGAAAACGGGAGAAGAGAAATAGAAGGCGCGCTGATGAACGATCGAAACTGGAAGGGAACGAGTGAGTAAAGCTAAGGGGAACGTCAGAGCATATGAGCTCTAAAATATGTATTTGCCCTTAGACTATTCAAAATTTTGTTTATTTTAATTATCTTTTTTTTTTTTTTGAAAATTGTTTATTTTAATTATCAATTGCACACCTTTGCCTCTCTCACACTAACCAATCGTTACTTGCTAAGCTAATTTCCACATTCCATTCATGTTTTGGATGAAAAAGTGGTGATCTAACCTTAATACTAACTTTTTTGGCCTCCGAACGAGGGTTATTTTGGACTTTTACTCTCAAACCCTAAAACAGGAAGAAAGTGATTTGGGGTTTTCAACTGAAAACCTAACACCCAACTCGACCGCATAGAGAGAATGCTGATTTTTCATAAAAGAAATATTACCGTATAATGCGAGTTCGGGACCGACCACTGCGCTTTTGCTTTGCCACGGATGGGTTCGAGGTCTTCCAGCCTCATTGGATTGAGGTCTTTTTTAGTTGAGGTAAATTTGTTTGCAGAGGGAGTGTAAACTTCAAGTTTGCACCCCCGTCATGTGTAGGCCCCATTGTCATTTTATCGTAATAATTTGAATTATTCATTTTGTAAGATTCGCAGAGTGGTGTATATATGCAAAAAAATCAATTTGACCCAACATCGATAGGTATATTAAAAATTAGCCCCTGCGACTCACCCTCATTTACTCCCCTCCCTCATTAACGTTAACGTGCCCTCCCTACCTCCTTGTCCTCTCCTTCTCTCTCCTTTTCCAGAGCTACAACAGAGATTCCCCTCCCTCAATATTAAAATTTTAATTTTATATACCCTAATAAGCAACCAAAATGACCATTCGGACAATTTTATCCTAATAAGCAACCAAAATGGCCACTCGACTTTAGTGAAGAAAGGATTTGGGATATTTCTGCTGAAAAGAGTACCTCAGTTTATTTGAACAGTGATATGTAAAATTTTAAAGTGCACTTAGGTTAATTACTTACTTTTCTCATGCAATGTTTTAAGTTTGTTGTTGAATAGGAGAGTACTCAAAGTGTTTTTTAAGTTTTTTTTTTTTTTTCAATTATATTGTATACATTAGCGGGGTTAGCGGGGGTTAGTGGTGGTGTTAGATCATTTAGCACAAGGGGGTTGAGAGGCTATTCATAGCTCTGTCCCCCAAAGCCCCGCCACTCGTGAGACTCAAACCTTGGTCACCACTGGGAGAAGGGCACTGAGTCACCAACTTCACTAGAAGTGATTCTCAAAATGTTTTAAGTATTTACGAGGTACTAATGTTGTGAATTGATATCCACACCCCATTTTTGTCTTTTAGCGGAAAAAATACATACACTTATAATACTAAAATCCAAAAAATGGAGTGTGGATATCAAAAAAGAAAATGTATGGGCAAATAAAATAGACTCCAATCATCACAAGGATGAAAAATAAATAAAATCGGAACAATTAGAAAAGAAAATTTTTAAGAGAGTCTCAAAGAGTGTACAATATACCCTTCTCCTACTGCTACTTGCAGATTCTTAACATATCTCTCCCGGCATCGTGGACTTTTGAATCTTCTTTTATATATATACTAGGGTTTGCCTGTGTCTGAAGGCACGGCTCGAATATCGGCATTCAAGAAATCGTCATAGCTCGAAACTTATTTTTTTAGCAAGTTTCAATTGTTTGTATTTAAAGGCACGATGAAATATATCAAGACCAATTTAACATCAATCATCCATTGTTACTATTGAACACGACCAAATCTTTTTCCATATTTCTCTTCACAACTACAGTAAATGATCTTAAAACCAATGAAATCAAACATATAATTCAGCAAGTGCGTAACTAAATTAATCATAAACGAAATAGACAACACAAAATACTAACTGTTCAAATAGATTTCTTAGGAATGCCTAGGAAAATATTAAAGTATGAAATAATACCTAGGAATGCTCTAAATACCTAGCCTGAAAAAAATCTGTAGGGGCCAATAAAGTGCAGCCAATTTGTTTTTGTTTTTTTATTTTTTAGTGCAGCCACGCTGGGTATTGAATCTATTGTCACAAATGCAATTAAAAACTTTTAGAGTTCAAAACCTTGAATATAACATAAAATTCCTAGAAATTAACTAAGGTCAGAACCCCTAAGAACGACAACCAGAATCTAGGAATCCAATCAAGAATTCTTCACATCGGCATTTAATCAAACACCTGGAATGCGTTCCAAAAAATGAATGGGAAGGGGAGGGGGAGGGAGAGAGAGAGAGAGAGGAGTTTACCCGGATTGACGTGAATCGGTAATAGAGCACAAAATTCTTTGCAGTTGCTATTGGGTTTCCTAGCTAGGGGAATTGCCGGCAGCAGAGGGAGTTGACGCGGGAGGGGGGGGCGGCGGCGGCGGGAGGGGGGGGGGGGGGGGGTGGTGTGATTTTTTTTTTTCACGGTACATTTAGTTTTTGAGAGCAGGGTTTTTTATCTAATGAGGGAGTAACAGCCATTAGATTAGTTTAGAGAGATAACAGCCGTTGGATTTATGTAGACATAAGATTCAAAAACCCTCCTCCTTTATTATGTAGATAATATAAACGGCGCACGGGTATTTATGAAGACAAAAACTATTTGTTGATAAATGTTACTCCATATCCTGAGTAAAAGAATCTAAACTTTAAAGACAAAAACTAGTTTTTATTTTTATTTTTATATATTTTGAGAAAATTTTGAATGCAGCCATAGTTTTAGAATTCCAGGACTGCTGCAATGTGCTTACCCTACCTTTGTTTTATGCTCTTTTTTTCAACGGTCAAGGAAGTTCGGGGTCAGTTTACGTGCACTTCAATTGATCTCCTTTCCGTTCTGGTCAAAGATAAGCCATTCACACCGGGACTAAAAAATTCACGAGAAATTACTTTCTTGCGACTTAATCCTAAAAATCGAACCCCGATCAATTATGTGTAGAGCAAGCCTACCGATCAATCGGACTAGCCGACTTCACAACAAATTAATGGGACCTTTTCATGGGCTGCCATATGGAGACTTTGACAAGAAATTTAAACTTGAAAATTCAACATTGTATAATTTGGATGCACAAAGATGAAGGGCTAAAACTAATGGATCTTCCCCCGAAATTGCTGACGTGGAGAAACATCTCCAAGCCTATATAAAATGGTTGTGATGAAAATCATCAATCAAATAATCAAAGTATCAAACCTTAGAGGGGTTTTTCTCTATGGCTACCTTCTTCGTCGTTACACTCACTTCTTTTGGTCTACCGTGTATGTATCATTTTGCGACCAAATTAAATGTTAGTTTTTTGTGACCTAGGTGTTGGTCATTTAACCTCTAAGTTCTTGTTGTGACAACATTGAAATTTTTGTCAAATTATAAGCATTAGAGGATTTTTTTTTTTTTTGTGAGGATAATAATGAAACTTAAGGCATTTTATAGGGACCAAAAAAGTAAATAAGCCTATCCGAAATTAAGTCCACATCCATGACAACGAATCAACGATTAAACCTATATATGCAAGAAATTCGTCAATATTAAATAGTAATCTGACTTTTTTTTAAAAAAAATTTTCAATAGATAACTCGAGAACATGACATACATCAATTTTTTTCAAGAACATGAGCGATAGTGCTAATTATATCCCCAAGAACTGATGTTCTTGTATCCTCATATTGGATTGGGCATGTATAAGACGGCGGGGATCTAAACGCGCGATCACACTGAAAGGCGTCGAACATTAACAAATCTCCTGCAGCATCCATGCCTCTATAATCACGGGCATCCAAGGATCTGCTTGCATCAAGACAATGTTTGACAACCACCATGGTATATGTTGTATAACAAGAATCGAGACGTTTCTTGAGCTCAACGTCTTTGGTTTGCTCCTTTAGCCTATTGATCTTGAGAAGGGCGGCTCTAGAGTTTGCGAGCGTTAGTTCAATCGCGATGTTCCCAAGTAAGGGAAGATTTGTTGTGGCAGATCGACCATCAGATCTCAAATAAGCCTGACAAACACTAGGATAAGAACTTTGTGCACATACACGATCGACTAGGTCTATTGTTAGTACCCCTGAGATACTCAAACAGAATACAAGTAACAAGAAGAAAAGACGAAGAGCAAAGGCCATGATCTTTTTCTCAATCGGTTCTTAAAAGTAAAAGTATTAGTAGTCTTGCAATTGCTCTGTTTCTTTTATCGTTTAGGTGCAACAAAGGCACTCTCTTATATAGGCCAGGGCACCCATACAAGACTTAACTTTACTACCATAAAAACAAGGTAAATGAGGATTGTGGAAATAATGGAGCCAGGATATGGATTTTAACTTTATACTATATAGTATATTAGTAGCATAAAGCTCGTGCTATGCATAGAGTAGATTTAAAGACTCGAATAAATAAAAAATCACACTCCCTTCGTTCATAGATTTATTTAGCAATTCAAAAAACAAACCATCTAAAATATTTAAGCGTAAAGGCCAAAGGGAAAAGGAAAAAAAAAACCCGTATTTTTATCTACATAATTGGAGTTAATTGATTTCCTGATCTGTAGAGAATATATCTACATACTATTCAACTACATACCCGTATCATCTATAGTGGGAGATTGGGATGATCATATTTGGATAATTGATAGGCTGCTGATTTTGCCACTTCTTTTTTGTTAACGTCACTCCTCTACAAAAATACACTTGCAGGGGAGTAGCGTTAACAAAAAAGAGAGTTCTAAGTGGTGCAAAAATACACTTGCAGGTGAGTGACGTTAACAAAAAAAGAGTTCTAAGTAGTGAATTATATGATACATGGTTCTATCATTACCATATTCATTTCTTCTCCTTTTCTTTTCTTTTTTGAATTTATCTTTCAATAACCGTGCATGGTTCTATCATTACCATATCCTGATTTGTGTAACATGTGATTTGGCTAATTTATTCTTTTTTCTCGGTGTGAGGAAAATCATTAGTTTGAACATAAACAAAAATATTGCCTTAAAAAAGAAAAATACCATTAAAATGAAGGGACATGTGTCGCATTCACAAGCCTTTCACTAATGACCACTTTGCTTTACTTCTACTGGGATGGTGGAACCCACCCTCCATCTTGTACTTTATAGACTTTTACTTATTTAGTTTGTGTGAAATGAGAATAAATGTGAGGTGCCATTATCATCCCTATAACGTATAAACGCAGGAAAAAAAATCACTCAACAATCTCGACAAATTTTCTCTTTATTAATCCTCAAAAAGTTAAGTTGAGCTAATTAAGCTTATAGTTTCATTTGTAACAACCGCAATCCTAACATACTAGGAATAACTAAATCAAGAGGATTACTTGCCAATCAAGCTTACAATAAGGCAATTTCAAATTCAAATTATCAAAAGGAAAATATTTGAAGTTACTTAATTAATTCAATCCCAAAATTAGAAACAGAAATAAGACTCATGAAAAAAAAACCCTCATTAATGCTTATAAATAAAAAAAAAACGTCATTAATCAAACTGAAATTAACTTGTGGTTCACGAACTATAAAAAACAGTTACCTGGTGGACGAGACTGAATTACAAAATCTTACGCTCATTTAGAGCTTAGAGTTGGCTGTTTTCACGACTCAAACACGTAACCTACCACCAGGACACGTTGGGGACAACCGTAAAACAAACCTTAAGGTTGTCCCTAAAATTCCTAAATCGGAGATGTGATTAAGAAAAGCTTGTCTTTGCTAGTTGGGCCATTTCATCTATGGGCATCTCGAGCTGGTCTACCAACATTGGGCCATACATGTGCTATTACTTTGGGCTGGGCTGGGCTTTGCCGGTCATGCTGGTCTTATGTAACTAAACACGATCACAAGTCAACGACCTATGTCACATAATTTATGTCCATGAGCAGAAACGTAAATGCGTCCTTAAAATGTATCGCAGCATGCTAAAATTCGTGAGAGTGAGGAATAATTGAGAGCAAAAGCATAGAGCATTTTAAAAGACTATGTGACAAAGGTCACGATTAAATCATAGCATGTTTGTTAACAAGTATACTAGTAATCGCATGCATGCAGGTGCTGGACCAGTAGGTGTATGCTACGAAATGATGGGCAACAATCTCCCACAAGCATCAGAGGTCGTAGCTCTCTACAAACAACATAGAATCACACGAATGAGAATCTACGATCCAGATCAAAGAGCCCAATAAGCACTGAGAGGGTCCAACATTGAGCGCTCATGATAAGGGTGGCCAAACGGAGATCTCCAAAGTCTGTCTAACCCTTCAAATGTTAATTCTTGGGTTCAAAGAAATATAAAGAGTTATTGGCCGGATGTTAAGTTCCGTTACATAGCCGTTGGAAATGATGTTAGCCCTAATTCAGGGACTGCACAATTTGTTCTTCCTGCCATGAGGAACGTTTACAATGCCCTTGCTTCAGCTGGTCTTAGGTCTATCTTGTTCACTTTTATTTCATTTTATTGTTTTATTAATTTAGTATTACTTTGGAACAAACAATTAATCCTTGTCGTTACAAAATGAAACACGATTTAGCTCAAAAAGAGCCGGATTAAACCATTCCAAAAGGGACTCGAAGTGTCAAGTTTCTTGCAAAACCAAGGCAAAAATGTCCAATCAAGCCCTCATCCGCCAGCTTAATCCATCATCCAATCAGACCCTCATTTGTCCGCCTAATCTATCATCCTAATCCATCATCCAATCAGGCCCTCATTTGTCCGCCAAATCCATCATCCAATCAGGCAGTAAATGATTTTTTTTTTTTTTTTGAAGTGTCCAAATCATTACCCGATCTATTTCAGACTTAAATTTATAGTATAGTAGTCATTCTTTCCGTAAGTGATCAAAACAGTATTGCTATTAATTCTCATAGCATGTTGTAGTTTCCCACCCTTTAATTCAGTAATTAATTTGTTGGAAAAACTCCCGATAGGTCTCAACTGCAATCGACACGACCCTTATCGGGACATCCTACCCTCCGTCGCAAGGTAAGTTCAGAGACGACTACCGGTGGTATATTTGGACCCGATTATTTGGATCTTGAGCAACGCCAAGTCCCCAATGCTCTCAAACATTTACCCTTATTTTGCCCACACACAGGCAACCCCGGTTCAATCTCGCCCAAATATGTCTTGTTCAGATCCTCATCGGTGGTGGTGTGCGATGGCAATTGCGCGCACCAAAACCTATTTGACACCATGCTCTATAGTCTGATCGCCGCCCTGGGGAGGGCATGGGGTGGCCACCTGGAGGTGGTGATTATTGAGACCGGGTGGCCATCGATAGGTGGGACCGCGACTTCAGTGGATAACGCAGCCACTTACGTCGATAACAAGATTCGGTTTGTCAAAAAAGGAACCTCCATGAGGCCCAACAAGGCCATTGAGACGTACATATTTGCCATGTTTGATGAGAACAACAAAGAGCCTGCGCACAAAAAAACATTTCGGACAATTCTACCCCAATAAGCAAGGGAAATGGCCACTCGATTTCTCGGGCGAAAGGATTTGGGATGTCTCTGCTGAAAATAACACTTCGGTTTATCTGAGCAGCGACATGTAATTTCTTTTCTTGTTTTGAAAGTGTTTTTAATAAGAGACTCCGTAATACTCCCTATGTGTGTGTATTGATACTGCGATTTACTAATATTAACCAGTGATTTGAAGGGAAATGTTACCATGTTGCAGTAATTTTTCATGTACTTGTTGCAGTGTGATTTCTGAATAAAGTGATCGCCTAATGTTATGATATATTCTATCCTTTTTGTTGAATATTGTGCATGAGTTAGGATTTACTGTTGCAAGAAAAAAAAATTGATTAAGGACTTTTTTGACCCAGTAGTAGATTTCAAGCCACATAATTCGCGTGCACATAAGTGAATCGGAATGCGAACATGAAAGCGCATTTGGAACACATCTCAAACTGCTAAAATTCGAAAATACTCCGTATGAAGATTGAGAGTCCGAGAATTTAAAGCGGAAACGCAACGTATTTTGAAGACTCGTGCATATGTTACTAATACTAGTAGACTTAAAATCGTGCAATCCTCCAAAAAATTGAACAGTCCCTTTTATGGTTCTCCATCAATAGCAGCCTCTTGGAGACAGGACCAGTATTTCCGCTTTCCCCACATAAGTATTACTAGTGCTATTTTAAAGCAGTGATAATGGGCTGATCGAGCAGCCGGCATTGTTCTTTATTTTAGGTGAAATATGTGGCCACCATTCGTAGGTAAGTCCACCACGGAAACCAGAGGAAGCCGCCATCACATAATTCAAATGAGAGTAACACGTTTCACTATTAATGATAATCAGTCCAAATTCATAAAGTCTTAAAGAATTAGCATAGTCTTGTCAACAAAAAGAATTAGCATAGTGGATGCAGGTTTCGGGATTGTCACCATTTACTTTTGTTTGGCACTAGTGTTGATCCGTGGCTACGGTACTACGCATCCCGATTGGAAGGAGATTGCAGTTGTGTGATTTAAGTGAAAACCATGAGCACTTAACCGGAAAGTGGGAGGATGCCCTACAGCTTTTGGATCATATGAATTTAAGCCGTTTTCTAACAACTTGTCCTCACACCCTTCTATTTTATAATAGAGATGTAGGGTAACCTTTTTAGCTAGGCATGTAGCTAGGATACCATTTCCAATTTCTCCTTTGATCAAATTTGTCTATGCATGGTTGGTTAATAAAAGTAGTCTAGGAAAGTGGCTTGATAGTATTTTGTTTGACTTGAAAATTCTACCCTTATCCATCCAAAATTCTAGTATAGGGTTTTAACATATACTAGCTAATTATTTCCCCTGCCACTTGCAAGCCTTTCTTTATGCACAAATGTCCAAAGCTTTAAATGATCACAAACAAAATTACCAAACTTTGGCAGTTAATATATAGAATATGATTGATTTGCCCTAATCTATTCCCTAAGTTATGCTTGTCAATTTAAGAAAATTACCAAGGGTATATATAGCGCTTGAGAAAATGTTACAATCGAAAAACGTTAGCGACGATACTATAGACCGCACACACGAAGCAGACATCAAGGCACGATCGAGCTAGTGACAGTAGACGTGAACGAAAGACAACGGACTTTTGAAAATAGAAGATATATTTTTTAAACAAGAGATCTCAATAGCTAATCCAAATTATATGGGATATATGCTAATTTTGAATTGGTCTGTAGTTATGCTATGGCGATAGAATCTTGTTGGGATTGTGAAGCTTGATTTGGCCTTGAATTTCCACTTCACTGATTATTACGGTAATCGGTGATATAAACTTTAATTTGAAAATACATGTTATACGCAGTCGATGTAACTTGTACACTATTTATTCATTTGATGCATAGTAAAAATTAGTTTAATATTTGAGCCAAGGATGTACTCACTAGCCTGGACTACTGGGAAATTAACTCTGTCATCAAAATCTGTGTATTTCCTATTTGCATTCTATTTCTGATTGTTCTCGCTCCTTAAGAAGTTTTTTATTTTTATTTTTATATATGAATGATAGCAGCGAAAAACATCAAAACGGACATCCATTCTCATGAATGGGCTCGGTACGAGTTTCGGTTTAGCCAAGTTCACAACAAATGAATGGGGACCATTTCCATGGACTGCCATATGAAGACTTTGAAAAGAACAAAGTTGAACGGGCAAAAATATTAGTGGATCTTGCCCCGAAATTGCTGACGTGGATAAAACATCTCCAGGCCTATATAAAAAGCCCAAAATGGTTGTGATGAAAATAATCGATCTCAACAAACAATCAAACAACCTTAATTAGTTCGGTTTTTCTCCATGGCTACCTTCGTCGTTAGCCTAAGTCCAAGTTCTTTGATTGCTGCAACAATGCTTCTTCTTGGTTTGCTTATTTCTAATCTTGAATTAACAGGTCCTCTCTCTCTCTCTCTCTCTCTCTCTCTCTCTCTCTCTCTCTCTCATTATGAATCAAGAATCGTTCTCCCATATAACTAGTGGCGGACCCAGAAATTTGACATAGTGGGACACCAATTTTCTTTGTAACCGTAATATACTAGTTACAGTTAAAGCACATTCACTCTAAAATAATGTTAAGCACATGCATTCACTCTAAAATAATTTTAGCGTTCATGATAAATTAACAATTTTAAAGTATATATGTATTTTATTAAT
The DNA here is from genome assembly GCA_014282245.1 of Rhododendron simsii. Lineage (NCBI taxonomy): Eukaryota > Viridiplantae > Streptophyta > Magnoliopsida > Ericales > Ericaceae > Rhododendron > Rhododendron simsii. The sequence continues at coordinate 37,277,308 of CM024956.1, forward strand.
CAGCTACTTGGATAAACTTGCGCACCTCGACTAATGACTATATGTACATGTTAAAACAACATACATTATCACATGTTCATCATCTATTTTTCTATTATTAACTTTATGAGTACAAGTTTTGGAGACCAAAAATATACAAATTTAATGTGCGGGTTTATATTTTGTATTACACAAATGATCGAGATGTTGGAGTGAGGGAAAACCTTGGTTCACCTTTTTAAAGCGTGAGATACGTACAAGCAGTAAGAACAAAAGGGGGAGGCTCCTCCCTATAAAGATGATGATTTGATCAATTCAGTTTTGAAATTTTAGGGCTCATCTTGAACTCAATTAGATGACTGGAACCCTTCATTTTGTAAAAATCATCGGAAAGTCCAACCGTGTAGGGAGTAGTGGGGGGAGACTCAAACACACAAACTATTGCCCAAACAGTCAACACCTTACCACTGCACCAACAGATGACTACTTAGCATGTATCCAACATATATAATACATATATACAAAATCGAATTCTTTTTTTAAGGGCGTGGGGGCACGTGACCCCACATGCCCCATCCGCCCCTGCATATAACACCAAAAAAGTAAAGAATTACACTCACATCTTTTGGTCTACCGTCTACCTATCAATTTGCGACCAAAATGTTAGTTTTTTCGACCTACTTGTTGTTCACATAACCTCTAAGTTCTTGTAGTGACAACATTGAAATTTTTGTCAAATTATAAGCATTAAATTAAACAAAATAAATTTTGTGGTAACAATCATAATGAAACTTGAGGTATTTCATAGGGACCAAAAAAGTAAAAAGGCCTATTAAAAATTTGAGTCCGAATCGATGAAAACGATTAGACGTTATATATGCAAGAAATTTGCCAGCATCTTTTAGTGCTATGACCTTTTTTCAATTTTCAATAGATAACTTGAGAACATGAAATACATCACTTTGTTTCAAGTATATGAGCAATAGTCCTAATTATATCCCCAATAAGTGAAGTTTTTGTATCCTCGAATGCGACTGGGCATGGGTAAGATGGCGGGGATGAGAATATTGCACGATCACACTTGAAGGCATCAATCGTTAATAAATCTCCTGCAACATACATGCCTCTGTAATCACGAACATCTAAGGACCTGCCTGCATAAACACAATATTTGGCAATCACTGTGGTATAGTGTGTTAAACAAGAATCGAGACGTTTCTTGAGCTCAACATCCTTGGTTTGCCCCTTTAGCCTATTGATCTTGGCAAAGGTGGCTTTGGTGTTTGCGTACGCTAGGTCAATCGCGACGTTTCCAAGTCCGGTAAGATTTGCTGTGGCAGATCGACCATCAGACCTCAAAGCAGCCTCACAAAAACTAGGATTTTTAGTTTTTGCACAAACACCACCGACCAGATCTGCTGTTAGTACCGTTGAGATACTCAAACAGAACACAAGTAACAAGAACGAAAGACGAAGAGCAAAGGCCATGATCTTTTTCTCAATCGGTTATTAAAAGTAAAAGTAGTAGTCTTGCAATTGCTCTGTTTTTTTATCATTTAGGTGCAACAAAGGGAGTCTCTTATATACGGATTAATTGTACTCCTAGGCATAAGGATAAATTTAAACGTTGGTTATTTTTTGGATTCAAACATAGCTTTATATATATTTATAATATATATATATATATATATATATATATATATATATATATATATATATAAAAGACTTAGCTTTACTACTATAAAAACAATAAGGTGGTCAATGAGGGAGGATTGTGGAAATCATGGAGCCAGGATAAATACGGATTAATTATACTCCTATATATATATATAGGGAATGACTTCGGTGTCCCCGGTCATTTTGGGGACACCGTAACTTTTGGCATAACAAAACCATTATGAGTATAACCAAAACCTATTATGAGCATAACCAAAACCATTATAAGTATAACAGAACCATAGTAAGGCATAACATTGTTTGTTATGCCTTGGATGGATTTGGTTATATCTTGGTTGGTTTTTTGGATATTCCTTAGTTATACCTTGTTTGGGTTCGGTTATGCTTGTAATGGGTTTTAGTTATACTCATAATGGTTTTGTTATGCCAAAAATTACGGTGTCCCCAAAATGATCGGGGACACCATAGCATTAAGATCTCGTTACCATAACGTATAAACGCGAAAAAAAAATCGCTTAACAATCTCGACAAATTTTCTCCTTATTAATACTCAAATCGATGAGCTAAAGCCACAATCCTAGGAATTTCAAATCTTTAACATACTAGGAATAACTAAATCAAGAGGATTACTTGCCAATCAAGCTTACAATAAGGCAATTTCAAATCACCCAAAGGAAGCTTAATTCAATCCCACAATTAGAAACAGAAATAAGAAAACTGGGAAAAAAACCTTGTTAATTAAATTGGAATTAACTTGTGATTCACAAACTGTAAAAAAAAAACCTGATTATCTAGTGCACAAGACTCCCGCTATTACAAACTCTTACGCCCGCTAAGCTGAGAGCTAGCTGTTTTCACGGCTCAAACCTTTGACCACGAGGTCACGTTGGGGACAGCCGTAAAACAAACTTTAAGGTTGTCCCTAAAATACCTTAATAAGAAGGGGTGATAAACGAAAGCTATTAAGGATTTGGGTCATGGGCCGGCTCGACCTAGTTATGGGACCAACGAGTCTTGCTACTTGGATCTCGAGCTGGTCTCCCAACATTGGGCCAGGCCTCTGCTATTACTTTGGGCCGGGAATCGCGGATCGTGCTGGTCTGTATGTAACTAAACACGATCAGAGGTCACGATCTATATATTATCACATAAACGTACGTAAGCGGGAGCGTGAAAGCGTCCTTGAAATATATCACAACATGCTAAAATTCGTAAGAGCAGTGACTAACTGAGAGCGAACTCGTAGAGTATTTCAAAGAATTATTATTATGTCACTATATAAGGTGACAATTGAATCATAGCATGTTTGTTTGTTTTGATAACAAGTAGTAATTGTTTACATGCAGGTGCCGGACCAGCAGGAGTATGTTACGGAATGATGGGCAACAATCTTCCACCAGCATCAGAGGTTGTAGCTCTCTACAAACAACACAGAATCGCACGGATGAGGATTTACGACCCAGATCAAAGGGCCCTACAAGCACTGAGAGGGTCCAACATTGAGCTCATGATAGGGGTCCCAAACGGAGATCTCCAAAGTCTGTCCAACCCTTCAAATGCTAATTCTTGGGTTCAAAGAAATATAAAGAGTTATTCGCCGGACGTTAAGTTCCGTTACATAGCCGTTGGAAATGAAGTCAGCCCCAATTCGGGGACTGCACAATTTGTTCTTCCTGCCATGAGGAATGTCTACAATGCCCTTGCTTCAGCTGGTCTTAGCCAAATCAAGGTCTTTTTCGTAATTAACATTCTATGCTAGGCTGCTAGCTTCATTTAATTTATTATTCTGCTTATTAATAGGTGCAGTTTTATTTTATTTTAAAATTAGCAAAAAAAATCTCACCAAGAAATACATGTGCAGGTCTCAACTGCTATCGACACCACACTAATTGGAACATCATATCCTCCATCGCAAGGCAACTTCAGAGATGATTTCCGGTGGTATTTGGACCCGATTATTTGGTTCCTAATCGATGCTAAGTCTCCGGTACTAGCCAACATCTACCCGTATTTTGCCTACATTGGCAACCCCGGTTCCATTTCGCTCGACTATGCCTTGTTCAAATCCCCGTCGGTAGTGGTGCAGGACGGCAATCGTGGATACCAAAACCTGTTTGACGCCATGCTCGATGGCCTCATCGCGGCCCTTGGGAGGGCATGGGGAGGTGACCTAGAGGTTGTGATTTCAGAGACAGGGTGGCCGTCAGCTGGTGGAGTTGCAACTACGGTGGATAACGCGGCTACTTACGTCGATAAAGTGATTCGACATGTGAAAAATGGGACTCCAATGAGGCCCAACAGAGCCATAGAAACTTACATATTTGCCATGTTTGATGAGAATAACAAAGAGCCTGCGTACGAAAAACATTTCGGACAATTTTACCCTAATAAACAAGCGAAATGGCCACTCGACTTTAGTGGAGAAAGGATTTGGGATATTTCTGCTGAAAACAATACCTCGGTTTATTTGAGCAGTGATATGTAAATTTTTAAAGTGCACTTAGGTTGATTACTTAATTTCTCATGCAATGTTTTAAGTTTGTTGTTGAATAAGAGAGTACTCAAAGTGTTTGTGTTGGCCCATATATAGGACCACAAGTATGTACCAGGTACTAATGTTGTGAAGGGAAATGTAATAAAATATTGACCTCTTGGCCAACCTTCTTTTGGGCAAATAAAATAGATTCTATTCATCACTAAGGATGAAAAATAAATGAAATCAGAACAACCAGAAAAGAAAATCTTTAAGAGAGTCTCAAAGAGTGTACAATACCCTTATACTACTGCTACTTGCAGATTCTTAACATATACAATATTTCTCCGTATCTCGGACTTTTGAATCTTCCTTTTTCATTTTAAAAAAAAAGGTGTCCGGGTATTTAGGAAGACAAAAACTAGTTTTTGATCAATGATATCCTGAGTAAAAGAATCTAAACTTTGAAGTCAAAACAAGCATGCATTTGAAGGGGAGAAACTCAGAAAAGGGTTCATGTATGTGAATTGTCAATTTGTCATGGTGCATGGGCCCTTTTAAGCTAGCTCTGCTAGGGTATGACAATAAATTTGTAGATAAGACCAATGTTACATGATTTTCTTATCTTCAATTGGATTTAGTTAACCAAAAATATGATAGTGATCATATAATTAATAAACCTGTCATTCCCTATACGTTGAACTGTCGGTTCAAGTGTGGGTCCGGGTCGGATCGCATTTGTCAATGAAAATATATTGTTGCATATATGGTCATGAAAAAAATAAAAAAAAACTTTGCGTTTGGTTGTCTTATTATTCGATGGAATATGTATACAATATTTGCGTAAATTGGTCCAGACATCTAATTATTAGAAAAAAAAAATTGTGACATTTAATGCAGTGAAAACACATTTATATCTTTATCGAAAAGTAATCACGATAAGAAGTCATGATCTATGTCACGTAATTTACGTCCATGAGCGTCAAAGCGTCCTTAAAATGTATTGCAACATGCTAAAATTCGTGAGAGCGAGGAATAATTGAGAGCGGAAGAGTAGAGCATTTTAATTTTAAAAGACTATGTGACCAAGGTCACGATTAAATCATAGCATGTTTGTTAACAAGTATTAGTAATTCGTATACATGCAGGTGCCGGACCAGTAGGCGTATGCTACGAAATGATGGGCAACAATCTCCCACCAGCATCAAAGGTCGTAGCTCTCTATAAACAACATAGAATCGCATGGATGAGAATTTACGACTCAGATCAAAGGGCCCCTACAAGCACTGAGAAAGTCCAACATTGAGCGCTCATTATAGGGGTGGCCATACGGAGATCTCCAAAGTTTGTCTAACGCTTCAAATGTTAATTCTAGGTGGTACTGTGGTGACGGTTTGTCCTCACGGACAGTAGTTATGGCTCAAACCGGACATTCCACAACAGGACGAGAGCCCCTATGGCCACTCCCATGGGGGTTGCTACGCCGGTCGCCCCCTTTCTTTTTTGTTAATGTCACTCTCCTGCAAGTATATTTTTGGCATTAACAAAAAAAGAAGTGACAAAATCATTTCCCTATATATTATATGAGTTTTCATAGGCCAGTGGATCTATATGAAGACCAATGCTATGGTCATAATGATCAAAAAAATGCTATGGTCATGATCACATTTAGATATGATTTGATGTGTTACCATCCATCAATTCATAAAATGTGCTCTACTCCATGATATATATATATAGTTCGGATCAGGTCAGAGATCCCTGACATGATTCCGGTCCGCATCTTCCTTTTACCGATCGAATTTCGATGATCCGAACCGCTCGGTTCAATAAAAAATTGTTTAGATCAAGTCCTTCCCAATTATTTTTTTTGCTGATTTCTCGCGGGCACCTTTAAAATTATGTTCTGAACATATTGAGCGGTTTGGATCATTAAAATTCGATCAAGAATGGGAGGTGCGGACGGTGCCAACCGTAAGAGAGGTGTGGATTTCCGCTAATGCTTTGGCTTTATTTTAGGTGATGAAATATGTGGCCACCATTTGGTGGGTAAGAGGTCCACCAAGGTCCCGTTTCGGAACTCAATATAAGTACTTAATTTTTAAGAAGGCAATTTCAAGCTCAAAAATAGTGTGTTTATGCAAATAATTTTCCTACCAATATGGATCTTGTCTGATAGATATCATCGAGATCTTTTATACGGTACAAAAAATATTAAAAAAATATTTTTCATTTATATAATTTTTGAATTTAAAAATGTAAAATAAATACGCATTTTTTAAGAAAGTGTTCTGCAACGGGCCTAAGGAAACCAGATTGAGGAAGCCGCCATCACATAATTCAAAAGAGAGTAACACGTTGCACTAGTAATGATTACTAATGATGATAATCAGTCCACTACGGAAACCAGAGGAGAAGCCCACCAGGCAGCCCGGAAGCGGGGAGTGTCCCGCACAGCTTCGTGCTGTACAGCGTGCTGTGCGACCTTTAGTGCCGCCTTGCCGGCATCAGTCCGACGATCGAAGATGTCCACTGCGTAGAGCTCGTCGAGTACTACAAGTGTACCGAAAATCAACCAGATCAAATATCGTGAAGTGCCTCATCGGAACACATATAATTCGAAAAGAATGGATTCAGTGGTTTTGATCCAGTGTTTCGTATCCATTAAGATTTTTTTTTTTAAATTATATGTATTCCGATGAGATACTTAACAATATTTGATCAGGTTGATTTTTGGTACACCTGTAATACTCGACAAGCTCTACACAGTGAACGTCTCCGATCGTCAGACCGATACCGGCAAGATGACACCGAAGGCCGCACAGCTCGCTGCACAACACGAAACTGTGCAGCACACTCCCCGCTTCCAGCCCACCATCAATAACATAATTCAAAAGAGAGAGTAAACACGTTGCATTGCACTACAAATGATAATCAGCCCGCCATCACGTAACATAATTCAAAAGTGAGAGTAACACGTTGCATTGCACTAGTAATGATAATCAGTCCAAATTCATAAATTCTCTTAAAGAATAGGGGATGCAGCTGGTTTCGAGTTTGTCACCATTTACTTTACTTTTGAAAATTACACTAAGCCCCCCTCAACTAACCCGCATTTTTCCTTAACCCCTTCAGACTATAAAATTTGATATCGTGCACTCTCTAACTATCCAGAGTTGACACTTAACACCCTTCTGTTAGGTTTTCGTCCATATGGCAAACGGAAAAAGGTAGTCAGCTTAAATGAGGTGTTTAGATCGAGCACCTATGCAAGTCAGATGCCGTCGATTCCCGTGTAGGCCCACTTGGTTTTTTTTTTTTTTTTAATTTTTGGACGGCTCGAATCGGTCATCCGGTGGCCGTCGATGCATTTTCCCTACGGTACCATCGGTGCCAATATTATTTTTGTTAATTTTGGGCTTTAGGGCTCTCGTACAACCAAACGGCCGATCCGAGCTGCCCAAATATTTTTAAAAAAAATCGAGTGGCCCCACGCGGGAATTAACATCATCCGACGTGCGTAGGTACTCGATCCAAACACCCCATTTAAGTTGACTGCCTTTTTCCGTTTGCCATATGGACGGAAACCTAACAAAAGGGTGTTAAGTGTCAACGCTGGATAGTTAGAGGGTGCACGATGTCGAATTTTGTAGTCTGAAGGGGTTAAGTAAAAATGCGGGTTAGTTAAGGGGGGCTTAGTGTAATTTACTCTTACCTTTTTACCTAATTTTGTCCCCGGCCGCGGGCGAGCCTTCTTTATCTACAAATGTCCAAAGCTGAACGGGTAAAAATATTAGTGGGATCTTCCCCCGACATTGCTGTAGTGGATAAAACATCTCCAAGCCTATATAAAAAGCCCAAAATGGTTGTGATGAAAATCATCGATCGATCTCAACAAATAATCAAACTTAACCTTAATTAGTTCGGTTTTTCTCCATGGCTACCTTCGTCGTTAGCCTAAGTCCAAGTTGTTTGATTGCTGCAACAATGCTTCTTCTTGGTTTGCTTATTGCTGCTAATCTTGAAATAACAGGTCCCCTCTCTCTCTCTCTCTCTCTCTCTCTCTCTCTCTCTCTCATTATGAATCAAAAATCGTTCTCCCATATAATGCCAAAAAAGTAAAGAATTACACTCACATCTTTTGGTCTACGCCGTCTACCGTCTACGTATCAATTTGCGACCAAAATGTTAGTTTTTTGTGACCTAGTTGTTAGTCACATAACCTCGAAGTTCTTGTAGTGACAACATTGAAATTTTTGTCAAATTATAAGCATTAAATTAAGCAAAATAAATTTTTTTGTAACGATAATAATAAAACTTGTGGCATTTCATAGGGACCAAAAAAATAAAAAAGCGTATCAAAATTTGAGTCCGCATCGATGAAAACGATTAGACCTTATACACGCAAGAAATTTGCTAGTATCTTATAGTACTATGACCTTTATTCAATTTTCAATAGATAACTTGAGAACATGAAATACATTAATTTGTTTCAAGAATACGAGCAATAGTCCTAATTATATCCCCAATAAGTGATGTTTTTGTATCCTCGAATGCGACTGGGCATGGGTAAGACGGCAGGGATGAGAATATTGCACGATCACACTTAAAGGCATTGATCATTAATAAATCTCCTGCAACATACATGCCTCTATAATCACGGTCATCCAAGGATCTGCCTGCATAAACACAATATTTGGCAATCACTGTGGTATAGTGAGTTAAACAAGAATCGAGACGTTTCTTGAGCTCAACATCCTTGGTTTGCCCCTTAAGCCTATTGATCTTGGCAAAGGTAACTTTGGTGTTTGCGTACGCTCGGTCAACCGCGACGTTTCCAAGTCCGGTAAGGTTTGCTGTGGCAGATCGACCATTAGACCTCAAAGTAGACTCACAAAAACTAGGATTATTAGTTTTTGCACATACACCATCGACCAGATCTACTGTTAGTACCGTTGAGATATTCAACCAGAATACAAGTAATATATAAGAAAGAAAGACGAAGAGCAAAGGCATCTTTCTAGCAATTGCTCTGTTTCTTTATTATCGTTTAGGTGCAACAAAGGCACTCTCTTATATAGGCCAGGGCACCCATACAAGACTTAACTTGACTACCATAAAAACAAGAAGGTGGTAAATGAGGAATATTGTGGAAATCATGGAGCCAGGATAAATACGGATTAATTATACTCCTATATATGTATATAAAAGATCTAGTTCCCATATCTTGTACTTTATACTTTATATAGGTCTAGTTACCATATCTTGTAGCATTTTTGGTTGAGTTTTATATATTGTGTGTGAAATATGAATTAATGTGGGGTGCTATTATCATCCCCATAACGTATAAACGTGAAAAAAAAAATCGCTTAACAATCTCGACAGATTTTCTCTTTATTAATACTCAAAACATTGAGCTAATTAAAGCCGCAATCCTAACATGCTAGGAATAACTAAATCAAGAGGATTACTTGCCAATCAAGCTTACAATAAGGCAATTTCAAATCACCCAAAGCAAACTTAATTCAATCCCACAATTAGAAACAGAAATAAGAATACTGGAAAAAAAAAAACCTAGTTAATCAAATTGGAATTAACTTGTCACTTACTATAAAAAAATCGGTTATCTAGTGCACATGGACTCCTGCTATTACACGATCTGCAGAAAAATAGAATATGTACACAATCTTATGCCCGCTAAGCCGAGAGCTAGCTGTTTTCACGGCTCAAATCTGTGACCACAAGGTCACATTGGGGACAGCCGTAAAACAAATCTTAAGGTTGTCCATAAAATTCCTTAAACGGAGGGGTGATAAACGAAAGCTTTTAAGGATTTGGGTCATGGCTCGACCTAGATAAGCGCAACGAGTCTTGCTAGTTGGGCCATTTCCTATATGGTCATCTTGAGCTGGTCTACCAACATTGGGCCGTGCCTCTGCTATTCCTTTGGGCCGGGCATCGCAGATCGTGCTGGTCTATGTAACTAAACACGATCACAAGTCACGATCTATGTTACATAAATGTGTGTGAGCAGAGCGTGAAAACGTCCTTAAAATGTATCACAACATGCTAAAATTCGTAAGAGTGGTGACTAATTGAGAGCAGAAGCGTAGAGTATTAATTCAAAAAAAAAATTTTTGTGTGCATTTTTCAAAGAATTATTATGTAACTATATAAGGTGACGATTGAATCATAGCATGGTTGTTTTTTTTTTTTTTTGATCAGCTAGCATGTTTGTTAACAAGTAGTAATTGTTTACATGCAGGTGCCGGACCAGTAGGTGTATGCAACGGAATGATGGGCAACAATCTCCCACCAGCATCAGGGGTTGTAGATCTCTACAAACAAAACAGAATCGCGCGGATGAGAATCTACGACCCAGACCAAAGGGCCCTACAAGCACTGAGAGGGTCCAACATTGAGCTCATGATAGGGGTCTCAAACGGAGATCTCCAAAGTCTGTCTAACCCTTCAAATGCTAATTCTTGGGTTCAAAGAAATATAAAGAGTTATTCGCCGGACGTTAAGTTCCGTTACATAGCCGTTGGAAATGAAGTCAGCCCTAATTCGGGGACTGCACAATTTGTTCTTCCTGCCATGCGGAACGTCTACAATGCCCTTGCTTCAGCTGGTCTTAGCCAAATCAAGGTCTTTTTCGTGATTGACATTCTATGCTAGGCTGCTAGCTTCATTGAATTTATTATTCTGCATATTAATAGGTGCAGTTTTATTTTATTTTAAAATTAGCAAAAAAAATCTCACCAAGAAATACATGTGCAGGTCTCAACTGCTATAGACACCACACTAATTGGAACATCGTATCCTCCATCGCAAGGCAACTTCAAAGATGATTTCCGGTGGTATCTGGACCCAATTATTCGGTTCCTGATCGATTCTAAGTCTCCGGTACTAGCCAACATCTACCCGTATTTTTCCTATATTGGCAACCCCGGTTCTATTTCGCTCGACTATGCCTTGTTCAAATCCTCGTCGATAGTGGTGCAGGACGGCAGTCGTGGATACCAAAATCTATTTGACGCCATACTCGATGGCCTCATCGCGGCCCTTGGGAGGGTAGGGGGAGGTGACCTAGAGGTTGTGATTTCAGAGACAGGGTGGCCGTCGGCTGGTGGAGTTGCAACTACGGTGGATAACGCGGCTACTTATGTCGATAAAGTGATTCGACATGTGAAAAACGGGACTCCAATGAGGCCCAACAGAGCCATAGAAACTTACATATTTGCCATGTTTGATGAGAATAACAAAGAGGCTGCGTACGAAAAACATTTCGGACAATTTTACCCTAATAAACAAGCGAAATGGCCACTCGACTTTAGTGGAGAAAGGATTTGGGATATTTCTGCTGAAAACAATACCTCGGTTTATCTGAGCAGTGATATGTAAATTTTTAAGTGCACTTAGGTTGATAACTTAATTTTTTCATGCAATGTTTTAAGTTTGTTGTTGAATAAGAGAGTACTCAAAGTGTTTGTGTTGGTCCACAAGTATGTACGAGATACTAATGTTGTGAAGGGAAATGTAATAAAATGACCTCTTGGCCAACCTTTTTTTGGCCAAATAAAATAGATTCCATTCATCACTAAGGATGAAAAATAAATGAAATATAATTGGTACAATCAGAAAAAAAAAAAATCTTTAGGAAAGTCTTAAAGAGTGTACAATACCCTCGTACTACTGCTACTTAGATTCTTAACATATACTCCTATATCTCTCCGCATCTCGGACTTTTGATTCTTCCTTTTTCATATATACAAAGCGTCCGGCCGGGAATTTAGGAAGACAAAAACTAGTTGAAAGGGGAGAAAAGGGTTCATGTATGTGAATTGTCAATTTGTCATGGTGCGTGGGCCCTTTTGAGCTAGCTAGGGTATGACAATAAATTTGTAGATAAGACCAATGTTACATGATTTTCTTATCTTCAATTGGATTTAGCTAACCAAAATTATGATAGGGATCATATAATTAAACCTGTCATTCCATATACATTGAACTATTGGCTCAAGTGCGGGTCCGGGTTGGATAGCATTTAAAAATATATTGTTGCATATATGGTCATGAAAAAAAAAAATTCTGTTTGGTTGTCTTATTATTCGATGGAATATGCCTATAATATTTGCATAAATTGGTCCGGACGTCTAATTATTAAAAAAAAAAAATTGTGTCATTTAATGCCGTGAAAACACATTTATATCTTTATCAAAAAGTAATCACGTATAGTTTACGTCCTTCTACCTACCCAAAAATTGGTACAAGCAAGAGTTTAGTGGCACGGTTCTTTTAAGGCAACGAGTAGGAGTTGACCAAGTGGTTTTGACCTTAAACTAGATGTTTACTTCATTTTTAAGGTTTCAGGTTCGATTTTCCTTACCAACAACTTTTGTGGCCACCTCACCCTAACCCATAAGCATGTGAAACGGCTATAGGAGGGGTTGTAGAAATTAGTCCGATGTGCGTACAAGCTGGCTCGAGACACTCTGTATTAAAAAATATATATATTCCACGCATTTTATGTGTGTCAGATTTCAGATCAAGTTCGCTAATTTATTTAAGAAGCAGCCAAATTAAATATCATCTCCCATGAGCAAATGGTGGAGGCCGTAGTTTCTTTGTGTGGGGACTTGGAGGCCGTAGGTTTCTTACCAACCCTTCTAGGGCTTTCCAAGAATATTCTCTTCCTCACATAATTTAATATTTTTGTAAGCCGTGTCATGTGTCATCAAATATTAAACGTAAGTTATTTTGGCTCTTTTACATCGATTTAAGTATCTCAAGTAGTAGCTCCCAAGGACGCATATTTTTTCCCTGTTCGGCAAAAGTTAGTATTGTGAGCGAAATTTTAACATTCAAATGCATGAGAGGGTTTATAATGTCCGCCACTTCAGTGACTTCACTTGAGTCTTACAATGATGCAAGTCTTCGGATGGATTTGGATTAAAAAGTTAAGTAACTTATTTTTTAGTCTTCAGTCAAAATTTTTTTGCATTTGTTTGTTTTGCGCCAAATTTTTGTAATTTATTGATTCGTTTCGACGAGAGGAATTGGAAAAGTAAAAAATTTTGATTGAAACTCATACTCCCTCCGGCCTTTTTTAAGTTTCCTTCTTCGTAATTCCAACTTATTAAAAAGACATCATCATTATACCTTTCACATCACTTTTTTTCTCCACTTTTCCTACTTACCCATCATCATTACACTTTTACTCACTAACTTTTCAAAATATAATATACTTTTAGGGACAAAATAGACAATACATCAACTTTTACCTACTAACTTTACAAAATGGACACTTATTAAGGGACAACCCAAAATGGAATACCGGACTATAAAAAAGGGACGGAGGGAGTAATTTTTTAAATAAAGACAAAAATAAGTCAATAAGTCAGTTTTTTTTACTTACTCTTGTCTTTTGAAAAAAATTATGAGTTTCGATAAAAAAAAATTTACTTTTCCGATTCTTCTAGTTGAGATGAATCAATAAATCACAAAAGTTTGACGCAAAACTAACAAATGCATATTTTTTTTGAATAAAGATAAAAAAAAAAGTTATTGCTCCACTTTTAAAGCCAAATGACCGGCTTACGGGTCTAGACAGTCTTGTTAGGCCTCTTTTGAGTCTCTTTTGAACCCACTTCAATGATTGAAATTGTTTGTTTTGTATAAGTCATCAAGTACATCACTTATGTCAAAGGTCTGTTGATTGAATATCGACGGTAAATGTGATTTCTAAACACATTTTTTTTATCTTTAAAAAAATGGGTGCAGATCCAATGCGAACATATTCTGAAATAATATTGATCGATATCCAATCATCATAGGAGTAGTTTTTTTTTTTACACGGTTGATGTTTTGATGGGCTCTAGCCTACAAAATAAACAATTCGATCATCAAAGGGAGCCACGGAATGGTACAATAAGGCCTTAACATCCCAAATTAGACTGGAAAGGAATATTTTTTTCCCTTCTTTAAATTCACGCAAAGACTTGAGTCAAATTATGAAATTATGAGATGGAGGAATACTTTTATCATCTGTTGATCTTTTTACACTCAAGTCAATAATTTGACTCAAAGTTTCTTTCTTTCTTATCCAAAGAAAACTTTGAATGCAGCCATTGTTTTGGAATTCCATGACTGGTGCAATTTGTAACTTTTGTTTTGCATTGTGCTCTTTTTTTCGATGGTTAGGGATCTACGGGTCAATGTACGTGCATCTCAACTAATTTTCTTCTCAATTCAGTCAACGGTAAATCATTCACATCGGAACTATAAAATTCACAATAACCCTAAGAATCAAATCTTCGGTCAATTATGTAAAGAGTAAAACCCACCAACCACTTTGACTAGCTCTTGGGGTTGTTTTCTGCTTCTATATTAGTGGAGCTTGAAGGATGGCTTTACTAGAGCGTAGAGCCAAGCAAACCTCATGTAGAAAATTTGGATAAGACTAAGATTGTCTAAGTGGTCTTGGCCTGAAACTTAGGTGTTTACTCCATTCTAAAGTTTCAGATTCGATTTTTCTTGACAACAAATCTTGAGGCCTCCTCACCCCCCCAGTAAGCGTGTAAAAAGGTTGTGAAAGAAGCCGTAGGAATTAGTCCGAGGTTGGAATTAGTCCCGAGTGCGCACAAGTTGGCCCGAAACATCCTTCTTTACCTAAACAAAAAGTTGGATAAGACAAAGAGAAGTGATCGAGAACATTCCTCGGTTTACATTTGTGGTCATCCCAAATTCCGTGTGCTTTCTTCTTTTGATAAACAACAACAAGAGACGTCTGATCTGAAAATGACCTAATTGATGAATTTTGAAAACAAACAAATTGATAAGCCTAATCTAATCCTTATCCAAAATACCCAACATCTTGAGAAACAAAAACAAAACCTGTCTTCCCCAGCCGTCAATTAACATTAGCCACGTTTTCGTTTTTCTCTTTTCAAAAGTCATAATTGTCATACCAATCACTTCTGTCTAGCTAGGAGCATTCCTTGAACCAATCAAAATATTCCCACAAAGTGTTATAAATACTGGAGACTCCCACAACACTCCACCTTCCTTTTACCTCTTTTTGTTCAAATCTCCCTCAGTTTTTCTGGGCACTGGTTTCTTTGGTTTTGTGGGTTTTCTTGTTTTTGAAAGCAGAAACATAGCTAATCCTTGTGATGATCATGATATGAGTTTGGCAATCCTTCTGCGCCGAATTCGTCTTCTTCAATCTTTTTCGGTTGTTTTTCTATATTGGTTTTATGTTTTCTCATGAACTAGCCCTCCCATAATTGACCTCCATCTGTTGAGATAAAAATCTACTATATAACTCTTGTTTTCAAATATCTGTTTTTGATTGTCCATTGAATCAGATACCGAGTTATAAAAAAGAACGCATCCGCTTTCGATTGTGAAAATGGTGAAACATGGTTCAAGCTCATCATCAGAAGGGGATGCACTACTTGTGGATGAGAAGAAGAGGAAGAGAATGCTTTCGAACCGTGAATCGGCGAGGCGGTCAAGGAAGCGGAGAGAGGAGCACATCAAGGATCTCAACAGCCAAATCACATTTTTCAGGAACAATAACAGTGAGATCGCCAAGAAAGTCAATTCCGTTTCACAGAAATTTATGGCTGTAGAGTTGGAAAACCAAAGGTTGACAAGGGTTAGGGATGAATTGACAAAGAGGTTGGAGTCTTTGGAAATTGTTTCCAGTTATGTTTGTGTGAATCCAGAAGACCTTCCTCAGCATAATTCACAGCCATGGATTCTTTCTAACAAATCTGTCCCTCTCATGGCTTCTGTTGGAACGTTTCGATTTTGATATCCTTCCAACAACAAAAAAACCTCTACCAGAATGATGTGACAATGACATTGTGATAAAATAGAATTCTCTTTGAATGGTATTTTTTGGCCAATGTTTGTGTAGCCAATAAGAACCTTAGCGTAATGAGCCTGAAATTGTTTCTCTGAATAGGTTCTCTGCTGCTCTTTAGAAATAGTCATGGGTATAGTTCTAAAATGTAATTATTACTTGCCTAAGACTGAGGTTTGTAATGCTTTGAGTTCCAATGAATTTATCTCAATTCATTTGTTTCAGTATCTTATTAGTGATTATAATTGGGTGCTTTCTTATATATGCTCGCAAAATTAAAAGGAAACTAGTACTATCCCTATCTCCATGTACTTGGAAAATGGAGAAAAGAAAGATAAGAAGAAATCAACAGGGAAGGGGGGAGAGAGATAGAAGAATCTCCTACTTGAGAGCCGATCAAGCTGATTTTTTTTCCACAATTGTTCAAAATTGTGGGCCTGAAATGAGGTCAAAAGGTAGAGTCCCGCTCTTCTTCAATCCCTTAAATAGAATTGAGAGAAAACTTTCTCCAATCTCGGTCCATAAAAATTTCCTACGATCACACTTCAATAATTGAAACCGTTCATTTTGTTTTGCTCGTTGAGAACATGAAGCATGCCAAAAATCAAATTTATTGAACATCGTTTGATATGATTTTGGAACAGATTCAGATTTATATTGCAAAAAATTTAGAAAAGGGTTTTGTTCCAATGTTGTAATAGTGCAATATTATATTTTGCAAGAAAATTTGTTCCAACTGTGTTTCAAAATCATATCTAATGATGTCCAATAAATTTGATTTTTGGCATACTTCATATTCTCAACGAGCAAAACAAAATGAACTGTTTCGATTGCACAGACCGAGATTGGAGAGAGTGTTCATTGGAGAGGAGCCAGACTCCAAAAGGCAAAACTTGGGGAGGGGAGCTTTGCCTGTGGGCCGTGGACATCACAAACATAAAACACATTGGGTGATGGACATCACAAACATAAAACACATTGGGTGATAAAATCATTATGTTAAATTCAAGGCGTTGACAATACCCAGAAATGCACCAAATTTATTGCAAAATAACCAACTACTCAAAATGTGCTAAAAATGCAAGAGCTCAAACAAAGCATGCCATTTTATTTACACATCACTGAAGCTTCAGCCCAACTCGGAAGAAAACCAGATACATATGGTCTTCAACCCAAAACAGAAATTTATATGCCAGTGGGTCTTAGTGCACAAGAAAAAAAGGCATAAAAACTTTATTGATATCACATTTCCGATGAAAGCCCTTAAATTCCAACACAGCTCATGTCCCAAAATTCAACTTCGAGTTCAAGAACATGCAAGAAAACTGCCTCGGCCTTTTTTCTCACATCCTCAGATGCCATCTGTAGATGACGATTAGCTCTCTCTTCGAGAGTACAACACCAATCACCAAAATCATCATTTCCCCATCTATAGCAGGTTTCCTTTAGCTCTTCCGGAGTTTCAGCATCTTCTTCTAAACAGTATGCGAAACTATCTTGGTAAACAGCTTCAATGGCCCAAAATGCAGTGAGGACCACCGTATATTCAACTTCCGAGCTCATTAGGCTCTTCAAAAAGCTGTGAAATCACAAAGATTGGACAATGATTAAGCTGTGGTAAGAACTTCCACAAAACAAAAACCAAAGAAGAATGCCTAGAGCCATTTAAATGATCTCTAATGTCATAATAGTTTTTGCCTAGACATTAAAGATAAACAATAATGCTCTGATTGCAAGTGGAATTAAATCCATCAACTTAAACTTCAAATGCTGCTCAAAGTTCTGCACAACAATGTCTGGCTGCTAAATTGTTTTCAACACTGAAGTTATTCAGCTTGCGTATCCATACATTTTAAGAATTGGGAAATGATAATCCCAAAACTGTTTTTGTTGGTGTCAAAACTCTAGTGCACAAAAGGCTTGTACCATGTGCAATACTTTTATGCATTGGAGTTTTGGCATCAACAAAAACATTTTTGGCATTATCACTACCCTAAGAATTAATGTACATACTTTGATATGCAACTTTGATCAAGACTTATTTCAATCCAAAAGGCAAAGGAAAGATTAGAAAAGGAAAGCTTAATACAGTTTCACACTATCCAATTTTAGCTGGAAGTTACCCTCCATGTGTTGCATAAACACGTTTTTAGATCTACTAAACAAACTTGCAGTTGCTTTTAGAGAGACGAACATTTACCAGATGTGTTCACGTCGCATATTCTAAAAGTTTCTAACTTCAGAGAAGGAATGGGCACTCGGAAACAAGAGAGAGGATAATAGATGTTCATGGGTCCACTAGTAAGTTTCAATAAGTCAGTGTAGTTAGTATGCCTATGACTCTTATGTATTTCAATTTCAGTTGGTTTAAAACCCAAGACATTTATGACATCTTCTTTGCCTGGATAACACTACCCCCTTATGCCAGCCATTTATATTTTCTTTCATGATTTGATTTCTTCTGGTCTTGTGATAGGTGTTGATTCCAAGAAAGGGATTTGGTGTTCAGTTTCACATTCATAGAAGAGGTTCAATTATAGGTAGCTTGTGAAAATGAAGTGGAAAATAAATTAGAGGTAAAAGAGATGCATTTCATTGGACTGTTCTATAGTAGGGGTGAGCATGGTCTTGATTGATTCGGTTTTATAGTAAACCAAGAACCAAACAAATACCTACGGATTGTGAATTTAGAGAACCAAACCAATCCATAGAATGCATAAACCAATCCATAGAATGCATAGAACAAAACCCATAAAAATACGGTTAGGTTCTGGTTTTGACCACGGTTTGCATGAAACTGAGATATCCATCTTCACAAACTATTTAAATTAAGTACTGAGAGACATTAAATCAATCATTATTAGTATTAAAACCAATTCTTTTCTTATGTAAGGAATGTAGTAAATAAAAAATTAAGAGATAAAATAGTTGCTAACAAAGAGTGCTTTTTATTGACCGGGAAGGAACGAGATGGATGCAATTTGCCAATTTATGTTTATTACCTTAGGTTTAGATAGAATAGGAATATAGCTTCAACATATAAATATAGCGTATATTAGACTATTAGATTAGAAAATTAATTGACTATGACTTAGGCTAGTTTTAATTCGTTTATCTAAATTGTGTATATATTATACACATACGCATACATATATATGGTTTGGATCAGATTGAAACCGGAACCGTTGACATAAATCCACAGACCAAATCATTGAACACGGTTTATAATTTTTTAAAACCGGAGCCAAACCACACTACTAAAAAACCGACCCAAACTATGCGATTTGGATTGGTTTGGACCGGATTTGCGGATCGACGGTTTTTTGCTCACCCCTATTCTGTAGCTACAATAGCATGAAGAAATTCTCATCAATATCATGATAAAATCATTTCAAAATCTATAAGAGCAAGTCCAATGAGAGCCATTTGGGTGCTATACCTATAATTTGGAACCAAAAAATATAACTTAGAGCGGTAAAAGCAAGCTACCAGCGCCTATTGGCGAGAACTGGGCTTGGCTTGGTTAGTAGTGCCCGCCCATTCTGTCTCACCCGCCTGCCGGCCCATGAATTCTTCAGGGAGCTCCAATGGGGAGGCAAATTTAGTTCTAAAATGGCTTGGTTCTAAAATAGCCATCCTTGCCACATCACCCACGTATACTTACACAAACTTCCATTTCTAGATTTCAGTATTCTCATCTCATAGTTCACGCCTAATCCTTTCATTTCAAAACCATAAATCCAGACACAATTTTAAAGCACTAGGCACTTGTAGGAAAAAGTCGCAGTTATGATACCTGCAGTAACGAACATTTGCTGATAGAGGAACAATGGCAGATAGTGTAACCCCCCACTTTGATGCTTCTTTCTTGAACCAAGCAAGCTCGTCATTCAAAGCAGCCATACCACCCAATGTGACTTCCATATCAGAACTATCATCCGTCTCATTACAAGCCTTCACCAACACACTCGCCACGAAGGGCACAAATGCTCTAACAAATATGTAATCTTGTCCCTGCATTTTGAAAAACAAAATCCAATAAATCTAGTCCCATCTCCAAATTGGCGCGCACAATAACACCAAATTCAACTCGACAAAACCCCAAATCCAACTAGGTGAATATTAGAAAGGCAATGTAACCTGTCAGACCGTCTCCAAGCCTTAATCTATCTACTATCATTGCCATTGAGTAAAAGTTTGTTAAATGCTTGATTGGATATGGAACACTCTGCGGCCTGTTTGTTTGACCGAATCTGAGCATCAGATTGGACCCTATATCCAAGCCTGCAAGGTGATGAAGTATCCGGCATTTGGTTAAAATATTTACAATCTGGATTAAACATGCCCTAAAGATATAATCCCTCTAAGTGTGAATATTCAATATCATGGGGTGTGATATCATTATCCGGTCACTATTAAACCGGTATGATCGTACATCCGGTGGGATTACATTCCTTCACTATTAGTCCAATTACCCCAACACATGGAGTTTGGTTCCCTGCAATGATTTCGGGAAAGGAATACTTTCAACAGAATAGTCGACTATTCACCTAAATTGGCTAATGGTGATGATGTCCATTATGTCAACTTTCAGTAAACTAAACGACCGTTCTAAGAAGGGAACAAACATCCAATTCCAGTCTTCCCACCAGTCACCCAAAGACCTACCTATCTCATCAAATCTTCCCAAAATCTTCCCCAGAAGGCTTATCCCACCGAATTTGGTGAATAACTAGCTTCTTTCTCCTTCAATTAGACGAAAAATTAGCATTTCCCCTGGATTTGATACCACTTGATGAGATGATTGAAGCCCATTTCAAGTCCCTTTTCATCATATCCTAAAAATTAATGAAGGACATTTTATGAACTGAATGCTCCACTCCTCATCAACTTTCAAAACAAAATCTCAAATTTCTCCAAGAAAGCTTCTTTCTCCTTTAAACAAACAAAAAATTCACGATTTCCATTGATTTGATACCCCACTCGATGAGATGATTGAGAATCCCATTTGAAGACCCTTTCCAGCAAATATTAAAAAGAAAATGAAAAGACAAAGTGGGTGGGTGTGAAAAATTGAGTACGTACCAGCCAACGCCTGAAGGAAGAGATGTCAACGGTGCCGTTTCGGATGCTCTCGATGAAAGGGTGTCTGGTGGCTGCTTCGTAAAGCGAAGCGTGTTTCTTCACCCACTCTCCCAAATCCACTTTCTTATTACTACTGCTACGACTCTCCTGCTGCTGCTTATCCATTTCTTCTTCTTCTTCTCCCCTTTCGTGTAACATTAATCAATATTAGTGTATTTGTTCTTGGGCGGATTTCGGTTGAATGGACGGCCAATCGGTGGGTTTCGCGGTGGCCAAAATGAAAGGAGTTGACCTGCCGCCTGATACGGCATCATCATCAAAGGACCTTGCTATTGGTACAGCAAGTTATACACAGACAGCGCGCAGAGCGAGCGTTTGGGCCCGTCTCGGGTCGAAGAAAGATAATCGGAGCCACTCATTTTGTTTAATATATTTTGCTTAAGGTCTCTGCAAAAAATCAGCTCCATCCGACATCGATAAGGGCATTTACGAAGCGTTCAAAATCGCTTTCAAAATTTTCTTTAGCGATTTTGGATGCTTCGTAAATGCCCTTATGGATATCGGATAGAGCTGATTTTTTGCAGGGACCTTAAGCAAAATATATTGAACAAAATGAGTGGCTCCGATTATCTTTTTTGGACCCGAGATGGGCCTAAACACGCACTGTGCGCGCTATCTGTGTATAACCTGCTGTACCAGCGGCATTTCTGATCATGAAATCCCAAATCTATTCTTAAAAAAAAAAAAAAAAAAAGGGCTGATTTTCAAAACCAAAAAAAAAAAGAAAGAAATTTGGGCTGATTTTATCTTTTTAAAAAAATGTATAGAACCACAAAATAAAAAAATCACGCACTCAATCACACAGCTAGAGATAAGTATGGTCCGAATTGATTCGATTTTATAGTAAATCAAGAACCAAATCAATACCTACAGATTATAAATTTGTAGAATCAAACCAACCCACAATAAGCATAGAACCAAACCAAACCAATCCAATAAACTACGTTTCGGCTTCGATTTTAATCACGGTTTGTTTTAAACTAAGCTATCATCTTCAAAGAATATTTGAAGTACTTAAAATTACGAAGATAAATTAAAAAAAACTTATATTAAAATTAATTTCATTCAAATTACAAAAACAAACTAACATCAACCAATTAATTTAAGAGTAGAGTACCAACATTTGCCTCAAACTAATAAAATGAAATACTGGTAAGTCACTAAAATGAACCAACAAAAATACACCTATTAAACATCTTAAGATAGTTTAACCAAATAAAACGTTAAAGATAATTTTTAAAACTATAGAATTGAAATGAGGAAGCAAAATGACAGTAGCAAAAGCATGGTAGCAGCCAACTTATTTTATATTATGTATATACTAGTGCTGGTCCGTGTATGCATTTCTGTTGGAAGGAAATGATAGTTGTGTAATTTACCTAAAAATTATGGACATTTAACCAGAAAGTGGAAAAATGTACTACAACCTTTGGATCAAATGAATCTAAGCCGTTCCAACAATTTGTCCCCACACCCTTCTAGGCTTCCATCCACACCTCCCTTGTTAAATCCAACGGCTGGGAAATAAAATCCAGCCATCTACGCCCACGCGCTCCCATCTCATTTTCCTCAGACCTTCGGACTCTTAGAGAGAGAGAGAGAGAGAGAGAGAGAGACCACAGAAGCAAAAGGGTATTTGACGCTCGCCTCTCTCTCTCTCTGCTTGGTTTGTTTCAGTGTTAAGGAATCGAAATTGAATTTGATGACGATATCCTATCATCTTCGCACTATATATCATTTCACCGTTTGATTTTTCTTTGTACTTTGCCTGAATTAGATTCTAAACAGAGCTTAAAAATTCGTAAGAAAACGAATGGGAATTCCGTCGACGATGAGGGACGAGTGGGCGAACCGAAGGAATTCGCTGTTGATTGCCTCACCTCTTGAGGATCAGAAGATTTTGAGATCACGCCAATGCACCCAAGGTTTGTATCTCTCTTGCTTTTATCCTGTTTGCTTGATAGGAATCTCGAGGCTACGGAGCAAGTTGGCATAAATTAGTTTTTCCTGTATTTTGTTGTCTTTGCTGAATTTGTGTCAAAATTTTGTTAAATTTTCTAGATTAGTCATTCTTTATCTGCTCGACTAGAGAAATCTAGAAGATTAAGCCTTTGTTGGGAACCTATGGAAAAGAAAAGAAATGAAAATAAAATAAAATGGAAGGAAAATGAGAGGAAAAAAGGAAGGAAAATGTACTATTCATAAAACTGAAAATTGTTACCCTTTCTCTTCGAACCAAACAATAGAAGGGAAATTTTTTTAGTTTTCCTTTCTTTTCATTTCCTTTCATTAAGTTCCAAACAGAGCCTAAAATTTAGGGAAAATGACAGTCAATGACGTGTTTTGATAATTAATACCCGTTAAGGACATTTTCAGCATTAACAATTATTCTTAGTTTGTACTTGACGAGTATTGATTATCAAAATACGTTATGGGACGTCATTTTCCCTAAAATTTATGACCAACAATGAGAAAAAGTTCACTAAACACGAAAAAAGTACCAACATTTGCCTTTTAAGTGTCCTCGTATTTGAACTTTTTTCTAGGGAAATGATTATGTCAAATAATGTTTTTGTTTGTGCCAAAATTCTAGTGCATAAAAGTCTTATACATTGCACATGGTACAAAGTTTTATGCACCATAGTTTTGGCACAAACAAAAACTTTTTTTTAACTACGGGTCTTATTTTTTTATTTTTCCGATTACTCTTATCAAATTATTACTCTCAAAATTTGACGAAAAACTAAACACAATATCAATTAAAGTGAATAATGTAAATAATACAGAATGCATTTGGAAAAAAATTTAATACCAAATGCCTTTACGGATTGGGCTTGTGCTGAATGAGCTAGGCCTGTAAAGCGTTGACCAAGAGGCTTTAGCCTATGACACTGTAGGCAAGATCGATGGGCTAGGCCAGATGGGATTAGCTACGACCCGGCAAGACATGGTCTTATTCATTCATGGACGTCCCTCCTCCACTTATTAAAAGAACATAACGAAAAACTGTTATATGTATATATTTCATATAGTGCAAATTCCATCTATTGCTCAAGACAAACTGAACAAGTATGAGATGAAAATGGAAGGAAAACAATAGTTATCAACATTAACAATTAAGTATCTAGTGCAGAAAAAAGTGAACAAGGGTACCGGCCATACCCATGGAAGTATCCATCCCATACCCATGGCGTGAGCTAGGATTTTACCCTTGCTGTGGCGAAATGTATAATAAAAAAAATGAAAGATGCATTCCAATATGAATAGTTATCGACTCTAGGAAAAATTAAAATAACAAAACGAAAAATTGTTATCCATATTTCATATAGTGCAAATACCATCTATTGCTCAACACAAACTGAACAAGGGATTCAAAACATTCAACAATTTCTCTAACGTCAATTGAATATTGAAAAATTGAAAAAGACTAACCTTTTCCCGACGGATTTGAGAAATCCACACAAAACGCCAAATGATAAATATTTTTAAAGTTTTCGGAAGTCTCGACGTGAGCGGTGAGCCATCCCTCAATACCAGTATATCACACGATGACACGACCACTACTGCCTACATTGGAGTCGTGCACAGTGCACACCTTCAGGTTAAGTTGTTTTAGGTTTTGTTTTTTTCCCTTTTTTGTCTTATCTTGTAGAGTATACTTTGCAAAAAAGCAAAGTGTTGAGGCTTTTTTCCCCTTAATTAGACCTCATCTTTTATATTATTTCCCTTTAGCCCATTGAATTTAGTTTTGGAATACTTTTTTGGGTCTCCTTTCTTGGATTTCTTTTAGAAGATTAAGGACTAGTATATAGCAAAACATAATGAAAAAAATCTAATGGTGGCGGGTCTATATAAGTGGGAGATAATATTTTTTTTTACATATAATAACTGTATTTTCTAAAATTCTTGTCGTGGCGGCTGTCACCACTAGTCCCCTCTGGCTCCATCCTTGCATGCATGGCGTACTGGTGCCATCCCCAGATACCAAAACATATCTGATAGGGATTTGACGTACTGGGTTCATATTCTTGCATACCGGACAGAACAATACCAGTACACACAGTTCTCTTGCGCTAATAGTTTTGGAGTATCCGTGCTTCATAGCTTGGTGCTCAAGTACAATCTCTCCATAAAAGATACGCCATAAACCCTAGAAAGCTACTCTATTACAGAGCGGTATACCGAAAAAAAGAAAGAAGCCCTTTATCGGATTTGAACCGATGACTTGAAAGCCTATTTCTTAGGGCGTTTAAAAAGCATGACTCTTTTTTTTTTTTTTGAATTCAAGAAAAAAGTGACCTAAGGAATCTCAAATATAGCTTGCGAAAGCAACTTTTGTATACTTGCGCAATTAGTCAGACACGGAGAAACAACCTATTTGACTTCTTTCTTCCATCGTTGACCCATGATCAATGGCAGTACCATGCTCTTGCCTTTAGACCCGCCCACTACCAACCTCTTGATGTCGGGATATCTAGGGTTGCCACTGAGATCTCCGAGCCTAGTGTACTTTCTACCATCTCGAGTAAGGCCTGACTTTGGCATCGAAGTGCCTCCAGCTGGAGTACAGATGGTCGACGCTAACGGTTTTCTTATTTGCAGTTCTTCTCCTGGGAAGACAGAATCAGGCTTTATCTCTTGGATGGTACGTTCAGGCAAACAAGAGAAGAAGTGAACGCAGATTTTTCAACCCCACACCTCTCACCTATGTATGTAAATGTAGCTTTCATCACAGAACCAAACCGTTCATCAGCGCAAGCATAAGCCAAATTTCCATCAAATTCTAGATGGTTGTAAATTTTGAAAGGTTTAAGAATGAGTGGAAGTTTTCTTTCCTAAAAAAATGGTTAAAGGGGATGCTTTTAAGTTTTAACCATATCAGATCATGCTTCTAAACCAATTGTAACTGATAACTCCAATCTTTTGGATACTGGGTTGGTATATTCGCTCAGGGCCCGTTGTTTACTTTGTGTTTTCGATTTGGATTATTGCAATTATTTCTGAAGCATCATTTCTTGAAGATCATGGTTTGTGATTGGATGGTGTTTCTGTAATTCGCAGAGGGAGTTCGTGCAGGAGTAAAGGCAGCTTCCATTGCATGCGTTGCTACTGCTGTGCCTACTGTATGTGACCCTTATTAGTCATATCTCGTTTCATTTGCAAAGGTCACAGCAGGTCTTTGGTGTTTAGAAATATAGCTGCTCCATACCAAGATTGCTCTGCAATAAACCCATGAAGGGTGCGTGCACTGGGTTAGAGAGAACAGGTGGGATAGTTAAGAGCGAGAGAGGCGCAATGACATGTTGGGGCCCAGGTAAGAGGCGCAAGGCAAGGCACACGCCTTTTTGAAGCTTGGCACACCTAGGCGAAAAAAATAGGAAAAATTGCATAAACCAATACTACATAGCCTAATACACATAAAAAACATAAGAAGTGTATTGCTTCTGAAAACATTAAAAAAAGCTTTTTCGTTTAGATATGCAGTATAATTATGTACACAGTACACACAAACAGACACACATATAGTTCTGAAAACATTTTCAGAAAAAAAAAAAAATCGTTTTCATATACAATATAATATATGTCGACTATGTACATGAAGAGAGAAGATCAACGGATGATCAACAGAGTAGAGTTGAGAGGAGAGAGAAGATTGACAGATGGCTGAGATGATACCTGTGCTATTTTCGTGTCTAGTGATCGAGAGAGGCGAGATTTATGATCGACTGAAGTCAAGGATGAAGGAGTGAGAGTTATTCGGATAACCTAGTTTCATCCTATGGCTGTGATCAAAATTGAAAGAGGTTCACCTTTTCTCGCCTAGGCGTCAGTCAAGGTGCTAACCCTGCGCCTTGAAGTGCTTCGTGCCTATGGTGATACTAATGTAGGGTTATTGGAGAGGAACTGGCGGTGCAGAGGAGCCATCTCCAATCTTTACTCTACTAACGATCAGATTTGAGCAAACATTTTGGCTAAAAGCTTGACATGATATTGTGTCATCCAATGCCCAAAGCATGTTTCATGAAATCATGTAAGAAGTTCCAACCTTATCCTGAAACATTTTAAACCTTATTTCCTTTGGATCCTTCCTATTTCTTCTTGAGGCCTCCATCTCCTCAAAGAATACAGCAAAGCCAACGTGTGTATTTCCGTTAAACCAATCTGCAAGTCAACCCAAATATAACATCCTAATCAACTCAACAGAAAAATTTACCATCCTTTAGAGTTCCTTCATAAAGGGTTATCCGTGGTGGTTGAAGGAGTTCCCATGTTTGTGGTTGAAGGAGATGGGCTTAAAGATGATTCCAGAACAACTTAGGTTTTCGATTTCTGCAAACTTCATTGAAAGAGTTGAGTGTGGCGGGATATAATGAAAACTTTGCCTCTCCCTTGATGAAGGTAGGGTGTACGGAGATGGCCTAAGATGTTTCTTTCACCTCATGTCAATTGGAGTTATCTTGAATGATATACCTAGGTGCGAACATCACTGGGGGTTTCGATTGGTGTTGGCTTGTGTGCTGTCAATAAAAGTCATGTATTTTCTCATCCTCTTGTTTATTGGCCCACAAAACTGGTTTAACCTGTGTCTATGTTTTCCATGACTTTGGATTCCTAATTTTGTCTACCTACACAAGTGTGGACCCCTGGCTATTTGACTCGCGAGATATTGGATACGTGCTGTTTGGATAAATCAATCTTCATAAGATTGTCATTGCATATATGTGGCAATTAGGAGGTCCTACAAAAGTGTAGACCCCTGCCTTGTAGAGTTGTGCAGTATTGTATGCTTGATGTTGGATAATTCAAAATAACCATAGTCTTTTGAATTTGATGCTTTATGCATCACGGTGGGGTAATCTTAAATTCTCGGTGTGAGTGGAAAAGTGGAAAGGTGCCCGGAACTGATTGCTAGAGCCTTATGGAATGTAATTTTTTTGGCTGCTTTGGGCTTATTTACTTTCTACTAGTTGGCACATGCAGTGTCAACAGATTATATCTGCTCTAATGTCCTTTGTCTGACTTAAACATGGGCAGTTGGTTGCCGTACGTGTACTTCCTTGGGCGAAGGCAAACCTCAACTATACTGCTCAAGCACTCATCATATCTGCTGGTATGATCAGTACCTTTCTTGATTTTGTTCGAACACTGTCTTTATACTGTTGAATATAATTTTTTTTTTTTATTGTCTTTCATGTCATGTGATTGAGAGTGTTGAAGTTGTTTCTTCATTTGTAGAGTTTATCAGTGACATGGTTTCATTAAAAGACAGGTGATTTGATCTTGTTTGGTATTTTAAGGTTTAGATTTCCGATCTTGTTTAACACGAGAGAGCGAACGAGAGCTGGTTTTGATTCTTCCAAGTGAAGTTATTTTCTGTATGTCTAAAAACATACCAAGAGATAAGTTTATCTCTAGAGCCTTACATTGAGCCTTTGTTTTTTCTAGCGTCCATTTCTTTCCCTTTGCCTTAGGGGCAGTGCCAGAATTTGGACTTGGTAGGCCAAATTAGGAAGTAGAAGTTTTGTATGCGCTTATATAAAAAATTAACTTTGATTCTTTTGGTTTTTATGGAATGTTTGTAACAAATTGGAGAAGTAGCTCTCGAGAGATTGTTGATACCTAAGGCCACATAACATGTGGTCCACCCCTAAGTCACATAATGCGTGAGCATGAAAGCGTCCTCTTGAACCATCTTAAGCTACTAAAATTTGCGAGAGCGAGGATTAGGAGCTGAATGGGAGCGTAAAGCAAGAATTCAGATCAAGAGCGGAGGGTCCTATTGGAGGCTTATGTGACCTAGCCCACCACTACCGCTCCTGCGCAAATTGTAGAGCACAGTGCATGAATTCTGTAGCTAATGGGGCGAATTGATCAATTAACTTCAACGTTTTTGCATAGACTTCATCGTCTTGCATGTGGCAAACCTTTTCACATACCTGGCACACAGAGACACTTGTTTTTATGAACCGATTATGAAAGCAAGCTACAAATATTGAACATGTGGCATGAATTCTGCCTTGGAATTTGTAGAACTGTGCAACACTATTACTTTTACTGAATAATTTCGTCACAACTTTTGCTTTTTATGAACCAATAGTATCAGTTAATGTGCAATATAGGTTTTTATATTTTATTTGACAACATTGAAGATCTAAAAATAGTCAATTCATCTATGTAAACAGTATACAGTATTTTTAAAGGATGTGTAGAGGCACTCCTGCCCTCATGCGATTTTCATTATTGGTGCACACTCGCACTGCCGCTCTCCCTCCCACACCCACACATGCTATATGTGTCTTAGGCTGATACCATGTATCAGTGGCGTGTGGTATTGCAACGCACTAGTGTACCACCTTGTGAGCAAGCTGAACCATACACAGATAAGTGTAGTGAGAGTAATATGCATTTTCTCCCAGTACAGATGAAACTTTAAAATAATATGGTGTTTGGACTTTGGAGCGCTGGCGATTACCTCCGCCCCTGCTTGGATATTAGAAGGTTGGTGGCATTTTGTAGAACTTGTATTTCAGAAGGATACATCAAAGTGCTTCTAGAAGTACACCTCCAATTTCTTTATCCCGGTGCTCCGAAAATCAGAACAATTTCTTACCGTTCGTGGCCTGTATCATAAGCTGAAGAACAAGGGCGAAACACTTTTTATGTTAGCAAATTAGAGAAAAATGCGTGCATGCGTTCTTCACTTTATAATCCAGTTACAAAGAAACATTTTATTTGAGAGGGAAGTATGTTTCTAGAGCAGGGAGACTACATACATTTCTGTCTGTTGTGCTCGTTAAGAGAAATCCATGCATACTTCTATGAAGTGGCTCTATAACTTTATTCCTTCAATCTCATGGGGATCTTGAAGTATCAAATGTTGGAATTGAGGAACTTACAGAGATTCATCAGTTTATCTTATGCAGTTGTTGTCATGGCACACAAATCCATCTCTGTTGCCCTTGTGAAGTTGCAGCGTTGATTGATGACTTATTTTGTTCTCTCTCTCTCTCTCTCTCTCTCTCTCTCTCTCTCTCTCATAAGAGTCCCAACCAGAGGCGGACTTACTAAGGGGCACATGGGATCTCCCATACTATGTTTTTTCAACTAAAGTCTTCTCTTGTGGATCTTTAGGTGTGCAAAGTATAGTTCGCACAATTATGGATCTTTTTTCGGTGATCCAAGACGTGTATAACGTAGAGATTGTCAAATAATTTGTCCACACATAAAATCAAATTGATTTGACACTGATAACGACTTGATAAGAACATTTTATGTATGCAAAACATGGTCAGACTGTTTGTTTTTTATGAGTAAAAGTATTTCGATGGAGTGGTTTCAATTTAAAGTCTAATCAACATAAATTTTTTATTGGACAATTTATATGACGAGCCCTATCTTTTGAGCTTTTCGGATTGACGAGGGGAGATATACTTGTGGACAAATTGTACCTGCAAGGAATCTGGGTCCTTTTATTAAGTTAGGAAGTAAGAAAAACAAAGTTCTTAAGAAGAACAAAACATGAAAACAAAATTCTGGAAAACGTATTTCGCCGCTTCACCACTCAAATGAAAAAATCTAGTAGAGAATACATATGTGTGGATTTGTTTAAAACCTCTTGGAATGGTTTATAATTGTAGTTGACGGTGAAATTCGTGTAGGTCATGAATGATTATGTGCCCCCACTATAAATAATTCCTGGGTCCGCCACTGGTCCCAACTAAGGAGGTTCCAAAACTACGATGAACAAACGAGTTCTTTTGTTTTCATGTGGAATTCTGTTGTGTTCATTCGGTTTCTAAATGCTCACTCATAATTTGCTGTGGAATTCTGTTGTGTTCATTCGGTTTCTAAATGCTCACTCATAATTTGCTTTGGAAATTTGACACTACGCCTGTTTGGTGATGAACAGCATCCATTGCTGCATACTTCATTACTGCTGACAAAACAATCCTGGAATGTGCAAGGAGGAATACGCACTATAATGACAAATCAGCCTGAGGTGCTGGATCCAACATACAATGCTAAAAGATTTACTCGTCTCCTTTCATGGTAGATGTTGCTGCTGCTATCAGTGCTGTTTCTTATATAAATTTGTTCTATGTACCGACGTAGTTTTGTACCGAGACCGAGTGGTTCTCCTCTTGGCTCAGGTTTTCTGTTCAATCATTTTGCACAGTGCTGCAGCAATGTGTGGATCTGAGCAGCACATTTTTTCACTTTCTTTCTACGTTAATGTAAACAGTCATCCGTTGTCTCATTAAAAGTATTTCCTTTCCTAGTGTTGTTTGGCCAAAGAGAAGCAGAATGTTTGTGGTTCCAGTATGGGAGAGGTTGAATGTCATGGATAATGTTGGGGAAAATGACTCTTTAAGATGCTTTGGATGAAGATGCTCTGGAGTTCTAATTAGCATCTCTCTATGAGGTTTGGTTGTAGGTTGCATGTTCGGCTCTTTTCGTTGTTGGCTGCTTGGCTTAGGGCTCTTTAGCGAATTTGTGGTTTTTGTTTCATGGCTTTTCTTTTAGCTTGGTGGTTGCGTTTGGCTGTTGTAGTACGTGTTTTTAGGTTGGTTTTCGAGGCTCACCGACGGGTGTTGGCCTGATTTTGCTCTGACAGGCACGTGGGGCCCACTCAGGGTCCTTGCACGGATGATCAGAGCCCTTCAATAATTTTAAAAAAAAACCAGTTACCCGAGAAATCGCCATCCGTACGTAAGTGTATTATCTTTCATTTTTGCCCTTTTTCAGACAGCTTAAAGGTTTTTTTTTTTTTACAAATTACCACAAAAGATTTTTGGGCGAAAACCGGCCTTTTGGACCACAAGGTATGAATTCACCTCAAACTGGGCCTCTTCTATGCCTTGGCAAGCCAAAAAGGGGGATTCTTATACCCCTCACTCATACCCCTCTAATGCCTAAAGGGGTAACTGGCTAGGTACCGCTATGTGAAATCCCCCCTTATAATACCCCCCTCTCTTCCATTCAATTACAAAACAATCTTATCCCCCCATTTTATGCCTCATCTAAACTAAGTATTATTTAATCCCTTGTAATCACTTGGACCTCTTGATTACATATACCCTTTTTATTCCTTTTACATGAATTTAGCCAAAATGAAGAATTTTTGGGCTGGCGAAAGTCCATAATGCTAAGGGGAAAAAAGAAGAAGAATAGAAATAGGTCATATATCATACTAGTTAACATCGAAGAGTGAATCCCAAGAAATAGATGGTTAAAAACGTCCAATGAGATCGATTTTGGTGCCTAGCACACAGGTGGAATATTCTTGTGGTACTCTGGACGGTATTAGTATGTCATCCAGAGAGAGAACCAAGAAATAGGCATTGTTTGCGTTTGGCTATTATTAGGAGGGTTATCAATAGTACCCATGCATATATGCATGCATGTTTCTGCTCGATCTGCCTTTTATTTTATTTCTCCAAATTCATTTACTCTTTTTGAGAATTCGATCTTAACGACCGGAGTTGGATAAATAAGTGATCAAAATGGGGTCTCCAGTTTCTGATGATCGACTGGTGAATGCTCAAAACTGTACCCAAGGTACGTATGCATACGTTAATTTACTCAATGTGAAATACAACCACCCAATTAATTAAGCTTTTCCCCTCACGCCTGCGCGCACTTTCTTTTGGATTGATAGAATGGCTTGGTATTGCGCGCATTGGTGTTTGTCTGTTTGTTTGTTTTTTAAAATTGCATTTGTGTTAATTTGTTAATTTTACAGAAAGCGTGCGTGAGGGGCTCAAGTCGGCTGCTATTGCCTGCGTCCTTACTGCTGTGCCTACTGTATGTTAACTTCATTCACTCACTTTCCTTTCTATTCATGTAAAGTGTGCAAAAATGACAATCGGTTCATCGTTAAAGCGTATTTAAGCCGAATTGTGACAGTTGACAAGTTTTGTGCCTTTTTTCGTGTGCGCGTACTTCATGTAGTGCTAGTTTTTTTTTTTTTGTTTCTGAGTGAAAATTGCAATCATAGATGAATTCCTTATCACTTTTCTTTCTTTCTTTTGATCCTTAGTTTCCCGTGCAAAGCTAAATATAGAAAAGAATTTTTTCTTAGATTTCTCTCCTAGTTCAGTTTTCATTCCGGTCTCTTTTCCTTGCACAATGTCCAAACACAAAATTATCATCATTACAAAAGAATATATGGTGTATGATATTGGTTAGTGATAGCTCCAGAACGTGTCATTTGGGTGGTTATTAAAACACTTGAATTTTACTTGCTCTTCTAATAAAATTATAACTCAAAATGAATTAATGTATTGATCATATATAGCAGTATTTTGACCAAAGTTTTTGTATATATACACAGTTAAGATTGCCCTTGACATGACAATATCTCATACTTTATATTAGAAAATCATTTAAGCTCCTTGTTTATGATTATTCATGTAAGTTAATACTATTTTAATTTAAGTAAAACATAAATTTAAATTAATAAATAAAAAGGCTATGATATATATACCATTACATAATAGAGCCAGAAGAATAAAATCAAGGATACACATAAATGGAGTGTGAGAAGCACTTCTTATAGCTTTGTTATCAAATAGAGATCTCTTTAAGTGTGCAAACAAAATAACTATTTTTTTTTTTTCCAATTTGAGTGAGACTGAAAATTTTTTTTTTTTTCCCAAAGCCAAACAGCAGACAGATTAAATAAAGTGTTGAAAGAATTAATCCTTTTGATTAGGGCACTAACAACAAACTTCAATATCTGTCCAAGTTGCGCTATATATATCAATTTATCTGCATGCATGGCTGGCCCAATCTCGAGAGGCCTAGACCTTACGCATCTCAAAAATTTCAATTTTTAAGGGCACTTTAATATTTTTACTATTTGGGTTTGAGTATGACTCTTTTTAAACTCAATAGAATGGAAAAACTGCCCAATTAGAGATAATGAGTTAGCTCAACCCGCCATCCTATAATTATGCCCAAGTTCCCAAGCCACTAAATTTCCAAAATCATTTCTCCCAAACCACCGAATAACACCTCTCCAAAATCGTTTCTCCCAAAAAAATTTAACGATCTCGGCGAAATCAAGAGAAGAAGATCAATGCGCACCACAAAACTCGAAGAACAGTGGTACACGTCAAGGTAAATCGATGACAATCAATTTATTATAACTAACTAACTAAAGTAAGTGCACACTTTTTTTTATTAGGCCTTGAGCATTAAAAACTCTTGGGCCAACCACGTCTGCATGTGTCTTTCTTCTCATTATTATTTTTGAGTTCCCCTCTCTATCTATATTGTCAGTTTGCTGCTGTCAGGACAATTCCATGGGCAAAGGCCAACCTCAACTATACTGGCCAAGCACTCATCATATCCGGAGGTAAATTCTTATTTGTTATGTAATGTAACCATTATTTTTTTCTATTTGATTCATATACACATCACATGGTATGTTGAGCTTGAATCATGCATGACATATCCCCACAAAAAGATGAGAAACTACAAAAATCACAACTAGTTTTGATCATTTCTTCAATCTTAACATTAATTGTTTTCGCCTTCTCATATATATATAATTGCAACATTTCTCGTTTTAATTTCATCATAATTAATGTCCCAATTAATAAGTCTACTTTTACAGACAAATTTAAGTACCTACATACCGCATTCGGGTGAATTGACACATTATTAATTGTTTTTGTTTTTGTTTTACAGCATCCATTGCTTCTTACTTCATTACTGCTGACAAAACCATCTTAAAAGCGGCAAAGAAAAATGCACGATACGAGAGAAAAGATTAAAGTTGGATCCAGATAGACATTGTTCATTTCTCCAAGTGATATATGGGTCGATCAGCTTCATCATTAATGCTCTAATCTTGATACGTGGAGCTAGCATTTTAAGAGTACTTACTAATTAAGATGTAATCTTATTAATTTGTTTACAATTCCAGCGAGTAATTTTCGCAATCACACTTTTGTAGGACATTTTATTTAATTTCATGGCAAAAAAATATAGACAGAGAGATATTTTGGTTGCTTCTTTGGTTTGAGATGATCAACAACGTACTGAAATCGCTGTTGGAGAAATTCGCATTTTTTAGTGGCTATGCGAGCAAGGAAGTTGATGGTCTGATCGGCAAGGTTCAAACAATTTGACACCAAAAACATAAGAGGGGTAGAAATTCATTTACGTACCATAACATTCGGAGATTATATAAAATCTTCCAATGTGTGGTTTCTAAGTTTTTTTAAACCATGACCAAACGACACTACTAAAAAACCGAACTAAATCTTTCTATTTGGATTGGTTTGGATTGGATTTACGGTTTAACGGATTTTTTCTTACTCCTACACACCTGGAACCACAAAAATGTGGACCCCACAGACATTGGATGTGTAGTGTGTCTGGACACCACATGCCTTGTGAACGAGTATGGGTAAGTTTTTGCGTGTTTGTTTGTGTTTGTAAACTTATTGGATGATTTTAACAGCGGTTTGGTTTTGGTTAATAAATGGAGTATATACTTGGACGAGTTTCAATTTGGTTCGACTTTGTTCAATATATGAATCGGAACCCATAGCGTAGAGACAATCAAACTCACTGGTAATAACTATTTTTGACCAGTAATAATTTAATTTTAATCCGAACCGTCCAAAACACTTTTGAACGTCGGCGATTGGCTCCGTAAAAACTTATTTACGAAACCCTCCGGCAAATAAGTTTTTTTTCAGTAAATAAGATTCCTAGCCCATGCCGTCCCAGCTCACTTGACACAACGTCAATGGGCTCAGCTCCACCTCCATCCCCAAAACTTGCAAAGATATGCCTCCTCACACAAATACACTTGCATTCACATGCCGAATCATCCTTTCCTCCCCTTCAGTATAAGAATCGTCACACTGATCTACATGGATTCAGAAATCCTTCGGGTGCATGGATTTATATGCACGTATCAGTGCACCTGCGTGATGTGTTTTCGGAGTCGTGCGACTGCGATGTACCTTGACCCCACACTATTTTGTAGGATTCACGTGTATTGAACAGTTCCGAATATGTGTCTTAATTGGCCAACATAAATCCGGGTATGTAGGATTGCCCCCAAAAAAAAGGAAAAAGAAAAGGAGAAGCTAAATCGACTATAAAATCATTGGCCATATATTGATGCAATTGTACATTTCAAGTGAGACCGGGTCCTCTTGTCTCCATTCCCAGGCAAGAACACATAGGCACAACCTACCTCCTTTCCACAATGAGAAAACAAGAACAAGAACAAATAATAAAATGTTTTAAACCATATCAAAAAGTAAAACAATCCCGTCAAGAATTAGGTGAAAATGATAAGTGCACGTCGTATGTCTACCGATTCAAATACAGATGTATTCAAGATCGTCTGATGCACATAAATCTCATACGCACACATTTTTATTGGAATTCATGCAGACAAGAAACCGTGCACACAAGACTTTTCCGAAACTACCATATTGCCAACTTCTTCTTCATCATCATCAATGGATCAACGAAGTAATGGCGAGGCAATTACTAGTCATTTGACTAAGGGCCGAATCAACGTCCAAAAGCGGCGAACTCTTTCCCAAAAGCCCGTCATCACAGTCACTAAAATCCGTAATGGCCGCACTCAACATGCTGTTCATTGTACCCACGTCACCCACTGCGAGCGCGTTCATCGCGCTCTCGAAGTTCTCCAATGCGTCGTCGTAACTGTCCTTACAATCCCCGTAAACCGAGGCCAACGGAGACGGCGCTAACGCCAATTTGGCTGCAAGGGACACGGCGATTTTCGTGTGCTCCGTGGCACCCTTTATCGCGATTCCGACCACGGTTTCCGGATCGGTTGGGCCGTCAAGGAACGGGGAAATTGTGGAGATGCAGAGGTCTGGGTAGTCGGTGGACTTGCAGATGCTTTCGAGTGCGTGGTTGGTGGATGAGGGACCTGATGCGGGTTGGGACGGTGGGTTTGAGGAAGGAGGGAATGAGATGTAGTTTTGGGATGGCACCGGAGCGGGAGTCGACGCCTCCACCGTAGAAGGTCCGAGGGATGGAGATGGGGATAGAGATGGGGATGGAGTTGGCGCCTCCACTGTAGACGGTTCTAGGGATGGAGATGCGGATGGAGTTGGGGAGGGAGTCGGTGCCTCCACCCTTGAAGGTTCTAGGGATGGGGACGGGGAGGGAGCAGCAGTTGGGACCGATACAGCGGTGGCGGATGGGGAGATGATGAGAGAGAAGGTGGGGAGGAGGAGAGAGAGGAGGAGGAGGTGGTTTTGACGGTTTTGGGGCTCCATTTTTTTGGGTGAAGGAGGGAATGGAGAGGAGGGGAGAATGAAATGAGGAGATGGGTATTTTGGACGGGGGGTGGAATTTTGGTAGTTGGAATGTGAGACGGGGTTTTGCATGAAAACAGGGTGACCGTTGAGAAACAAATTAGATTGCCTTGTTTCATTGCGGGATTTGTCCGTCCAATTTGCGATGACTCGCACATCAATGTGAGATGGAAAAGGCCCTTGGAGAATTACTCGGGAGAAGAAATAAATAAATTTACCAGTATTTGCCTTGTTTTCTAACAAGGGATTCAGGCCATGGTCAGAAATCGAGTCTTATGAAAGGTCAAATTAGGTCTTAACCCTGTCGAAGAAACAAAAAGTACAGACATGCGAGCACATTTGCACAGACAAATCCTGAATCTCCTGTGTCAAGTTGCAGCACTCTCCTAACAACAATTCTTTTGCGAATACATGATGAAGACGCGTCAGATAAAACACCGGTTAAACAAAAACTCCAAATACTAGACAGAGACGGTTGGACGAATGGAGGGAAACCGTTCATAGGCAGCTGAAACAATATTAACCATATGTAGCTCTAAATCGTTTCTTGGATAGTATTAACGAAGTATGAAAAACACAATTTATTCTTTCAACCCCAGATAGAGCACATAAAAACCCCACCATGGGAGATGAGTTCATCTTACATAACGCACACAACCGACTCTCATTCAATCTCTACTTTACTTGAATGCAAACTCCCCAGCAAGTACAAATGGGAAAGAGAATTAGATACAAATTCACTCAAGAGTCTTACTAAAAAGAGAAGTCCATATCTTGCAGATACATTGCTGCATCACTCGTTATCCGAATGCTTCACAACTATAACGGGACAAAGAGCATTGTTCACCACGTAGTTGCTAACACTGCCCATGATTACCCTGAAAATTTCAAGATCAGACAAAACCAAATTTGGTCAATCGAATAGACAATATGGACCTAGTCAAAACTGACTAGTTGTTCATTTGAGATCTTAACCAAATATGCCACTCAGTCAGTTATTTCTCATGAGTAAACAGGCCACAAAACAGAAGCAATAGAGGGTGTAATAAATCTATGAATAAGGAAGCCAACCCATTCTGTAATTCTACCATTGTAACCGATTTCAACAGACAATTCGAAGACTTTCACATAGAACCAAAAGGCTCAAAAAAAGACGTCCGTCCAAACACTAAAATGAAAAAGCAATGTTGGAAGAATTTTTTCACCTCTTGATCTTCCCGAGCCCTCTGTTCCCCATGACAATACAGTTGAGAGGGATATTATCAACCGCCTCACAAATCTTCTCCCGAGCATCTCCCCAGTAGATCTTCAAAAGCACCACAATCTGTTTAGGAATGCACACAATGCACTTGTTTTAGTTCGGTTTAATATGGACCATTTTCAAAGTTGGGAATTCAGAAATGCGAGAGGGGAGGGAAGGAAGTTGCACCTCTTTCTGCTTAGCAGCGGTATTGACAATATCCAAACTCTCAGGGTCAGGGTGAACCCCATATTTCTTCATGATGTTGGGGTCAGATAACTCAGTCAAAGGGATAAGGGCTGCAAAAAATGTAGAAACACCTGAATCAGTAACACCCATTACATACAAACTGAAAATGTACCCAACTCCACAAGCCTCGAGTCCAAACAACAGGCATGCACATAGCTTTCTAGGATTCAAGACAGAATACTTATCCAATTAAATTGAATTTTAACGGTACAAAATTGGGTACTTGCCAAACTAGTTATTAAACATAAACGCAAAGGTGACAATATCATCCTGTCAAACAACCTTACATTGTCTGATAGAACCATTGACAAATCGGGTCATCACACAATTTGCACGAGTAAGTACAACCAAACTACTACTATGGCCACAAGATTTCGAAATAACGCCATCCAAGATAATAATGTGCCCAAGCCAAAACATATTTCCCTAATTCTACATAATACTAGTGTGCAGTACCATCGTCAATAAAAAATTACAGCTATCCATTGCCATGACCAAGATCCAGTTTTCAAAATCACAAAGCAAAGTAGCAACAAAATTGAATAAAGAATCAATTGTGCTACGGATACAGAACCAAAGGCAGAAGCTTTTTGACCTTGGCTGCATGTACGCTCTTATCTTTCTTGGACTTGGACGAAGCTTCTAAAGCTGATGACTACTGGAAGGGCCTTTGCGAAGCACTCTATTCGCAATGGAAATAACACATGTTGTTTGACAGAAACTATTGCTCTTGGCCGCAAACTATTGCTCCTGGCCGCAAAATTTTGCTCCTGGCCGCAAACTATTGCCCTTGGCCGCAAGTTTTTCCACATAGCCACAAACTATTGTTCATGGCTGCACTTTTTAAAAATAGACGGAAAAAAAATCAATCTTTTTTCTATAAGTAAATCAATCTTTTTTGTTTCCATTTCTCTTTTACTACTAATTATCGAACTAAAAGAATATAATTTCCTTTCTTATCCTTTTCTTTTTTGTTCCTTACCCATTTTTAATACAAAACAGAGATCCACCAAAACATGTTAATATCCAGAGAGAGAGAGAGAGAGAGATACGTGAGCCAGTTGTTTTCCAAAGCTGCATCTCGCCCTGCTCGTAGTTCCCTTCAGGCCGAATGGTGACGAGGACAAGGTAATCCCCTTGGCGGACAACGTTATCCACCGCCCACTTCAGTGCTTCCCTGCTACACGGCGAGAAATCAACCGCCACACCCACCCTTCTCTCTCCTTCCATCTCTCTCTCTCTCTCTCCACTCTCTCTAAAAGTATCAGCTGTAATCTCCTCTCTCTCTCTCTCTCTCTCTCTCTCTGTCTGTGTCCAAATTGATCAGCGCTTATGGTGCCGTGCGAGGAAAAAGGCAATGAATGAACGTAATGAATTTGCAGAGAATTTTCATTGAACGTGAACTTGTCATTTAGAACGTTGGATTGTTTGACCGTGGAATAGATCTGACGGTTTGCAGTAATGGATTTTTTTTTTTTTAATCCGCTCAGTAATGGATTATTAAAAATCTTATCTTTCTGGCTCACATGTTGAAGGACTTCTCTTTATGTCTGGTCGTCAAATGTCAATAATGCATATCCGACAATCACGATAATATCTTGTGGGTTCCACTTTCTGGGATTAGTAGGATATTATGTTTTCCTTAATAACGGTATGTCTAGATCAGTTTGCACATATTTTGATTAATTTTGAGATAATTTGCATGCAATTTAACTAATTGCGGAGTCTTGAAGTTGAGAATCGAGCAAACCTTCCAGTGACTCTAAATTTGAAATGATTGGCCTGCGCAATTAATTTTAACATGCAACTTCACGAAGGATAATTATGGAGGGACTTGGGGATGCTACTCGGCAACCCCTTACCGAGAGGGTGCAGAGCGACCGGTTCGACTGACCATTCGCACAAGCGACTCGGATCGAATTTGAGCTATCCATTTGCTCGATTAAGATCCGAACTATCGATTGCCGAAATGATTGCAACACTCTGCAAAGAAATGCTCACTGCTGCATCTCCCATTCCATCATGCAGTACGTGTTCTCTCATTCTTAGAGATACCAAGCTTTCTTGTTTTTTTTCATTTTGCTCATCTACGGACCTATTACAGGCATTGCCTCGTATCAGAAATCTTCTTAAAAAATAAGCAGCTTATTTTATATTTTCAAACTCAAAAATAATATTAATGAAAAATAAATTTTTAATTTTTTTTGCATTGAATAAAAAATCTCGATGAGATCTTTTAAATAAAATCCATATTGCATATTTTTAGATTTCAATAAGCCCAAAATTTTTGAGTTTGAAATTACCTTTTTAAAAAATAGAATTTTTTTTTGCATCGTATTAGTGCCCTTGTTATTGAACCAATTTTTTACATGAAATTTTTCTTTAGTTCCATGAATGTTAACAATCAATCCTTCTAGGAATTTGGGTCTCTTTTTTGGGCCAATTTTCAGATTCTAAACTATAAAGTTCAATAATTGTAACTTTTGAAACAAATACTATCAGTTTTTGCTAAAACTTAATGCCAATTTCAGTGAAAAGTTTATTCGTTTTTATTGAAACTAAGGCCCCGTTTGATAACAGTGATAGATGGATGAGATTCGTAAGGAGATGAGATTAGGATTGTGATTCGTAAGGAGAAGGAATTATTAATGAAAAGGGATTGATAATGAGTATGTTTGTTTGGAATGAGATTAAATGATGGGATTATTAATATCATGTTTGTTTGAGATGCGATTAGATGATGAGATTGAATTGATAGAAGAAATTGGTATTGAGAAGGGATTGGTAATGAGAAGGGGTTGAGATTGGACTACAAATACCAAGTCCCACGAGGTATTACTAATATCCCCTATGGAGCCCACTACTAATTCCAACGGAGTAACAATCCGGTTATCAAACAAGGGTTTGGGAAGCCCTTGGGATTGGTAGTCCAATCCCAAGGCATAGTCCGGTTATCAAACGGGGCCTAAGAATCCATAACATAAAACTCTAATAAGAACTCTATTTCGTAGCTATCATAAACACCCACAATTTCAGCTATCTCGTAAATAAAGGCAGTAGGAATCAATACTAGTGTAGGTATAACCTCTCCTCCACACATAATCTCTACATACCCCTCCAGATCTTCAATTGTGTCTCTCGTCTTGAGCTTTAAAAAATGATC
The DNA here is from genome assembly GCA_014282245.1 of Rhododendron simsii. Taxonomy (NCBI): domain Eukaryota; kingdom Viridiplantae; phylum Streptophyta; class Magnoliopsida; order Ericales; family Ericaceae; genus Rhododendron; species Rhododendron simsii. The sequence continues at coordinate 37,319,431 of CM024956.1, forward strand.
CTAACTGTTCATCTCATAGAAACCATAGGCTAGAACATTGATGAAGCAAATTAGCTAATAATCAAATAGTTAATAATCAAACATCGATAAATGTGTTGGGCAATCGGTTTTTTTTTTTATAATTAAAATGGACAGTGAAAAAACTAAATTAACACCTTTATTCTAACAATCAAAACATGATTATTCACGTACTTATCGATTTTCAATCAAGTTGGTTTTTTTGCAGGAATATGCTAGACTGCAAGCTTGACAAGACGAAGGGTTCGGGTGTATTTAGTCAGGGCATTTTGTATGACATTCACATTTTATGCAACTGGCCTCATCAACAGCAATAACAAAAGTGCTAAACAAATTGCAGTTTGCTTTAACCAGATTGCATCAACTCTTTGTTTATAACTTAGGTGTCCAGGCCAGCTTACGAACACCTCGACTTTGTGTATCAGTAATTTAAGAGCGGCCAACCAAATGTGCAAGGAAACAATTATGTATCAAACAAACTATACACAAATTTATCTTGCCTAAAAGTGGTGGGATGAGGAGGACAGTACTGAAAGCAAACTTCCAGTGAGAGTGAAAGCAACAAACAGAATGGCAAGAATGAACCCTGCAACTGCCAATGGAGTCCTTTTGCACCTCCCCTTCATTTTCCAACACCATTGCCACCAACTAGTCCTATACCTGTTCACTTGTTCACCAGTTCCTTTGTAGTAGACATCTTTTGCCTCCACCTCCACACGAATCTTCTCGAACAAATCAAGAATCTCTTGCTTTCTCTCCAGCCCATTCAAGAGAATTCCCTTCCTGGAAAGCAATCTCAAATCTTTCTCAGATTGGATGACTTTTGCCATAAGAAACACGTAAGATGTGACATACTTTGTGTGATCACGACGACAATGCTCCAATGCAATGAGGTTTCTGAACAAAATCTCGGTATAGTAATGAACGTTCAAAGGTGGGATCTTGAGTACTCCATTGACAAACTTTACGTCCAATAAGCTTTTCGTTGGGGCATTCGACTTGAATCTAATCCCCGATTTCTGCATTTTCGTTGCGCATTCCAGATTTATCTGCCCAACCCATGATTCGATTGCAGGGTACGTCGGGAGGTAACAGTTGTGGATTAAGTCAAGTAAATGGCTACAGTCTTGGCTACATTTTTCTTCAAGGCTTCGTAAATCTCCTGGAATCATCCTTTTAAAGAAACCCAATGCAAGCTCAGGGAGAGACTTGGTACATTGATCTGGAATCGGAACAAGATCAAACAAACGTTGTAGAACACAGAAAGGGATTTGGTTTTCAAGCAAAATCATGTCACTCCTCAACAGGAAGAACGTATCCTTTGTGATGAAGAAAGGATCGTCTCTACGTCTCAAACCCTTGACAGAGTACTTGAGGAGAAGCTCAATTATAAAGCAACCGTCGACTAACATCGTTTTTACTAGTTCATCACTGTTGAGATTGATTTCCTCCCCATAGTATTTTCGTACCTTTGGTTCCAACTCTTTCAGTGCCTTCACACACCTGTGCAAACATGCTTCTACATTTGGTTCTCGATTGAGGAGTGCATATAGATATCGCCATTTTTTATCCTCCGTGTCTGTTAACTTGTGGAGAGGACCAACCGAGACAAGTCGAGGGAAGTAAAACATCTCATTGTCTTTGGAAATGGTGTGTGGGACTCTGCAGATGCAATGGGGGACAGAAACAGTGTCCATTTGTTCTTTTATCTTCAACATCAGATACGTCTCCTCTTCTTGTTTGATTTCAACTGATACATGATCTGTCGAGCACGTTCCTATCTGTGTTCTACTTCCTGGTTCCATTCGTTACCTCAAATTTTACTGCCGAATTTCCTGAGGACTGCTTTCTGCAAGCACAAATTTGTAGTTAAATACACAATAATGTACCTGACAATTTTTCAAAATGCCTGCTAGCAACTAGTTACTGTTATAGCTAAAAGGTGACTATAAGTGAGATGGTATAGATAAAGAGAAGAAAGTTTACAACCTTGCTGAATCCCAAACAGCAATTTTTATGTTCCACCACCTGCTCTGCTACCCACTCGTATTCGAAAACCCTAAAATGGGCAACATTGTTTCTGATTCAACAAGAACTTTTCTTTCCGGTGTTATACATAATCGAAAGAGAAATACGGAAGAAAATGCAGGAAATGCAGGTTAATGTTTCTTACAATACATTAGGAAATTTTCAAATGGGGTGATTGAGATCATTACAAAGGATCCAGCTACTCTAGAGCCCAAACCTAGACTGCAGGAAGCAGTTGCATCTTGACCGCCTATCGATTTACAAAAAACTCTTGCTGGTACGAGTCTACTCTTACCGTAAGAGTCCTTTAACAAATGTAAACTACTATTAAAAATACTTTTGGACGATCAAGATTGCACAGAATGCGCTCTCCAATTCAAACCAAGATCGCAAAGAAGCCAAATCCAATTACAACTGACTCTTTGAGCGAAACTGGATCGCGTGTTACATTTTCTTGATATCTTTTTGTGGAGGTAGAGTTCTGCAAACAACTCAATTCGTAGTTCAAATACCAGTTTTCATGAAGAACAAGCAACATGCAAGTGCATGCTATGTTATTGCCCCTCTAGTCCTAGTAAGAATGTGTTGGGGCCCTGACCTAACATTTGTATTGTTCCTAACTTCCTATCCTTTCTGCATAAATAATGAATTCTTTTCAGATCCAAATAGAGCATTTAAAGACATTGTTCACAGTAAAGAAAACAAGTTGTTTTAAAAGCTGGACCATTAATTGCTAAACAGTTGAGATGAGGCTGCACAGACTTCTCTGCAATTTCGACTGCAGAGAAGCCGGATCCTTTAATTAATTGCCTACAACAAGAATATTGAACTTACCTCGATCCGACAGAGACAAAATCCAGAGAAAAAGCATATGGGCATAAATGAGCATGATTGGCTCAATCCATTTTGACCACTTCAGACTTGGGGGAAATGATCATGAGAAAATTAGCTTATTGAACTTGTCTTTACATTTAAATTTATAGACAAGAGGTCCAGTGGGCATCCAAGGTGACTTGAGGAGTTTGGTCAGAGAAACTAATACAAGTAAACAGCAAAGAAGAAGCTAAGGATTTTATTTCCCACAAAGAGCTGGAATCCTGTTTGAAAAGCATTTTAAATACCCCAAGAGAAAGCAAAGCTTGTCTGAAGTAAAGCTAAACTGATGCTTCTGAAAAAATTAAAGAACCAAGTAATAAGTACGTTAGTAATGTCACAATGGGAATCAGATGCATCAAGCTGGAAGAATCAATAGGATCAAAACATGTTACATGTTGATCGCAAAAAACCAGAAAAAACACAAAAATCTTCTTAGCATCTAGCAAGTGTATCTATAGAAAGAAATACATGTCTTTGCTCTGTAAATCAATAAAAGTTGGTTGAGGTGCGCGGGATTATTAGGGGAAAAAAAAGGAAGGGAAAAGGCATATCGAGGTATTCATTCCCACAACACATTCGTACATGAGGATTTAGCTCCGGGAACGTTTGATAGCCATTGTTTATTTTTCGTATTTTGTGTTTGAATCAAGACACGAAGTATATAGGGATTTACAGAGAAAACAAATGAGTAAGCTAATAAGCAATGTTTACAGAAGGGGGCCTCAGGATAAATATGCTCAAGCCTCAAAAAAGAGCACTGTTGAGTGATCAAACACCAAATGATGTTATCCCTGCAACAGTCCATTTGTGTTAGACTGGGAATCCTAGTATCTTCTGTCGGTAGAGCAAACAAAAATGCTACAGGGCACAGACGGATGGACACGAATCTAAAGGTCTTCCTTCGCAGAGCCCTTTTAACGAGTTGATTTTGATGTTTTGACCCAATTGCTAACCAACTAGTTGGGATCCAACTCAAAACTAATTGGCAGGGTTTAGTCAATTTGGATGCAAAATGAGTTCCATGATGCACTTCATCATTTGTTACAATTCGCGACCACGAGAGCACGTTAGTAACTCATCACTTCTAGCTAGGCCTCTAAAGACTGTGAGGGAGGGGAGAAGGAAAATTGTTGATATTTCTCGCCAAATGTCATGAAAAATAGTGAGATTGGATGTGTTAAACACAAATGGACCAATGCATTTTTTCTAACCTTTTTTTAAATCTAATCTTCCTTTTCGCCCATTTTCACAATACAAAAAGCCCCAGAACAGCCTCCACTAACTAAAATAAGTACTTATTTTTCAAATAAATTTTATTTTTTGAATTATAGGTAATGTATTGTGATAGAATAACCTGTCTCGTTAAACGAAAAATAAGAGACTTAGCAGAACGGGGCCTAATGTGACCAGTAAAAACTCTTCAGTATTTTCCTCCATTTTCACAATGGGAAAAAAGAAAGCGAAAAGAGAGAAAATTTAAGAGAGGAGTGTGAGGTAAGGTTGTCTAATTAATCAAAACATAATTTGTAACAAGTACGTGAAAACCTAAAACTTTGAGGTTTGCTCTCTCGAGATCTCAAGTTCACTCTTGAATGTTAGGCATTGGAGCAAACTCATTTTGTTACCCTTAACAATTGGTGCATCACATGGTGCACAACTTTGCATATCAAAAATATTAGGCACCTTATCAATATACGGTTTTTGTGATAAGCCAATATCACTGCTTGCCAGTAAGATATATCGACACACAATACTAGGAAAAAAAATAAAAAAATTGCTCCCATTAATCTTACGATAAACACGCTATTTCTCTGTACTCTTCAACCAATTAGCAGAATCAATAGTACAAACATCCTGAAATCCCTGATAATGATCAAATTTCTGTCATACTCCACTCAAGTCAGCAAAGTACACAGCGACGGATCGATGATTTTGTTCTAATGTACTCTTTTCCTCAACTCAAAACACTGAATAGGTTTGGACTGGAGTAGTTCAAATCATTATACTGCATTAACCTGACTGGAATACCCCAATTACGCTTCCTATCTACAACTTCAACTCCAGTTGTACCATGAGATGCCATCCCCCAGTCAGCAATCTTTTGTTTTTTTAGTCTGCGTTTCCGACCATTATACTTCACCCGAAATCCAATATTTGATTGATCACAATTCTGTATTTACTAGAAATCCAAAACGAGTCCTTCTATGAATGCTCTATTTCGGGTACGCCGATTGCACGTGAGACCCACTTCAAAGTTCTATAAAAATGATATTTGTTTAGATTACTTTTTCAAAATTCTTGTAGAAAATCGGCTTAGTCAAATATCGATAAGGATTTGATCAATTCTACAAATCAGCTTAGTCAAATATCTTTAGGGGTTTAATCGATTAAAAATTAAATAAAGAACCGATCGAACCGTTACCGAATCCGACCACCTGATTTTTTCCTCAAATTTCCTTGAAAATACATTTTAAAAAAATTGAAGGTTTCTATTGATAGAAACAGTGACAAAGGACGATGCCATCGATGCGTCCTCTGAAATTGTGCTGATACGATCAGAAATCCTTCCTCGAGAAATCCTAGGGTTTTCGTCACTGCATTTCCCTGCTACGTGAATCTCACAAAAATGGCCTTCTGGTGGCCGCTGCTCGTTCTCGGACTCGCTTTCGCCGTCTGTAAATTGTTGCTCATGCTCATTCCTCCCAATGTGCCTTCCATCGAAGTCGACGCTTCCGACAGTACCCCTCTCTCTCTACCCTCCCCTCCTCTCTCTCTCTCTCTCTCTCTACATATATTTGATGGCGTTTTTTTCACTGTGTTTGTTTCTATGGTGACAGTGTTGGATGACGGAAACCAGACGAAGGAGAACAGCTTCATTTACGTGAGTGTCCGTTATATTTTTGCTCGACTTCAGTTTGTGTGACTGTTTTGATACTGTAAGGGTAGGTTTCAAACTCTGTAATTTTACGTCGCGTCGTTGTTTTCCTCTGTTTGTTTGTTTTTTTTGGAAGATTAAAGATCGGATGGTAGAAATACAATTTGCAATGTGAGTTATTGATCTTGTTTAGACGTTTGTGTTTATTGAATCTGTTCAGTTTGAAGAATGGATAATCAACTAATACGGGTGGTGAGCCGGTGTTTGGTGTATTGGAATGGAATGGAATGTTCATTCCCTTGGATGACTTGTTTTCATATTTAGTTCGTTAACAAACGGTGTAATGTAGCCGACTCCATTTTGTGAATATTATGGAATGTGATGCCCTTGATAGAGCTCAATGGGAAAAAAAATAAATTTATGTAGCAAACCCCAATTGATTGGGACTTAAGACTTTGTTTGGTTTCGTTTCTAACAAGTAATGTAATGTTTGTCGAAAACTGAATCCTCCCAAGGAATCACCATTCAGTTCCTTTCCAAGTTGATTTCATTGAGCCAAACACTCTCTAGTGTATGACAATAAGAACTATTTAATGTGTTTCTTGTAGTTGACGTGATTTTCGTGTAGCTTTTATCTGTTTTCTGATTCAGGACAAGTGCTTTAAAATTTTGTTGCTCTAGTTGGGACCTAATTAACTCACTTTCAAAATTTTGTGATGTTTAATGTTTCCTAATGCATAATTGGTAGAATCTCAAGATAACTTTATTGTTCATATTTTATTGGGGATTTCCATGCAGGTACCTTCAAAAAGACATACTGGCAGAGTTCAGTGCTATGAGCCAGCAACGATGAAGTACCTGGGATACTTCTCGGAATTGAAGCCGGATGAGGTGGGTCATGTCATGTCATTATTGTTTATGTAGCAGTGGATTTATGAAATGGTTGATTTGGGAGGCAATGTTTTTATTGATATACAAAAAGAGAGCCAAGTCCACATGCATGTTCTGCTAATTAGGCTGTTTCTCTGGATTTGCGATATAGTTTATTGTTCGTCTTTTTGTTATTGGTTTGTTGTGGTTGAAGGTGATATGTGTATTTATTTCCATGTCAACTTTCTCATTCTATCTTACAGAATTAGGTGATGGGCTGCTTAACATTTCAAGTTTTTGGTGCAATTCTAGCCTTTCAATGTGGTGTGCTAGATTTGCTGCTATCTTGTTGTGCTGCTGGTATAAAAAGTTTGCTAGTTTTAGCATTCATGCAACTCTTCTGTTGTGGTAAATCAGAGCACTTCATGTTGAAATACAGTTCCGTGGAATTATTGACCTTCCTCCAGTCATATACTTCCATTTTGACTACATGGATGACAAGATTCAGATATGAATTCACATTTACTGGCCTACTGTCCAAGGCCTGGGCTTTTTTGCTTCTATGAGTACAGCCCCGGTCATCTACCATTAAACCTGCAATGATTGGCCATATTATTGTATCCATAATGGAAAAAAACATTTACCTATTTATATAACAGATGGTATGGTATTGCCTGAAACAGTGTTTCAATAATCATTTTCTCAGGTCAAAGAGCGTGTAGCCCAGGCAAGGAAGGCACAGATAGTATGGGCGGAGAGTAGTTTCAAGCAAAGACGTCAGTTTCTGCGGATACTTCTAAAATATATTATAGAGCACCAAGAGCTTATATGCGAGTAAGTACTATGATCTCTTTGTAGCCACTGACTTATTTTTCCCTTGAAGAGTAGCTAATGAATAGTGTGGATACATCCCAAAACCCAACACCCTAAAGATGCTTGAAAAGTAAATGAAGTCTGGTCATGATACATTAATAAGGTTGGACTATATTGATAAGATTTTGAGCAACATCTTGGTTCATCATCAATGCTTTTTTGTTTCCTTTTCCTTTGTGATTTTTGTTTAGCTTGCTGTTAGTTATTGGGATCAAGGTTTCATATGTTACTTAGAGGTTCTTATGTAGAGGTTAGTTTGTCTTCATTCATGTCTCACTATTGTCAGAATCTCTTCACGTGATACTGGAAAGACTATGGTAGATGCTTCCTTGGGAGAAATAATGACAACCTGTGAGAAGATCACTTGGCTACTTTCAGAAGGGGAGCGGTGGCTAAGGCCTGAATACCGGTAACTCTAACCAACTTTTCTTGTTTTTTCTTCATTTGTTAAATCACACCAGACTAAATAAGTATACATATTCTTCTTCCCTTCAAATTGTCTGCGTACTACGGTAATGTATTGTAATAGCTTTGTTGCAATCCCAATGATCTGTTCTTGGTATCTCGGCCATAAAATCAGTTCTTGAATTTGTTTGTGACTCTCGATGCTTCTGTCCGACCACTGATTAGCATATGAAGGTGTCAGTGTGCCTTGTCCAAGACATACATGTTAGCCTGTTTTTCAGGTTTAAAATCACCAAAAGGAGCAAAACTTTTTAAAATTATTGCCACCTTTTTCTTGAGTTTGTATTACATTCTTATTGTGCAATTACACTCACGTTGCATTTATTTTTAAGTGCCTTCGTAATAGTTATAAGCGTTCAGTTGCAATTGCACTCATATAAAGCTTTCCTTTCGGGGGGAAAAAATCATAGTTTTGTTGAATAATTGCTCACATTTTGTGTCTATAAAATTTATGCATGTCAGGAATATTAAAGTAAATGTTTGTTGTGATCGTCATGGGTTCCAGGTCCTGTGGGAGATCGATGCTTCATAAGACATCTAAAGTGGAATTTTACCCACTTGGTGTGATTGGTGCCATTGTCTCATGGAACTATCCATTCCATAATATACTGAATCCAATGCTGGCTGCAGTCTTTTCAGGAAATAGCATTGTGATAAAGGTATGTTATGGTCTGAACAATGGGAATAACATTGAGTTAAGGTGCATAGCTTCTTTGAATTAAGTTTCAGCTTCCAATCCTTGTATGTTCTGCTTTGTCTACTGAGAATAATAGATATCACCTGTCAGTGTATTATGTCACACGACCAATGAGTTTCATTTAGCAGAAGTTTCTTTGAACAATGAAGAGTCCTTTTTATGTTGATCCATAAATTAATTTGAGAAATGACTGAAAAGTGAACCATCTGTGTGAGAGTTAGGTTTCTGAACATGCAAGTTGGTCTGGATGTTTCTACCTGCGCATAATCCAAGCAGCTCTTGCTGCTGTTGGTGCTCCTGAAAATCTGGTTGACGTAATAACAGGGTATGGACTTGTGAGTTGGTTCTTCTCCTCTTTCATTATGTAGTTTCGTTTCAACCTTTTTTTTGTTTTTGACTTGTCTGCCTTGTGAACTGTATTGCAGGTTTGCTGAAACAGGTCAAGCACTAGTGTCTTCAGTTGACAAGGTCATATTTGTTGGATCACCTGGTGTGGGGAGAATGGTAATGTCTTCCTTTGCCCAGCGGGATTTCAAATTTTCATGCTAAAGTTTCACTTCAGTTTTATCAGCATGTTCATTCTACTGAGGCCTTAGGTACGACTGACCTGCAGCAAAAACTAGGAGGTGCTGTCCATTGATTTATTTCGCTAAGGGACACCTTCTTCAATGTTTAAAACCATCAACTCCAGCAAAATGGTCGTATTTTTTTTATTGAGACTCCTCTTATATTAAAGAGATTGTCATTTTTATTAAATTGAAAGACAGGTGATAAATTATTCTATGCACCTTTTGAATCACAAAGGATGTTAGTTTGATGTTTCTGTTGTTTTTGTATCTGCTGTATTCACGTGAGTCCACCGAATTGAATTTGTTTCTGCGTTGATTCAAAAATTGATATGTTTTCATTGCTGCAGATAATGAGAAATGCTGCTGATACACTGACACCAGTTACGCTTGAGCTTGGTGGAAAAGATGCATTTGTTGTTTGTGAAGATGTAGATGTACCTCATGTATGTATCATCACTACTTGTATGGGGGACTAAGTGGATCTAAAATTACGAACTAGATATGTACTTTTTGATTTCATTACTTAATCCTTTTAAAAAAACTGAGTTGCAATTTTGAATGCCACGATGTTTGATAAAACGTCAAATAACATCTATATGTAGGTTGCACAAATTGCTGTAAGGGCTGCTCTTCAGTCAAGCGGACAGAATTGTGCTGGGGCCGAGAGGTTTTATGTCCATCGGGACGTTTATTCTTCATTCGTTGCTGAAGTAGTCAAAATTGTGAAATCGGTTACTGCTGTAAGTACGTTTGACGCACACTAATGTGAGATGTCTTTGCTTTCTTGATGGGGTCACATGAATTATGGTATGCAATTGACATTTGTATGAGTTCAGGTCTGGGATAAGAGACAACTAAACAAGCTTTGTAGGATATAGAAGTTGAGAGACTTGAGGTTGGCTACATGTTACTCTGATTAGGACTATGTTGCCTGCCTTGCCAACTTATTTACTCTCTTTTTTACTATAACTGTCTCGGTGGTTGCGAGGGCGTTGAGAGTTTTTTAACCATCATCTTATCGTTTGAAAGTAGGTATGCTTTTCCTTGGGAAGTGGGGGCCTGGGATTTTGAATGCTCAAGTTGTTTAATATCGTTTGGTTAAGGCCCCGTTCCGCTTTCTTTCTAAACCTTCTTTTTCAAAAAGAAGATAATTTCAAACTCAAATAATACGAAAATGAAAAATAATATTTCAATTTTTTTTTGCACCGTTTAAAAGATCTCAATGAGATCTATCAAACAAGATCCATATTGGTAGGAAAATTATTTGCGTAAACACATGATTTTTGAGCTTGAAATTACCTTCTTTTTCTAAAAGTTTTTTTTTTAAGAAACAACGCCCCCTAATATTGTTAGCTTAAAAAAACGTTGTCTAATAATGTCTGTTGAGGCAAATGGCTGTCAAAGAGAGTTTGTGGAGAGAGCAATCATGGACCTGATTTGAGGCTTTGCTATAGCTTTCCGGCTTTCCCACATCTCATTCTCATCAATATGCTTAACCCTGCGTCATTGCCTTAACATGTAACTTGGATGTTATTTACTGTCGTCAATCGCAATTCTTTGGTAAATACCTAATTATCTATCCATATAAAGAATGAGGTACTTTTTAGAGAAAAAACAAAAATTCAAGTACTGTCCCACTTTGGACGTTATGGATTCTTGTACTTCAGATCTAAGGCTGGTGCAGCAATGGATTTAAAAAGCTGTTGTTGGTGATGACGTATCTGATCCCTTGAACAGCCTTAAAACTTGGACTGCATTGCTAACCCGTGCTATTTCAGCTGTTTTGGTGATGCTTGTCATTGGTATTTTGAGTATATTTAACTTTTGCTATGCACTAAATCAAACCAAACTGAGCCTTACGTCCCAATCACTTGGGGTTGGCTATATGCACTCTGTAGTTTAAATGTCGTAGATGCTGGAGGGTCAGAACAATATGATCACCTGTAACTTGTTAGTGCCTAATTTCTGCCTATTCTTATGCAGGGCCCTCCACTGGTTGGTAAATATGATATGGGAGCCATATGTATGCAAGAACATTCAGAAAAGCTTCAAAGCCTTGTAAATGATGCCTTAGACAAAGGTGCTGAAATTGTTGGTCGGGGAAGTGTTGGCAATATTGCAGGTGCTGTTGATCAGTACTTTCCTCCCACTGTAATAGTTAATGTGACTCACAAGATGAAGTTGCTGCAGGAAGAGGTAGTTGAATTAGCCAGCAAACACCTTTTGTTGTAAAGACTTTATTGTCTTGTTTAGTGGGGAAGCATTTCATTTTCTTCCAACCTTTTTCATCTTTTCGTCTAAAATTATGTTTTGCGTGCTTGTTTTCTCCAGGATGTACTTACCTTAGTACTTCCAGAAAAGAAAATGCAGAACTTGTGTTTCTGGGGAATATAACATGATGGTTTGATTATGTCCACATGACTACATGAGCAATGAGCTGAATCTGCATGATTTATTATTCACTTGCAGGCTTTTGGACCAATCATGCCAATAATGCAATTCAGCTCGGACGAAGAAGCTGTAAAGCTCGCAAATGATTCAAAATATGGGCTTGGCTGCGCTGTGTTTTCAGGCAGTCAGCGTCGTGCCAAGAAGATAGCTTCCCAGATAGTCTGTGGAGTTGCTGCAATCAATGACTTTGCATCAAATTACATGTGTCAGGTAAAACTTCTCTTTCAGAGGAGCCAAGCGAATTTTACATATTTTTTTTCTTGCTGTTAATTTGTTATTGTAACTGGTTGAGAAGCCACTGTTTAGGGCAATTCTCGAAGCTTAGGTTACCTAGGTTGGAAATGCATGCCTAAATGAGAGCAAACCTCTTCACTGCAAATAGTACTGTAATGCTGGGTATTAACCCAATTGATCCCTCCCAGCACCCATTGGACAAAACTAAAGCTGGATAGTGGTTTGAGTTTGCTTAAATACATTGGCGGAATTAAGAGAATTTGTCAAGTTTTCTATGTACGCTAAGTTAGTTTTGGAGCGTGGTAATATTAAAGATTATAACATCTAGTTCGGCTATGAAAATGGAAGTAGAATCTGTAGATCATCTACTTGAGAGAAAATTAAAACCGATTTATCTAATGGGCTTGAAATGAGCAACTTGTTCGGTAATAGACTATATGCTTATGGTTCGAAAAGCTATGGGTGCTTCATCCTTCAGTTTGGAAGGAAGTCATTGCATGTGCTGGCATAATGATGCATACTTTTTTCCCAGTCGCTGCCATTTGGTGGTGTGAAAGAGAGTGGGTTTGGGAGATTTGCTGGCATAGAAGGATTGCGAGCATGCTGTCTCGTGAAATCAGTCGTTGAGGATAGATGGTGGCCGTACATCAAAACTAAGATACCAAAGCCAATTCAGGTTAGCTTTGACATTTCACTTCAATTCTGTAAGATTCCATCAGAAGCTAATTGTATCTCTTTCAATGCCAGTACCCCGTTGCGGAGAATGGGTTTAAATTCCAAGAATCACTAGTAGAAGCTTTATATGGCCTAAATGTCTGGGACCGTCTGCGGGCGTTGGTCAATGTTTTAAAAATGCTTTCAGAACCGAATACTCGTCCCAGCCCGAGGAGAAGGACTGATTGAGGATGGCATGTCGCATGACGTCATGTTTTTATTCTTGTTTCTTTTCTTAGCTTGGTGTTGTACTATTGCCACTCTCCTTCTCACTGCGGTAACTCCTCCAAGCTGACTTGTACATCCCAAGATGCTAATGCAGACAATTCGCAACTGGTTTCTTTGACTGTTTCTTCAAGGAAATTACGTTTTGTCAGAGCACAATACTCATGCCTGAAATTTTGTCGTTCTGTCAATTTCATATATCGTGCAAATGTGGTGTTTAGTTTTATCAGGTATGTCAACTTTCTTTTTCGCAAGGATTCACTAGGTCAGTACATTAATTTGACCATTTAAGTTTCGCCATTTATGCAATACCCTATCCCGCATCAACGGGAGCTGATACATTTTTCCTGGATATGTTGAACTTAGGATACATGTTTGAGCCATATATAGTTTGTTACATACAATATCATAGCAACACTGGTTCTGTAGAGGCACCGCGGATGTATGGTCCTATGGCAGTGTGCCCTCTTGGGTTTTGCTGTGTATGGGTGGTTGTCTCACACAGCTAGTCAGGAGAAGAAACTGGGCAACATAGCGTAACTTAAGGTGGCTCAAAGCAAAAAAATATGCCAATCCCGAAACTAGCATGTAAAAAATCTCTTTGATATTAATCAAAACCAAATTTCGTTCAATGGGCTAATACATTCTTGAACTAGGGACAATGTCAAGATTTTAACCCAAGAAATTGTATTTCCATATCTTTGTAACTCGCGGGCTGTCAACAAAGGATACAGGCATTCCATTTGATTTCTCATGGACTGACTACATATACAATGCCTTGGCATCATACCTTTGTAAGCTTTTACATCAGAAAGTGATCGGCTTGTCCCATGCCAGGTGTTATTCGCACTTGAGTGCACGGGTGATTTCCCACATAACTTCATCACCATGTTCTTCAGTTAAGCTGCCACACCCTTGCCTCCTGCAGTTTACTAGGGCAACTGTGAACCTTTCATTCTCGAGTGCAGAAGGGTACATAATTTGTTCTTCCTGATATCAATGGATCCCAAGAAACTTGTTAGAAAGTTTTAAAAAAAAAAACCTCAAAACTCAAGCGTAAGAATTCATTATGAAGCAAAAGAGAGGCGCTTATTTATTGATGGTGATGCAGCTACAAAGATATTCTTTTGCACTCCAGTGTTTGCACAACAGAAAAGGCTACTGAAATAGCAGAGAGAAGAATAAAGGAAGTAACCTCTCAACTTTTGGCAAAAAAAATAAAAAAATAGCAGATAGAAGAATAATGACGAACGCCAACATGGATATGAGCGAGAATGGACTAATAAAAAGGGAAGTGTGCATCAATATGCATCACCTGCAATTTAAATTTGAGGACTACATGTAAGAGTAGTGTTCTCTTTTTTGCTTGGCATGAGTAGTGATTTTTACTCATTATATCTGTAATTTTTTTTGCCAAATTTGTTCCCTACAAAACTGTGAAATAGGCCTTATGTTTGTTCAATTTTCCTGGATGGATGCACATGAATGAAGGGGGGAAACAAGAGTGCAAACAGTCAAAAGGGGTTGTGAAAATCAATTATCTCTATCAATAGTTGCCAAGATTTTGCATACCAATTACAAACAAAACTACATATTATGACTTACGTAATCACTGATTTCATTAAAACCAAGCAAATAATGCTTTTAAAAGGTTGATAATGAACAAAATTCAACAAGGTCTAAATTGTTGTAAATATTGATGCGTTAACTACAAAGCTCAGTAACTCATCTAGACATAGATTCGCATTCCGGAAAAACAGTTGAAATGATGTTGAAGGCAGTAGTACCTCATGCAGTTCACAGAATTCATCAGGAGATATATGCAGCAATTCTGAAGCAGTGTGACCAGTGCACCATGCAAAAACTTTTGCACCCTCATCAGCAAGAGTTATCTTGAAGTGGAAAGTGCGCACTACTTCAGCTTCACAGCAACTTGAACGACAGAAGTTGCACTCAAAATTCCCATCAGGTGACTTGGAGACAAATTGACCACAAAGGGTATGTGAGAATCTTGTATTTACATGACAATGTTCGATTTGGTCCAGCCAAACTCGACATATCTAGAATTAGGAAAAGTAAAAGAAAGAAATAGTGTCAGGAAACAAGGGAGAACATAGCTGAGTATACTATGTGACAACTGGTAAATGAAAAGGTAAATGTGAGATGAGAAGTTTACATGAATTATCAATAAAACTACCTATCAAATATTCCTGGAAATGAATTCACATAAAATATTAGTACAACTACATATCAATTAAACTGTTAGTGATTTACAAGTGTCTCCTATTGAGTTTTTTTTCCCACCTTTCATCCGCCCGCTTGCAATAGGAAACAAGCACAACCATAGAATACATGTCAAATTATTAACTATCATTTATTCACAAGAGAGATAAAGATTAATGCAGTTTGTGAGACAGACCAACAAAATCTACACTTATGGACTAGGGTGGACCAGCCATAATGATTGACAGGTAGAAACACCTGAAACACAGAACAGGGTTTGCAACTTATTGTATGGTGTTATGAACTTTATGGAAGAACAAATGGACTACACATGACAGTAACCTAATACAGTAAAGTAGGAAGCAAAGAAACAGCACTCGAAAAATTCACACTGATGAACCAAAACTGAAATGTCAATAACAAACATACATGCGTGCTGCTACTCTGGATAGATAACACCTAACACAGAACAGGTTATGCATAATTATGTGGAGACAGGACGAGTTTAGTGAATGCTGGCAAACTTTACTGGAAGGTTAACAAATGAGACTACCACCATGACATTCTCCACCCACATACGAGTTCAAGGCTAGTCAAGAAAAAGAAACAGCACTCCTTGAAAAATTCACACTGACGAACCAAAACTGAAATGTCAATAACAAACATACATGTGTGCTGCTACTCTGGATAGATAAATCAGAAAGGTATGATAATTTGTGGAGACAGGACGAGTTTAGTAATGCTGGCAAACAACTAAGGTTAAAAAATGAAGCTCCACCATCATTCTCCACCCACAAGAGTTCAAGGCTGTCAAGAAAAAAAATTCAGTTAATGAGATGTCCAAATTTATCCTGCAAAAATAGGAGGGCAAAAATCGGAAGAAGAAAAAAGGCCCTTCAAAATTAGAAAAGGAATTATTTCAGAGGATGATATACGAATTCAGAAAAGAATTGGGAGAAAACAAAATTATATATTTGCAGGAATATGTTTATATTACAAGGACCCACTAAAATATGGAATTTGCTCACCGTTTTCTGCTTGTCATGGAACAACTCAAGCCAGATACATACACACTGTGACCAAGGCCTACTCTCCCCAATGACCTGGGAAGGTTAATTTCAGGTGAGAGCTTTAAAAACGATCACGTACTTTCTCAAAAGAATAATCATATTATGGCATGCAGGGAAATAATACATTAATGACTACCAAAAATTAACAAAGTGCAGCTTAGCCCAAATTGCTCCGGTTGTATCTTCAATTCTCAAGGAAAAAACAACTTCTGCAGCGTCAGCTTCTCGATTGATGTCTGTAACAACACCATACAAGCTGATGCTAGTCATCTTGTCCCGAAGATCAACCACAAATGTCTGCAAGACTTCAACATGTAAGGCAAGTCAATATAAATTAGAAAAACTAAACAGTGGGGATAGCATATGACAACAATAGAGACTAAATGTGACCTGATGAGGGAATTTCAGAAATATTGTAATGATCATGGGCAGAACTGCAGATAATACCTTTGACACAATGATAATATCATTACCATGTTTACTTTGTATGCATTTCGTGTACCAAAGAGTGACATTTCAAATGCAGCAATTGAACACCATGGATGTCTTAAAATGATAAAATGGAAATGTGCAAATATGAGCTTAAGGTGTTTACATGGGGGCAAGAATCATACAAAAGTTTTCAGGTGTAACGCGTCTCTTATACACACAAGTTGATGGACCAGAAAAGTTGCTTAAAGGAATTAAAGAAATCAGAAAAACTAAACCATATTTGAGTTTTAAAGATCACGACTTACTTGAAATGGATAATTACTGAAGTCAATGGATCCTTGAGAATCACAAGGCAAGATAACTTGAGAAACTTTGAGCCCCTGACTAGGATCTAATGTACTCAAGAGCTTTGATCCTTGGTGCCGATTTTGAGTCAATGCTACAGATACCTGAGAAACAAAGAAGTCAGCTGTCAGCTCCTCCGAAATCAAATGATTCTTGTATACGAAACACCATGACATACTTGTTCTTCATGTTGCATGAAAGGCACCAAATATAACTGTGTAGCACTGCCATATTCAAGACAAATTTCTCCGCATGTGTCCATAGTGCTGTCAACAGAACTTGTGACAAATGGTCTATCAAGAGCAAGCATACTCCCCACACTGTACAGGGGGGAAAACGAAGCAAGAAGCAAGAAAATGAAATCAGGATGAGCATTTATGGCAGTGAAAGCATAGGAAATCACTGCACTATAATGGCCTACCGAAAAAGATTGGCAAGAAGGACCTGCTCGCCCCACAATAGAAATTTTACCCTGAAGCCATCATTATCGACAAGAATGATTTCTTTTCTTTGGACACCTCCATATTTTCCCTGAATTTCAAGTGACCCAATAGACGTGATCCTGCACATAATTTGGTAACGAGGTGTTAAAATGAAATCTTTCAATTACCCACTTTAGAAATGCTTCAATGAGAAACTTATGGGATTACAAATACCCCCAAAAAAGTCTCAGGAAACTGTCATACCTATGATAAGGATTAAGGAACTTACATATCCCATGCATACTCAGGTGATCTATTCTATTACATAGACTAATTTGGTCATGGCATAATGTTTACATTGACGTTAATATGAAAAGCTTTGTTACACAGTTTACTAATATGGCTGCAACTATCAATCAAAGATGGGTAAAAAATTGGACTATACATTGGAAAAGTAAGTTAGAAGTTAATTCTCTATGAAGTTCGTGGAGATGATGTACATCTTACCTTGCATAGAGTGAATAAGAGATCCCTTGATTGACTGCATCAAGGGAAATGGAAGAAAAAGAATCAGAACAAAACTGCGCTGCTAGAAGCATGGCATCATCATCTTGATCCTGCATAAATGTGTAACCTTTGCATCAACGTTGAATAACATGTAGACTCCCTAGTCCCTTCTTATGAGATCACAAAAATGTGAAGAAGCCACCTACTAATGATAGAAGAAAAATTAATAGATGAAAGCTTGGAAAATACCTCATCTAAGAGTGTGACGAGATGTTCAGTTGGCAGAAGTCGAGGATTACCGGATCCTCCAGAGCCAGGTCGAAGGTAGCATCCAGTAAGGAAAATCTCCCTTCCTTTCTTAAGAATCCCATTGCTAAGATCTGCCAAATTGTAAAATCTTCCATCGAGACAAAATGTAACACACCTCATATTAGCATCACATGCGAAAATGATTCAGCAGAGGCACATAGCTGTAGCGGGTGAATACAGAAGCAACAAGGTGGCACCTAATAATGCATTCCAAAACCAGTACAGCCAACGGTCCTGAGATTACTAATATAGGGTTTTCCTGCTGGGGTCCACATATAATTGGTGGAGTCCCAGACAATCTGTATATCTACATGTATTTAGATTAGGATTGAGGGGTCATCCACAAGGAATCTAATACTCTCTCGGTTCCTAATTGTTAGTCAGTTATTCCTATGTTCCAAAATTTTGGTCCTTGTCTAAAAAAGGAAATAGAAATTTGATGATTTTCAAATACCCCTCGCAAGCAAAAAAAAGAAATGATGTCATTAAATTAGAACGTAAGTGCAATCATTACATGTCTTGTTAAAATGTTGGAATCCCAAAAGGGACCAACAATAAGGAACGGAGGGAGTATGTGTGAGGTTTATTATTTAATGGGAATAAGGTTCAACGTTTCCTTATGATTAATCTTTGTGTTTTGTACTTTCGTATAAATAGGGTTTGAGTGAGGTGAAGAAGATGTGAGGGAAAAAATATATAGATGTAGGTATTGAGGCCGAACCATGTAAGCTGTGTTTCTCTTTCTTGTGTGTGTGAGTGTTTATTTTATGGGAACGTGAGTTGGTTTTATGAGATTTGCATGGTTAATAATTCCCAAATCCCAACACTCTCAATTATGCAACTAGCAATACAACTTGAAGTTCACCGGAGACATCATATGAGAGTTTCTATTATTTTGTACTCACTTATTTTTATGAGCTGCGTTTTGATAACTTATAATCTCCTATAATTCTTGTGCTAAAATGACATACTTGAACAATAGTTCTAACACTTTCCTACATCATTAAGACCTGCATCATGTATGCAATGCATTCATTCTCATAAAAGAAACAACAATAACCAATGTCCCTTCAAAATAGTAATGTGCCCAGTACAGCATACAACAATTTACCTACGGTGGAGATACAGATCAATAGTGTTAGAGCTCCAAAAATCCCCCAAAGTAAGCATGTAGATATTTGTACCTGAAGGAGATATAAAATGACAATAACCACATCTGACAATACAAACTGTTAAGTTACTAGTAATCTCAAAAGCTAGGGTGCCCTCGCGCTTATTGTACCCAGCCGATGTGGGATACCGCTTCACACCCTTCCTCACCCGCAATGTGCTCACTCGGCAACACCTACCGCGTGCAGGCTAGAGACACGCACCCTACCCATTTCTGGTACCTAGCTTTGATACCATGTTAAGTTACCAGTAATCCCAAAAACTTTAAGCTGTTAGGAAATGGTCCCAACAATGTGAATCAAGCTATTAAAAAATTACATCAAAATATTGTGCAGCAATGCATGCATTGTCATGCAGTAACAAATCAAAATGAACACTTCAAGTGGTAGATACATTGGTTCTCTATAATACAACAGCAAATAGGCCTCACGCATTTCAAAATTCCTGAAATTTCTATCACCTTTGCAACGTTTTTATTCCATTCACAGTTAAGGAGGACATGCTATGGAAATAAGAGATTTGACACACTTTAATTAATCTATAACCTAAGTTACCGAACCAACACGACATGACATGTGCTGTTTATTATAGCACAAGCACCATCACCAATCAAGTTAATTTGAAGATTGTCCTTAGATCTACAAAAACACAACTCAATTCAAGCAGTCAAAATTCACAACAATACTCAGATCTGCATACTATTATTCACCATAGAACAAAAAAATGAATGCAAGTACCTGGAAGAAGAAAAGCATCAACAATAACAGCTTCAAGAACACTATTCAACGATAAGAAATTCTTCTCGTAAATAGAATCAATCGTGACAGTGCTCGGAAGCTTTGCTCTCTTATGTTTCTTCTTCAGCTCATTAATGCATTCTGGCCGTTTCCTCGAAGCACCAATCTTCTGCTGCTCATTCCACGCCTACACGAAAACACCACATCAAACATCCATAAAAGTAGTTGTTCAACCTTTGTTTGAAATCATAGCAAGCTTCAAAATGTGCTGAAGTTTAGTTTGTTTATGAGACAATATGATCGCAAACAAGCTTTAATCAAGCCGAACGCAAGCCTATCTTGAATAGCTTGACTTATATTATATATGACAAGCCAGACGAGCTGAGTAATAATAGCTTGTTCAAACTTGGCTTGAAAGCTTAATGAGCTCCCAAAAAATGTTTGATTAAAAATTCAAACATTTCGGCTTATCATGTATAAGACATTCAAGCTACTCGAGATCGACTTATCATGTAGTGTCTTATTTGAGCTTGGCTTAAAAGCTTAACGAGCTTAAAAAAAAATTCAAGCTTGATTTGTTTACATATCTTGAACGAGCTTTAAACGAAGAACACGAGCTCGAGTGGATTGGTTCGTCAATCAGCCCTACATAAGCGTTCATAAAAAGCGCAGCACAAATTGAGGAAAAATCTACAACTGGACGAACCTGAGAGAGATCGGAGAGTAGAATCGCAGCGGTGACTCCGCTCGAATAAGCAGTGCACATTTTGAGAATCCGAGACGCGGTCCAGGACCAACCCGGCCCGATCGACTCGTCTTGGTCGGGCGATAACACCGACTTCGCGTAGTCGATGAATAGAAGAAACGGATCTTCATGTTCGTCCTCCACTCGGTGGTCTATGTCCATAGCCGAATCTTCGTGCTCATCGGTAATGGAGCTAGCCATTGTGTTCGGAGCAACGTTTGAAACCCTAATTTTCGAGATTTTTGAAGCGTTTGAGGTGAGTTGTCGAAACCCTAGCTGGGGATGTGGAAAGGTTTGTGGCGGGGTTTTGTGGTGGCGGTGAATTTTTGTAGAGGTTGATTGAGCGGGAAAAAGGGAGTATTTCTTTTCCTTTTATTTTTTTTCGTACATGGAAAAAGGTATTTCTGGTAAATTGCGTGTGCACCCCTTTAGGTTTGGGGAAATTTGGGAATTTCACTTTCTTGGGGATTTTTCTTTGTGGTGGACCCCGCAGAATGTGTGGCGCGGAGGAGTGACGGTGCCCCGAGACCATTGAATGATTATGTTTGGTTTTGGAATTTTGTTTGAGAAAAAAATAAGAATGGGGAATGAAATTAAGTGGGGGAAGTTATACATAGTGTTCTTTTTTTTTTTTTTGCTAATGCAGAGTGTTGCGGGCCAGCTTGTGTATACTTCGGACTAATTCCTACAATCCCTCCCACAATCGTTTCATACACTTGCACGTGGAGTGAAAGTGGCCTTAAAAGTTGCTGGCAATAGAAATTGAACCTAAAACTTTAGACGGGAGCAAACTCTTATAAGTGGTAAGACCACCAGGCCAACCCCACCCCACCCCTTCGGGATGTTATACTTGGTGTTTATAGTAAGACAATCTTTGGGCAACCATTTTTAGAGTCTTTTTGGTACTTTTGATGAGTTCAAAATACAAAACCTTCGGTCTAATTGTTTTATTTTATTTTTGGCTTTTTTGAGGAGTTCAAGATACACATTCTTTGAGTCCAAAACGCTGTATTTCCCTCGAAGACAGTTTTTTCAAATTAATAAAAAAGAGTATAAGAAGTTAGTCCAAAGGCAATACGTCTTCTTTCAATTTTTTTTTTTTTTACCTTTCAAGATGAAATAAGTAGTAATTATCGTAGGCATTGCCATATTAGACTCGAGCTTCACCCCGCTAATTCATGTGATGAGTGTAAGGAAGAGTGAATGTCTGATTCATTTGATGAGTTTTATTTGGTATTTAGAAATACCATCCTGATAAAATTGAAATATGTTGATATTGGTCGACCAATTAATTGTAATACATAGCTTTTAAAACTAATACATACATAATTTACGTTGTGTTCAATTGAATTTGTTTTATTACGACTTTAGGGATTTAAATGCACAAAAAGTTAGGTTGAGCATCACAAATATACAGTGTTTCATTACACTACGATAGCAGATGTTATAAAATGAAAGAATAATCCGGATGGAAGTGACGAAGGCGGGACTAAATTAAGAGGGGAAACACAAGGTATCATAATCATATTCTACACTCGGTTGAATCCGGTTAACAAACGAGCGAGACTATTAGACCCCTCACTATTAGACTGGTGAGAGTCACGAGACTATTAATCCAACAACTATTTAAAACCTCATTAGTTACAAGAGACCAATATGGGACATTTGAGCTTAGTCATCCAAGAAAACCAATATCCCCCCTTGAAGCCTGAAGGGTCAGCGCAATTGCCATCAGAATCATGTATGGTGCTTTTGAGACATTTCTTCCGTGAGTCCCACGTACATGTGTGAGATTTTGTGTGGCTATTTGAGGCCTGGTACAGTCCATGATTTCTTTCATGGATCCAGTGTCATGGTTCATTTTTGTGGCCTGGTACAGACTATAACACTGGATCCTAGTGTCATGGATCCTATCATTTTTGTGGCTATTTTCTTGTTGTGGGGCCCACAAAAGGTCCTCTCTTTCATCCCATTAGATTGTAGACAGAGAAGCTTGAAAGAGGTCACTGCACATCCACTCATTCCCATGTTGAAAACTCCATGGCATAACCCTTGAGAATTTTCCAGTCCTCAGTACTTGACACTTTAAACCATGTCGGCTCACAAGTTTCACACGTCCTCGACTCCTTGTACTAGCATCAGCTGTTCCTGGTAAATTTCACATGCAATAATTTTGTAGAACAGTTTGCAGGCACGTCAAATCAGAAATTCAGGGCCCGTTTGGTTCACATTGCTTGGTTAATTTCCATTGCTGATCAATTTTTTTTTCGTGCAAATAAGCAATAACCGAAACAAGGAGTAAACAGAATTCTTTGGATAACAATTGCTTATGCTGGTTGTTGGTTTTCTTGTACTATTTGGTAACTAAGTAACCCAACAGCTGCCAAACAAGCACATTTGCTTATTTGTTGCTTTTGAGTTTTGAGAAATAAGCGAATGAGCATTGGAACCAAACGAGCCCTGGGATCGTTGTCGCAGCAGGGTTTAAGGACATAACATAGTGAAAGACAGGAAACAGCAAAGACGGGATTGAAAACTGCCAAATCACCATAACCAAAGTGTACCAGAATGACGAACACATACTGCTTATATGGCCAATCCTTTTCCACATGGTCTCTTCAGATTTGGTTTTTCTTCTCATTTTCTTGTATGTTTGATTTGTGCATGCCCTGGTGCACATAATCACATAAAACCTGAAAATCGCATTATTTGAATGAGTTGATCTGGTGGCCTGCTGCAGAAATCTGGGCCATCATTTCTTTATGAAGCTTCAAGAAATCATGGGCATTTTGTGATCTATCACAACTGGAAATGTGCTGGCAGAAGAATTTCGAGTGAATTATTGCTCCAAACCTAAGCAGCACATAATTTTATCTAGTAATTATCAAAACAGAAGTTTTACTATGTGCATGACCTTATGTACGGAATATGGCATAGTCTAACTGAGCATAGGCTGAATAAATATTGACATATTCATAGAGCATACTCGAAAGTTGATTTTAGGGCCATTTTTTAGCTCCTAATTTGCAGAGCTTTAATTTATGGTGTATTTGATCATTTGAAACTTAGACTTGCGCATATAGATGGCAATGGATAAGACTGAGCCATATGAAAAACGAAGGCATGGACTGGTTGCTCTAGTTTATGGACTAAAATCAGTTGTCTTGCCTTAATTACCCAGAAAGTGCACGAATTTAGGGATTTGAGGATGGAGAAACAGCTACTTCATAAGAGAAAGCTTCTTTAACAAATTAAAGAAAAGTACTTGTACAATTAGCATTGGAACCCTTTCAAGCAATGTTTCCAATGATAAACCACAAAGGTTGTGAGTCATGTGACCTCTTGCACTGTTTTAGAGAGATAAACGGTATGTTCCTATATCACGCAAATAATCGTAGCTCAGCATTGTACGGAACCATCTGAAGAAAGTTGTCATCATTCAATTCGTAAAAGAACCAACTCGAAATAGGGAAAAACTTTACAGTAACTAAAGTATTCTTAACTGATTCATCTAGTTTGGGGTGGTTAACATAATTTTACTGTTATGAGAATGTCGTGCATATAAGGGCATATGCTAGGAGGGTGGCAGCAATGACCTCATTTTATGAAGACCCTCTTTCAAAGTCATCCATCACCCAACTTGAATTCAAAATTATACCAAAAACAAATATGGATGAAAACACTGGAAACATGATTCTGATAAGAGAATTCGACGAAAACAAAGGTGTTGAAGTGGTAATGAAGCTTGAGAAGAGTTGTGAGACAGGAGCTCAGAAAGGGATGTCAATAATCAGTAACATAAGTGGTCATCCTTTAAGCAGGATTAGGTTCTACCATGTTCATGTAATGCTGGTGAGTGAATCCAATTATGATACCTTGTCTCTCTTTTTCTGGGTAATTAATCATAAAGCGGTATGTTTGGTTTCATTTTGGCTGCCTCCATCGTATCTTTTACTGACTAAAAATCCAATGACCTACCTGTCTCTCTATTTCTCTACATGAAAGGTAACTCTTCCCCCTAAATGTAGTTATATGCATGTTTATATATGTGTATGTGTGTGGATTTGGTACTAAAAGACTATATCATGCTTGAACATGGAGAACAGGTTGCAGAGCTGCAAAAAAAGGGAGAGATAGTCGGAATGGTTCGAGGATGCATCAAGTATGTGGGGACTAAATTTTGGGGAGGACATGTCAAGTTAGGTTGCATACTAGGCCTTAGGGTCTCTCCTAGGCACCGGTACCGTTTCTCTCTCTCTCTCTCTCTCTCTCTCTGAACTGAACTGATGCACCATCACCACAATCTTATCATATTGAAACAATGATTTAAAGGAAAGGGTTTGAACTTTGAATACAGAAGCTACAGTGGCAATTGTTCAAACGCAAATATGATCCTTAACAACTCTGTAACCCTATATTGTTGAAAAGATGTGAAACAAAATCACTCAAAATATGATGATTTAATTGCATGTGTCATATATGACAGCATAATGTTGCAATAGCATGGTACTAAATGCAGAGAAATAGACTTTTAGGGATTAGAAAAAAAAATTCAGGAGAAATATTCTTTTATCTGTAGGCTTGAAATCATAGCAAGACGTGTAAAGTATAGGTACCGAAATTTTACTAACCGAGGATTGAAAAGTTTCTGTAGTGTCTCTATCTACATATAGTTCATCAAACTTAAGGGTAATTTTTTCAGAAATGAACCATTCTACTTATTTCTCATCACATGTCAATTAACCACCTATTTTGGTTTACAACTTCTAGAAACTATTTCAGAGAACTAACAGAAAAAAAAGGATTTTTCATCCACCAGAAAGTTGTCTGTTTTTACTCAGGCGAATGGGAATCGGATCGAAACTTATCCAATCAATGGAAGAATGGCTAAAGAGAAATGGTGCCCAATACACTTCCCTAGCCACAGAGGAGAAAAACGTTGCCTCCAGAAATCTCTTCACTCTGAGATGTAACTACATCAAATCCAGCTCATTAGTGATCTATCTCCAACCAGTTAGTCTACTGCCCAAAAATCTAGCTCAAGGCATAACAATAGAGAGATTGTCCATAAATCAGGCCATCCCCTTTTACAATAATCATCTACAAGCCAAAGACATTTATCCTGCGGATATTGACAAAATTTTGAAGGAAAACCTTAGCCTTGGAACGTGGGTATGTTACGTCAAAGAAGAGGGTTGGATTGATTTGCATAACAAAGAGAAGACCAAGGACACCGGCAGTAAAACAGCAAGCTCTTGGGTTATTTTTAGCATTTGGAATAAATGTGAGGCTTGTAACCTTCAAGTAAGGTCTAATGAGCTAAAATTTACTCTAAGCAAAGCAAGAGTGAAGATAATCCCTTGCCTTAAAATGCAAAGACGTGAATCAACTAAGAGACCCTTTGGCTTTTTCTTACTTTATGGGATTCATGGAGAGGGAGAGAGGCTTGGGGACCTAATGGAATCTATATGGGGTTTTGCTTCAAGATTAGCTGAGAATGTCAAGGAATGCAAGGCAATAATGGTGGAGTTAGGGGTCTCTGATCCTCTGAGAGAATTTGTCCCAAAAAGCTCTACCATGTCATGCATCAATGATCTTTGGTATCTTAAGAGAGTCAATAGCCACGGTTATGAGGACGAAGACGATATGGTTGCTAAGGGACCCATGGGGAATGTTTTTGTTGATCCAAGAGATTTTTAGGCTGACCCCAAATTTCTGTTCTAATGTGCCACAAACCCTCAAAAGGATAAACGCAAAAACTTGGAAGTGCTGTCATTTCCAAGTTTATGCATGGTGAATAGCTTGTTCTTAAGGAGGATCCAGAACTTCTAATGATGATGTCTCCGACTATCTCGATTCGGGATAGGATCGTTTCTTCCTGGTCTGTAACTCTGTCTTTTGTTATATGAATTCCTGGTCCTCATATAGGCTATGGTATGTAATGTTAATTTGGCTTTATTATGTATTCCTATAAGCTTTCTTATGTAATTCTCGTATCAAATTTCAAAATGTGCAAAGAGACAACTAAATCGAATTCAACAAAATCTCATTCATTTGATAACTCTGGTGCCCGGGCCAGCACACGCACCTCAACTAATGCCGGGGCCAATCCTACTGCGTTCTTGTGGTAGCCCAATTAAATCAACAGAAAGCAACCATTTCTATTCCAAGAACCTAAATCCCTTGCAAAAACCAGTGCTCGCAACAGCTCGTACAGTAATACACGCAAATTAGTTGACAATTGCTCAATTTGAACATGCAATGGAGCAAGAATTAAATTTTTCGTTGTCGCAGATTAATAGGTGTACAAAATAGCTTTCAAGCTAGCAATGGAGTAGTGATTGAGCAGTTTTTGTTTTTGCCAAGAACAATGAAAGCTATTCAAAATTGAAATTAACGGACCTGTAACAATGGAGTAGTGAGCAGCCGAGTAGCTGCTTCTCTGCTGAAAACCCACATTCTCTCTCTCTCCTCGTCGGGGACGTCCCTTCGTCGGAGAGAATTATTCTTTGCAGGAGTATAATGGGTTTGATAATGTGTGGCCAAGTCTATTTTCATAAAAATAAATTCACTTTGATCATCTCCGATTATGCATCGTTCAAAATTCGATCCAAATGATCTTTGACATTTTCTATCTTCTTCACAAGCTGTAAAACTTGAACGACTTCGATCATGGAGATCAATCGAAACAAGATCATAATTTGACGAATTCACGTTGCCGATCCAATACTGAAAGCTTCCAACGACGTTTCAACCAACATGGCAAAATAAAATAGCGTGCGGCGTCGTTTCTTCTGAACAAAGGTTTGATAGGGTGTGACCAAATCTATTTTCACATAAATAAATTCACACTTATCGTCTCCGATCATGTATTAATCAGTACTCGATTCAAATGATGTTTGACAAGGATTATCTTCTAAACAAGTTCTTCAACCTGGACAACTTCGATCATGGAAATAAATCGGAATACGCTCACAATTTTCTAAACAAGCTCTTCAACATGTTTTCGGAGGACTTCTCAGGTTGACGATGCGAAGTACCAACGAGTAAGGACGACGTCGTTTTTGGTATTCCTCCGGTGTTCAAGATGCGAGCTTTAAATGGAACCAAGCCAACCCCATTTGGACCACCAGTCATCGTCCCCATTTCGCAAGATATCTCTACTCTCTCTCTCTCTCTCTCTCTCTCTCTCTGTATGTTGTCCCTATTTCCCCAAAATTCCACTGCTCTCTCTCTCTCTCTCTCGATGTGTATTCATATTGTATTTAACCGAATCTTCATTCACAAACGGGACGTCAATCTTCTCCAAACTGATTCTAGCATCACATTTTCGAATGTGCAAAAGCTCAATTTTTGTGTCGATTGAGTACGATTCAAATGAGGCTATCGATTTCATCACTCCATGTTACCTAAATTAATTTAGGTCTATCTTCTTTTTCGGTACTTGGATTTTTGTTTCATTTTTGCAATTCTTGTTATTGCCACTAAAACTATAATTTTTCTTTTCTCTAGATGAACCTTTATGGTATATCTCTCAGCGTTTGGACAAGTGTCCATATAGGTGAATTTGGAAGTCTTTTTTGTTTTTGTTTTTTTTTTTTTTGTTTTTGACATGAATTTGGAAGTCTTGTTGCCCTGTAGTTAGCTGCTGGTTCTTTGGCTATGGTGGTTCTCCCACAACAAAACTCGATAGTGATATGAGTATAGTTGTTAGAAACCTACGATTTTACAATTTGTATCGTCTCCTTCAAAAAATAGAAGTATCTGACCCCGTAGACTTTTTGAGTAGAAATCCTACAAGAATTCAATGAGGTATCCTACAATTGTGTGTGTGTGTGTGTGTTAGGAAAAAGCTCCCTATTTCTTTAATTGAGTTATGATCTCAAGATATTGTTGTTATGCAATCTTTGTAGTTAAACTATGTGAATGCACATGGTTCTGCTACATGGACATGTTAACCAGTTCACATTCATAGATGGTTCTAATACTATACCCATAGCGCAAAGAAGATGTCTTTGAATGTTTTTATTTTTCTTCTTCAAAATAGCAAATACAGGATGTTGCGTGATGGGCTAAAGGGTCACCGATTTGTTGGCCTCAAGGGAGAGTGCTATGTAGAGAGAGGAAATGTAAGGGAGATTTGAAGTGAAGATCAAAACTAGGCTTTGTTGTTGATTGACGGCATTTAAGTTGATAATCTGTAACTTTTACACGAAAAAGAGCTAATGTCTCTTGCTCGAATATGGCTTGATGGAAATGAGCCTTTTCAAACACAATTGATAGGGATGGTAATACGGCACCTATCAACATGGCTAATGGATGTTTTTTTTTGAAAACTCAGAACACAATGGGATGAGATTTTGGAGATTATCAAGATTCAAATACCTTTTTGGGTGAAAACGAAATAGGTAATTTTTTTTTTTTTTGGAAAACTCAGAACCACAATGGGATGAGACTATGGGGATTACCAAGATTCGAATAGCTTTTTGGGTGAAAACAAAGTGGGGAACGAGTGACTTCAACATCAATGACTTCATAAAGGAATCTCTCTAATGGAGTTGGAGGTGTATGCTGTTGAAGTTGCAGGGCTTCAAGAGACTTTATGAGCGTGTGTTGTGTAGTAATGTGTGTATGTTGTGCTTCAGTGAGCGTGGCTGAATTGAACTACTGTTGTATATTGTGTTGATTGAGCTTCAATTGAAAATTCAAAAGCAGACAATTGTCATGGACTAGTATTAAGCTTTAACTGATAATTCAAAACAAGTGTGAGGTTGGTCAATTCATTAACTCACACACAATTCAAAACGAGTGTGAGGTTTCCCTTGTTATTGAGTTTTTGTTGTGAAAAGCTATTTTCCCCTTGTCATTAGTCTCCCTCCACTCGTAAATAGGTATTAAAATTTGTTGTTCCTTTACAATTTTAATCCTCTGAAAATGTTTCTGTTTCCTTTTGCACATCTATGCTTATTATGAATCATGATTGAACTGACGATGAATTATATTTCATGGTTTTGATAACCCAAGTAATTTTATTATCTTCAGCAGTTGATATACAGACTTGACCACGGGGAGATACTTGGGGTTCATATTTTTGGGTTGCACGCTGCAGATCTCATACATGAAGCATCCAATGCCATAGCGTTAGGGACACGTGTTCTGGTTGTTTTGCTTTGATAAATACCAAAATTTTGCTATATCATTCCCCACACCTTAATATGTGAGGTTTCAGAATGAATCACTTTCTTGCTACTTTGAAGGTTTTCCGTAGCTTTCATCCTGGGACTTCATTTTTTGCTCATTAACATCTAGCTCTGAATTTTCCTGCGTATTGAAGGAGAGTGATTGTGACCGACACTACACATCATACGCAAATAAATGAATGTGGTTTGTACCCCGCAGGACCGCAGTTCACGATCACCCAACCTTGTCCGAAGTTCTTGACGAACTCTTCAAATCAGCCAAGGTAAGCCTCTGTTATCAACAAGAAAATGCAGAGCGAGCATGCCAACAATGAAGTCTTCCGATCATGTTTCCTAGATATGATAGTTAAAACCATTTCATTTACACTGAATTTTTAGCATCACATTGACAGAAATCAATCTCTCTCATCTGCTTAACTATTGGAGCAGGTAAATGCTAGAGTCCCTAGTTCCGACTAGTGAACCAATTGCTGTATAAAAGCTGGTGTAAAAGTTTTGGAGAGAACTTGTGTCAGGAAATTTCAAGATATTCTTTCAGCTGTCTCTTTTTATAGACTTTTGGGGTTATGAATCTTTTCTTCTTCTTGATATGTATGCTTTGCAGAACTTTAGTAGTATCCAAACCCGAGCATGCATCCCCCTACAGTGACGACTATCTTTTCGGAAAGAATCCTCAAGAGAGACAAAGAATCCAAGGCATGAGCCAATATATAAGAGTTCAGCGAAAGCAGAGAAAAACTAAAACCTATGAAAGAGATACTAGATAGAAACATGCCAATTCTGCCTTGAGAAGCTTTATCCTGACTTCAAATACATATGATCTGCCGAATAAAAGCCAAAGGAGGCTTATGAATGCCTCTAAACTTTCCAATAATCCTCTCTTGCCAAACAAAATAAACTGCAGCAGCAAAGGCAACGCTCCTTGGAAGATTAGGGAAACCTTTCCCCTTGAAATTAGAGCAGCAGTCTTCTGAGGCCAAGGCAGCAGAGATTAGCAATGGCAGCCCACAGTTGACTAAAGAAGGGACAGTCGAAGAGAAGGGACACTCTTATTATCAGATGTAAATTTCAGCTGCCTCCATTGTTCTTCAATCATCAGATGCAATCCATCTCTTCCATTCCACCAACACCCGATAAAATATCCATGAAAACAGGAATAGCATATATACATATCTGCATTACTAACATGAGACAAAAGAAAAACTAGTTGAAGGCAGTCTGTGAGAATCTCCACACGTCTCCAACCTCTATTCCAAGCCCACTCTAAAGCTCTTGAAAACCCACGCAACAGCCCCTTCCTAAGACTCCTTGCGCCAAGCACCATCTTTAGCCACAAATGGCGAGACAAGTGGTTGGAGCGGCGCACGCCCTGGCCAAATCTTTACTTGGTTGATTAGTAATTCTATAGTTAATATTCCTGGTTCAAAAAAAAAAAAAAATCATCAGATGCAAATTTCGCTGGATCTCTAACTGCTCTTCAATTCGCCTTTGACTGACAAATATAAAATTCAGTATATGAATCCGAGAAAAATGGCATTAACATGAAATGCATGCATCTCTAATACTAGTAGTTGGTAAATTCTTTGCCAAAGCCATTTTCGATCTAACTTTGGATTTGCCATTGGACTTTTTTGCCCATCTTTAGCCACAAATGACTCAAGATTTGGCGAGGCCTGTTTTTTGATTCCTCTTGTCAACACGTATTAGAAAAATAATAAATTGGGCCAATATTAACAAGAGTTCAAAAATAATAAAAATAAGGTAGTTTAAATGATTAAGTCAAAGATAAACAAAGATCACCTTGAAAAGAGGCTGAAGTCGTGATTTGACGGCATCGTTGTCCCACTCTAATGCGTCCCACCACTCCTGTTGGCCAATGATTAACTCCAAATTAGGAGAGCTATTAGTGTCGATGGGGAGTTTTCTCAACTTCGGACAACGCACTATCTCTACTTTCAACAATGATTGCCAATACATGGGAACACCTTTAAAAAAACTCACGAATTCCGGTAAGTTAGTGAGCCCCAGATACCACAATTTGGGTAGAGCCTCGTATTCAATCTTTTCATCATCTAGAACCATCCCCTCGAGTCCCCGACAGTCCCAGACGTACAATCCTTCCAAGTTGGATAGTTGTTGAACCATGAATCCACTTGAGAATAGCTGCTCCATTCGTGGACAACGTACAAGGTACAATGTTTTTAGATTGGTAAAGCTGTTTAGATTTGGCGGTGTTGGTGGTAGCAATTGTCCCTCCTCCGTCTCCAAATAAAGAACGGACTTCAAATTCCTTAGATTGATCAGACCTAAAGATTCTAAATTTGGAAAAGCACCCGTTTGAAGCCCTTTTCTATTGGCGACGTTTTCAAGGGCGACGCATGCTTCAATAATGCAGTATCTTAACTCATAAGTGTTGTGCGCGCCCACTTCTGATACAGAATTAAGTTTGTCTTGACCCTTTAATAGAAAGCAATTCGAACGATTGAGTGCATCTTCTATGGCGGAGGGAAGGACGCTACCCATTTCTTCTCCTCCACTTACTTGATAACTCAAACACCTTTTGTACTTCTCTATCAGCCACTCCATTTGCAAATCCCGGCCAACAGCTAAACCAAAAACTGTCAATGTCCTCTGTTTCCATGGTATGCTATGTTGCAGGAAGTACTGGAAATTATCTGCTCTCTGGAAGTCAAAGTCAAGTAAAGAAAGTGAACTCAAGTCACTTAGTTCTTTCGCAACAATATCTGTACTCTCATTACTCAGCTCACCGGTAAGTTTAAATACTTCAATCTGAGAGAGCCTGTGTATCATCCCAACAGGGAGAGCCTCCAAATTCTCGCAATCTAAAAGGACTAGTTCTCGAAGATTGTCCAATTTCATGATGGAAGTTGGCAAAGATTTGATACCGGTGCGTGATAGATCCAAAACTCGGAGGTTAGGCATGTTGTCAAAGAATGTTTTTGGAATTACCTCTAAATTCTTATTTCCTTGAAGCAATAGTGTCAAGAGCTCGGGACAGTATGGCGATTCTGGCAAATTGCGCAAGTCATGATCCATAAATGATATCCTTGTTACCTTTTTCCATTCCGACTCCTCTAGCATCTTCTCTGAAGAAATTCCAGCTCTCACTAGATGTGTGGATTCTTCACCACCTTCTGGGGAAGTCATTGCCAACACCAAGTCCCGAACAACATCGTGCATCTTCACATGGTTATCAAAATTTTCATCACATTTTTCCAACAACGAAGCATCTATAAGAGCTTGCAATATTGCTTCACCCTTATCGTGTGCCTCTTCCAAAGTAAGTTTCCTAGAAAGAATACCCTCTGCTTTCCAATATTCTATCAATTTTGGTTTCTTAATGTTCGAGTCTTTTGGATACAATCCACAGAACAAAAGACATTTCTTATTTTGAGCGTTTTTTAAATGGTCATAGCTGACCTTTAGTACCTTGAACACCTTTTCATTCAAGTCTTCAATGAAAGATGTAGCAGGTGACCTCAATTCTCGTAAGAAATTGCTCCAAACATTCACATTTGCCTCCTTTCGTAATGCACCACTTACGACCTTTAGGGCAAGGGGCAAGCCGTCGCACTCTTTGACAATGCTTTCAGCGAGCTCTTTGATGGCGGGAAGCCTTGCAACATCTCCCACATTTGTGTAAAACATCTCCAAAGCTTCCTCTTCTGACAATACCTTCACCTTGATCTCAGTATATGTTCCCATCTTTTGACAAACATCCAAATTTCTGGTTGTTAAAACCAATTTGCAACCATTATCCTTATTGGGATTTGGAAGCCCTACAACAGCTAAATCCACCATCTCCCAAACATCATCTAAAAGTAACAAGTACTTCTTGCGGTCGAGTTTGTGAAACAATCGACTTGCTACTGTTTCATCAGACTCACCCCCATCTAATTTTATTTTTAAACGCCGTACCACTTCTTCTTGTACCATTCTAATGCTTGGAGATTGTGAGACGGTCACCCATATCACTTGATCAAACATTGTTGTAATTTCTGGTGTGTTATTCAAGAGTTGCAAAACAGTTGTCTTCCCCACACCGCCCATTCCCCAAATACCAATCTTTGGAGTGCTCTCATCTCGAATTTCATCCAGTACCATGCCCAGTGTATTATATGCAGATGTTGACAATGTTGAATCGGGGCCTGGCTTCTTCTCAACTATAGTTGGTGGTGAATCAACAAGAAATCCTCTTTCGAACTTGGACTTTTCTAGGAGCACGTCAATGTCATTGATCATATTTACCACTCGCTTACCAAGCTCTATACGTGCAAATATGTCAGGACATAATCCCCCAACACATTTCTTCTCAACATTGAACTCCTGCTTTATTGTCTCAATCTTGTTTTCCATCTCCACCACCTCTGTTCTCCAAGCATCACATTCTTCTGTTGGAGTTTTCTGCATATTCATTATGTTGATTTTGCTAACAATATCATTTCTTTTGATCCCTAACTCTGATGCTTTCTTACAAAGTGCTTGCCAATTCTTCAACAATTTTCTAGCATAACTGATTCGTCTAGCAATAAGAGCCCATAAGCACTTCCCAATCTCGCAAACTGGTTGGGTGCAAGCTGTAGCAACTGCCAAATGCAAGCAAACTGATGAATTTAAAAAAACAAAGTTCAATTGAGGTTTTTATGTTTTTCAAGACAAGCAATGTGGTGTAAGTGTGCAGTTTGAGCTTGTTTTGTACGTGTACAAAACAAGCATCTAAAATTGAGTTAGAAGGCAAACCAAAGTGGCTTGAGAAATTGCAAAACTTTTATGATAGAATCATCTTGCTAATTAATTTGGGTTGATGGTGACCAGAATTGATTGTTATTTCTTTTTTCACCTGAAGCCAGCTTAATTTTCTTTGATTTCTTATTCCTTCCCTATTATGACGCGGTTATTCAATTCCGCGTATCTATAATGCAAGATTATGATTTGGAACAATCATTTCTCTTTAAGGTAAACAACTTGCTATTTTTTTAAGCTGAAACTATGCTTGGTAAAAAATCAAGTGTTGAATTCAAACAAATCGCGCGTTGAATACAAAAGGTTAAACCTAATTTTTTTTTTCAATTTCAAATTACAGCAATGACGTGTTGTTGTAGTTGTTTTTCTTGGTGGTGTGAGTGGTGGTGGTTAGGGGCAGCTCCACTAGTATTTTAGGGGTTCAAGCAAACCCTGAGTTAAATAAAAAACTTCATTATTTTTACATGTAATTTAATTTTTCTTTATTATTGTCGGCAAAAGACCAATCGTATGAAATTAAACTAATTGTCCTTTATTTTAGTCCTATTCCACCCCAATAATGTTATTTTGTAAATTTTAAAAGTTGGTGAATTTTATTTTGTTAAAAAGATTCTTTTTTGAAAAGTAAGTGAATAAAAGTGTAAGATTTAAGAGGGAAAGTGTGGAAAAAGTTGATTAAAGGTAAATGTGATGTTTTTAATAAGTTGGGTTACAAGAGGAACTTAAAAAAGGAATATGAAAGTTACTTAAATTTTAATAAAATAATTGCCCACCAAACAAAAAAAATTGAAACCAAATAAGTTTTGCAATAAAATTCTTAAATTTGGGTCCCAAAAGTTTTTTAATTGAAGAAGTTGATTAAAACACGACATAAATGGAGAAAGAGTACTTGTGGTGGATAATATTGGTGTAAGATTTTATATGGGGAGATTCGTATTGTTTTGTTAAATAGTGTGAAAAGGTAAATTGCTTTGGTGTGGAAAGTTTTTTATAAGATTGTTGGTTTATCAAAAATAATAGGATACGTTTTAAAGTTTATATTCTATTCAAATATTGTTATTTAAACCAATTTTTTGTCACCAAAAACAAAATTTAACTCCATTGATTTCATATCATTAGTGTGGCATTTATGATCGTTTGTGGGTCATTGGATTTTGGTATATAATTGGTAAGGTGGAAATGGGAAAGACATAAAGGTGGACACAAGATGGTTATATGCAGTTGTTTGTTGTTGGAGTAGTATTAGTGTTTGCTGAAGGTAATGGCGGTATTATTTCCATATTGGGGGAGAATATGGTAATGGAGGGCTTTTTATAGAATATTAAAATTAGAATTGCAAGGTTCCTGGTGGAGTTTTTGAGGGTAATTTAGGCCAGTTATGAAAGTTATCTTCCAAGGAAGATAGTTTTCTTACTAAACCTATAACTCAGTACCTTTCAAATTGATTTAACATATTTTAACAATTTTAAATATTACAAAAAACCAAAAAAACTAAAGTGAGGATAAAATAAATTCATAACATTTGAATATTTAAAATTAATCCAATAACAAATTGTGTTTGCTTTATAGACTCCAAGTTTTTTTTATTTAAAATTCAACATTTTTTTATGAAAAACAATATTAATTTGTAATTTGAAAATTGAAATAGAATTTTAAAGAACCTTTAGAAACAAGGCCTGAAGAGATTGGAACTTTCAAAGAAGTTAATCACATTTTTTTTTTTGTTTAGAATTAACCAACTTAGATTAGTGTTTATCGATAATCATAAAAAATATGATTGTTTTTTTAAAATATAGGGGTAGATTTAAAAATGAAAATTGAGACTAGGGCCTTTTAATAGTATTTTCAAAATTTTAAAGTACCGTTAAATAGGTTCCTAGGTGAGTTGAAAATTTTAAATTTTAGGGTTTTTTATTTAAGAATGGCCAGTAACTAATTTATTTTTAGCTTTTTTGGCCAGATTAATATGGTAGTTTTTTTAGGTTTAAATTACTCCTTTTATTTTAAACTTAACAGTTGCTTAAAAGGTCAAAATTTAATTTAACTCAATTGAAACTAGTTGGTTGCTTTCTACAAGCCAACCAAATTATCCAAATCAAAATCTAACTTACCAAGGAACAATTATTTTAAAAAGCAAGTAAGCCAATTTGAAATATGTAAAAGGATCAATAAGCGTACAAATTGTCTTGGTTGTTTGGCTATGGAACCCTACGAATTAATTTCCTACCTTTTTCCAAATCAACAATTCTGCTTGTTATTGGTTTATTTTAAACCAATCATTAATCTTTTCTGTAATTCCCAAGTGCAAAAATATAAAAAGATAGAAGAGAATACATGAACTAGATTACAAATTCCTTCAGCCTGAAGAGTTTGGCTAAAAAGAAAAATGAACCTTAACCATATATTTCCTTTTGTAGAACCTTGACCGTACTTCAGAAGCGTTTGGAAATCAGAATATAACATAAAAATCATATTGTTTTTTTTTTGGGAAAAAAATGTTTTGATGATTGAAAGAAAACTTGCCAAGGCTAGTGCAATAAAGGATTTGGGGTGGCGGTTGATAACTGAGGGGTTAATTGGAGGGCTTTTCTGATCTATTTGACAAATGCTGTTAAAAACAATTATGTTAAAAGTTTATTGAAATGGGGATTTTTACTAAATTAAACTTTTTTTGAGGATTCGGGAAAACAAGTTTTAGTTGTTTTTTTCCAAAATAATCCCCAAAATATTACAGTTTTGACGTTTTAGTTAAAAAACCCCATACATCATTCATTTTTTACGTTTGTCTTACGTGCAAAAAACTGTCATTCGCATTCAAAAAATTCTAACTACTACAAAGAAGGAAAGAAAAAAGAAAAGTGAAAACAAATTTTTCGTAAAAAAAGTCACCATTTTACAAAAACCGTGGAATTTGACAAATTTAGGAAGGCTAGAACTTATTCCAATGGGGATTTTCTGTCCAAACCCTTACATTGTTTATTTGGCTTCTTTTGAAAAATGGAAAATCTTTTAAAATTTTTTAATGAACTTTTCACCGAAAAGTATTTTCAAATTTGAACTTTAAAAATGGATGTTTTGAAGATGGTTGGAGTCTGGATTTGAGATCTAGTTGATTGTTCTAGTAATTGGGTCAGTTTTGTTTTATTTGGGCGTAAAAATAAAAATTAACTTGAATAGTTATTGGTTTGAAACTGCTTTTGAAAGTATGCAGGAGCCGGTAATCAATGGCCCCCGGGCCACCGTAATCAACAATCGGCCAAAAAACTAGTTTGTAAAAATTTGGTACGAAATTAGGTCTCCTTCATTTTAAGAAAAAAAATGTTTTAAGATGATGGAAAAGAGACAAACTTTTCAAGGTTCTACTGTGAACAATTTTTACAGGGCAACAATGTGTGGTATGGATTTTGAAAAACTTTTCCAGGAAGGTTAACCTGGAAAAGTTTCACTACCATCCTGCCCGTCTAATTTACTTTTAATACGAATGGCTCCGAAACAGTTATTTACGGCTGCCTTAAAATATTTTCTTATTGAAAAATTTAATCCAATTTTAACAATGCCTTTTTGTATCGGGCCTCAAGAAATATTTTGGTTTTTTTTGGAATTGCAACTTTAATCCATTTTGAACTTTTTTTCTGATGGAAAAAAAACCCACAAAATTCCACATGAATTCATTATTTTCACCAAATTCAGTTCATACCGCTCAAAAACATTTTTCAATTTCCCCAAATCCAGTTCTTTTACGAAATTGGTTCAATCTACAGAGGAAAGAGGATATTGGGGATTTTTGGCCATTTTATCATTGAAAAAATTCAATTTGATTTTTATGCAACCAACCGCTAAAAGATATTTGATTATTAGGAACTCTTTTCCCTTATTTCAAAAGGAAGCCGGGTTCAAAGTTTTTCTAGTGGCCCGCACCGTGAATCTCACACAAATGATTCGAGCCGTTCATTAAATGTAAAACATTTTTTCAAGGGTTTCTGCAAAAAATCAGCTCAATCCGATAGTACTTATAGGTGCTCAATCCAATCATCTAACTTTTCATTAAGATTTTCAGATAATGAAATGTTAGATGATTGGATTGAGCACATATAGGTATCGCACTAAGCTGATTTTTCGCAAGAGCTTTCAAAAAATATTTTTACATTTAGTGAACGGCTAGAATTATTTGGGTGGGACCTGTAGTGGGCATCACAATGTGATATGTAAATGATTTGTGTGCAAAAATCTGTGGGTAGACTTACATCTAGTTAAATGGCTTCCACCCGACACAAAATGAAAAGTCTAGACGTACCGACTAAAACCATACCGACGGGCTTGAGGGGCCCTCTCCGGATCTCGCATGAATGATCTGAGCAATTCAATAATTTTTAAAATAAAAACTGATTGGGCTCATGAAAAAACAGCTCAATCTGATACGCATATGTGCTTGATCCAATTTTTATTTTTCAATTTTTCATTCAGATTTTAGAATTTTGTAATCCGAATTTTAACATGCCTTTTGAAAATACACTCTGGCCCCGTTTTGCCAAGGTAAATAACTTCTTGCTTTTCCATTTGGGTATTGCAACTCTTCATCATTTTCCTGCCCCACCTTCCTTTCCTTGTATTGTACAGTAACTCTTTTCATCATTTTCCACAATTGGGACCTCCAATAATTGTATCAGTCCAAACTACTTACTATTGCTTTTTTCATTACTGCTCTTCATCATTTTTCACAATTTGGACCTCCAATAATTGTACCAGTCCAAATTACTTACTGCTATATTGGTTAGCAAAAATTCTAACAGCAGGGACAATCCGCAGGGACAATCTGTAGGGATAACGCATTTGGCCCCATTTTGGATCCCGAAAAAATCTAGAAAAATATCCATAAATTTTTGAATATTATTTTATGGGGCCCTGTAAAAAATCAACTCCAGCGGATATCGGTAAGTATTACTTTTGGATAAGTAGGGGCGAAACTGTCTTTTTGCTCCTACTTATTCAAAAGTAATACTTACCGATATCCGTTGAAGCTGATTTTTTACAGGGCCCCATAAAATAATATTCAAAAATTTATGGATATTTTTCTAAATTTTTTCGGGATTCAAAATGGGGCCAAACGCATTGTCCCTGCGGATTGTCCCTGTGAAGTGTCCCTGCTCATAGCAGGACTGGTTTGTTAGTAGAAGTGACAATTTTTGGATTATTGACAATATCATCAGAGTTTGTATATTGAGTTTTTTTTTAATATATTTTTGGTGAAATGGTATTTTGGGTAATTTATTTTAGTTTGGTTTCTACACTCGAAGACTCAAGAGTTGATTTGTGCATTTCGTCACTCCAGCTCTCGTAGGTAAAAATCGGATCCAAGGATACTGCCAAACATCCCATTTGGCAGCGGTGTCGAGCGGCCGATTCGGCCATTCATTTCGACAATTGACGGCTCGGATCTTAAACCGAGCGACGGTCGGTTCAAATTTCATTTCACTCAAATTAGATCCAAACCGTCCTTACCGAGATGAGCGGCTGAATCGACCGCTCGGCATCACTTGACAGTGTCCCCGCGAAGGGATCTAATTAATCTAGGCAGCTACATATACATATTGCTTTGAGACCTGCTACACACACAGCAATCTGTGCACAGATTGTGCATAGATTTTGTTGTGGGGCCCACCACGGGTCCCACACAAATCATCCAAGCCGTTCATTAAATGTAAAATGTTTTTTCAAGGGTCTCCGTAAAAAATAA
Source organism: Rhododendron simsii (assembly GCA_014282245.1). Lineage (NCBI taxonomy): Eukaryota > Viridiplantae > Streptophyta > Magnoliopsida > Ericales > Ericaceae > Rhododendron > Rhododendron simsii. Next base: position 37,359,984 of record CM024956.1, read on the forward strand.
GCTCCATCCAATACCTATATGTGCTTCATCCAACCATCTAACTTTTCATTCAGATTTCCGGATAATGAAAAGTTATATGATTGGATTAAGCACTTATAGATATCGGATTGAGATTATTTTTTACGGGAACCCTTGAAATTTTTTTTACATTTAATGAACGGCTCGGATGATTTATGTGGGACCCGTGGTGGGCCCCATAATGAAATCTGTGCACAGATTGTTTGTATGTGTAGACTTTCTGTATTGCTTTTAAGCGCAAGTCCATCTAGAGTGTGGAAAATGGATGAAGAGTTAGGACAGAGAGGCAAGGCCAGAAGAGCACGAAAAGTCTTATTAAAAGGCAAAAAAGTAAGTAACAATAAACCTAAGAACACATACATTTTTACACAAATTTTGCACATATATTTTTATGGAGCTCACCTCGGGTCTCACCAATATGATTCGAACCGCTCATTATTTTTAAAATAATTTTTTAAGAGTTTCTGTAAAAAAATCAACTCGATAGGATATCGATAAGAGCTTTTTCAGAAATAGTAGGGTGAAACAGCCTGATTCGCCCTGCCATTTCTGAAAAAAGCCCTTACTGATATCCTATCGAGTTGATATTTTACAGATACTCTTAAAAAATTATTTTAAAAATAATGAGCGGTACGGATCATATTGGTGGGACCCAAAATGGGCCCCATAAAAATATATGTGCAAACTTTATGTAAAAATATATGTGCAAATAGCACGACTGAGAAAGTAAAGGAAGGTGGTGCTGCATTTCACATTACCTTTACAGATTGTATTTTCAAATATATGGAATCCACACGACGAAGTTTTAAAACACCCCCCAATAACTTGAGTAACGGGGACACTCCACGCTGCTTTGCTCGCCATATTATCCGGAAAATAAATTATTAAGTGCTCGAGCCACCTCCCATCACACATTGGCGTGGGCCGTGAATTTATACCAATAATGGTCATACCTGTTTGAATTTGTTTCTCTCTAGACCAATTGTTTATATGAAGGAACAGTCAGAGAAGAGACACTATTTATTACCAGATGCTAATTTCAGCTGCCTCCCTTGCTCTTTCAGACTTCATAACAAATTTTCTGAACCTAAACAGTTGGTCTAAAGAAACAAATTCATTAATACTATATGCCATAGATTTGTTATTAGGTATCACCATTTTTTAGATACTACGGAGCAGTTAACTTTTATTAAGCTACTTACCGTTCTTACGTTACGGGATAGGATACATAGCCCGACGCAATTTATTCATGAAAATCAAATACACGATATGTATCATGGTTTGAAATGATGTAGAACACGTGGAGGTCCAATTCCATGATCAGCTGGACCGAGCCAAGCCCCGGAAATCCAAACGATGTTTAATTTCAGATTACCCAATTTGGTTAAATTCGGACGAGCTCGGAATAGGCCCAAACTTGGTGGGCTGACTTATTTTCGCGCTCCGGTCCATACTCATAACCCTTAAGGTTGATGATGAACATGTTGTTTCGGCTCTAGATTCCAATTCGTTTAGGCTATGAATGCGTTATTTTGCCGTTTTAGAGAAGAAGACACTATTGTATTACCAGATGCTAATAACTCCTAGCTGCCGTCCCTTGCTCTTTCAGTTGATTCTTTTGACAAATCTTGTTTTTCTGAACCTAAACAGTTGGTCCAATTAGGAAAGCCAAATTATGGGACTTTTTATTTTCCAAGTTTATTTTTAGGGTTTCTAGGGTTTTTGCCTATAAAAGGATTTGTAACTTAGGGTTTAGGTAGCTTTTTGATCAATAATATTGCAGAGAATTTCTCTTTCATTCTTGTGCGCAAGAATTGCTCGTTGCGACGGGTTGATTATCTCGTTTGGATTAGTACGCTAACTAATCTCTCGTGAATTCCGCTGCGTCATGAAAACTAGATAGGAGTAATTGGTAAACATATTCCATTCGTGTCATGTTTCAAACTAAAAAATAAAGTATTTATGTGCATAGTTTTTAAAATTTATTGCGCTAATTTCAAGGATTCAATTTGATCATTAAATTAATGCAGAAAAAAAAATAAAATGCTTTGTTTGTTAATTTGAACAAAAACTCCATTTTTGGTTGATATTTAAGATTAATCTCTCGTGGTCAATGCTGCTGGTCACCGTCACATAACCTTCTCTACCACCACACATTCATGCGGAAAACCAAAACTATACACAGATTCCAGACCAACGTTCGATGATGGAGGACCTTTGCAGTACAAAGAATAGAACTCGTAGGTAAATGAAATAGAACACGTGGAGGCCCAATTTCATGATTAGTTGGACTGAGCCAAGCCCCGGAAGTCCAAACGGTATTTAATTTCAGATTACCCAAATTGGCTAAATTCGAACGAGGTCGGAATAGGCCCAAACTTGGTGGGCTGACTTATTTTCGCGCTCCGGTCCATACTCATTATGATGAATGGTGTTTTTCGGCCTAATTCGTTTAGGCTTTCAATTGAGTTATTTTGCCGTTTTAGGAAAGATTTGTTTCGTTAATAACTCCTAGATCGTAATTCCTTTTAAGTTGATTCTTTTTGGGAAAGTCTTGTTTTTCTTTCCCGTTTTCAATTTTAGGAAAAGCCCCAAATTCTGGGACTTTTTAATTTCCAAGTTTATTTTTAGGGTTTCGGCCTATAAAAAGGTTTGTAACTTAGGGTTTATGCAGCTTTTTGATTAATAATATTACAGAGATTTTCTCTTTCATTCTTGTGTGCAAGAATTGCTCGTTGCGACGAGTTGCTTATCTCGTTTGGATTAGTACACTAACTAGTCTCTCGTGAATTCCGCTGCGTCAGTAAAGATCTTAATTGAAGTCCAAGGTTAGTCTGGTTGGTTGATGGATCTGCTCCTAGCCTCCTACACAATTAACAACCATGGTTTGATTCTTGAGTTCAGGCCATGATAAAATTAATTTTTTTTATGAATTTCTTAGTCCCGATGTGGGAAAAAAAATCCTAGCTATTTGAAGGCAATATTATTATTATTAACGAAAAGACTGTTCACAGAGACACTGGACATAGATTCTGTGTTAGCTGACTTGCCTCAGGTTATACAATCGCTCGACGCGTTCCCTTCTATATGAGATTCAAACTTCCTTATCCACCGATGTGTGATCTTAGAGTGTCACACAATTGGAGTCACATGACACAACACTTGTCGCGCTTAAATCAAATACGTACTAAAACTATTATATTGTTGAACTCATGAAAGACTTTAATTTGGTAAAGAAACTTCAAAAATTATGCACAAAAGCATTGTAATATTTTTCGCAGAGGCTAGCAATTTGGAGGGAGGGAGTATTATTTTTCATTGTAATATAGAAAACTCTCTAAATTATCTGAACCAAACCATATGATGCAAAAAGCAATAACTTCTCTCTACAACGAGCTTTCTGATCAATTTTGTCTATCAAAACTTGATTCAATGAAAAACAAAAAGTACATAAAAGCAATGGTTTTTGATAGATGTTTCAATGGTTTTTGATAGATTTTAGTCGAGATATTTATACATTTTTTACGGATATCAATGTACTTTATGCACATTAACAACTTCTTAGTGGGCTATATTAGCATTTTTCCATCAAGAATTAGTCATGTTAGGATCTAGAGAAATTGCTTCTGTTTCTCACCCTTTCCAGGAATTTTCGAGAGTGCGAAAGTCACTTGGGGAGGAGTAATATTCACCATAGGAAAAGATTTCCGGTGCTTCGTAAACTTACCATCTATTTTATTACTACTACATTAATGCATGGAAATCCGCATTAATTAACAAGGCTGACCCACTTGCTATAAGACTGTAGTTCTTCACAGCTTCTGAAATTGAATTTTCCAATCAGAGTTGAGTTGTTACACTTCTAATTCTCTCTACCACAGAGAATAATTGAGAGCAAATTAACTATCAAGATCAAAATTGGTCCAGCAGGGGGAATAAGCACTGGGAAGGCTTGGGATGAAGGGGGCCGGGATGGGATCGCACAGATTTTCGTTTCACAAGGAGACTTTATCAATTCTTTCCAGTTCCAATTTGTTGAGAATGGAACCTTGGTTCCATCAGAGAAACATGGTGGCCGCGGTGGCACTGATGAGACCAAGTTCAGTGTGGTGATTTTATTACATTCTTTGCAGAAGGCTAGTTTTTTCCCTTTCTTTCTTGTTTGTTTACTTGTACTTTAGCAAATTTACAGTTTGACCAGTATTCTTATATCAAAGGTGACCCTGTTGGGGGTTAATCAAATTCTGCGCTTAATATAACCAACACAAATGGATACCATAGCAGCTAAGGGTTAATTATCCATCAGAGTTTCTCACTGGCATAAATGGATACCATAGCGCGAAATCGTCAGTACTGCTGAAACTGTACCTTTACCAGTGCGTAGTTAGAACCTTGATTTTGGTTGCAAGATTTTTGGATGTGGTATAGATGTGTCATGCCTTTATTGTCTGGATTTGTTTTAGTGACTCAAAGCAATTGTGTTATTATGATTCACTGCACTCATGATTCTACCGCAATTATATAGCTGACCTAGGGTTTCTTTTATGTCGTACATACAACCCGGGAGCTTCATTTCCAACAAATGCAAAAGCCAATGGATATACAGGGTTGGGTTCGTATTCATCCACATCAGCTAGAGGAGATTGGGATAATAATAAATGCAGCTTGCGAATGGACTCGAGCTCATTAATAGCTCAAATTGGGCATAATTTCTCACTTCCCCGTTTTAGGTAAGATTGTAATTGGTTGTGACTACATTTTGTACTCTTTATTTTCTCATTTTGTGTGTTTTATTATCCTCATTGGCCCATGGCAACAGTCTAGTCTGGTTTAAATAGGTTGCATCAAATGCCAAATGAGACTTTCTCTGGCCATGATGCTTCATTTTGGCTTGTGTTTAGGATGAGTCCTTTCATCAATATGCAAAGTTCTCTCCTTTCTCTATGTTTACAACATTGACATGCCTTTATCTTGCCTGCAGGACCATATTAGATGTAAATATTGGTGCACTTGAGAGGAAGTCTTGGAGGCATCCCGGAGCAGACATAACAGATTTTTTTAACTTTGGATTCGATGAAGAAAGTTGGAAGCTTTATTGCCACAGTGTGGTAAATTAGTTTACTGCACTATGTAATGTTCTTGGCATTTGCTCAATCTTATTAATTTAAGGGTTTGCAATGCGACTCCCGCCTATAGAAACACCTCATACGACTGTTGCGGTGAAGAGGGGGAAGGTGAGATGGTTGCCGGTGTAAAGAGTGAGCTTTCTAGGGCTGCTTCTGGAGTAGAGAATGACAAAGCCCGCAAGGGGCAGAATATTCCTATATAGCAACACATACATTACAGGGTACCTGTAAAAGTTTTAAAGGAAATGGAAGACATTTATATTTTAGACAAATACTTTTATGACCCTGTCAAGCCAAAGAGTAGGAAGTAGGAATTCCAACTGTTGATCTCAAGTGATGCCTCCAACCCAACTGGGAATGCCCATATTCCCCTACCACGAATGGGAAATAGAAAATAGAAGGAAGCCTACTAGGACAAGTTACTTGAATCAGGGGGTAAATGCCCCTAAGGTTAATTGTGCGGCACCCATAAAAAAGACTCCGTATTAAAAATGAAGGTTTTGTAGGTTGTACATACAAGAGAAAAATAGCAAGTTTCTGATGTTACATAGACTCCTCAAAATTTCAGTAGTACTGAAGTGTTGAGTGCACGTGCATTGTTGGATACTTGGATATGCGCCTGTCAATTATGCCAGAATAGTCTAATTCACAATATGAATATGCATTTTCAGTTAGAATAGTTAAGAAACAACTGAAATCAAGTATTGTCCTGGTAACACTTGGATGCATGCCCACCCCTGAGATCATGGAACACAGGTTGTGACTCGTGGGTATCCTAGCCCCTGCCCGACTACCATGGGATTGTTCGTATGTGTTGGTAGTGGGAGCTTTGTTCTTGTTACTCTCTCCGTCCCATATTCTTGGTCCTGTTTACTATTTGGGAGCTCTAAAAAAATTGGCTATATCTCACAATTTATAATATTTTTTATATCAAATATCGATCTTGTTTGATAGATCTCAAATAATTTTACTTAACAAAGTTTTCAAAATTGTAAAAAACATTATAGATTATGAGATGACAATTATTTGAGTGGCACAAAAAGTGAAATAGGACCAAGAATATGGGACGGAGGGGGTATATGTTCATTTCTGTTTCCTTGCCCCTATCTTTCCTTTTGTTAAACATCTTTTAGTACAACCTTTGAAGGGTTTATAATGAACATCGTAACAGGAGCAACTTCGACAACGTACATCCTTGCTGACCAGGGCCACCAGCTATGGATATCCAAAAGCCAAGGAGGTGAGTTGATATTACCTTAGCAATAGCTACGAACTTTCATGAAACAGGATGTGTAAAAGCTTTTCCTGTTAAAGCACTAACAGTCTAATTTGGTCCTTGTTCTAAAATAGGTATATGAAGCTGAAGCTCAGTATGAAACAGGTCATATGGATGAGCCTGAAGAAGTTGCTCATCTACAGGGAGCAGTTTCTCCAGTATCAAGATGCGCATATAGAGAAGGAAAGCCACTTGAAATGGTATGCTTAAATCAAGAATTGCTTGTTTTCCTCTTCTATCTGAAAACTCAAGTTTTAGCTTGGACCTTCTCTTTAGAAAAAGATAGGAGTATGGTGGACTACAAATTCACTACTGTTGTTTCAGCCAAAAGGCAGAGTAATTCAGGTTGAGGACAGCATTCTTGAAAGGCAAGCCTCCATGGATGTAAGGCGTATTGTTGATCGTGATCCCGATGTTGTGATACAGGTGTGCTATTACTTTGGACTGCTCAATTTTCCTATGGAGTCACTTGTTTCTTATGTCATGTTTTTGGGCAGATTGCTGTGCAGGACTGTGTTGACAATTCCTCTGGTTCAGGCAAGGGGGAATCAACCCAGAAAGGCTCAGTTTGTGAATCTTCTGAAAATGGAGATTTTGGTCTGGATGATGATCTCTGCCATTTTGGTGGTGGCAGTGGAGATGAAATGTCCAGTAAATTATTGGAAGGGGATGTTAAAAGATCAGGCAGACCTTATCCCAAAAGGTTGGAATTGTTCCCTATGTTGCCCCAAATTCCTTCTAGTAGTTATTGTAATATTAATTTTGGGGAGTCTCTGGACTTTGCATTAATTACATGAATATTCTGCGCAACTGTTCTGCCACGCTTGATTGTTATTAAAGTTGAATTTTCTTACAATCAGCAGGATTGTTAGCTTTATCTTTTCTAATACCTCATTAGGTAATATGTCATAGCGGAAACTGGGGAAGTATCTTGTGTACGTGAGTCCTTGGATTGGCTCATTTCATTTATTTAGTGTTATTTCTTTAATAGAGACAACTATCACTGAGAATTGAATAAGCAATGTGTGCACGTGTTGTCATCAAAGTTTTTGCCTCTCTTGTTTATGCCCTTAATGGAGGCCTTAATAGCTTTACCTTATCTTGTCTTGGTTAAATTATATTTGTGTTAGTTTGTTTTTGTGATCTGAGCGACTCATGCCACTGATTTCCCATGTGATTAGGTACCCCCAACTATCAACTCCATCTAACTCAATGCTAGTTGATTTCGATAATCATGCAAGTGGTCAGATATCTGATGCGGATGAGTGTCGCGATCAAAGGGTTACTGGTTCTAGTTCTGAAGGGCAAGCTGAAGCAATGGAAACTTCAAATAATACCAACGAAAAAGTTTGCAGTGAAACATACAATGCTGCTCTGTCCTTTGGGGAGACAGACTCCTTGCTTGGTGACCAGACTCAACAGGAATTGAGTTCATCTATCTCTGGAAGTCACGTTGAAGCATCGGGGAATTTTGCTTCTGTTGACCCAGAAAGAGTTCAAAATCATCTGAGGAAGGAATCTCCGAATTCTGTTGAGGAGTTGCACGAGTCTCTGACGTCTGATTACCATCAGTCAATTAAATCTAAGAGCCATCAGGACAAAACAAAAACTGGCGATGGTAAATATTATTCAAGAAACAGAAGTCCTTTTCCAAAGGATCGGAGGCATTATAGTAGTAGACTCCACTATGACTCAGAATTGAAGCGCCGCCACGATTACGAGGAGTCATGTCCCTTTCCCTATACTGATGATGATTATTATGGAAGGCTGCAGGCTGTTTACTCTTGTGATGGAGAAGGTTTTCCGTATTATACTGAATCAGAACTTCCTTGCAATTACTTTGGTGAATGGTTTTCTTACAATGAGGCCCATGCTGCTTATTCCAAAAGGTCTCGTAGGAATCATCATAGCTTTGGAGATGAGAAAGATCAATATTCGAGTAGAAGGTGGGACGAAAGAGAACATTTTCTTGAACAAAGAGCGTCCAGGTTGGATGATGAGGTAGTTGGAAGGGATTGGTATAACAATGAAAGCAGAATTACATTGAATCCTCCCTTTCGCAAGGAGCTGAGACGGTTGGGCTCAAATTATTCCTCCTACTCGGACAAAGGAAGTACTCGATGGAGTGGAAAAGGTGATGAATTCCACTTCAGGAAGAGAGGAGAACAAGAGGGTTATTTGCTTGATAGTAATTATGAAGATTATTTCTTGCAAGAAAAATATGGATATAGTGGCAAAGAGAGAAATTATTTGCATGGTAAGTATGAAAGGCAGTGGCCTTCTAAAAGGAGAGGAGGGAAAATCCCTCGTCGACATTTTAGTAGACAGAGTCGTACCACCAACAGAGGAAGGGGGTTTGAGAATGTTTCCCGAAGAGGTGCTTATGACCTGAGATTAACTGAAAGACATGGTGAACACAGTAGGAGACAGATAGTTAAGGAGAGAAACAGAGGAATTGATTATTTTGGTAGTAATCATGGTGCTGGTGAATCTGAAGGAAGGGTCTATTGTCCTGATGGTGAAGATCATCATGGAAGAAGAAGAAATTGGCAGTATGACTCGTTCCATTGCTCCAAGGATGAATATATTTATAGTTACAAGGATGACGAATTCCTTGCTGAGGAGGCATCATTTTCTTTTCAGAGGACTTTAAGGAATGCAAGTATTGGTGGTAAACAGAAGCTAATGGATAATGTGGAAGTAGATCAGCATAGAATCAAATTAATGAGAGGAGGAAGTAGTAACAATCGTGTGGAAAGAAGTTCTAATATAACTGATAGAGGTAATCATGAAAAGCCACTGCTGAGATGCAGGGATTCGGTTGACTTGCAGTTGGTTGGCGGGGAAGGAAAGGTAAAGTTTGGGGACACTGAGGTCAAAACCTTGTACCTTGCTTGTATTTATGAGTGCTCCACATATGTTGGGCAAGTCTTCTTTCATTTTGCTAATGCGATTTCATTGCCTGTTTCACTAAGAGATTCGTTATGCCTGCTATTACCTGTTGCATCTTTCATCGTGCATGCTGTTTTCAGATACTTTGTCCTTCAATCAATGTGTCTGTTGGTTCTCTATCGGCAGTGGCCTTCTGATGTAAAGGAAGACATGTTGCTGACACGGTTTACAAAGCGAAAGAGACATTATCGGTCTTCTCTTTTAACACCCCTCCCCCCCTTCCTTGCCAAACACACCAAAATGGCCACACATATACCAAAATGACCCTGACTATTATTCAGGGACTTAATATGGAGTAAGTTATAGAACAGAATATCTTCTTGTCACTATTGTCTGGTTTGTGGAAGTTATATAATTCTTTTAGGTATGCCTGTATTGTTTCAAGATCTCAATCTAAGCACGTCAACACCCCTCAGGCGAGGGGACTTAATTTGATAGACATAGCAGCAATGAGATATAATGTAGCCCATCATGAAGACACAGCAGCAATGAAATACTATAATGAAGCCCATCACGATGCATGTGATTGCACATGTTTTCAAAGACTCCAAATGGATTTAGAACATCAACCATAGTCAAAAAATCAAAGATGAATGCCTAAGCAGTATGTGCTGTTCAATGACTTAATTTACTTGATTGTATTGTTTTCACTGGATTACATTCGTATTTTACTACTTTCAATTGATAAATTATGTTTGAATTTACTTCTTTTGAAACCGCTGATGGGATCCAAGTTATTCAAGCCCCATACAATGTATTGAGTTGTGAGAAAGTAATAGTTGTATTTTTTGATATGAGATGCAAATTTTTGTAACATTAAGATAAAATATGAGTTAAAACTTTTATTACTTGCACATATTATGTAAATATCTATAACATGTGCCTTGCCGATGAAGCTTGCACTTCGCCTCGCGTCGCCATGTGTTTTGTGCTTAGGCTATACAAGACCTTGGCGCCTCATTGTGCCCTTTGCCTAAAATAATTCTGGTTAGTGCTGTTTTCTTGATTTGTAGCATTGTTGTTTTTGTTAACATACCTTCAAATCCGCACTTTCCTATGTTCTATTTCTGTTGCTGGGTTCAAGGATCTTCTTCCCGTGCTTGTCTATGATCCTTACACCCTTAATTTTTCTCTCTTTTTTCCTCATGAAGTTCTGTTATGTGTTTTTATTTGCGGTTATGCTTATTAGTTAATTCTGGCATTACATTTTGACTTTAGTAGTTTAGTTCTATATGCATGGTTTGGTGCTTATTATCTCTTGGAAGCAGTGTGGGACTTTGTTATTAGGATAAATCATCTCAAAGGTCTATAATTTCCCTTTATGATGGAACATCTATGAAATTATGAGTGGCTTGTCTACTGCAATCTTTGTTTAACGGCTGAAACTCTAATACAACCAAGAAATTTGTATATGTGACTTCCTTTTTCATCTCTTGGATTCTTAAAACATGAATCTGACCAGTTATAACAACGGGTTATCGTTGCAAGTTTCCATGCTCAGTGAAACCCTGACAGGCCACTCAGCCTCCTTGGCAATCAAAAGGCTTTCTCAATTGCCAAATGCTTCCATGGTCATACCTCGTGTCTTCTGATGGAGTTGAAAAAAGGAAGTTTTTAACCTTCGGCGGCCATGATGGGGAGGTGTAACATGAGTTCGGTATGTTTAGCAATATGTTGTAGAATGTCTTGGCCAACATAACTAGGTAAATTAGTGATATGGAGTACAATTGTCTTATCAGAGGCTAGTTTAATGCATGTAATCCTTGGCCGGTTTGGCTGGAACCAGGTGGGACCATATTTTGTAATATTCTTGTCCTAAGTGTTATTTTGTGGGGATGAGTCGTATATGTAACACAGGTGGAGATGTTAGATTCAAATGGCGTCTTGCCCTGCCTCGTACACACTCAAGACCTATATACGTAGATGTAGATCATTATTTATTCACGGCATTCTCCCAAATTTGTGGTGTTGATTTCAAGCATACTGTTGTCATATTAAGTTGTTTATGTGAATTAAAGCATTTGAAAAAAAAAATTTGTTTCCTTGTCTCTTTTACAAACTAATTTGTTGTCTGGTGTTACAACCTTGTTTTTCTTTGCTTCAAAAAAAATTGTCCTAATTATTTTCCTGGTAAATTTATCATCATATTTCCACTTAGGCTTCAAAAGATGTTAGACTATTGGTTGTTTTGGTGCCTTTTGTTGTGCTCCATATGCTATATGCCCTGCTCTTTGTTTGATTCTGATGGCAAACTAGAAGTGCTTGGGTTACTTCTTGTGAATGCACAGTCATCAAAACTCAATAATCAAGTGCATGTTTTTTATTCTTGTAAAGGCGGTGTCCATACATTTCTAACTACTGTATTTGCCAAAACTCTGAGATCCTTAGTGGCCGCACCCATGGAGTGTGAGTTTTCACTTTTTGAGTTAAAGCAAAGGTATCACCTTTCTCTTCTCAAGAACTTTTGTAATTATTTACATTGAGTTAATCTTTGTTTATATTGGAGTTCCACGCATTCTAGGAAGCACCTGCAATTAGAACAGGATTGTTGAAGTGGTAGTTCCTACTTCCTAGATATACTATCATGCACCATGCTATTTTAGGCTTGTTTCATATGGGATAAGTGCTCGAAGTTTAGGAGAAGCATTGACAGTTTACCTTTTTAAGCAAGATTTTTACTAATATGTTAGTGGAGTCATAGGAGTGTAGGACGTACTTTCTCTCTGCCAATTTTGTGTTTCTGATTCTGTTGAACATTCCAAATTTGTCATCTATTAGGGCTATGGATCAGTGCTATGGAACTGTGGAAACTGCTCCGCCTTTCAAGCACATATTGTAGGCCTTCTGTTGCCTTTGAAAAAAAAATGTTCTGCAAATAACTGGGTATTAACTATTAAGGACTATTAGTAACAATGTTTTGAATACCGTACCGGTTAGAGTACGGGTTTTCTTACTAGTACGGTACGTACCGGTACCGGTGAGATACCGGGTGGCGGGTACCGTTTCGGATTGATCGCTATTAGTGTTATTTTCCTACTTAAAAGAATTTATAGTATAATATACAATTTTTAAAACAAAAAAAATAAAAAATATTCCCGTATTTGTCCGGTAACATCCGGTTTTTTCCCAGTACCGTTCGGTATTTGCCAGGTACCGTCCGGTATTGACCGGTATTGTCCAGGACTTGAAGAAAAAAATAAATTTAAAAATAGTCCGGTACTATCCGGTATTGGCCGGTATCTCCAGTACCGGCAGGTACTGTACGGTATTTGAGCCGGAACGGAATTAGAGGTGTAGGGTACCGGATTCTATAAAAAACGGTACGTACCGGCCTGTATAGAACGGTATTGATAACTTTGATTAGTAACACAGTTTGCGGTGTGCATAATTGTAAGGGAGGAGTGAATGCCAGTTCTCAGTTCCTTGTGTGACATGACTTAAGAAATTGGAGTAGTAACGGTAACACAGAGAAAGTTGGCATTCACTGTGTAAATTGTAATGAAACCAAAGTATAATTGCACTGTCATCTCCTTGACAATCTGTGATGCGTTATTCTGTGCTTTATAAAATGGAACAATATAGCATAACTCCTCTGGGAGGCAGTCACAGTCTATGTTTCCCGCATCCCCAATTTAGAAGTTTTAGTGCTTCTTAGCTCCGAGTTGTGTTGCACTTGAAAGTTGCATCATTAGGATCTTAATAATGGACACTTGAAGATTCATAGATGGTGGACCTTTTGTTTTAGTTGTTGTTGCTCTTGGTCTTCTTGTGTGATAATTACTCTTTTTCTTCTTGTTATGTACTTACTAATTACTTTGTTATAGTATTCTGGCCCTGCTACTTTCTGAAATACCTCAATGCCTTCTCCCTTAATTACTTATTTCTTCTTCTTCGCCATTGTCGTCAATTATTACTTTGTTGAATTCTGACCCTCCTACATTCTGAAATTCCTCAAGGCCTCCTCTCCTTAGTAATACTTTCCGGATGCTGGCTTTTGTCTTCTTTTATTTCAGTCTCTTCCGTATTGTACGGTAGACAAATTTGAGGCACGGGTGAATTTCTCCCTTGTGTTCAGTTTTTGATGGCATTTGGGCTTTGTTTTCTGTGTGCTATTCATTTTTTGCTCGGCAAAAGTCAATAGTGTTAGTTGTAGGTAGTGATTTTTCAACGCTAGTCAAATGCGTGGAAGTACATGGTGCCTACTGCTTACGCTAGCTATTTATTGCTTTCAAGTAAGTTACACCTTATGAAGAAACCTTTCATGACGTTTAGAGTATTTTAATCAAGGTACAGCAATAGCTAGATCAGGCACTTCAACAGTGACAACCTTTGTGAGTGTTCCCTCCTATTATATCTGTGAGAAGTGTGAGCGTGTAAGATGTTTTGTTATAAGCTTGGGTTAATTGTACATACACATGGAATTATCGTCTCCATTTGCAAGAGAATTCTCATTGCTGGACTTCATCTGCAGCCTTCATCTATGTTTGATATTACCTTAGATACGTATTAGTTGTCTTGTCTATATCACAAAGTTTCATTTGATGGCTTTTCTTTCTTTGGAAAAAAGTCGCCTAGTATGAAGGATGACGACTCTAGGAAGCTTTGGGCTTTGTCTTTGCTTTTACTGTTGAGTAAAATGAAACTTATAGGATAACTGGATGCATAATGGAGGAGGATATTTCGCTTGAGAAGCTTATTTATTGCTTGAGGCGAGGCATAGAAGTTCAATTCTATCCAACGAATGGTATGCTTGGAGAATATTAACTCAAGGGTGTATATCTTCATTTGTGAAGTTATACTCGATGAATGCCTTTCTTAACTTTTTGAACAATCTTAGATGTTAAAGTTCTTCAATTGATAACCTTGTAGCAAAATGCACGCTTGCCCTTCAGAAGTGCAGATTTACATTTTGGACGTGCTAACTTGTTCTATCAATTCTTTTTTATATTTATCATCAACTTTGAATACTTTTGGTAGCTGTGTCGTCTTTGATGATTTGAACATAAGAGCATGTAACATATAATCTAGTCTCTCAGACCAGCTTAGCTGGAGCTTGGTATTGTTCTTGTCTTGATGTGGGAAGTTATTTTTTGGCTTTAACTTCTTTCCTACCCTATTTTGATTTCATCTCCTATGTTCTCTGATAGTTTAAGCAGAAACCTTTAGTTTCCGAGGTTTTTCATAGGGTTTGTGATGCATTTTGCGGCATCAGTAATCAGTATCTTTTTTGTTTCATTAATTTCTTGCGACATTTAGGCGAAATCTGTATTTCAAGAGCTGTTAACTTTTATATTTGTGATTTTGCTTATGGCCATACCCCGTGCAGTCATCAGGAAGATGCTTCAATGCTGGAAGTATAGAGTGCAATGATAAGCATGAAAATATGGATCAGATGGTTTTTGCGGATCTCAGTGAATCTCATGCAGAGAAGGCGGGCGAAACTGAAAACGCTAAAGTTGAGATCTACCAGAATGGAGAGCAATGGCTTGATAAGTTTCCAATCACCGAGCAAAATGAAGCCTTGGATATTGAGGAGGGCCAAATAGTTACAGAAGAGGTAAATGAGAATCCTCCATGTGAGAACTTTGTATCCGAAAATGTTACTGAAAGCAGGGATGACAAAAAGAAAAGTGTGTGGGTTGAAAGTGCGACAAAGGGGAATGAGGTTGCCAAGGGTTATGACAACACTCGGATTCTTGCGGCGATGGCAAAGATGGAGAAACGAAGAGAGCGATTTAAGGAGCCTATCACTCTCCAGAAGGAAAACGACTTGATGATTCCCAAGCCTCAAGTTGACCCAATTGTGGATGCCATGGAGACTAAGCAACAAAGGCCAGCACGAAAGAGGCGATGGGGTGGAAGCTAGGTCTCTACAATAGCAGGTGCATTATATGACTTGGAAAAATTAGAGATGGACATTGAGCATTCAGGTTTTCGAGAACAGGTTGAATGAGTTTTTTTTTTCGAGGGAGTTGAGGTAAACTTGAGATCAATATGTTCTTTTCTTTGTTATGTGACTAAATAAGGTTTGTTTTGCTCATATAACATTGGTGGAAGTTGATAATCATCATGATATTACAGATTTGTATTCAAATGCTTGTAAAGAAGCTCGTACTGTATCCCTTTAGTTTCCGTTGGCTAAAATTCCAAGTACACACCGTCAGTTTCAAACCCAGACGAGTAATTGAATCACTCGCCCAATTCCCAATTAAGAAATACCCAAAGAAACTCAATTTGGCATGCTTCACGTAAGAACTTATTTCATGATGAGAGTAGGAGCAAGAGAGAGAGGCGGAGATGACAGTGGTCGCCGATGTTCGCTGGAATGGGCGGGGAGAAAGATGTGATAGTAAATGATATGAAAACTAGTATAAGATATGATGTGCAAACTCAAACATAAAATGTGTTGCCTAGCCCGATGATATGCACATGTCGTGCTAAGCCCTGTGTAGCCGAGTGACAACCAATGTAGTGAGAGGCACGCATTTTCCAAGGACTTAGATGAGAACTTAATCTATGATGATGATGCCATGGATGAAAACTTTAAGTAGAGGATGGTCTTAGGACCATGATAGTATAATTTAATTTACTGAAATTGGGTACAGGACACGTGAGAGAGATGAAGGACTAAATAGGGACAACTCCATTAAAACAGTTCGACTGCGGGTACTGACCAAAAGTGCACCAATAGTGCATAGATCAGTGTATGAGGCTCACTTTCAAGTTTCATACAAATGATCCGAATTGTTCATTAATTCTAAAATAATTTTTGAGTGGTCTTGCGAAAAAATCAACTCACTCAAATAAATATAAGTACTTGATCTAATGTTTCAATTTTTCATTTGGAATTCAAAATTTTACATTCTGAATGAAAAATTGAAACATTAGCCACTTAAAAAATTATTTTAACACTAATAAACGATTTCGATTATTTTTCAAAAGTGGGCCCCACACACAAATCTTGCACCCAATAATATTATAACCACACATAAACACTTACACATATATTCACAATAGGGGTGGACCCCACACACGAGAGATGTGCAGTGTGTGTGGAGCCATCCCGCCATCCCAATTACGAGTGTATAAGTGTTTGTGTGTTTGTTCGTGGTCGTAAACTTATTGATCTTGCACCATCCTTGGCCGCCCCCCCTAGAATTAGGCCCCGTTTCAGAATGTAAAATAAGTACTTATTTTTTAGGAAGACAATTTCAAGTTCAAAAATGATAGGCTTATTAAAATCTAAAAATATGTAACATGGATCTTGTTTGAATACGGTGCAAAAAAAATAAAAAATTATTTTTCATTTACATTATTTTTTAGTTTGAAAATATAAGATAAGTACTTATTTTGTAAGAAGGTGTTTTGGAACGGGCTCTTATTGCAATTAACACTTAACAGGAGGAAAATTATCCGTTCAAGGAGTATTTCCCAGGTTTGTATTGAGGCATCCAAATCCAGATCCTGTGAATTCACTGGCGCAGAGAGAGAGAGAGAGACACACACAGAGAGAGAGAGAGAGAGAGAGAGAGAGAGAGAGAGAGAGCGAGCGAGAAGATATGACTCAGATTGGTGCTTCTCCTTCTTTAATCAGTCCCATGGAAGCTCCTAATTACCGAAGAGGTAATCTTCTCTCTCCACCCCACCATTCATCTTTTGCCCTTCATTCTCATTCCAACACTACAAACCCTTCTGCCCAAACAGAAGACCAACCCATTTTCGAAAGAAAAAGGTTTAGGAAACCAAAACCCAAGTCGAAGAATCTTCGCTTTGTGCGATCTACTCCACTCGTTTTCGAAACCAATAAGGCGTTGTCGATTTTAACGAAATCGGGTAAGTACAGCGCTGCTCTTTCTGAATTTAACGAGTTGCAGTCACAAGGCACTCGGCGGATAGATTTGTATACCTTCACCATTGCTATTAACAGTTACTGTCACGTGAATCGAGTCGGTTTTGGGTTCGCTCTTTTGGGCGGCATCTTTAAACGCGGTTATACACCTGGTGTAGTTACCTTCAGCACTTTGTTACATAGACTTGTTATACTAAATAAAGCTGTTGAGGCCGTGGAGTTATTTGAAAAAATAGTCAAAAAGGGTGAAATCAAACCCGATGTGACCACGTATGGATTGTGTATAAACAGGCTTTGCGAAGTGGGAAACACGGGAGCGGCTATTAGTTTTCTGAGGATAGCGGAAGATGGAGGTTTAAACCCTGACTCCAGGGAATATAACATGATAATAGACCGTCTTTGCAAGGATGGGTTGGTCGATGATGCTCTCAACATCCTAGTAGGAATGAGCAACCGAGGTATTCGTGCAGATGTTTTCAATTATACAACTTTGATTGATGGCCTATGCAAACATGGAAAGTGGAAGGAGGCTACAGCCATGCTAAGAGAAATGGTGGATAGTGATATTTCACCAAATGCTCATACAATAAATGTGTTGGTCAGTGCACTTAGCAAGCAAGGGAGGACAAAGGAAGCGGAGGAGTTACTTGAAGTCGTGGAAGGACATGTAGATCTCAATGTAGTCACATACAATAGTATCATGGTTGGATATTGTTTGCAAGGCCGGATGGATGAAGCAATGAGATTGTTAAATGCCATGGTGGATAGGGGCATTCGTCCTGACACTTATTCCTATAACATATTGATCCAGGGATATTGCAAGAACATGAAATTAGACGAGGCCATGCATCTCTTCCGACTAATGCCTCTACAGGGTTTGAAACGTAACATTGTTACTTTCAAAAATATATTGCGGTGTCCGTTTCAGATAGGTAGAGATACTGCTGCTCAAGAAATTCTTAATGAGATGCAAGCTGCTGGCCTAATTCCTGAGACTCATTTTTGTGGTTTCTTGTTTGACGGCCTTTGCCGAAGCGGGCATATCGATGAGGCAATGTTCTTATTGAACATGATGAAAGAGAAAGGTTTATGTCTCGATATTGTTAGGTACAAAATATCCTTGTTGCTGAATATTGCAAGAAAAAAAAACTTGATGATGTCAAAGAGATCTTTGCACTAGGGTGATGTCCTGGTGATAGGACCTCATTGCTACGAGTCAAAGTCTTTTGAGGAAGGCCTGCTTGATGAAGTTATTGCTTGATATCCTTATCCCTTACACATTTATCATTCAGTGATTTTGTAGACATCTCAGGTGTTTTGAGGCCTTCTTTATTCCTTGAGGAGAAATAATTGGAAGGGATTTTTTCCCAAATGTATCTGCAGTACAATATCCTTGTTGATGCGTATTGCAAGATTAAAACATTTGCTAAAGAAAGGGATGCTTACACTATACTGCCTTCCAAAGGGTCATGTCCTGATGATAGGACCTCATTGCTATGAGTCAAGGTCTTTCGAGGAACGCCTGCTTGATGAAGTTGTTGTCTGCGGAATGACGTCTCATTACATGTTATCATTCAGGGATTTCATAGACGTTTGAAGTCCTTTGAGGCCCTTTTTGTTCCTTGAGGAAATGATTGGAAGGGGTTTTTTTGCCAAATGCATCTATCTACTCGTACCTCGACTGTGGGTTTAACCTCAACTAAAGGAATTCAGGTATGAGAAAGCATAATTGATTGTGGTGCCGACTGCCGATGAAAAGGTGTGTGCCTTATGTTAACCAAAATTCGGGGTTTCTTCGTGAACTCGTTATTGCTCAATGTGAATCCAAAAAAGGAAGAAAGAAAGAAGAACCTGTCATTGCATCGTCTTGTTGGGGTTTATAATAAAAACTATGCACTTCTTGATTTCCTTGATCTTGTAAAATTTCTTTTCGGCATTCCCATTGTTTGTATGGATTTCAGTTGGAACTCTGAACTATGTTGTTAGTGATAGATGCAGCACATACGAACTCATGACAGGACACCAAAATCTCAAAATGTTGGAGGGCACAATACCTTCGGGACTTGCTTAGGAAAGTACGTTAATTTACTTTGTAAATGCAAAACAAAAAAACAAGCCTTTTTATAGTCAATTTCCATATATCCTATTTTTCACACATTAATCAGTACATAATTCACAAAAAGTATTTTTAAACAATTTTTTTTTTTACCCGTCACATTTGTTTTTATATTCAATCAACCACCATCTACACATGGAAAGAAGACCCACATGAGTGTCCATAGAGAATGGTGAGAAAGTTCGATCCAAGTATATATGGCATTTTGGAAGAAAGGATATAAAAGTGAGATTTTTCTCTTCGCCTTTGGGTGAGAGGTTTAAGGAGAAGGCAGCTAGGAAGGAAGAAAGAAAGAAAGAAACAGACAATTTCATAAGAAGAAGAAGAACACAGAAGAAGAAGAAGAAATAGAACAGGGGAATCAAATGATGGTTCCTTTACATTGTTCCCAAGCATAATATATAAGCATTAAAGGGTAAATTTCACTTACCTCCCTTATGGTTTCTGACAATAACAGAAACTTCCCCTCGAGGTTTTTGAATTGCATCGTTGTCCTCCTCCCTTTCATCTTGGTTGGATAGCATCAGTTAACAGAGAGAGTGAATGCGCAATTTTGCACCTTCATTGACCTCCCATATGGTTTCTAACAATAACAGAACCTCCTTTGTGGTCTCTAAATTATGGAAACCTATTATTTCTTCTCTATTTTCTCGGCCGATTGCTTTTTCTACGTTAGGCTTTGGTTCTTGTATTAAAATGAAAGGTTATTGAAGTTAATGCAATATTTATTTAGTCTAGATTTGACAATAATTGAGCTATCTGAAAAAAGTGAATATTTTGCTATTTATGTATCGTACACGTGTTTGACAATAATAAAGGTGGAGCCATTTTTGGAATTTGTAAATTGATCCTCCAATATTTATTCTCTATTTTTTGTCTAAATCTTAGATAATTATCAGTTTATTAAGATTTCTAGATTGTTGAAGTTGTGAAAATCTACTTCAAGTCAAATTTCAAAGGTATTGGTTACCTCATGAAATTACTATTGAACGAGTATATGAATTTATTCTACATATTCTACTTGCAATTTGAATTGCTTGGAATTGAAACCATAGGCATGAATCAACAGACCAAAGTACCAAACCATTTGACCTAGGTTTTCATTTGAAAAATTAGGAGCCAAACCGCAATTAAAAAAAATAAAACTAAATGGGCCAATTTGGATTAGTCTAAACTTAATTCACAATTCGATGGTTTTTCTACCTAGCATTTGATACATGAAAATATTTTCCAGAAAGTTAGCGAAATAAGGTAAAGGTAAATGCCCTCCACATTATGGCTGTTGTTGGTCACATAACCTCTAAGTTCTTGTAGTGACACCATAGAAATTTTTGTCAAATTATAAGCTTTAATGGAAAATGAAATTTTTTTGTAAGGATATTAATGAAACTTGAGGCATTTTATAGGGTCCCGAAAGATAAATAAGCCTATCAGAAATCAAGTCCACATCGATGAAAATGATTAGACCTATATATGCAAGAAATTTGTCAGCATTAAATAGTACTCTGACCTTTTTTTCAATTATCAATAGATAACTGGAAAACATGAAATACATCAATTTATGTCAAGAAGAAAAGCAATAGTCCTAATCATACCCCCAAGAAGTGATGATTTTTTATTCTCAAATGCGATTGGGCAAGGGTAAGACGGGGATGAGAACGCGCCATCACATGTTGAGGCTGAGCCCATTATGAAATCTCCTGCAGAATACAGGCGTATATAATCATTGAAAGCCAAGGATTCTTTTGCATAAGGACAATAGTTTTCCACCACCTTCTCATATTCCGTAAAACAAGATTCGAGACGTTTTCTAAGCTCAAAATCTTTGGTTTGCCCCTTTAGCGTATTGATCTTGGTAAGGGTGGCCATGGAGTTTCTGAGCGTTAGGTCAATCGCAATGCCTCCAAGTTCGGTAAGATTTGCTGTGGCTGATCGAGCATCTGACCTCAAAGCAGCCCGACAAAAACTAGGATTTTTAGTTTTTGTACACACACCATCGACAAGATCTATTGTTAGTACCTTTGAGATACTCAAACAGAATACAAGTAACAAGAAGGAAAGACGAAGAGCATGGGCCATGATCTTTTTCTCAATCGATTCTTAAAAGTAAAAGTAGTAGTCGTCTTGCAATTGCTCTGTTTCTTTATCATTTAGGTGCAACAAAGGCACTCTCTTATATATATAGGCCAGGGCACCCATACAAGACTTAATTTTAACTACTATATAAAAACAAGAAGGTGGTCAACGAGGGAGGATTGTGGAAATCATGGAGCCAGGGCACCAATTAATATAGTCATATATATTGTTGTTAGTTTACTTCTATTGGGACGGTGGGACCCTCCCTTCATCTTGCCCTTTATAGATTTTTATTTATTTTGTGTGAAATAAGAATATGTGTGGAGTGCCATTATCATCCCCGTAAAGTATAAACGCGGAAAAGACAAAAAATATCACTGAACAACCTCAAAGTAATCTTGCGCACTCGCTTTACATTCGATAGAGAGGTTTCATGTTTTTGGAAGTAGAAGTCAACTCAAAATGGAAAATAAGATATTCTCCAAATCCTCAATCCAATGTTTTGGTAACAATCATAAATTTTAACTATACTGGATGAAAGAATGCACACATGGGGTTGTAAATACTTGGCTAAAAGTACTAGACAACACCAAACCACTAAACTGCTTTCATATTTGAATTTTTTTGTAAGGATAATTAACAATGAAACTTGAGGCATTTTATAGAAATCATAAAGTAAATAAGTCTATTTGAAATTAAGCCCACATCAATGAAAACAATTAGACCTATATAAGCAAGAAATTTGTCAGCATTAAATAGTACTCTAACCTCTTTTTTTTTTTTTAATTCAATTTTCAATAGATAACTTGAGAACATGAAATACATTAATTCATTTCAAGAATACTAGCAATAGTCCTAATTATACCCCCAAGAAGTGATGTTTTTTTTTATTCTCGAATGCGATTGGGCATGGGTAAGACGACGGGATTGAGAACACCTTATCACACTAATTGATCTCGAGCATTATGAAATCTAGCTCCTCCAAAATCCCTGCCTGTATAATCACGTGCAGCCAAGGATATGATTGCATAGGCACAATTGTTAATCACCATCTTATATTCTAGAAAACAAGCATCGAGACGTTTCTTGAGCTCAACAATTTTTGTTTGCCCCTTTAGCCTATTGATCTTGGTAAGGGCAACGATGGAGTTTCTGACCTTGAGGTCAATCGTGATGTCTCCAAGTCCGGTAAGATTTGTTGTGGTAGATCGACTATCATGTGGTCTCCCGTGAGTGGGTCCTCATTTTAGTTAAATTACGGACCTCCTCATTTCTCCTATTTTCCGATCGAATTTTGATGATATGAGCTGCTCAATGTGTTCAGAATGTGATTTTAAGGACACTCGCTTGAAATCGGCAAAAAAAAAAAAGACCGAAAAGAGCTTCATCCAAACAGTTTTTATTTGTTTTTTACTAAATGGTTTTATTAAAATGAGGTGGTCCTTACTGGAGATAGAGTGATATATATATATATATATATATATATATATACATACATATATTTAATCGGTATCCTGGCTCCATGATTTCCACAAGCCTCATAATCTAAACGATTTACCTCTTTTTCATAATCACTTATACACACACACACACACACACACACACACACACACACATATATATATATATATATATATATATATATATATATAAGAATAATGTAGGGTGCCATTATTATCCCCATAACATATAAACGCGGAAAAAAAAAAAAAAAAAACTTAAACAATCTCAACTGGGGTGTTTTCGCAACTTGATTTTTGACCATAATATTGCACGTAAACCCAGTGATCACCTTACTTAACACCTCAGTTGAAGCTTGGTACGCATTTTTTATTTATTTAATAACTCAAGTGTCTGGTCCAGCTTACACGCACCTCATCTAATTTTAGTTGACCAATCTCACTGCCTACTAGCAGGGTTCCCAATTAAGACCAGAGCAAAATTCTGTATGGAGCTTGGTATGGTTCTTGCATGACTTGAGATGTATGCGTTTTGATTTCATCTCCACATTCATAAGAGTATGAATCTTCAAAAAGAAAAGAAAAAAGAAAGAAGAACCTGTCATTGCAATATTCGCTAGTTATGGTCTCGTTGGGGGTTATAATAAAAACTATGCACTTTTTTGATTTCCTTGATCTTGTAAATTTCTTTTTGGCATTCCCATTGTTTGTATGGATTTCAGGTTTGAACTCTGAACTATGTTTGTTAGTGATGGATGTGAATACAGCACCGACACGAACTCATGACAGGACACCATCACTTCAACACCAAAATCTCAAAATGTTGGAGGGCACAATGCCTTTGGGACTTGCTTAGGAAAGTAACAATCCTCTTGTTATTGTCAATTTCCATATATCTATTTTTCACACATTTATCAGTACATAATTCACGAAAAGTATTTTTAACCAAAAAAGAACATTTTAACACACAATCGTGTTTTTATATTCAATCAATCACCATCTACACATGGAAAGAAGACCCCCCACGAGTTTCCATAGAATATGGTGAGAAAGTAGAGTGCCATTAGAATGTCTTAGCTACGGCGTTGGTCATCAGCTACGGGTCTGGTAGTTTTGATTGCGGCTTGTTTCGGGTTTTCAGGTGGTGGTTGTTTGCCTGAGTATGGTGGTCGGAGGTTGTTTTGGGCTGTGGCGTGTGGTTATGGTTAGGGTTAGGTTTGGGCCAGTTTTGGCTCCTTTTGGACTGGGTTTGGCCCATTGATGTGTGTTATTGTATGATTTGGGCATTTTAAACCTTTTGCTCTTAATTGTATTTGTATTGATCACGGTTTTTACACCCATTTAGGGTGATTGGGTTTCGGCCTCTAGGGGGGCTTCATCCCATTGGGTGATCTGAATTGTCTTCTTGCCAATTTAGGTATTAGGTCTTGGATTGGACTGATTGTTCTTCTAAACAAGACGTTATTTTTTTTTTACTCCTGTTAGTCTTGTAATAATTTCAAGATTAATGAAAAAATTTTGCCGTTAAAAAAAAAAAATAGAATGTCTTAGCTTGCTCTAAATGTTACCTTAATGTCTCATGGTTTTGTATATTTCGATCCAATTATAGATGGCATTTTGGAAGAGAAGATATAAAAGTGAGATTTGTCTCTTGGCCTTTGGGTGAGAGGTTTAAGGCAAAGGCAGCTAGGAAGGAAGAAAGAAAGAAACAGAACAATTTCATCAGAAGAAGAAGTAGAACAGGGGAATCAAATGATCAATGATTGTTCCTTTTCATTAATTGTCCTCAAGCATGAAGCATAGTATATAAGCAAAGTAAGGGTAAATTTCACTTAGCTCCCTTATGGTTTCTAACAATAACAGAAACTTCGCTCGAGGTTTTGGATTGCATTGTCCTCCCTTTCATCTTGGTTGGCTAGCATCAGTTAACAGAGCACGTCACGTGAACGCACAATTTTGCACCTTCATTGACCTCCGATATGGTTTCTAACAATAACAGAACCTCCTTTGTGGTCTCTAAAGTATGGAAACATATTATTTCTTCTATATTTTCTCGCCGATTGCTACTTCTATGTTAGGCTTTGGTTCTTGCGCTAAAATGAAAGGTTATTGAAGTTAATGCAATATTTATTTAGTCTAGATTTGACAATAATTGAGCTATCCGACAAAAGTGAATATATTGCTATTGAAGTATCTTACAATTATTTGACAATAATTGAGGTGTAGCTTTTTTCGGAATTTGTAAATTGATCCTCCAAAATCGATTCTCTATTTTTGCCTAAATCTTTTATAATTATCAGTTTATTAAAATTACTGGTTTGTTGAAGCTGTGAAAATCTACTTCAAGTCAAATTTCAAAGGTATTGGTTACCTCATCAAATTACTATTCTACATATTCTACTTGCAATTTGAATTGCTTGGAATTGAAACCATAGGCATGAATCAACAGACCAAAGTACCAAACCATTTGACCTAGGTTTTCATTTTTCAAAATAGGAACCAACCTGCAATTAAAAAAAATCAAACTAAATTAACCAACTTGGATTTGTTTGAACTTAATTCACTATTTGACAATTTTTCTGATCAGCATTTGATACGTGAAAATATTTTCGAGAAAGTTGTAGCAAAATAAGGTAAAGGTAAATTCCCTCCACATTATGGTTTTTGTTGGTCACATAACCTCAGCTCTAAGTTCTTGTAGTGACAACGTTGAAATTTTTGTCAATTATAAGCAATAAAGGAAAATGAAATTTTGCGTAAGAATAATAATGAAACTTGAGGCATTTATAGGGACCAAAAAAGTAAATACGCCAATCAAAAATTAAGTCCACATCAATGAAAATAGTTAGACCTATATATGCAAGAAATTTGTCACCATTAAACAGTACTCTGACCTTTTTTTTCAATTTTCAATAGATAATTGGACAACATGAAATACATTAATTTACGTCAAAATATTAGCAATAGTCTTAATTATGCCCCCAAGAAGTGATGATTTTTTATTCTCGAATGTGATTGGACGTGGGTAAGACGGCGGGAATGAGAACGCGCCATCACATATAGAGGCCGAGCGAATTATGTAATCTCCTGCAGAATACAAGTTTATGTAATCACGGAAAGCCAAGGCTCTTCTTCCAAAAGGACAATAGTCAGCCAACACCTTTTCATATTCCGCAAAACAAGAACCGAGACGTTTCTTGAGCTCAACATCTTTGGTTTGCTCCTCTAGCATAGTGATCTTGGTTTGGGTTGCCATGGAGTTTACGACTGTTAGGTCAATCGCAATGCCTCCAAGTCCGGTAAGATTTGCTGTGGCAGATCGACCATCAGACAGCAAAGCAGCCCGACAAAAAGAAGGATTACTAGTTTTTGCACATACACCATCGACTAGACCTACTGTTAGTACCCCTGAGGTACTCAAACAGAATACAAGTAACAAGAAGAAAAGACGAAGAGCAGAGGCCATGATCTTTTTCTCAATCGGTTCTTAAAAGTAAAAGTAGTACTCTCTTGCTTGCTCTTTCTTTCTATCATTTGGATGCAACAAAGGCACTCTCTTATATATATAGGCCAGGGCACCCATACAAGACTTAACTTTAATTAATTTACTACTATAAAAAGAAGAAGATGGTAAATGAGGAATATTGTGGAAATCATGGAGCCAAGATAAATAAAGATTAATTGTACTCCTATATATATCTTTTTGGATTTTAATGTTTTTCATGTTTTTGGAAGTAGAAGTCAACTCAAAATGGAAAATAAGATATTCTCCAAATCCTCAATCCAATTTTTTGGTAACAATCATAGATTTTAACTATACTGGATGAAAGACTTAACTTTACTACTATAAAAACAAGGTAAATGAGGATTGTGGAAATCATGGAGCCAGGGCACGAATTAATATAGTTATATTATTGTTAGTTTACTTCTATTGGGACGGTGGGACCCTCCCTTCATCTTGTACTTCATAGATTTTTAGAGAAAATTTTAAAATGACATTTAAACTTTGTACCAAATGTCACAGAGTCACCTGAATTTAAGTTTATTTCAATTAAACACCTGTACTAACAAAATTCTCAAATTTAGACCGCCGCCGTTATACTCTGTCCCAAAAATTATTGACATGACATCTCCAACCTGTTTAAGTTGCCCCATTGCACATGTTTCCAACAAAGGATGATGCACCCAAGCGAAACCCATAGACAGATTTCAGGTCTTGGGTTGAAAGTATGTGCAATGGGGCAACTTAAACGGGTTGGAGATGCCATGTTAGCAATTTTTGGGATGGAGTATAACGGCGGGGGTTTAAATTTGGAGATTTTATTAGTACATGTGTTTAATTGAAATAAACTTAAGTTCAGGTGTCTAAATTTGGGGATTTTGTTAGTACGAGTGTTTAATTGAAATAAACTTAAGTTCAAGTGTTTCTGTGACATTTGGTGCAAAGTTCAGGTGTCATTTTGAAATTTTCCTAAATTTTTATTTATTTTGTGTGAAATAAGAATAAATATGGGTTGCCATTATCATCCCCGTAACGTATAAACGCGGAAAGGAAAAAAAAATCACTGAACAATCAATGGAGGTGTTTTCTCAACTTGATTTGTGTCCATAATATTGCATGTAAACCTAGTGGTCCTAACAGGTAATCACCTTACTTAAAACACCTCAGTTGGAGCTTGGTATGCTTTTTTTTTTTTTTTTCTTTTGATAACTCACGTGTCTAGGCTAGCATACGTGCACCTCATCTAATTCTGGGTCTCCAATCCCTCCGCCCACTTACAGGGGTCCCAATTAAAGCTAGAGTAAAGCTCTGTAAGGAGCTTGGTATGGTTGTTGCATAACATGAGATAGATGTATGGGTTTTGATCTCGTATCTCCACATTCTTAAGAGTATGAATCTTCAAATCACATGATTTTTTTTTGGTTAGATTTGTGATGTGGTCTTCAACATTTGTGAAAACACCATTAATTTCTAGTCCTTTTCTTATTCATTCTTCTGTATTATGGCAAAACATGTACACTTCAGGAGTAACTTATAAGTAAACCTCAGAGTAATCTTGTGCACTTGCTTTACATTCAATCGATATTTCGATCACACTTGTAGTCGTCTGGAAGTTGCTTCAGTGCTGTTAGTATGAAGTGTCATGAACACTATTTTTCATAATTTTGCTCAGTAATAATAGATTGAACAGTAGATAGAGATTTTTCAGTGGAAGTTGATCAATTGCATTTTCGATTCTCATTTTTTTTTTCTTCTTTTTGAAAGTGGTAATGTTTTTCATGTTTTTGGAAGTACTAGCACTCAACTCAAAATGGAAAATAAGATATCCTCCAAATCCTCAATCCAATGTTTTGGTAACGATCACAAATTTTTAACTGTTCTGCATGAAAGAACGCCCCCAAGGGGTTGTCAAAACTTTGCTAAAACTAGACGACACCAAACCACTACGCTGCTGCAAAACGACTAAACCTTTTCATTCTTGATATGCACCTTAGTATTGTCAACATTTGTCAGAGTCGTCATTGGCTTCATATAGACCCCAATGGAGTTCAGATTGTATGTGCCAGCAGTTCCATGAAATCCCGCAAATTTATTGTCTTCACCCAGTTTATATTCGAATGCACTATCGATATTTCCAGCGACTCCCCCAAATGGTCCGTATGTCCTCTTGTTGGTAATGAATGTTAGTGAACGGATGATCCCAGAGACATGCCAACCACTTATGCCAGAAAGAAACTCTGATGGGTAACTAAGCCTTACCTGCAAATATACAGGGTAACAGAAATTTACAAATGGAAAGGGTGCTTTGACCGAGATCCCACTTCGTTCTCGACACTTCCAATCGTGACAATCATGCATCCTTAATGATTAAAGCCAAGTTGCAAGGTCATATTAATGACCTTTTTTTTTCAATTATCAATAGATAACTGGAAAACATGATATACATCAATTTATGTCAAGAAGAATATTAGCAATAGTCCTAATCATACCCCAAGAAGTGATGATTTTTTATTCTGAAATGCGATTGGGCATGGGTAAGACGGCGGGGATGAGAACACGCCATCACATATTGAGACTGAGCCCATTACGAAATCTCCTGCAGCATACATGTGTATATAATCATGGAAAGCCATGGATCCTTTTGCATAAGGACAATAGGTTTCCACCACCTTCTCATATTCCGTAAAACAAGATTCGAGACGTTTTCTGAGCTCAAACTCTTTGGTTTGCCCCTTTAGCGTATTGATCTTGGTAAGGGTGGCTATGGAGTTTCTGAGCGTTAGGTCAATCGCAATGCCTCCAAGTTCGGTAAGATTTGCTGTGGCAGATCGAGCATTTGACCTCAAAGCAACCCGACAAAAACTAGGATTTTTAGTTTTTGCACACACACCATCGACAAGATCTATTGTTAGTACCTTTGAGATACTCAAACAGAATACAAGTAACAAGAAGGAAAGACGAAGAGCATGGGCCATGATCTTTTTCTCAATCGGTTCTTAAAAGTAAAAGTAGTAGTAGTCTTGCAATTGCTGTTTCTTTATCATTTAGGTTCAACAAAGGCACCCTCTTATGTATATAGGCCAGGGCACCCATACAAGACTTAATTTTAACTACTATATAAAAACAAGAAGGTGGTCAACGAGGGAGGATTGTGGAAATCATGGAGCCAGGGCACCAATTAATATAGTCATATTATTGTTAGTTTACTTCTATTGTGACGGTGGGACCCTCCCTTCATCTTGCCCTTTATAGATTTTTATTTATTTTGTGTGAAATAAGAATAAATGTGGAGTGCCATTATCATCCTCGTAACGTATAAACCCGGAAAGGAAAAAAAAAAAAATCACCAAACAACCTCAGAGTAATCTTGCACACTTGCTTTACACTCGATAGAGAGGTTTCATGTTTTTGGAAATAGAACTCAACTCAAAATGGAAAATAAGATATTCTCCAAATTCTCAATCCAATATTTTGGTAACAATCATAAATTTTAACTATACTGGTTGAAAGAATGAACACATGGGGTTGTAAATACTTGCCTAAAACTAGACAACACCAAACCACTAAACTGCTTTCATATTTGAATTTTTTTGTAAGGATAATAATGAAACTTGAGGCCTTTTATAGGGATAAAAAAATAAATAAGCCTATTCAAAATTAAGCCCACAACAATGAAAACAATTAGACATATACATGCAAGAAATTTGTCAGCATTAAATAGTACTCTGACCTTTTTTTTTTTTAATTCAATTTTCAATAGATAACTTGAGAACATGAAATACATTAATTCATTTCAAGAATACGAGCAATAGTCCTAATTATACCCCCAAGAAGTGATGTTTTTTTATTCTCGAATGCGATTGGGCATGGGTAAGATGGCGGATTGAGAACACCTTATCACACTAATTGATCTCGAGCATTATGAAATCTCCTCCAGAATCCATGCTTGTATAATCACGGGCAGCCATGGATCTGCTTGCATAGGCAAAATTGTTAACCACCATCTTATATTCTATAAAACAAGCATCAAGACGTTTTTTGAGCTCAACAACTTTTGTTTGCCCCTTTAGCCTATTGATCTTGGTAAAGGCAACTATGGAGTTTCTGACCTTGAGGTCAATCGTGACGTCCCCAAGTCCGGTAAGATTTGTTGTGGCAAATCGACTATCACTCCGTCTCCCCTCATTTCTCCCATTTTTCGATCGAATTTTGATGATCCGAGCCACTCAATGTGATCAAAACATGATTTTAAGAGTACACGCGAAAAACTAGCAAAGAAAAACTGATAAGGGTTTGATTTGAGTAGTTTTTATTTGAACCATTCAATAAAAAATAAACAAAAATTACTCGGATGAAGCCCTTTCCGGTCTTTTTTTTGCTAATTTCAAGCGAGTATCTTTAAAATCACGTTATGAACACATTGAGCAGCTCAGATCATCAAAATTCGATCTGAAAATGGAGGTCCACATTTTATTAAAATGAGGTGGTCCTTAACTGATATATATATATATATATATATATATATATATATATATATAATCGATATCCTGGCTCCATGATTTCCACAATCCTCATAATCTTAACGATTTACCTCTTTTTCATAATCACTTACATATATAAGAATAATGTGGGGTGCCATTATCATTCCCGTAACGTATAAACGCGAAAAATAAAAATCACTTAACAATCTCAACTGATGTGTTTTCGCAACTTGATTTTTGACCATAATATTGCACGTAAACCTAGTGGTCACCTTACTTAAAACACCACCGTTGAAGTTTGGTATGCATTTTTTTTGTTTCATTTAATAACTCAAGTATCTGGGGCAGCTTACACGCACTTCGTCTAATCCAAGGTGACCAATCCCACCGCCTACTTGCAGGGTTCCCAGTTAAGTCCAGAGCAAAGTTTTGTATGGAACTTGGTATGGTTCTTGCATAACATGAGATGTATGTGTTTTGATTTCATCTCCACATTCATAAGAGTATGAATCTTCAAAAAGAAAAGAGAAAAGAAAGAAGAACCTGTCATTGCATTATCCGCTAGTTATGGTCTCGTTGGGGGTTATAATAAAAACTATGCACTTTTTTGATTTCCTTGATCTTGTAAATTTCTTTTTGGCATTCCCATTGTTTGTATGGATTTCAGGTTTGAACTCTGAACTATGTTTGTTAGTGATGGATGTGAATACAGCACCGACACGAACTCATGACAGGACACCATCACTTCAACACCAAAATCTCAAAATGTTGGAGGGCACAATACCTTTGGGACTTGCTTAGGAAAGTAACAATCCTCGTGTTATTGTCAATTTCCATATATCTATTTTTCACACATTTATCAGTACATAATTCACGAAAAGTATTTTTAACAAAAAAAGAACATTTTACCACACAATCGTGTTTTTATATTCAATCAATCACCATCTACACATGGAAAGAAGACCCCCCACGAGTTTCCATAGAATATGGTGAGAAAGTAGAGTGCCATTAGAATGTCTTAGCTACGACATTGGTCATCGGCTACGGGTCTGGTAGTTTTGATTGCGGCTTGTTTCGGATTTTCAGGTGGTGGTTGTTTGCCTGAGTATGGTGGTCGGAGGTTGTTTTGAGCTGTGGCGTGTGGTTATGGTTAGGGTTAGGGTTAGGGTTAGGTTTGGGCCAAGTTTGGCTCCTCTTGGACTGGGTTTGGCCCATTGATGTGTGTTATTGTATGATTTGGGCATTTCAAGCCTTTTGCTCTTAATTGTATTTGTATTGATCACGGTTTTTACACCCATTTAGGGTGATTGGGTTTCAGCCTCTAGGGGGGCTTCATCCCATTGGGTGATCTGAATTGGCTTCTTGCCAATTTAGGTATTAGGTCTCGGATTGGACTGATTGTTCTTCTAAACAAGACATTTTTTTACTCCTATTAGTCTTGTAACAATTTTAAGATTAATGAAAAAATTTTGCCGTTTAAAAAAAAAAAAAATAGAATGTCTTAGCTTGCTCTAAAAGTTACCCTAAATGTCTCATGGTTTTGTATATTTCGATCCAATTATAGATGGCATTTTGGAAGAGAGGATATAAAAGTGAGATTTGTCTCTTGGCCTTTGGGTGAGAGGTTTAAGGAGAAGGCAGCTAGGAAGGAAGAAAGAAAGAAAGAAACAGACAATTTCATAAGAAGAACAGCACAGAAGAAGAAGAAGAAATAGAACAGGGGAATCATATGATGGTTCCTTTACATTGTTCCCAAGCATAATATATAAGCATTAAAGGGTAAATTTCACTTAGCTCCCTTATGGTTTCTAACAATAATAGAAACTTCCGTCGAGGTTTTCGATTGCATTGTCCTCCCTTTCATCTTGGTTGGCTAGCATCAGTTAGCAGAGCACGTCACGTGAACGCACAATTTTGCACCTTCATTGACCTCCCACATGGTTTCTAACAATAACAGAACCTCCTTTGTGGTCTCTAAAGTATGGAAACATATTATTTCTTCTCTATTTTCTCGCTGATTGCTACTTCTACGTTAGGCTTTGGTTCTTGAGCTAAAATGAAAGGTTATTGAAGTTAATGCAATATTTATTTAGTCTCGATTTGACAATAATTGAGCTATCCGAAAAAAGTGAATATATTGCTATTTATGTATCGTACAAGTATTTGACAATAATTGAGGTGTAGCTTTTTTCGGAATTTGTAAATTGATCCTCCAATATCGATTCTCTATTTTTGCCTAATCTTATATAATTATCAGTTTATTAAAATTTCTGGTTTGTTGAAGCTGTGAAAATCTACTTCAAGTCAAATTTCAAAGGTATTGGTTACCTCATCAAATTACTATTCTACATATTCTACTTGCAATTTGAATTGCTTGGAATTGAAACCATAGGCATGAATCAACAGACCAAAGTACCAAACCATTTGACCTAGGTTTTCATTTTTCAAAATAGGAACCAACCTGCAATTAAAAAAAATAAAACTAAATTAACCAACTTGGATTAGTTTGAACTTAATTCACTATTCGACAGTTTTTATGCTTAGCATTTGATATGTGAAAATATTTTCGAGAAAGTTGTAGCAAAATAAGGTAAAGGTAAATGCCCTCCACATTATGGTTGTTGTTGGTCACATAACCTCAGCTCTAAGTTCTTCTAGTGACAACGTTGAAATTTTTGTCAATTATAAGCATTAAAGGAAAATGAAATTTGTGTAAGAATAATAATGAAACTTGAGGCATTTATAGGGACCAAAAAAGTAAACACGCCTATAAAAAATTAAGTCCACATCAATGAAAACTGTTAGTCCTATATATGCAAGAAATTTGTCACCATTAAACAGTACTCTGACCTTTTTTTTTTCAATTTTCAATAGATATTTGGACAACATGAAATACATTAATTTATGTCAAAATATTAGCAATAGTCTTAATTATGCCCCCAAGAAGTGATGATTTTTTATTCTCGAATGTGATTGGACATGGGTAAGACGGCGGGGATGAGAACGCGCCATCACATATAGAGGCCGAGCGAATTATGTAATCTCCTGCAGAATACAAGTTTATGTAATCACGGAAAGCCAAGGCTATTCTTGCAAAAGGACAATAGTCTGCCACCACTTTTTCATATTCCACAAAACAAGAACCGAGACTTTTCTTGAGCTCAACATCTTTGGTTTGCTCCTCTAGCATAGTGATCTTGGTTTGGGTTGCCATGGAGCTTACGACCGTTAGGTCAATCGCAATGCCTCCAAGTTCGGTAAGATTTGCTGTGGCAGATCGACCATCAGACAGCAAAGCAGCCCGACAAAAAGAAGGATTACTAGTTTTTGCACATGCACCATCGACTAGACCTACTGTTAGTACCCCTGAGGCCTGAGGTACTCAAACAGAATACAAGTAACAAGAAGAGAAGACGAAGAGCAAAGGCCATGATCTTTTTCTCAATCGGTTCTTATTAAAAGTAAAAGTTGTACCCCCTTGCTTGCTCTGTTTCTTTGTATCATTTAGATGCAACAAAGGCACTCTCTTATATATATAGGCCAGGGCACCCATACAAGACTTAACTTTAATTAATTTACTACTATAAAAAGAAGAAGATGGTAAATGAGGAATATTGTGGAAATCATGGAGAAAGGATAAATACAGATTAATTGTACTCCTATATATATATACATATATATATATATATATATCTTTTTGGATGTTAAATGCTTTTCATGTTTTTGGAAGTAGAACTCAACTCAAAATGGAAAATAAGATATTCTCCAAATCCTCAATCCAATGTTTTGGTAACAATCATAAATTTTTAACTATACTGGATGAAAGACTTAACTTTACTACTATAAAAACAAGGTAAATGAGTATTGTTGAAATCATGGAGCCAGGGAACCAATTAATATAGTCATATTATTGTTAGTTTACTTCTATTGGGACGGTGGGACCCGTCCTTCATCTTGTACTTTATGGACTTTTATTTATTTTATGTGAAATAAGAATAAATGTGGGGGGCCATTATCATCCCCGTAACGTATAAACGCGGAAAGGAAAAAAAAATCACTGAACAATCAATTGTGGTGTTTTCGCAACTTGATTTGTGTCCATAATATTGCACGTAAACCTAGTGGTCCTAACATGTAATCACCTTACTTAAAACACCTCAGTTGGAGCTTGGTATGCTCTTTTTTTTCTTTCGATAACTCATGTGTCTAGGTCAGCATACGCCCACCTCATCTAATCCTGGGTCACCAATCCCACCGCTCACTTGCAGGGGTCCCAATTAAAGCTAGAGTAAAGCTCTGTAAGGAGCTTGGTATGGTTCTTGCCTAACATGAGATAGATGTATGGGTTTTGATCTCATATCTCCACACTCTTAAGAGTATGAATCTTCAAATCACATGATTTTTTTATTTTTTTTGGTTAGATTTGTGACGTGTTCTTCAACATTTGGGAAAACACCATTAACCTCTAGTCCTTTTCTTATTCATTCTTCTGTATTATGGCAAAACATGTACACTTCAGTAGTAACTTATAAGTAAACCTCAGAGTAATCTTGTGCACTTGCTTTACATTCGATCGATATTTCGATCACACTTGCAGTCGTCTGGAAGTTGCTTCAGTGCTGTTAGTATGAAGTGTCATGAACACTATTTTTCATAATACTGTAATAATAGATTGAAGAGTGAATAGAGATTTTTCCGTGGAAGTTGCTCAATTGCATTTTCCATTCTCATTTTTTTTTTCTTCTTTTTGGAAGTTGTAATGTTTTTCATGTTTTTGGAAGTACTAGCACTCAACTCAAAATGGAAAATAAGATATCCTCCAAATCCTCAATCGAATGTTTTGGTAACGATCATAAATTTTTAACTATTCTGGATGAAAGAACGCACACATGGGTTGTCAAAACTTGGCTAAAACTAGACGACACCAAACCACTACGCTGCTGCAAAACGACTAAACCTTTTCATTTTTGATATGCACCTTAGCATTGTTTACATTTGCCAGAGTCATAATCGGCTTCATATAGACCCCGATAGAGTTCAGATTGTATGTGCCAGCAGTTCCATGATATCCCGCGAATTTATTGTCTTCACCCAGTTTATATTCGAATGCAGTATCGATATTTCTAGCGACTCCCCCAAATGGTCCGTATGTCCTCTTGTTGGTAATGAATGTTAGTGAACGGATGATCCCAGAGACATGCCAACCACTTATACCAGAAAGAAACTCTGATGGGTAACTAAGCCTTACCTGCAATATGCAGGGTAACAGAAATTTACAAATGGAACGGGTGCTTTGACCGAGATCTCACTTCGTTCTCGACATTGCCAATCGTGACAATCATCTCTTACGATTAAAGCCCAGTTGCAAGGTCGTATTTCCGTTACGAAAATTGCATGTTATTTTGTTTTTTGTATCTGAACTTTATATATTCAATTAGAAGTTGGTTAAAAGTGGAATTTTCGTCAAACTGCAAGAGAGCCAAGTATATAACTAAGCCGCATGAAAAAAGAAAATAACTAGACTTTCTGTACAGCTTGCGATAATCTTGAACACTCACCGGACTAAACTTGGCCGCGTCACTGCCACTATGTTTCTCTGATAAAACCAAGGTTCCATTCTCAACAAATTTGGAACTGGACAGAATTGATAGTTAATTTTCTCTCGATCGAATCTTTGTGGTAGATAATCAAAGAAACGGAACTAGGTTACTAAATTCAATTGCAGAGGCTGTGAACCCTTCGTATACAGTCTCATAACCAGTCGGCCAGCTATGTAAGTATTTATAAGTAGCTGATGCAATATACAGAGATCGATGGATTTGCATGCATTAATGTGAGTAGACTACATTGTAAGTTTACGAAACATCGGAAATATGTTCCTATGGTCAATATTACTCATCCCCAAGGGACTTTTGGACTCCTAACAATTCTTGAAAAGGGTGAGAAACACAATGCAATTTATCTAGACCCTTCGAGATTCGAGGACACTATAGTGCCCTAGGTGCGCTTCGTGGTGCATCGCTTTGTCCGGACCGTCTGTCTCGGCAGCTTGTAAAATCAGAACCGTCCAAAACACTTTTGGATGGTAAGATTGAGCGCTGCACCATCCCGCCTTCCGACCCTTTGACTACTACTCTTTTTTTTTTAACGGCAGAAAACTTGATGACTGCTCCTTGATAGTCACAAAACAGAAGGTTCCTAGTAGAGAGAATTTATTGATTTTTTGATCATTTAGTTTGGTTCAGAGGATTTTGAAAGGCAATATAGTCAGGAGAGAAACTTATTCACGGCTCTGCGTGATTTTGATCGTCTGTTTCGGCTTTGGACGGTCCGGATTTAAATAAAATTTTTCCAGGGAAGAGTTAAACTTTTTCCCAAAAATATTTTATTAACATTTGGACCGTCCAAAACACACTGCAAAAGGGGTTTTCTCGGCATTTTCTTCCCGGCGTTTGAGAAAAATCCCAGTAAAAATAAAATTTTAGTCGCACGGAGTGAAAAAGCCCTCTTGGGGTTTAAAAAGATTCTCTATAGTCAGATGTTTGATTAAAGTACAACAACTACTGTTTAATCTTCCAATTTATCTTTAAGAAGCTAGCAATTTCCATCAAGAAGCTACTGCCTAGGAACCTTACAAGAGTTGAGTAAAAAATAGTAGCTCTGCTTAAACATAATCTTGACTGAACAGCAGCAAGAAGGACGTATCATTGTCCAAGTTTTTTTTTTTTTTGGATAACTCGGTATCCGGCCCAATGGACCGACTAATCTAGAGGGTATAATCCCACTATCCACTAGCAAGGGGCCAATTAAGGTCTGAATAAAACATTATATATGAACTGATTCAATATTGGAATTGATACAACGCGCCAATCTTTGTCCAAGTGAGGCATGCGTAGAAATGCCACCGTTCAAACTTCCACATCAGGATTTCTTTTGTCACCGGTATTCCAAAGGCGATGTACCAGTCTCTCTCACATGTTTACCCAGCTAAGAACAAGTAATTCATCATACATAAACTTGAAAAGGACTATATTTCTCGATAGAGCATTTGGGGACAAATTCTATCACAGAATCATTGATGCTTTTCATTCTATCATATGTCATATTCATATAATCTTGAAGCAGAACCCCAAACAGAATCCCATCAAAAAGCCTCCCTTTCCATGAAGCCTGTTAAGAAAGAAAAACCAAAGGGGTTTATCAATTGATTCACCTCTTGACCTTCAAGGCAGGAAATATTTTCTCAATTACCTGACTCAGAGTAAATTTGAGCTGATTTTACCTTTTACTGGAAGCTTTTAAGCCTCACGTTTATTCCGAATCCTAAAAAATAGCCCAAGAGCTCAGCATTTGATCTCCGAAGTTGTCCCATTCTTCTGTTTTGTCGAAGCAGGCTGGAGTTCTTTTCAATGTTTTCTTTTTAAGTCTGATTAATTAGAGCGAAGCTACGTGTTTTGTTGGGACTTGTTTTGACGATGCAAGCTGGAGTTCTTTTCAATGTTTTCTTTTTGAGTCTGATTAGAGGTGACGCCGAAGAGCGATCAGGATAGCGGCACATACATGACAGCTTCAGACACAAATGTGTATGGGATCTCGGTACTTCCCCCTAGCATTTTCGTATTCAACTGCCTTGACTAGTATTTTTCAAACTTGTAATCACTCTCACCTGACACCACCAAAATACGAAACAACATTTTGCCTCAGTCCTTTACTCAAAGTTTTCATAGCAGTCTGTTAGAAATTGCGACGTCCGCATGTTCCCACTCTAAGGGCGACCTTAGCTAAAGAGTGGTATATATATATATATATATAAAACTTCTAGTGAGGGATCCAGCACACTATTTGAGTGCGGACTTCTAATCTCAGCCGAAAACAAAAGTTGACACAAATTTTGACACAAAATTAATCAGAGTTCCCCTAAAAAAATGAACTTGTTCCAACATCGGTAGATGCTTAATCTGTCCATTCAGTTGATTCCTGTCAAATTTGACAGGAATCACTTACTGATACCCAAATGAGTTGATATATATATTTTTTTTTTACAGAAATCCTTAAAAATACGTTTTAAACAAATTGAACAACTCCGATCATTTGCGAAGGACTCTAGGTCTCATAAAACACTTGTGTCAAAACTTGTGTCAACTTTTGAGTGAGTTAGGGAAACCAGCCCCTATATATATAACAAAATGAGGGATCCCTTAGTTGAAGGGAGATCAATGATGGACAACGCTAAGGGAGACATGTGTGTCCCTGAAATAATAGATGAGATTGTATATAGTACGGGATTAATCATAATATGTTTGATTTAGATGGAATAAGGAGTTAAAAATTATTTTTTACCATAAAATGAAGAGAAAAATAATCCAAAGGTCTAGATTACTTTCCCAGGTTGTTTTGGATAATCCCTTACATGGGGTATTAATTAAGTAAACAAATAGTTCTCCTCTAGATAAATTATTCAATGCCTTTGGGGAGCCATCACGGGTGCTCCGTATCCTTTTTCCACCAAAAATTGTGTAGGGTTCAAGATAAAGTGTGTGGATCCCGCCACAATATGGGGTAAAAAGGAATTCTGGGGCACCACTTGGCTTTCACATTTCAAATGGACCTCCCGTCAGGAGACCGTGGGATGAGTCCCCGAACGGTTGGTGAGCATATCGCACCAAGAAAAATAAACAACTCTTTGTGTAGGCCTATACAGTCTAAAATGATCACTAAATGAGTAGTACGTACACTTACCAAATCAAACTTGAAAGTTCCGAAAGTACCACCATGTGAAGCTGACAAAACCAACTTTCCATTTTCATCAACATATACGTATTGGAGAGAATCAATAGAGTCTCCATGTGCGATGAAGATCTGGACAATTTTCTCCTTGCCTCCATCATCCCAAGCATAGATCCCACGCCCGTCAGTAACCCCAGGTGGACCAATTCTGATCATGATAAAGTTGCTCTCAAATCCTTGTGTATGGAGTACTCCAAGATCAGTTTATTTTTTTTGATCCGTATACTCCAAGATCAGTTGATGGGCCTTGGATGGGTTTTTATAGGCAAACACAGGAAATGGATGGAGATGGAATATTCCCCACCGTTTGATTTTTATTTTTTATTTTTATAGTTTCACATGTGAAGTTTTTTATTTTTTTAAACAAAACAAATCCTATTGTACTAGTACTAATTTGGGAGAAAGGGGATGAAGTAGTTGGTGGGGTTCGAACCCTCACCTATTGTAAGGATTACGGTGTGTTTATCACTTGGCTGTCACTCAATTTGTCGCATGTGAAGTGGAATATTATTAACACTCTCATAGTTGCTTTAAAATTTTCCTCTTTAAAACGAAACAGAAAAACACCCTGTTTTGTGATTTTAATAGTTAGAACTTTTTTTAAGCATACTTGATTAAATTTTGAACTCTATTTATGATAAACTTAATCTATATTCAAAAGTTCATTTGTGTCAAAAAAAAAATTACATAACTGAACAGACAACCATTCTGTTTTTTAAAGGCGCCAATGACACTTTCTTTAATGAGAATAAATTCTTTACAGTACCGCCGCCGGTGTAATATTTATTTCCTCAAAATCAATTGCATTGCGACACGTGTCAAAACAGTGGTCCCAATTAATAAAACATAGTGATGTGGTGCAATGCAATTGATTTGAAGGAAACAAATGTTTATACCGGCGGTGTAAAATTGTATTCTCTTCTTTACAT
The DNA here is from genome assembly GCA_014282245.1 of Rhododendron simsii. Lineage (NCBI taxonomy): Eukaryota > Viridiplantae > Streptophyta > Magnoliopsida > Ericales > Ericaceae > Rhododendron > Rhododendron simsii. The sequence goes on from CM024956.1 coordinate 37,400,556, forward strand.
TATGTGGATGATTCAGTGCCAAGGTATGGCTAGAACAAATAAAAATGAATTGAGAGCAACCACAATTACTTTTTACATGTAAAAAGGACCACTTTTCCTTTTCTTTGCGTGACATTTCTTACATCTGAAGAACTTGCTGGAAATGACAGAGCTTAGTTATTGCTTCCACCTAAATTTGAAACCCCAGAACTAAATAATTGACAAATGATATCATGGCTGCTTACATCACCTAGAAAACATTTGATAGACTCATCATTCATCAATCTGGATTGTGGCAAAGTTATAGCATGTGCACCAATAACTAGCCAAAAATGCTAGTGAACAATGCATTTTTTTTTTGTTGGGGATTGATTTTCGCGCTTCCTTTTTCTCTAACGATACTCCCCTTTGTGGATTGTGGTGAACCATGTATATTCTTGTGTTTCTTTTTCCTATAATTATAGTGTGTAAACCCCCTTTTAACACCACGATTTTGCCAAGTACCATCCATGGGAGTAAGTATAATACACATCTATTCCATTGATGTCAATACATATTTATAGATTTTCATACACTTTTCAAAGATAACGAACACTATCATTAGCGTGTAGAGGTGTCGAATGGGCTATGTCGTGCCAGGCTAGCCCATTTTTTTCCCATGCTTATTGTACTTTGTGCCATGCCGGCCCGCTTAATTATAATGCCATGCCGTGCTGTGCTATTTCAAAATATCCAGACCATAGTTCACCACAATATGTGTCGTGCCATGTCACACCATGCCTATTCCTGTATCAGGCTTTGTGAAGCTAAAAATATACTTCTAAAAAGATTGCCACTACTTTTTTTGAAATTGAAAAAATAAAAATAAAAATTGAATTTAACACTTTTATTTTTTATTTTTTTGTTATTCGTTATTCGTTAATCTTAATCTACTTTATGCTAGAGAACTTGGGGAGAGGGAGGTGTGCTTACAAAAACATTTTAATTGAAAAAATACAAAACATTCCATTGGTAATTAAACTTCGTAATACATCAATGTATCAAACGTAATTAGTATAAATAAGAAATGCATCACTACAGTTTGAATATATTTCAATTAGGTTGACTCCTATTCAATTATCATGAATACAATATGTTTCCACTAATTATAATGCATTTTGACTTATTACAATCTGTATCTAAGCTTAGAAAATATTACAGTAAGTAATTCAGGAATGTCATCTGCTTTTGAGTTTTAAAGTCCAAGGCAAGCATCTTTCCAATCCGAGAAGCATGTAATATATATGGTAAGTATACAATTGACATAAGAGCATCCACAATGTAATAATCAAAATCAAAAAATTGCTAAAATTAGCAATACGTGCTTAAAAAAATGCTCACATTGTAATAATCAAATTTGCAACTTCTTAACCAATAATCAAATTTAGGCATTTGAATAATCAAAAGTAACAATGTGGGACTTCACATTGCTAAATTTAGCAACCCTCCAAATGAATAATTAAAAGCTGACGTGGCAAGTTTTGATTATTACATTGCGGATGCTCTAACGCATTGCTTTACAAAAAGCAACATTTTAGTTTAGTGGAGTACTATGTTTTTTCTTGACCATTGCTTTACAGGTGCATTCCCTGAGGAATGCCTGCTTTATTCTTTATACAAAAGAAAATGATTTTCACACTTTTCTTTTAGACATCCACACTTTTTTTTTTTTATTCACATGAATTTACTATTGTTCTTGGATGTGTGAAAAAGTGTATTGATTTAAGGGCAAGATAGTAAATTTAAGTGGATAAAGACAAAAAAAGAAGTGTGAATAGCTAAATGGAGAGTGAAAATCATTCCATATACGGAGTATAAAAAGTAGGGGTGCTCGCGGTCCGGTTCGGTTCGGATTTCTAGGAATCCGAGGACCGAACCGCTAGTCACGGTTTTTACAAAATGAAATCCGTGTCCGAACCAAAAGTCCTACGGTTCGGTTGCAATCCAATCCGTAACTCACGGATCGGTTACGGTTTTATCCACGGATTTTGACAAAAATAAAGCTCAAACTTATATCCCACACTAAAAGTGAAGAAGGTTACATTCAGAATTAAGTTTAACACTGGCCACCAAAAAGTACTTGTTACTTTAAAGAAACGGAGCGAGAGAGAGAGAGAGAGAGAGAGAGAGAGAGAGAGAGAGAGAGAGAGAGAGAGAGAGAGAGAGAGAGAGAGAGAGAGATAGAGAGAGGAGAAGGAGGAAGAGGTGAAGAAGTAAGAACGGTGGTGCAGTGGCGACTATGGTGCGACGAGGACTTGAACAAGAAATGGAAATTAGGAAAACTAGAAAAGAAACGAAATAGTAAAACTAAATTAGGATTCCCGTAACTTATATAAAAAACAAACTACGATTTACCCCATATATTTTATACATCCACACTATATCCCATTATTAAGATAAAATACTAAAATTGGTAGAAAAAAGTTTTAACATTACTAACAATTAATTATATAAATACACACATATATTTATATATTTATTTATTATTTATATAAAATAAATATCTCACGGTCCGGTTCGGTTAATCCACGGTTTCGTAATGAAAATCCGTGGACCGAACCTCGAGTCACGGTTTTCTAATTTTTCAATCCGTGTCCAGACCATTAATCCACGGACAAAATCCAAAAGGTACAGATCGGTTCGGTCCGGACCGGTTTCACGGTTCACCGGATTTTTTGAGCAGCCCTAATAAAAAGCATAACGCATTGCTTTGCAAAACAAAAGCAGCATTTTAGTAGAGTACGTTTTTGCTTGACCTTTGCTTTACAGGTGCCTTACCCGAGGAATGCTTTTCTAAAGTATTGCTTTACAATTGTGTCATATGCCTTTCAATGGCACTTCCTCACTTCTTTCACATGAAAAGTGACGGTTCGATTTTACCAAGACCGCGAGCATTTGATGTGTTGATTGATACCCTTTCGGGCTTGCCCCCACCCACATGGCGGTACCATTTCTGCATCAATGATCGTTGTGGTACTTAAAAGAGACTGAGTAGTCATATGACAGCTTTAGCCACAAATGTGTATTCAGCTGCCTTGACTAGTGTTATTTTGCTATTTCACAGATAGAACAACTGGTAGAAAGGTTTCCAAAATGGAGGGGGTAGCTCCACTGCTTGTTTCTTGGATTCGTAGTTGCAAACTTATTGGTTTCCTCGTTATTGTTTTCAAATTTTGTTTTTGTTTTTTTTTTTTTTTTTTGTTTTTTCTCGGCAAACGAAACTTTTTATTAAACTCGAACGGGTACATCGAGGGAAAATGAAAAGAAGCACACAAAGCTAGCCCATCCAACACAAAGTTGGAAAGACTCAACCCCTCAACATGAATTACAACTTGAGCTTACGAATGCCATCAAGAAACACCTTGAACACGTACTCCTCCACCGAATACATCTTGATCGCAAATTTGGCCTTTATCCACATTGCAACTCTAGTTTTTACCAAATCCCCCACCATCTCAACACTCGTGGTAGCATTATTAAACACATAGTCATTCCGAACCAGCCACAAAGACCACAATGTAGCATAAAAGGATGCTTCCCACACATTTTTCTCTAGATTCCTAAACCCGATATCAAACCACCATAGAGCCAGATCAGATATTGATTTCGGACAAACCCACGACATATGCCACCATTCCAAAATTAATGACCAGGTATTTCAAGAAAATTGGTAGTGCAAAAACAAATTTTGTTTTCCTTTCTAAGTTTTCATGTTTTTCATAGTAGTAATCGCTCTCACCTAACACCGCCGAAATACAAAACAACATTTTGCCTTGATCACTCTCGCCTGACAACAACAAAATACAAAACAACATTTTGCCTCGATCCTCTACTCAAAGTTTTGGTAGCGGTCCATAAAATACATATATAGGGTGGAAATACTGTCCTTGGACTTCAAACAATGTACTGCGAAACTAGATAGACAAATATCAAAACAGTCTGCTAGCTGCTGCAACCGCGGGTAGTTATTTAGTATGGCCGGGAGCAAAGCTACCTTTTCAGTTTTGATGTTCACCTCTTCCTGAAGAATGTTAACATTGCTTAGAGTTGTCATCGGCTCCATGTAGACCCCAATAGAGTGCAGATACGTACAAGTCTGGAGTGCCATGAAATCCGCAAAATTTTTTGTGTCCTCCAATTTGAAAGTCAAATGCAATATCGCCTTGTGCGTGGTACCCAAATGGTCCGTAAACTTCGTTGTTGGAAGTGAAGACGATTGAGGTCACAAATGGCAGTTACGAAGCAACAGATTGTTCTATGATGAGGAGATATTTATGGTAGTTCTGGGTATAACCTAGCCTGAGTGACTAATGGATTACTCCCTCAAGTTATGAAAATGACCAAAAGGATAGCGGTTCTATATTCCAATGATGATCAAGTCTTCATATGATGGTAAATATCCACCAGTATCCTTGAAGGAAAAGTCACTTTTTTTTTTTTTAATGAATTTTCATTTGGGTCGAAGATTTAAGATCCACAAGGGCCCTTGTAGGGGAAAGTATTTATTGTTTGAAAATTTTGATTTGTTGCAAGAGTTTCGAAAATTTTGCCATAATGTGAGAAGACTTTCCACAAATATTTTTTGAGAATATCATATTGTAGTCGGATGAATTATTTTAGCCCAACTAGATACGTGAAGCCTTTACTTGGACTAGTCTCCTGGTAGATGTAATTTCCTCATCTCAAATAGAATGACTAATTACCAGGCCCTGGGTGGCCTTAAGGGGATCGTTGAAGCACGACGATAGTCAAGCTTGCCATCTACATTTCATGACCACTTTCACTGCTTTCCAATGTTTCATTCCTGGATTACGTGACCCCAAAGCATGTAATGCTTGCATCGAAATACCAGTAAATAAGGTTTCTACAGCATTCATAAACCATTCTAATAATTTAATATAAACCATTCTAATAATTTAATAGGAGAATCAAACATGCCAATATAGCCCAAGCACTTAACGACTAAACTAGTTAGATGCGGCCATTTGCAATACATAAAAGAAATTCAAGAAACCACGGACAACTCAAGAATTACCACAAAAACAGAAAACTTCAAACAGACAAATCTAGTTTTAATATGAAATTTCTACCAAATAGATCCATTTTATAGGTCAACAGTAAAAAACACAGCAATTATACGCTATGGAAACAAAACAAAATTTCAAAATAAGCACTTAAGAATAAAGTTGAGCCCCAATGTTGCCAAGGACCCAAACGTAGCGACCTAATCGAACAAAGAGAATCCCATGTTATCATCGCTCTCTTCGTTCAGTTCTTCCTGCAAAAACATCAAAAGTCTAGTTCAATAGCGAAATTCCAATGTTTCAACAAACACTTTGGAAACATTTGAAACTTAACGAAACATACTGAAATACTTAGTTCTTCAACTCCAACACGTATTAAAAATATCGAACACCGAATTCTTAATCTCTCTCTTTTTCTTGACTTCTGTGTTTTGGGAATTTTTTAAATGTATCAAAAGCAAGTACAAATGGTATCCAAAATATTTTATTTTCGTAGATAACTAAAACAACCAACACCGTATTTCAATCTTTGACCAAAAAAAAGGATTATACGACGGAGAGAAGAGACATATAGGCAAAAAGCATCAGAGATAACTTTTATCCTTTTTTGGGCAATAAAGAGCGTCCCGGGCTAGCTTGCAGGCACCTTGGTCTAAGTCCCTACAGCCCCTTCCACAGAGAGGAACTTGAGTTACCTTGTATAGTTTACAGCAAACTGTACACTCACCACAGTAAACTTGGGACTAGTATGGCCATCACTCCCACCGTGTTTTTCCGACAAAACCAAGGCACCATTTTCTATATACTGATACTGGAGAGAATTGATCACTTGTCCATGGGAAACGAAAATCTGGGAGATTGAAACCTTGCCCCCATCATCCCAAGCAGTTGCAGTACCCCCTACTGGACCAAATTTGATCATGATAATTACCTTCCTTTCAAGCCTTTGTAATTGAAGGAAACAAAGCTGTTAGAATATTTGAAAGGAAACTAATATATTGCATTGAGTTGTTCAATTTACACAAGAGACTACAGAGGAGCCTACATATAGGCTTACAATACTAGGTGACCAAGAAACCTAAGCAAACGAGGGAAACATGCAAATAAGGAAACATTGACTAACTAGGTAAGATGAATAATAACTTAGCCTAAACAGGAAACATAATAAGAAAACCTAGAAAACATGGTAACTATTATATTTTCTGTGCAACAGAAATATTGCTTCAGAAAGTTGGTACTGTGGACAATCCGGTAGACATGTTGACGAAGGTGGTTAGTGGGATCGAGTTCAAGCATTGTTTGGACCTGATCAATATCTCTCCCGCAGTGGGCGCCTAAGGGCCATGGTAACATTATATTTGCTGTGCAACAGAAATATTGCTTCAGAAAGTTGGTACTGCGGACAATCTGGCCGACATGTTGACGAAGGTGGTCAGTGGGATCAAGTTCAAGCATTGTTTGGACCTGATCAATATCTCTCCAGCGGTGGGCGCCTAAGGGCGCACTCGGGGCAGTGTTGATTCGTGGATTTGTTCACCAAGGTGGAGATTTGTGATGTTTGGCTCATAAATTAATGGAGCTTCTAGAAGATGTTTTTTCGGTGGTATAGAAGCAGCTTGCAGAGCTGTGGGAAATCAGAACAGAGCATTGAAGATGGCCGTTGAAATGAGGACCTTATCACTTAGCCGTTTGAAGCATCTCAGCCACGCTCCTCCATTTTGTGCCTATATAAATCTGTTGCTCTCCTCTTGTAATGATGTGGGAAAAATACAAAGAGTTGAGAGAAAAATTGTATTGAGTGTATGTTAGTTGAGTGATTGTAATCCTCCTACATATAGTGAATCCGCTACCCCTGTGGATGTACCCAATTTTGGGGAACCACGTAAATTTCTCATGTCTCTTGTGATTGTTTGATTTGTTGTGTGTGTTTGGTTCACGATCCTGTTGCACAACAATAGTATCCTACTATTATGCTAACCAAAAAAAAAAAAACTGGAACGGCAACTCAAATTGCCAAAGCTATTATGAACCCCCTGTATTCAGTTGTACGTCGGGGATCGACCCAGCCATTCATTTATACTAGTAAATATGAAACATGCGGATCAAAACCAAACAGAAAAACACACCAAACACAGATTTTTACGTGGGTTCCCTAAAAAGTGGGTACGTCCATGGGCAGCGGATTTTAATATGAGAGGAGATTACAAAGGTTTTACTCACACTAAAACCTATGCAGAATACCCATTGATTTCTTTCTCTCCCTCACAACTCTCTACATTTCTGCTGTAAAATATAGAGCCCAAAGGACTGTCTTTATAGGAGAATATCTCTCCCGGCAATGGCCTTGACATTTTGGGGTCCTAAAGCAAACTTAAAAAAATGGGGCCCTTAATGTACATCACATTTCACGATCCAAAACTGAACCTGGAAGTCGTGACCGGCCAAGCAGGTATTAAGCCGGCAAAGGCCTCCTAATAACCTTGTTCATCATCTTCATCTTAAATGACATAGCTTCTAAGTGTATAGGTATCATAAAAACAAACCACAAGAGACAACTTATGCAAGTCACATATGGCAAATCAAGCATTGAGGAGTAGATGATTATACATAATATCCCTTGGAAAATAAAAAGATTTTGCACAAGCGAAAGCCCATGTGAGATACGTAATGCCGAGGTTACAGGTTTGGCCAAAGAAATGTTTTCATATCATGTAATGCTTTACTTTCAATAGAAGTAAGATAAGATCAAATCATCAAGACAGATGTTTTGCTGTCATTCGTACTAGTCCAATAAGTAGGACCATTCATCATCCCATAGACAGCAATCAAAGTAGTATTATTGTTTGACGGCATTGCCAGATGTGATGGGGATCGACCCCTAGGTCAGAGAGAGTGATCCATGATATTGATACCATTGAGGGTGCCTGGTTTGCACCCCTCCCTTATTTCCACAAGTCACTAGCCTCTTTAACGTTCCCTAGGACCTGGGACACTGTTCGAAGATAACATAGGAAACATGTCTAAGCAATTCATAGAGCTCATGTACTCAAATCGTATTCCATGATCTAAGTCCAGCCACAATAAAATACATGTGATCCGATAATTCATGGTTTACTAAAATAACACGTTTCATGAAGAAACACATAATTTACATTTTCCAACATTTAAAAGCAAATAGCATTTTGACCATTTAAACAAATGCACGTAACCAAGGTATTAGGTATTGGGCAACTCACCAAAAAGTACAGTGTAGTCTAGCGTGCACCCAGTACTAGCACCTAAACACAAAATTATATTGGTATTAATTATGAATCATACTCCAAAAATTAATTAACTTAACACCTAATTAAAAAATGATATAGTGCTTTTAACTCACGGGGTCCAATCATGAATTAGCTCATTTAATTAATTTGAGTAATAGTATTACGAATTGGGGCTGTTCTTTCATTAGTTTAAAGGCTGAGGTACGTACCCTTTTGATACTAGTTAGGGGTCTATCTGAGAACATCTGGAAATGCTGGACAATAATTCTCTAATTGATTTTCAAGGACCTAATTGTTTCTCTTATCAAACTTCTAGGGACAGAAGTGAAAACATCCAATTCGTTATCAAAACTCCATCGCTTCTAACAAGCGTCAACCAACAGCAACTGGGAACTTCGCAATAGGTTCCTTTTTGAGAGCTAATTTTCTCATAGCCTGAACTATAAGGCAGCGACTCCCGAGCCCGAAACTTTTGCCGGAAAGAGAAGTTTTGCTTAGTTTTCCAGTGGTGCGAGTGTATTTTGTTTGTGGGTGTGATCGAGTTAATATGAGTTTTATTTACTCCAATATAGTACAATGTATACTACGAGTAGAAAACTGCTACTGCGATACAGATTAGAGGATGAAAAAAGAAATTACCGAGAGGAAAAGAGAGGAAATTCCGGCGAGATCGAGCGGTGAACGTCGGGGCGAGGGTTTTGTTTTTATTTACTATTTTTTTGGTCAAGCGGAAATTTAGGGGCGGCTATTCCCAGCCCTGTATTTTCTCTCTTAGCACCTTCAAAATTTCCAGTTATATTTGACAGTCAGTTACTGAAATTGAGATACATTTTCAGCATTCAATTACCGAAATATAATATTTTTTCAACAGTTATTTACCGAAAATGTATGTTCGACAGTTGTTTACCGAAGGTTGAACATATTTTCGACATGTAGTTACCGAAATATATATTTTTTTCAACAACTATTTACTGAAAAGTTAAATATGATTTTCAACAACTATTTACCGAAATGTAGATGGTTAAGAGAGAAAATACAGGGCTCCTAGTAGTCGCCCCCGAAATTTAGGGTTCTCTTCCTTTGAGATTAAATTCTTTCCGCCGATGGAAAATTTCACTTTTCTACTGCTATTTTTTCGGTCTTATCTTGTGTTTTTTGTTGATTTTTCGTATGGGAATACTATATTGCGTGTCTCAAAATATGAACGGTTCAGATCATAACATTAGACATTTAGTATGACCCATAATTGGCAGTGGTGAAAAATTGAGGTTTTACACCATTGGTGCATATAATTTAAGCCCTTTGTTTTTATTGTCCACACTACTCCAACTAGTTAAGGTAATTATAGATTTTTTTTAGTTGGACGGCCTGCTCGGGACAGTTTACGCGCTTCGTAACTAATCTTCTTCCCGAATCGGTCAAAGACAAGTTATCTATGTCGAAACTAGGAAATTCATTAAAATTACTTTTTAGCAATCTAACGCCAAGATCAATTGTACGAGGAGCTAACGCACCAACTAACAAGACTAACAGCTAAGGTAATTATTCGATACGGAGTAGTAAAATATGGATAAAGGAGCTTTTACTGAATCACACGGCCACGTGTAATTCCAAATTTCTAAAATTCAAAATCCACTGATTTATACGGGGATTATGGTGGCATTGTCCATTTTTCTTTCCCTTTTTTAAAGAAAAATCTCAATTCCAAAAAAACCATACTGTGTATCAGATACTACACATTAATGTCAATAAAATGTAATCAAAATTCGTACAACCGCATGTTTGGGCCAAGGTCCATTTGATCTAACTTGGCCTCTTCTCTACACCATAATGTTTCCAAGCTAAGCTAGTGGATACAGGGATGGCAATTTCGGCCGATCCGATCCATTCCCCGTCTTAAATGAGTAAGGGATTCAGGGATTATTTGAGAATGGGTAGGGTATGAGGATTATTTTTTAAAAAAAGTGGAAAACGGGTAGGGGTGGATATGAGTTAGTCCCGCCCCGATCCCCAACCCATCCCCGCCCCGCCCCGAATCCCCGTTATATATATATATACATAAGAATTAAGAAGTTAGGGTTTCATTTATTTACGCCACCTACACACACTGATGCACACAAGATCCCTATTCCCCACCATCTCTACAACTCTAAATCTTATTCTTGCTCGTGTTCTTGTTCCAGGCTTCACTAGTCTTCACTCTTCAGACTAAAGTTGTTCTCTCTGAATCCGAACGGCTTGCTGTTGAAGAGAAGAAATTGACTAACTTAATTTCAATTTGGTTTGTAATGCACTATGGGAGCAGCTATGTGACTGTTTTCATTTCAATATGGTTTGTAATGGCAGCTTAGATTTTTATTTTTATTTTTAATTTGGTTTCATGGTTTGTATTTTGTAATGGCAGGTGACTTTTTTTTTTTTTTTTAAAGTTTTGGAATCTTTGGATCCCCGATTCCCCATGGGATCCCGTTTCCCGTTTGGGACGGGGATGGAGGGTAAAAAAAATCCTCGGTGGGGATCGGAGCAGGAATGGGGAGAGATTTGAGTTCGAGGATGGGAATAGTGGCATCCACCCCCAACCCTCCCCATCGCCATCCCTAAGTGGATACATAGAGAAAGAATGTCCAAATCAAATACTAGTAGTACATAAAAGTAGACTGCTAAAACAAGTCATCAGCCATTGCTGCAATAATAAGCCATAAAATAAACACGGAAGGGGCATTCAACGAGGTCTTCGTTTTTTTCATAGTCAGCTAAGCATTCAGGACGCTTCTTACACTTGTCCTCTGCTTTACATAGATCCCAATAGAACGAAGGTATGGGCCAGAAATGCCATGAAATCTGCCAAATTCAGTGCCTACCACTTGAAAATCAAACACCTCATCATTTTCGCAACGTCTTCCAAAAGGTCCGCGGTGTGTCATTTTGTTGGTTTCAAATGTGATTGAGGAAACATATTGCACCCTACCGCCATCCACCAGACCGCGCCAGCCGTAGCAACCAGTTATGCCAGTTTGAGACTCATATGGTTAATCAAGAGTAACCTGCATTTTTACGTATCGTAAGATTCTTTTTTTAAAAGCAAAGCTAAACAGGAAAAAGGGGTAAATTAATGTATAATATAAAAATGAGAATGAAAAGGCAACAAGAGGACAGGGGTGGTAGCCACTTGGATCGTGGCTTACTCCCAAGTAGTTTGGATGGTCAAGAACTTCAAGGTTCTAGTGGCGCAATCGACGGCCCCTAGAACTTTGCTTTGCTACAAAGCTTGTTTTTGTTCCACTAGCACTTGGTGGGGCTGTAGATTCTATTCACACTTTGGATGCCCAGGATAAGGCAGTGGATCCTATTACGTCCCTTCAAAGAGTCGTGCTCAGGGTAGGGCTATCACACGTCTAGTCATCCCCTCCTCCGCCCTTGTACATCTGCAGTTGTTTTTAATTTAAATGGCTACTTTTGGTTCTGTTTGGTAAAATTGCCAATTTTTTATTTTTTGTTTATGAAAAACAAAACAAGAAATGAGTTTTTGTTTATTTATTAAAACATAAAAACAAAAAACATATTTGGTGACCATAATGGTTTTTGTTTATATATTTTTTGGGTTGCCGAAGGTATTTTCAAAACAAATGAAAATGCAATTTTTGTATTTTTAAAATTTCTGTAAACTAGTGGAATTGATTATATATTTTGTAAAAAAAATAATAACAAAAACATGTATATGGTGCCTATTTCAAAAAAAAAACAGAAACAAAAAATAAAAAATAAAAAAAACTTTTCCATATAGAGCCTATTGTTTTATATAGTAGTTTACAGAGATGCAAATCCTCGCCTAAGAATTATTATGTTTATTTACGAAGCATCGGATTTCTTTTCAATTAATAAGGAGTACTACTAATTAACACTACCAACCAATAAGGAGTACTACTAATTAACACTATTGGTACTCTCAACCCAAGTAACTTATCGACTTCTGAGACTCTTGGAAATCATTAACCATATCTGTGTACCAAGCTCAAATGAGATCAGATTGAGTAGATAAGACAATCATCAACACTTTTTTTCTAGATCCTCTCGATCAAGCCTTGATTTTTCGAGTTTAGATGGTTACTTTAATAGTGCCTTCAATTAGGTGGTTACTTCACGAAGCGTAAGAGGGATCCTTTCCAATGAGGAATTATGCTCATTTTTGTATTGATGAAATAGAGTGACTTCTGGACTCCTTGAAGTTCTTGGAAATGATAATTTGTGTAGCCGAAAAAGGAAAAAGAAGGGTTAAGATGAGAAAGATAATGTATCAAGCCTTGGTTTTTTTTTGCAGTTTATGATCCAATGACCAATTCTAGATAGATTGATAATGAAACCATTTACTGCCTGACCATCTGTTTGTGTCTCTGGTGTGCAAGGTTAATTCTTGATTCATGAACCCATTTACGGTGTATATGCCAATTCATGACTTGGTTGAGTAAATTTGGGACCTCTCCGTCCTCATAGTCAATTGGTTCTGAGATAGACTTGAAGTTTTCACATGGTCGACCTAAAGAATGGCTCACATGTTTTTGGAGCCGACATGATATGAGATGTTAGTTTAGTTGCACGAAAAACTTCTCGTGCCAGAGGGCACTTACGCATACCAAGGAACAAGCGATCGCAAAGCATAAACTTGCAATGGCAATATTTCTCAAATTTGAAATTTTGGAACTACTCCTATAGGGGTCTTGCAGCAGAACGACAATACAATTTGTGGTGAGACGAATAATCGTCATTACTGGGGCTATTCACTATTCAGTCTCTTTACGTACCTCAAAGATAATTGATGCAAGAAATAGCTGAGCAATCGAGGTGAAATTCTCTGAGTCCCAAGCCTTCACCTTCTTACCTAATCTTGAAGCATGTAGATAGGTTTGCACATTAAAGGAGGTTGTTGCAAGGCTAATTGTTGCAGTCTCCAGGAGCCAGAACATGAAGGCTCTCTGGTGCCTGTCTGATCAATTTCTAATCTTTCAGTATCTTACTGCAATGGTGTTTCCGAAAACTTCACAAAGTTGTATGCAAGGAGTTTTATCATTTATGGGTTTTCAACTTATCTAGGCAGTTTTAGCCTATGCAGGCTTTCATGGTCTATTCCCACGAGATGAGACAAATCATTTCAACAAAAGCAACAATTTGAAAGGCAAAATATTATCTGCATGCATCAAGCTTTAGCTCATTAGGATGACACTATCCAATCCATTGCGACGATATTACATTGTGCTTGAACTGCATAGGTTTCTAGCAAATAGTGCATTAAAGTAGAAATTGCTAATACAATCGATCATCCTGCTGCTGTAATAAAACCACAAAGTTGGTCCGGGTTCTAGACTTTTTCGTTTTTCACTTTCTCCTGATCATTGCTTAGAGTTGTCAATGGCTTCACATAGAGCCCAATAGCTTCAAGGTAACGGCCTGATGAATATCCATGAAATCCCCCAAACGGACGGTCTGGTCCCAGTTGATATCGGAAAGCAGAGTCACCACCACCAGGGCCCCCGAATGGTCCGTATGTCCTTTTGTTGGTGGTAAATGTTATTGACAAAATGTGCTCATCGCAAAAGATGCTGGCAGTGCCATGGCAACCACGTATACCACTTATACCGGTAATAAACTCTGATGGATAATCAAGCTTAACCTGCTTTGTAGAAACAGTATTGATATTAAACAGGAAAAGGAATCAAAACAAGCCAGCTAATTGGAACATTAATTCTTTTTAGAGAAGAAAGACAAAATGACATAAAATAAACAACTCTTTGGAACCCCAAGAGATCTACGACTTACGGTGCGGTGCGTTTAGTTACGGATTATTTGGGGACAAAAAAATGTGTATGTATATATACACACACAGAAAACTTGTAGTGAGGGATCCCGCACGCTATTTGCTTGTGGACTTCTAATCTCAGTCGAGAGCAAAAATTAACAAAAAATTTGACACAAAGCTAATCGGAGTTCACCTAAAAAAATGAAGTTGTTCCAACATCAGTAAATGCTAGCTTAAACGGTTCATTCAGTTGATTCCTGTCAAATTTGACAAGAATCACTTACTGATATCCAAATGAGTTGATTTTTTTTTACAGAAATCCTTAAAAATACGTTTTAAACAAATTAAATAGCTCCGATCATTTGCGAAGGACTCTAGGTCTCACAAAACACTTGTGCCAACTTTTGTGTGAGGAAAACCAGCCCATATATATAACACAAAATAAGGGATCCCTTAATAGAAGGGAGATCAATAATGGACAAAGGGAGATCGTGGGATGTGTCCCCGAACGGTTAGTGAGCGTATCGCACCAAGAAAAAAAATAAACAACTCTTTCGGTAGGCCTATTACAGTCTAAAATGAGTAGTAGTACACTTACCACATCAAACTTGGAAGTTTCAGAAGAAGCAGTAGTACCATGTGAATCTGATAAAACCAAGTTTCCATTTTGATCAACATATAGGTATTGGAGAGAATAAATCCAGTCTCCATGTGCGATGAAGATCTGGACAATTTTCTCCTTGCCCCCATCATTCCATGCCGAGATCCCACGGCCGTTAGTTCTCCCAACTGGACCAATTTTGATCATGATAAGTTGCTCTCAAATCCTTGTGAATGCAGTTCTCCAAGATCAGTTAGAGGCCTTGGATGGGTTTTTATAGGCAAACACAAGAAATGGATAGAGATTGATCCCCCAGTTTGATATATATATATATATATATATATATATATATATATATATAAAATAGGACTAGTTTTTTTTTTTGCCATCCGTTAAACCTAATCTATTGTATCTTAAGAGATTTGGAGAGGGGATGAGTGCTTATGGGAATCGAACCATGCCCATGTACATGAGAGTATAAGGAAGATACCAACTACACTCCAATTCACTTGCCAATAGGAGTAGTTTCACATGTGAAGTTTTTTTTTTTAAAAACAAATCCTATTCTACTAGTTTGCGAGAATAGAAAGTCTATTGACACAAATTTTTCATATACATATCATGCACATATCATTATGTGGGGTCTACTATGGGTCCCACACAAATGATCCAAGCCGCTCAATCCAATACCTATAGGCTCTTGATCCAATCATTTAACTTTTCATTATCCTGAAATCTGAATGAAAAGTTAGATGATTGGATCGAGCCTCTATATGTATCGGATTAAGCTGATTTTTCGCGTGCACACTCGAAAAAATATTTTACATTTAATGAACGGCTTGGATTATTTGTATGAAATCTGTAGTGGGCCCCACATACATTGAAATCTGTGCACAATCTGTGCAAAAAATCTGTGTGGATAGCACAGCTCTTGGGAGAAAGGGGATGAAGTTGGCTGGGTTTAGGGATGGCAATGGGGACGGGTCGGGGACGGTGGGTACTACCTCCACCCCCTCCCCATTATCTCCTACCCCATCCCCATCCCCGACCCGATCCCCAATGGGGATTTATTTTTTTCCTCCATCCCCGACTCAAACGGGGAACGGGATCCAAAACGGGGATTCGGGGATTCAGGGATTCGGAATTCGGGCACCTGTATTTCACAATTTCAGCACCTAACAGCATATATTAGCATGTGAAAGCCGAAAGGACTTGGATTGTTTTGTATTTTTTTTTCCAAGGAAAAGGGTTGAGGAAACAGTACTAGTAACGGTTGTCGGTTGGTCAGGAAGTTAGGAGCCAACAAAGCTCCACAAATAGAATTAGAAAAGCCAACAAAATAAAATAAAGTAAGGTGTCAAGAAATGAATGGAAAAGAAGAGTAGACTGAGTGGTGCACTGGTGCGGCAGAAATGAATAGAAAAGAATGAGATTATGAGAATCCTAAAAAAACATACTATTGAAGGGGTATGTTTTAATATAGTATATATTTATTTATTTTTATATATAAATATATATATATATATATATATATTTCGGGGACGAAGCAAGGCGGGTAACGAACGGGGAACGGGGACGGGTAGGGTTCGGGGCGGGGACAGACCTATCCCCGTCTCCTACCCGATCCCCGAATTTTTAAAAAAAAATTCCCCATACCCTACCCAATCCCCAAACGAATCGCCGAAGTTCGGGGATTTTTGGGGCGGGGAACGGGGAGTGTTTGAACGGGTCGGCCGAGATTGCCATCCCTAGTTGGGTTCGAACCCTCGCCTATTGTAAGGAGTATGGTGTGTTTATCATTTGACTTGTCACTTAATTTGCCGCATGTGAAGTGCAATATTATTAACACTCTCATATAGTCACTTTAAATTTTCCTTTTTAAAACAAAACAAAAAGCATCTTGTTTTATGATTTTAATAGTGAGAACTTTTTTTAAGCATACTTGATTAAATTTTGAACTCTATTTTTGATAAACTTAATCTATATTCAAAAGTTCATTTGTGTCAAAAAAAATAATTCTGTCTTCGTTAAGCCCCTCCCGAGTGGAAATCCTGGTCCAAGTACATCTTTGTGTTGCCCAAGTTTAACAACATTACGTACCTTCCATGGCAGATTTATACAAGCTAAGATTTATGGTTACCTACGTTCCAGCAAAATCTATCTGAGTGGTGGTGAAGTTACATAACTGATCAAACAACCATTCTGCTTTTTAAAGGCGCCAATAACACTTTCTTTAATACTCTTACATTATGTGGATGATTCAGGGCCGGGGTATGGCTAGAACAAATTAAAAAAAGAAGTGAGAGCAACCACAATTACTTTTTACATGTAAAAAGGACCACATTTCCTTTCTTTGCCAGACATTTCTTACGTATCAAGAACTTGCTGAAAATGACACAGCTTAGTTATTTTTGCTTCCACCTAATTTGAAGCCCAAGAACTAAATAATTGACAAATACATTTGATAGACTCATCATTCATCAATCTGGATTGTGGAAAATTCAGATGATGTGCACCAATAACCAGCCAAAAATGCTAGTGAACAGTGCACTTTTTTTTTTGTTGGGGAATGATTTTCGCGCTCCCCTTTTCTCTAATGACACTCCCCTTTGTAGATTGTGGTGAACCGGCCACGTATATTCTCGTGTTCCTTATTCCTATAATTATAGTGTGTAAACCCCCTTTTAACACCACAATTTTGCCAAGTACCATTCGATGGGAGTAAGTATAATTCACATTTATTCCATGGATGTCAATACATATTTATAGATTTTCATACACTTTTCAAAGATAACGAACGCCATCATTAGCATGAAGAGGTGTCGTATGGGCCGTGTCGTGCCAGCCCAGCCCATTTTTTTCCATGCTTATTGTGCTTCATGCCGTGCCAGCCCGCTTAATTATCGTGCCATGCTATTATCCAGCCCGCAGTTCACCACAATCTGTGTCACGCCGTGTCATCCATGCCTATTCCTATATCAGGCTTTGTGATGCTAAAAAATATACTTCTAAAGAGATTGCCACGACTTTTTTTGAAATTGACAAAAAAAAAAAAATTCAAAAAATTGCAATTGAATTTAACACTTTTATTTTTTTTATTTTTTTTTGTTATTCGTTAATTTTAATCTACTTTATCCTAGGAAACTTGGGGAGAGGGAGGGGTGCTTACGAAGAAATTTTAATTGAAAAAATACAAAACATTCCATTGGTAATTAAACTTCGTAATACATCAAACATAATTAGTATAAATAAGAAATGCATCACTACAGTTTTAATATATTTCAATTAGGTTGACTCCTATTCAATTATAAATACAATATGTTTCCACTAATCATATATAATGCATTTTGACTTATTACAATCTGTATCTAAGTCTCGAAAATATTAATTAGTGATTCAGGAATGTCATCTGCTTTTGAGTTTTAAAGTCCAAGGCATGCACGCATCTTTCCATTCCTTTAAGTAGACAAGGACAGCTGTGGTTTTAGTTAAATCGTGTGAGAAGCCGAGAACCATGTAATATGGCAAGTATACAATTGGCATAAATTTTTTTACCAGTAATTTTTAAGAAAAAAAAATATACGTTGTCGTGCCGTTCTTCATGTCGTGCCCATGCTTCACCATGCCCGTGACATGGGCTTCAAAAAGATGGCCTAGGCGCGACCCATCTTAGTGTTCATGTTGTGCTAAACGTGACGTGCGTGTGTCGCGCAGGGCCCGACCCATTCGACACCTCTACATGCGCCATTAACCCCATTAGGTGTATCTATAATCTATGGTTAATATGATTAAGGGAGTGTTTTCACTAATCTAAAATTTGTAGTGAGAAAAAAGTTTGTTTTGTCTTTATTGAAAAAAAGAAAATCTCGTTTGTTACTTTTGCATCATCCTTTCATTGATTATTGGTTCGTCTCAACAAAAGGAATCGGAAAAATAAAAATTATGACCTTTTTTTATATTTTCTTGGATATTTTCAAAAAACGTTGTATAATGTCATATTTTTTACTTTTGGATTCCTCTTGTCGAGACGAACCAATAATTCATAAAAATTTGATGTAAAACTAACAAATGCAAATTTTTTTTTTTTTGAATAAAGGCAAAACGAAATTTTCTCTCTACAACCTTTTTAGTTTAGTGGAAACTCAGCTTTATACCTAATGCCTGCTTTACTCTTCATTCTTTACAAAAAGCAACATTTTAGTTTAGTGGAGTACTATGTTTCTTCTTGACCATTGCTTTACATGTGCATTCCCTGAGGAATGCCTCCGCAAAGATACTGATCCTTGCAACGGAGGGCCATTCCGGAGGAACTCCGGCGTGGTCTGTAGTCATGCCTCATTTTGTAGGGTAAGGAGGAGGGTCAGGAACAAGTCTCGAACCAACTGGATCGGAGCCTCCACAAAAGAAATTCAAGAAACCACGGACAACTCAAGAACTGTCATGTGTAGTCCATTTGGTATGTGGACATTTAAAATCTGGACTGTCCAAAACACTTTTGGACGGGTGAATTCACCTCCGTTAAAATCTTCTTCATGAAGTCTTCGTAAAGAAGTTTTTCTCTTTGAAAATACAATCTGTAAAGGAATGTGAAATGCACCACCACCTTCCTTTACCTTTTTGCCTTTAACTTTTCGTACTCTTCTGGCCTTGCCTCTCTGTTCTAACTCTTCATCCATTTTCCACGCTCCAGATGGACTTGCGCTTAAAAGCAAAATGTCTATGTAGCTGCCTAGATTAATTAGATCATTTCGCGGTGATGCTGCCAAGTAATGCCGAGAAGTCGATCCATCCGCTCATCTTGGCATGGACGGTTTAGATCAAATTTTAGTGTAATGAAATTTGAACTGTCCGTTATTCGGATTAATATCCGAGCCGTCAATTGTCGAGATAGATGACCGAATTAGCCACTCGGCATTGCTGCTAAGCGTGGTGCTTGGCAGCATTCCCGGATCCAATTTTTACCTGTGAGAGCTGGGGTGACGAAATGCACTAATCAACTCTTGCGTCTTTGAGTGTAGAAACCAAACTAAAATAAATTACCCAAAATACCTTTTCACCAAAAATAAAAAACTCAATATACAAACGCTGATGATTTTGTCAATAAAAAATCTTCACCCAAAAGCATTTGAAAACTTGCAAGGTTTTTTTTCGGAATTGCCTTTGGCCGCGGCCCATTTTCCTGAGCGCGCGAGACCTCTTCTTGGGTCCCCATTCACAAGTCCATTAGTGTGCAAAGTTATTTAAGATGAAAAAGAGTTTTGCAACTAGGCAATGTGTGACAAGAGACAAACACATATGTGTTTTATGATGAATTGCATTGTAAAGGGGATTTTTTTGAATTATAATTATTATATATATTGTAGTTGCGGTAAATCCGAAACGGTACCCGGTATTTGACCGGTACTCTCGCCGATACGGTATTCAAAACATTGGTCCCAATTGTGGAAAATGATTAAGAGTTACAATACAAGGAAAGCAAGGTGGGGCAGGAAAATGATGAAGAGTTGCAATACCCAAATGGAAAAGCACGTAGTAATTATTTATCTTAGTGGAACGGGGCCAGCGTGTAAAGGCACCTTAAACTATGGGATCCGCGTCACAAAGTTTCAAGTTTTCAAATGCTTTTGTCTAAGCGTGTTTTTACAAGTCTTGTGATGACAAGATACTGAAATCTGAATAAAACAATTGAAAGATTGGATCGAACACTTACACATATTGAATTGAGCTGATTTTTTTATAAGCCCACTCGATTTTTGTTTTAAAAATTATTAAATGGCTCAGAATATCCGTACGGGACCCGGAGTGGCCCTTCAAGCCCGTCAGTATGCCATCGGTATGGCATTGGTCGGTACGTGTAGACTTTTGTTCTGTGTTGGGTGAAATCCAATTAACTAGATCAGTAAGTCTACACACAGTGTGAGGCCCACTACAGATTCCACACAAATAATCCTAACCATTCATTAAATGTAAAATATTTTTTCAAGATCTTGCATAAAATCAGCTCAATCCGATACCTATATGTGCTCGATCCAATCATCTAACATTTCATTATCCGAAAATCTTAATGAAAAGTTAGATGATTGCATCGAGCACCTGTAGGTATCAGATTGAGCTGATTTTTGCTAAAGCCCTTGAAAAAATATTTTACATTTAATGAATGGCTTGGATCATTTGTGTGAGCTGTGATCTGTGCACAATTTGTGTGCAGAAATCTGTGTATAGCAGGGTTGGTATAAAACGGATAAAAAAAAAAAGAAGCAGGGTTGGTATAAAAAGTGGGCCACTACAGTACTGGAATATGCTTTTAGGGGTTGGGCGGCATTTAAATCAAGTTATTCACGAGGAGAGGGTCCGTAAAAGAGATTTTCACGTCGTGTCATCTTGCTGTTCGTCTTGGTAATCAACGGTTCGAATTTTAAATAAATTATTCGTGTAAATAGTTTAACTATTTAAACAATTGACACAAATAGTTTATTTAAACTCTGAACCGTCCAAAACACTTTTAAACAAGTAAAATTGTTTGCCTCCGTGAAAACCTTCTGGAGCCTCTGTCAAGAAGTTTTTCTCATAAATCAAATGGTTCACCATCTTTTTCCCAAGAAGAGAAATTGGAACTAAAAATCCTCTCTCTCTCTCTGTGCAGTAGTAGTGACTAGTGAGACCGAATTTCGGTGAAAAATGCTCCAGACTCTGGGGAGAGATTGCAAAATCATGCTCTTCTCTCTGCAGCGGTAGCGAGGCTCGAATTTGGGTGAAAAATAGCATGAATTCTGGTGAGAGGTTGCCAATACATGCTCCTAATTTCTCTCTCTCTCTCTCTCTCTCTCTCTCTCTCTCTTAATTTAGTCTCCAAAGTTTTACTATATATAGTATGAGTTTCTATAGATGTGGAATTTTGTACTTTTTTTTTTCTTCAGTAAAAACAGTTGATTATTACACTTCCTCTTAAGGATTAATCCACTTTTGTTGCTTCAGGTGTCTTTTGAAAACGCAGTACTCAAAACTAGTCTACATAGAAACTGGATTTCTCGTGGCTTCCGATCACAAACAAGGTCAGTATGATTAATGATTAGTATTCCAGTTTTTCAGTAGAGAAAATCTTTTTAACAGCGGAGCAGTGAATAGTTGTTTATGGAGCAAATCGTGACCGTTCAAAAATATTTTGGACGATCTGAATGGTAATGAAATTTTTCGGGGGAAAAGTTTAGTCGAGGAAGAGTTAAACTTTTTAATTCCCATAAAAAATTCATTAAAATTCAGACCATTCAGAACACTTTTGGACGGCGTGTACTGTAAAAAAAACTTACTGCCGCGAATAAGTTTCTCTCTTTTAAGTATCATCTTAAAAGCATTTTTTTTCGTACCCAAATGAAGGAGACCTAATTTATATACCAAAATCTACAACGGCTAGTTTTTGGTTGCCGATTGATAATGACGGTGGCTCTGCTGGCGCTGATCACCATTACAGCGGTTCCGGTGTAGTGTTTGTTTCAGACAACAGCTATCTACAATCCAGATCTAGCTGATGTTGAGTCTAATTTCTTCACTTTTTCAGCAGCCCAACACTCAATAACAAGAGCATGCACGCACCAGTTAACTAGAACAATATATAACCAGATTTACAAATCCTAGACTCTATTACCAGTTTTCACATAACCTCAATTTTTTAATGGTTCAGATTTGCTAATTAAATACTCTTTCCGGTAATAAATTAAAGTTCACTTACCGTCCGGAAAGAGTATTAAAATGATTCGGACCATGTCAATATACAAGACCGAAATAAAGAATCAAGGTCGGTCCCATGCAGCATGTAGCATGGGTTTGGAATTTAGAGAATCAAGGTCCTATTGGAAAATTAGTTCGAAGTAATTGCCGTAAATTTGTGCTACAATTCCACGGACATTTTTTTGTGCAATGGCTGACTTTATTTATGAAATTATTTTCACCATCCCATTCTGTAGGAAAGATTTGCTTTTCACTTTTCCTATTTGAAATTAAAAAATTTCAATGAACCTTAAAACATAATTGATTTTTATTACACGCACTCTTCGACCATCGGCATCAAAAAAGCCCTCCAATTAACACTCTTCCACCCTCCGGCATCACACATGCCACCCCAAACTCACCATTAATTGCACTCGTTGGCAAGTTTTCATTGTACTATAAGTATCATACAACAATCATGATTATTAATTTTTGATTATATTCTGATTTCCAAATGAACTAATCTGAATATGCAGGTCAAGGTTCTCAATCTCAATTATTGGGAGGAAATATATAGTTTTGAAGGTTCATCTTATTCTTTCTGATCGTTTTCCAATTGTCTCTTCATGGCTGAAGGTAACTGTATATCCTTCATGTATTCTCTGTCTACCTTTTTTATTTATACTAGTAGAGTAGCACGTGCGTTGCACGCGGAAGGTACCAGGTAGGGGTAATATGGGGCAGTACTTCATTGAAGTCTTGCGACTACATTGTCTAGCGGCAACATATTAGGTAGCACAATAACAAGGATAAGGCATTGATTCCCAATATGACAAAAGTCAAGATTATTATTATTTTCTTGTAAAAAATAAGCTCATCCCATTAAACCAAAATTTTACATAAGACAACAAAGCTGCTCTATCAACATTGTGAGCACCCTTAAAATCATGTCTTGACACTTTAACCACTTTAACAAAATCCATCAGAGCCATTTGAATATTTAAGTTAGCTACGATTGGGTTCTAAGCCGTTGCACAAAACTGCATAGCCCAAACACATGTTCAATTGTCTCTGGCATCCCTGTACATAGTAGACAACTCGGATTGATATCAATCTTCCTTCTCCACATAGCATCCTTAACCACCAAACTGTGATGTATCACCTTCCAAATGAATAGCTGAAACTTCGGATGAAGACCTAAACCCCAACCTTTACCCCACAAATTAAAGCAAAACTTCTCATTCCTCAAAATCTCTCCACTCCTCTTCCACCATGTGGGTTATCCACATTGGGAATCCATTTATCCTTATAA
This sequence comes from Rhododendron simsii, assembly GCA_014282245.1. Classification (NCBI taxonomy): domain Eukaryota; kingdom Viridiplantae; phylum Streptophyta; class Magnoliopsida; order Ericales; family Ericaceae; genus Rhododendron; species Rhododendron simsii. Next base: position 37,424,269 of record CM024956.1, read on the forward strand.
ACACTAATCTCAGTTACATCCCCAATCCACCATATCAGACATTTTTCCAGCAGCTCCTTTCCCAACATAATGCTTCTCCAGATGCATTAGAAGGTGCAGTTGCATCAAGAAACTGTGGTCTCCAACAATATTTCCCTAGAAAAACAGAAGAAAGCAATGAACCGGGATTTTTGAGAATTCGCCAGGCTACTTTGGCCAGAAGGGCCTGATTTAAGCAAGCCACATCTGTCAAAGACCTCTTTGCTCTTTGGTGAACAACAGATGCTCTGATTTCGTCGAACCAATCCATTACCTTCTCTCAAAACCATAAAAACTCTGCTAGCCTTTCTCCATGATATCACATGCATCACAGATGTCCCAACTATTATCTCTTGTTGCTGCCTTCAAGCCCCTTACGGTTTAAGTTCATTCTGATCTCTTTCCAAAAACTTAATTAGCAACTCATCCGGTCAAAAGAGGGTCCTAACCCTGCAACATGGCAATGAGGACAATATACAAGAAGGCAAATAGCTGAGAAAACCTTTATCAAACTATGCTATTAGCCGCTCACACTCACTTAACTGTTGAAAGAAAAGAATTTAGTATGAAACATTGAAAGTGGACTGTCAAATCTTATACTGAACTCCTTCCATTAATGTCCAAACAAACCATAATAAAATTAAACAGTAGCAAAACTTTCCATCCTAATCAACCAAATTTTGGAGGTAGAAAATATTCGAGTGATGCTTACTGATCCTTGCTTAGTCTTTCTAGTTTTTGTTTTTATAATAAACAACTGCGAAATATTAGGTCAATAAAAGATGCTAGTGACTCTCAAGATTAATGGGAAATGGCCATAAAAGCAACCTCTCTTTTATCAGTTACTGTTTATTCTTGCTAACAAGGTGTTCCCACGCCAAGGGATGCAAGAAGATCTTGCAAAAGAGTCTTCAACTTGGCCCATATGAACCTGAAAATGTAAGGGTAATTGTCTTCACAAGCCCACCAATACCAACTATTCTTCTCAACAAAGAGAACTGAAACACCAAACTCAAAATGCAATGTCTGTCTGACAAAGTTAATTAAAATGGAAGTGCTAAAAGAAACTGAAACCGATCTATGGTTCCTGCACTCTCTTAGACGTATACCTTTACTGGCATAATCTACTACCAAAAATCCAACTTGCAATCATCAACATGGACAGTTTACCTAGACAGTGCAACCCTGAGGGGGCATCCATGCTTCAATCTCTTGATCATAAATCCAGTATATATGCCTTCTCCTTTAATAAGATTAAACAATGACTTCAACAAGAATGCCAACAAACCATTACAACATTATATCCTCTTCAAAGGCCATGTAAACTTTCCATAACTGGGCCTTTTTGGCTAAATAAGCTAGTTGACTTTTTTTTTTTGTCTTCATTTTTTTTCCCGCATTTCTTAGTTATATGTCATTTTTTTGTGGATTATTGTTTCGTCATGACAAGAGAAATCTAAAAGTAAAAAATCACAATCGGAATTCGGAACCTTTTTTTTTAATAAAGATAAAAATAAGCCAATTTTTCGTCTTTATTCAAAAAAAATGTTTGGACCATAAATTTTTACTTTTCTGATTCCTCTCGTTGAGTCAAACCAATAATCCACAAAAATTTGACGTGAAACTAACAATACCAAAAAAAAACCAATTGGCTTATTTAGCCAAAAAAGGCCAAGTCACCACCATCTGTAGGTCTACAAGTTTTTAGTACTGGTATATTTGAAGAAATGCAGTTCACAACAGACAGAGAATTGTTGAACCCCATTCATGTGTTATCTCCACAATTTATCCACATTTGTATAAACAGCACATCCCCACTCCCAATAAACTCAAGTACTCAAATAAGATTAAACCGTAGCAAAAATAACAAAGATCCCCCATTTGGCGCATCGAAACACCATTTCTTCTTCAGAAATCCTGTGTATGACAGAGACTCGGAGAGAGGATTCTTAGCGTCACAATTTTGTACTGTACCAGTGAGTGTAATACGATGGCCTGAGCATTTTTCTTTACAATTAAGGATTGCGAAATTGTGTCGAATAATTTGCGCACACAATGTTTCATTGAAGACACTAAACCCAAGCCCTAAACCCCTTGATCTTAAACCTTGAGCCACACGTAAGTAGATGTTGGCAGGCAGTGCGACCCATATCTAAAGCTACGGAATGAGTTCATGTTCTGGCTGATAAGGATTTGTACTGTAGTACGTGTATGTTTTGTAGAGGAATATACTCAGCAACTGGCGTATTAAATAGTTGCATTGTACAGGCAGGAACAAGAAACAGTTTCGATTAAGTTGTAGACTTGTAGTACACATATAACTCATATATGAACGAGGAAGAAGCCAACGGAAGTAGTGAACATGCTAGTGAGAAGTGAGAACATACAAATGAAAAAAAAACTGGTAAAAATGCTCCATAAGTTCTGGTATCATTTTAATCCACTAGTGAAAGCACACGTGCGTTGCACACGTGCGTTGCACGTGGAAGTTGTGCCACTACTTGTAACATTAATAAAAAAGACAGAAAAAAACCAACATAGATTGTTATCAGAAGGCTACATGCTTGGCTTGGACTTGGATGAAACAATAATCTTAAGCAACCTTATGTAACAAAATAGATAAACAGTAGAATAATATTGTAATTACCCAAAAAAAGCATAGAGAACAATCTTATGCAAGAATAGTAATCTTTTTACTCATCATAGATTGTTATCAGAAGGCTAAATGCTTGGCTTGGACGATACACAATAGTAGAATTTAGCACATGTGATGAAACCTTCTTTCTTGTAACACATGGTATTGGCATTTATAAAATGTGGGGAGAAGGAAAAAAAGAATAGTCTTATCGGAAGAATGACTCCAGTTCAACTTATCATTTATTCTATTGGTCGATACTCGAGATCCTCTCTACAAAGAAACTCGAGATCTCTCTAAAAAGAAACACAAGGAATGAAAAGGAACGAAAACCGGGGAAAAATTGAGTGCAGAATTACAAAGGGAACAATCCCAATTGACAACATTCCATTGCTTTCATCTCGGCACATACTTTGTTAAGCAAGCAAGAACATGGTTAGTCAATAAAGAGAATTCGAAACTCATTAGATTTAGTCTGTCAAGTTCACAGGAATATCAAAATAGATAATGTGAAGGACAGTGATCTGCCACGATGAATTCTCTTGGTGCCATGATATTTAGGATTTGCCGACCATTTTACCCTCCACAAACTCTGGGATGTGAATTGCAGGCTTCTGTCTCCTCCTCCTCCTTCTGCTTCTCCTTCTGCTTCTCCTTCTCCTTCTTCTCCTTCTCCTTCTCCTTCTCCTCCTCCTCCTCCTCCTCCTCCTCCTCCTCTCTCTCTCTCTCTCTCTCTCTCTCTCTCTCCATTTTTTTCCTCCTTCACCTCTTGGATCCATCCCGTCTAACTCTTTGCCATTTCAAAAGATCAATGTAGTAATTGTGTAGAGTATATGGTGCTTGATTTAAAGGTCAACTGCAATTATCTCTGTCATCACCAAATTAAAACAAGAAGGGCATCGACTCCTTTAAATGTCATAACTCATTATAGAAATTGGCAAAAATTCAATAACTTATTCTAAATAAATCTGGCAAACATGTGGTCGATTTGCACTTAAAGGGGGAAAAAACCGCTTGAATCCAAAAACTTTTTAAAAAAATGGAGGGTTTTTTGGGATGTCAATCTACTATTGATAATCAATAGAAAGGACGATGTAATCTAGACAATGGATAAGATTGTACTTACTTTGCAATGTCTTCATGTAGTGGTGCGGGAAGAAATTTCAGCGGCCAAGGGAGGTTTCCTGTATCAGTGAGAACTGAATAAAATGAGATCGTGTAGTTTTGGAGCCCGTATTGGTGAAATTCCTTGACATTGAAGAGGGGGTGAGTTTCTGTCTAGCAATCATCGCTTGAAGTAGTTTGAGAGCCGTTTGTGATTTCAATTGGATACGTACTTGGCTTTTGGAGTGTGATGACCAAGGACAGATGTCGTTTGGAGTCTAGCAAAAGTGTGGTGTTTCGCAAGTGATTTTATCTATATGACCTATGAGATATACACTTTGAAAGCTACTGAAATAAGCAATATTCAGTCTCTCTGTTGTAGGCATTCAAACAAGTACATATTCATAAAGCCATAAGAATTTGTCAGTTAGCATACAAAGATTCAAGGGTTCTTACCTATTTCAATTAGTAAATCATTTCATCAATGTTAAGATCATAACTAAATGTCAATCCCATTGTTTACTGAAATTTTGGAGCAGGATCAACTTGGAAGAATAGATGAGTTGTTTATCTAGTCGAGTATTGCCTACTGAGCTTAAGTTGGGTCCATGTGTAATTAATAATTTAGGTTAGATGCTTTCTAGGAACCTTCCTAGATTCTAGGCTATGCTTCTCCCTTCAGACTTATGTGTAATAATATTCTTCTGTGTGTGTCTTTTGATCCTCTCCCTTCTTTGTGATTGTACTCTCTTAGTGATTGCACTTGTGGTATCAAAGCCATGGCGCTCCTAGCTTAAACCCCTACTGGGAACTTCTTTTCCAAAACTATTTCAAATTTACCTAAGACAGTAGTGCATTGTGTATGGAGAAAGTTTAGTCATATCTTGTGCCGTGCACTGCATTTTACCTTGTTTGGGGGTCTTCTTTCTATTTTGGAAAACAGGCATTGTATGAATCTTTCATGGCCTTGCCCACTTTCAATTTCTCCACTGATGGGCTTGAAATTGACATAATTAAACACTCATATTCTGATAGCCTTGCAACAGTCATCTATCATTTCATCTGAATCATCAACTTTTCCATCTTCGTTTGTTCTTTACTGGACAAAGTGACCGTGGAACTTGGATATGCAATCTTTTCACGATAACTAACTCTTGTCCTTATTCAAGCTTAATCAAGGTTTACGCAAGATGATGGAAAATCAATATGCGGATCCACCCATAGTTAGACTCCATGCGTCTTCACTTGCAACTCTAAATCTAACAACTTATCAACGGTATTCTCTAGATTAGATAGGATTTGCAAGCTTTCTCTTAAAAAACCTAAGCCCTAAACCCTTAATTTTAGACCCTATAATTTTAGACCCTACACCCTCTATCCTAGGAAGTAGATGTTAGCTGACACTGCGACTCTCTATAGAGCTACAGAATGAGTTCATGTTCTGCCTACTAAGGACTTGTACTTTGGACACCCTTAAGGTGCTTATTACTTTTTTGTAAGCATGATCTGCTCCCAAAAATGATGCTGAACTATTTCTTACAACTTGGAATTTGTGAAAAAGTCCTTTTTAAATTGTCAAAGAAGAAGACATGTTTCACTTTCTAGAACACGATAGACACTACAAAGCTAAAGACATTACTCGTTCGAAGACAGACCAGTCAATCCCAAAGCTAATTCTAGTTTTAAAACTTGATGGCAATCATGTATTCTCAATCTAAAATCTAAAAAGGGAGAAAGCTGAACATATCAAACAAAATGTGTAAAACCTGAAAGTAACATGTAATTATGTAATGCCTGATCTTTAAGTTTTGAACCCAAAAAAAGAAAAGAAAGGTGCAACCCTCGTTGGCCAACCTTAAACATTTCTTGCCATATCTGTCCATGTTAGAAGAAAGTATTGAGTTCTCCACTTCAATTCCCTTTCATGTCGTTACCTTTTCCACTTTCTCCTGCCCAACACATTCCTACTTCCCAAAATGAAATATTTAGAAAAGATGAATGGAAAAATAGAAGGAAAGTTAGAACAGTAGCACAAATAAATGAATTTCACATGTTTTTTCTCTATCTGTCAATAAACTTTATGCTATTTTGTGTGTAGTTGAACAGACTGGGCTGAGCAATCTTGACAACCAAGTAGGAAAGTCTTTTAATAGTGCATGGCATCAACATAATACATTGTGTATTCATGAGAATTTACATCTCCTAATCAAAGCCAAATAGGCACCAACCTAATGTGAATGGGAAGTACACTTTTGATTATACATATAAATACGTCCAAATCTGGAATCATCTACCACAAAATCTATGACAAAAATAATACAAATTGGCTATAGGGCCAGTATGCTTTTAGAAATACTAAAAGCCAATAAACATGATTAGGAAAAAGTTTCAGCTTGTCAGCAATGCTTTCGTAAATGGATATAATGACGTAACCTACTGAACTTGTTCAGCACTTTGAAGAAAACAATAATTTGTTTTGCATTTCCAGATCCTTCTTTCATACAGGAATGAATTACTCTAACCAAGAGGGAGTTCCTTTTAAGTTATTCTCAATTGACATGTTCTATGCATATATAACAGACGACACTCCCTTATCACCAAAAACCAGGTACATAATATTAGAAGTACTGAATGTTTCAATGAAACAATGGAACCACCACCCAAAAATGCTTAGGAATTAGATCAAACAGTTAGTATACATTACTTCCCACCAATGGAACAACACTTAGCGTTTGTTATCCTGCCAGTAATAAATCAAAGGAGGATCAAGGCTAAACGCCAAACCGTAACCTACGGCAAAAACAAATTTGTTCACACCAATTGATGCTATCCCTTTCTATTCTAGAATATTTTCTACTGTATTACCGAGCAAAAAAAAAAGCTTCTCCAGTATATATTATGGTAAATCTGTACTTGAGATTCCATAAACTAAATACAGTAGTAGTTGCAGTCCTCTGGAAGTTGCTTCGTTGCTGTTAATACAAACATGGAGTATCATAATTTTGCTGTACCGTACATTGTACAGTGGGCGGATAGAAAGGCTTCCATGATGAAAGATGCATGTAGCTGCAGTATTGCTTGCTTCTGCTTCGTTAACATTTCAATTGCGTTAACATTTCATTTCTCATATTTTTGGAAGCAGAATGAACGCACCCCAATGAAATAGAAAACAACATAGTATTTCCCCATACGTACTCAAGTCAAAGTTTCGGTAGCAGTCATACTAGCAATTCTGAATGAGAGACTGCATACACGGGGTTGGAAATACTGCGCTTGCCGATTTGTCTCCTGGTAAAACTAAACAACCCCAAAACATGCCGCGAAGGCAAATGGCTAAATCTTTCATTTTTGACATGCAAGTCAGGATTTTTAACATTGCTCAAAGTCGTCATGGGCTTCATGTAAACCCCAATTGAGTTTAGATATATGTCGGCAGTGCCATGAAATCGCCCAAATGTGTTGTCTGCTCCAAGATTGTAATCAAAGGAAGAATCATAATGATTAAGCCTTCCAGCAAGCCTTCCAGATTGTCCGTATATCCCCTTGTTGGTAATGAATGTAAGTGACACAATTCGCCCAGAGCTATGGTATCCATTTATGCCAGTGAGAAACTCTGATGGATAATTAAGCCTTAGCTGCTTAATTTTCAATTGATATTATACAGGAAATTACAATCAAACAATGCCCCCTTCGTCCCGAGCCTTCCCGGCCAGTGCTTATTCCCCCTGCTGGACCAATTTTGATCATGATAGTTAATTTGCTCTCAAATCTTTGTGGTAGAGAGAATTAGAAGTATAGCAACTCAACCCAGATTGGAAAATTCAATTTCAGAAGCTGTGAACTACAGTCTTATAGCAAGTGGGTCAGCCTTGCTAATTATACGTAATTCCATACACACACAGGTGGATTTCCATGCATTAATGTAGTAGTAATAATAAATTAGATAGTAAGTTTACGAAGCACGGAAGCACCAGAAATCTTTTCCCATGGTGAAAATTACTCCTCCCCAAGTGACTTTTGGACTCTCCAAAATTCCTGGTGAGGGCGAGAAACAGAAGCAATTTCTGTAGATCCTATCATGACTAATTCTTGATGGAAAAATGTTAATATAGCCCACTAAGCAGTTGTTAATGTGCATAAAGTACATTGATATTCGTATGTATTATCCATTGCCCCGTAGTTAGCAGAATCAAGTCTTGATGGACAAAATTGATCAGAAAGCTCCTTGTAGAGAGAAGTTATTGCTATTTGGAGCCTATGGCTTGGTTCAAAAAATTTAGAGATTTTTCTACATTGCAATGAAAAATAATACTCCCTCCCTCCAAATTGCTAGCCCCTATATATGAAACGGGGTGTAATTTTTTAATAAAAATTTAAAATGCTTTCGTGCATAATTTTTGGAAGGGAAAATGACAGTTCAGGATGTGTTTTGATAATTAATACCCACCAAGGACAAGCTAAGAATATTTGTTAATGCTGAAAATGTCTTTGGCGGATATTAATTATCAAAACAGATCCTTGGCCGTCATTTTCCCTTTTTGTTTTGGAATTTCTTTATCAAATTAAAGTTCTTGATCATGAGTTCAACAAAACAATAGTAGTATTTGATTTAAGCGCGACAAGTGTTGTGTCATCTGACTCCAATTGTGTGATGCTCTAAGATCCCACATCGGTGGATAGGGAAGTTTGAATCTCATATACAAGGGAATGCGTCGAGCTACTGTATAACCTAAGGCAAGTCAGCTAGCATAGAATTATGCACAATGTCTGTGTGGACAGTCTTTTCGTTAATTTTAATATATAATAATAATATTGCCTTCAAATAGCTACCATTTTTTTTCCCACATCAGGACTAAGAAATTCATAAAAAAAAATTAATTAATTTTATTGTGGCCTAAGCTCAAGAATCAAACCATGGTTAATTGTGTAGGAGGCTAGGAGCAGATCCATCAACCAACCGGACTAACCTTGGGCTTCAATTAAGATCGATCTTTACCTACGAATTCTATTCATTGTACCCAATCAGAGGAGAGATTATTCAATACTCCTTTGGAATGTCACATGTTGCCCGAAGCTCCTCCATCATCGAACATTGGTCTAGAGTCCATATCTACACTTAGTTTTGGTTTTCCGCATGAATGCGTGGTGGTAGAGAAGGTTATGTGACAGTGACCAGGGGCATTGACCACGAGAGATTAATCTTAAATATCAACCAAAAATGGTATTTTTGTTTAAATTAACAAAACAAAGCATTTTAAATTATTTTTTCTGCATTAATTTAATGATCAAATTGAATCCTTGAAATTAGCGCAATAAATTTAAAAAAATTTGCACATAAATTCTTTATTTTTTAGTTTGAAACTTGACACGAATGGAATAATTAATATGTTTACCAACTATTTCTATATATCTAGTTTTCAAACCACGATACTCCCCCCGTTCCAAAAAGAGTGTCCTTTTTGAAAAGCGTGTCATTTTCAATTGCTTATATCTTTCAATATAAATGTCAAAAAATATGCAATATGGGTATTGTTTGATAGATTTATAATTAGTTCTATTAAACAAAATTTTCAAAATCACATAAAATTTCATAAATCAAAAAATATAAGCATTTGAAAATTGCACAAAGTCCCAAAAAGGTCAGTCATTTTGGAACGGAGGGAGTACATATTGTGTATCTGATTTTCATGAATGAATTGTATCGGACTACGTATCCTATCCTGTAGTAAAATTAAACTGTTATCTAAATAATGGTCATACCTAATAACAAATCTATGGCATGTAGTCTGAATTTGTTTCTCTAGACCAACTGTTTAGGATCAGAAAATCAGTTATGAAGTCTGAAAGAGCAAGGGAGGCAGCTGAAATTAGCATCTAGTGATAAAGAGTGTCTCTTCTCTTTGACTGTTCCTTCATATATAGCAAATTTTCCGAACTTAAACAGTTGGTCTAGAGAAACAAATTCATATAAGTATGCAACAGGTTTGTTATTAGCTAGGTATGACCATTATTGGTATAAATTCACGGCCCACAATAATGTGTGATTGGGAGGTGGTTCGCACAGTTTATAATTTATCTTTCCCATAACATGGTGAACAAAGCAGCGTGGTGTGACCCCGGTCCTCAAGTTATTGCGGGGTGTTTTGAAACTCCGTCGTGTGGATCGCATATTTGAAAATACAATCTGTAGCGCCACCTTCCTTTACTTTTTTGCCTTTAATACCGCTGAGACTTTTCCTACTCTTCTAGAGGTCCCTATTGTGGAAAATGATGAAGAGCAATACCCAAATGGACAAGCAATAGTAAGTAGTTTGGACTGACACAATTATTGGAGGTCCCAGTTGTGGAAAATGATGAACAGTTACAATACGAGGAAAGGAAGGTGGAGCTGGAAAATGATGAAGAGTTGCAAATTGCAATACCCAAATGGAAATTATTTACCTTAGCAAAATGGGGTCAGAGTGTATTTTCATAAGGCACCGTAAAATTCGGATTACAAGAAAAATATTACTCCCTCCCTCCAAATTGCTAGCCCCTGCGAAACGGGGTGCAATTTTTTAATAAAAAAATTAAAATGCTTTCGTGCAAAATTTTTGAAATTTCTTTACCAAATTAAAGTCTTTCATGAGTTCAACAAAATAATAGTAGTATTTGATTTAAGCGCGAAAAGTGTTGTGTCATCTGACTCTACTTGTGTGATGCTCTAAGATCCCACATTGGTGGATAAGGAAGTTTGAATCTCACATACAAGGGAACGCGTCGAGCTATTGTATAACCTGAGGCAAGTCAACTAACACAGAATCTATGTACAGTGTCTCTGTAGACAGTCTTTTTGTTAATAATAATAATAATATTGCCTTCAAATAGCTAGGATTTTTTTTCCCACATTGGGACTAAAAAATTCTTTAAAAAATTTAATTTTATCGTGGCCTGAGTTCAAGAATCAAACCATGGTTAATTGTGTAGGAGGCTGGGAGCAGATCCATCAACCAACCGAACTAACCTTGGGCTTCAATTAATATCTTAACCTACGAGTTCTATTCTTTGTACCCCAAAGCTCCTCCATCATCGAACATTGGTCTGGAATCTATACACTTAGTTTTGGTTTTCCACATGAATGTGTGTGGGTAGAGAAGATTATGTGACGGTGACCAGGAGCATTGACCACGATAGATTAATCTTAAATTTCAACCAAAAATGGTGTTTTTGTTTAGATTAACAAATCATTTTAAATTATTTTTTTGCATTAATTTAATGATCAAATTGAATCCTTGAAATTAGCGCAATAAATTAAAAAATTATGCACATAAATACTTTATTTTTTAGTTTGAAACATGACACGAATGGAATATATTTACCAATTACTCCTATCTAGTTTTCAAACCATGAGACATATCGTGTATTTGATTTTATGAATGAATTGTGTCGGACTACGTATCCTATCCCATAACGTAAGAACGGTAAGATAGGTTAATAAAAGTTAACTAGTATCTAAATAATGGTTGTTTCTTAAGACCAACTGTTTAAGTTCAGAAATTTTGTTATGAAGTCTGAAAGAGCAAGGGAGGCAACTGAAATTAGCATCTGGTAATAAAGAGTGTCTCTTCTCTCTGACTGTTCCTTCATAGCAAATTTTCCTAACCTAAACAGTTGGTCTAGAGAAACAAATTCATACGAGTATGCAATAGGTTTGTTATTAGCTAGGTTTAACCATTATTGGTATAAATTCACGGCGCACGCCAATGTGTGATGGAGAGGTGGCTCGAGCACTTAATAATTTATTTTCCCGATAATATGGCAAGCAAAGCAGCGTGGAGCGGCCCCGGCACTCAAGTTGAAACTTCGTCGTGTGGATCCCATATTTGAAAATACAATCTGTAAAGGAAATGTGAAATGCAGCACCGCCTTCCTTTACTTTTTTGCCTTTAAATATGACTTTTCGTACTCTTCTGGCCTTGCCTCTCTGTCCGAACTGATCTTCATCTATTTTCCACAATCTAGATGGACTTGCGCTTAAAAGCAAAATGTCTATGTAGCTGCCTAGATTAATTAGATCCTTTTGCGGGGATGCTGCCAAGTGATTCCAGCGGTCGATCCAACCGCTCATCTCGGTACGGATGGTTTGGATCTAATTTGAGTGTCTGAATCATCCGTTACTCGGATTAAAATCCGAGCCGTCGATTGTCGAGATGAATGGCCAAATCGGCCGCTCGGCACCGCTGCCAAGCGGGGTGCTTGGCAGCATCCCGGGGTCCGATTTTTACCTGCGAGAGCTGGAGTGACGAAATGCACAAATCAACTCTTGAGTCTTCGAGTGTAGAAACTAAACTAAAATAAATTACCGGAAATACCATTTCACCAAAAATATTAAATAAATAAAAACTCAATATACAAACTCTGATGATTTTGTCAATAATCCAAAAATCGTCACTTCTACTAACAATATAGCAGTAAGTAATTTGGACTGGTACAATTATTGGAGGTCCCCATTGTGGAAAATAATGAAGTGCAATGTCCAAATGGAAAAGCAATATCAGTAATTTGGACTGATACAATTATTGGAGGTCCCAATTGTGGAAAATGATTAAGAGTTACAATACAAGAAAAGGAAGGTGGGGCTGGAAAATGATGAAGAGTTGCAATACCCAGATGGAAAAGCAACCAAAAAAAAAATGGAAAAGCAAGAAGTTATTTACCTTAGCAAAACGGGGCCTGAGTGTACTTTCAGAAGGCACCTTAAAATTCGGATTAGAAGATTCTGAAATTTGAATGAAATTTTTAAAAATAAAAATTGGATCGAGCACATATATCAGGTTGAGCTGTTTTTTCACAAACTCATGCGGCTTTTATTTTAAAAATTATTGAACTGCTCGAATCATCCATGAAAGATCCAGAGCGGGCCCCTCAAGCCCATCGGTATGGTTTTGGTCGGTATGTCTAGACTTTTCATTTTGTGTTGGGTGGAAGCCATTTAACTAGATGTAAGTCTACCCACGGATTTTTGCACACAAATCGTTTACATATCACAGTGTGATGCCCACTACACGTCCCACACAAATAATCCTAACCGTTCATTAAATGTAAAATATTTTTTCAAAGCTTCCGCAAAAAATCAGCTCAATGTGATACCTATATGTGCTCAATCCAATCATCTGTGGGCACGCGCCCCAAAAAATCGCCCGATTCTGCTCGTTTAAAAATCGTTGGGTGCGGCCCTTTTGGAAAATAGCGCGGCGAAACGCTTCGATTCAGAGTCGCCACTCGGATTTTATCGGAGGAATACCCAAGGAACCGAACTCGAGAACGCTTGCTACGTTTTGCTTTGATTTGAAGAAGGTTTGACTTGATTTGAAAAAGGCGTAGACTGGTCCGTCGTCACCTTCAATATCTGAGGTTCGGGAGCCAAGTTACGAGAGGGGAAGGGTTTTATGGCGCCCCTCTCGCCCAATCCGGAGATCGGTCTCTACTCAGGCATTTTTATAAAACGTTTGCATTTTTCTCTCATTTGATCATTTTTAGCCAGTTAGGGCGGGGGAGCAGATAATGGGGATTAATACTGTAACAGCTTGCAGTTTATATGACAAAATGTTTATGGATGATGATTTGCTTGCTTGAATTGAATTGAATGTAAGAACATAGATTGAGAACAAGCGCTGCCAGAAGCTTAACGGGATGATGTACGCTGCCCGTCGGGTGCGTGAGCAGGCGACACACTGGCACGCCATGGCCAAGCCATAACACGCCAGCACGCCCTGCGCACGCCACCTTCAGGCTGGCGTACACTAACACATCAGTTTCTTACAGCTCCTACTCTCAGTCCTCTGGGCTCTGGAAAGGACCAGTGCACACCTAGGGCAAACCACGCAGTCTATGATATGGACTATTCACATGTACAGACATAAAGAATGGCCAGTAGCCATGAAAATAGCAAGACAGACCCCATAAACAGAGTGGGGAAAACAAAAGGCCAGGATTGAGACTAGGATGTAAGGGCCAGGCACTGGTCCTCACACAACAAGCCGTACGCCACCTTGTGGGGACCGTACGCCATCTTTGTATGTGAACCAGTGTTTGGCTTTACATCATCTGGGTTCTGGAACATGACCAGACATGCCCCAGAGGCCTTGAGAACAAAGAAAGTACAAGTATTGAAAGCTACATTTGAACAGTTCTAAAATACAGAAAGCAGTAGACTGGTTTTTAGCATGCTATAAGGTGATGACATAAAAGAAATGAACAATAAATGAGCCCTACATGATCCCCACACCAGCTGTGCACGTACAACCAGGGGTGGCGTACGGCTAAGGTGAGCTGGCGTGCGCCATGTATTGATTCTCACGACTAATTTATTTTACCAGAAAGGGGCTTGGACTAGTATCAGTTACTAGCCAGGACCCTTCTGGTTCCCCTCAGGAGGTGAAAACAGAACGCAGCACAAAGGTGGTATACCTTTGATGCAAGAGAGAAAGGATGGTGATGAGCTTGTGGTTGAAGATGGAGGCTGTGTTATCACTAATCAGTAGAGAAAGGGGGGTGTGAAACTGCTCTGTCTCTCACTCTTTTAACAAGAGAGCAAGAACAAGAGAGAAGAGAGGGAATGGATTTTAGAGAGTTATGTGGTTAACCCCTTGCAAATGAATGCAAGGGGGGTATTTATGGTGGAGAGAGGGACTGAAACCAGGGGTTGATCAGCTGGGTTGAGGGCTGGTTAGGGCTGGTTGGGTTGAGTGAGTAGCCACCCATGCATTAAATGCATGGGACTAGGTGTAGGAGAGGGTGAGGGACGGTCCAGCAGGAGATAATCATTGGGAGCACTGTTCCCTGTACTCTGGAGCCGTAAAAGCTTCGGTCGCGTGCTGTAAAAGCGGTGATTTGACCGGTCAATAACCTCCGTACGCCACCTATGACCTACCGTGCGCCAGGTCAAACTCAGTCAACGGTCGATGATCGACACGTGTCAAGTACCTGGCGCACGCCAATGAGAAGGTGGCGTAAGCAAGGTATGGCTTTGCTGAGGCTCATTTGGCTCGAGATTTGAGAGGTTTGAAGAGGCTTGAAATGGTTTGAAAGAGGAGGGTCCAATGCCCAAAGCTCAAATCCTTCCATCGACTCTGAACTGTTCTCGACCGTTTATCATCATTGGGTCAACAAAGGAAAATAAATGACTAATCTGGACAGTCCAGAATGAGGTGTCTACAGAAGCCCCCCTTTGACGGCACTTGGAGCACCATTTGTTTGAGTGGAGACAAGTAACGTCAAAGGTTGTCTAGACACCCTACTCTTGACTATCCTGAGCAAGACAAAGAAGACATGAACCTTAAAGAACCTGATCGATGAGTCCAGCCAGACAGATCATTTGAGAGAGACTGTTGCCTGCGGAGGACGGGAATTGGACGGGTGGACCGTCGTTTATTTGAAATTGGACGGGTGGACCGTCGTTGATTTTTGAAATTGGACGGGTGGACCGTCGTTGAATTGAAATTGGACGGGTGGACCGTCGTTGAATTGAAATTGGACGGGTGGACCATCGTTGGATTGAAATTGGACGGGTGGACCGTCGTTGAATTGAAATTGGACGGGTGGACCGTCGTTGAATTTTGAAATTGGACGGGTGGACCGTCGTTGGATTGAAATTGGACGGGTGGACCGTCGTTGAATTTTGAAATTGGACGGGTGGACCGTCGTTGAATTTAAATTGGACGGGTGGACCGTCGTTGAATTTTGAAATTGGACGGGTGGACCGTCGTTGATTTGAAATTGGACGGGTGGACCGTCGTTGATGGGGATCAAACCGTCCTTAGTACAAAGAACTCCAACATCCACGGGTAGGTCGTGTCAGGTAGGTTAAATTCCAACTGTTGGGAACCAGAGCCAATCTCCTTATCAAATACCATCCGAGTCAAAGCAATAAGGATGCTGGAAGATGCATTTGAAGCAAGACTGAAGTAAAGGTATCTGTTCCGGGCAGGCCGAGGCAGACTCTCCTGGGGAACACTTAGTTGCAGACGAACAGACCTATCGAATGGCATTCTGATCGTCGTTGATGAATTGAGCCGGACGATGTTCTGATCGCCGTTGATTTTGAGACGGTGGGTCATCATTGAGGAATGACTCGTTAAACCATCGTTGATTTGTGACGGTGGGTCATCGTTAAGGGATGACTCGTTAAACCATCGTTGATTTGAGACGGTGGGTCATTTTTAAGGGATGACTCGTTATGACTCGTTAAACCATCGTTGACTTGTGACGGTGGGTCATTTTTAAGGGATGACTCGTTAAACCATCGTTGATGTGAGACGGTGGGTCATTTTTAAGGGATGACTCGTTAAACCATCGTTGATGTGAGACGGTGGGTCATTTTTAAGGGATGACTCGTTAAACCATCGTTGACTTGTGACAGTGGGTCATTTTTAAGGGATGACTCGTTAAACCATCGTTGATGTGAGACGGTGGGTCATTTTTAAGGGATGACTCGTTAAACCATCGTTGATCTGTGACGGTGGGTCATTTTTAAGGGATGACTCGTTAAACCATCGTTGATTTCGTTGAAAGAGGTTTTGAACTTTGTTGGGAAACGGGGATGGGCAGACCATCATTGAATGCAAAGGGGCGGACTCCCCTGGGGATTAATCAGTGGTGGACAAATCATTACCCTTGGGGACGATATGGCTGACCGTCGATGATGATATGGCTGACCGTCGATGATTGGAGAAGGACGATATGGCTGACCGTCGTTGATTTTGAGAAGGACGATATGGCTGACCGTCGATGATTGGAGAAGGACGATATGGCTGACCGTCGTTGATTTGGAGAAGGACGATATGGCTGACCGTCGTTGATTTTGAGAAGGACGATATGGCTGACCGTCGCTAATTTTGAGAAGGACGATATGGCTGACCGTCGTTGATTTTGAGAAGGACGATATGGCTGACCGTCATTGATTTTGATTTGATTTGGAGGACGACATGGCTGGCCGTCGTTGATTGAATTGATTTGAAGGACGACATGGCTGGCCGTCGTTGATTGAATTGATTTGAAGGACGGGTAGACCGTCGTTGATTGAATTGACTTGAGGGACGGGTAGACCGTCGTTGATTGAATTGATTTGAAGGACGACATGGCTGGCCGTCGCTGATTGAATTGATTTGAAGGACGGGTAGACCGTCGTTGATTGAATTGATTTGAAGGACGGGTAGACCGTCGTTGATTGAATTGATTTGAAGGACGGGTAGACCGTCGTTGATTGAATTGACTTGAGGGACGGGTAGACCGTCGTTGATTGAATTGATTTGAAGGACGGGTAGACCGTCGTTGATTGAATTGATTTGGAGGACGACATGGCTGGCCGTCGCTGATTGATTTGACTTGAAGGACGGGTAGACCATCGTTGATTGAATTGATTGGAGGGACGGGTAGACCGTCGTTGATTGAATTGATTTGGAGGACGACATGGCTGGCCGTCGCTGATTGATTTGACTTGAAGGACGGGTAGACCGTCGTTGATTGAATTGATTGGAGGGACGGGTAGACCGTCGTTGATTGAATTGATTGGAAGGACGACATGGCTGGCCGTCGCTGATTGAATTGACTTGAAGGACGGGTAGACCGTCGTTGATTGAATTGATTTGAAGGACGACATGGCTGGCCGTCGTTGATTGAATTGATTTGAAGGACGACATGGCTGGCCGTCGTTGACTTGGAATTGGACGAGACTGGAGGATCATTCTTCACGATGAATGTGCCGTCGGTGAACTTGGATTTGAGTTGCACGAGTCATTGCTGCTTTGGATTGTATTCTGATCACCAAAATGTGCTCTAAGTGCTAGTGGAGTGGGACAGTAAGGCTGTGTGCTTGACATTTGCCATGGAGAAATGGATAGGGAGAACGACATGTGGCACCCCTCCTTACAATTGCACCATCCAGAGGAGCGGCTCCGGCTCCAATTCCAGTAGTGACTAGATCCCAGGTATTAACCCGCAAAAACCTGATTACTTGCTGCCTTCGATACTGGACAGGCATGCTTTAGCACTTGATAGACTTTTCCTGTTTTCAACAGTTGATATACAATGTGCAATGATATGTACTCAATTGTATGCACAAATTGAAAATGCAGATGCAAGCTAAGGGCGGCTCCTAAGAGGACGACGACGCCTGAGGACTACCACTGAGTCTCCTTACTTTATTGCCTTTTGCTTTTGAGTTTCGGGTTTGTGTGCCAAAATAGAGAGGTATTGAGCGGGTTGGTGTGCCCCAGTTGACATAGTAATGGCATTGGGCCTGTGTGCTCTTTCTTTGATGCTTGGGCGGATGTGCCCCATAGATACGCTTTGCTTGGCCTTGGGCTGACATGCTCCTGCTGTTTACGAGATTCCATTGCTTGGATAGGAGATAGAAGCTAGGGTAGCAATGTAAAAATTGCATTTTTCAGTTTATTGACTCTCTTTTGAGAAAGAGCGCATAAATCCACCACTAATATCTAATTTGCATTGACAAGTGAACTGAGCTGACATACAGACACACATATATGTACAGACTCGCCTAGCTCAAAACAAAAAGGGAGAAAAGAGCCCCAGGATACGATACGGACCCTTAGACATACGGAAAATAATGAAATTTTAGACATTAATGAGCCAAAACTCCGAATATCCCGTAGACAGGTGAAACTGACGCTTGCGTAAGGTCGAATAGATGTACAATGACATGGTATAGAAAAAAACTTGGCAGAAGCCCCCCTTGAACGACATTCGAGGTACTTTTAACATGATGAATCGGCGGCAGTAGCTGACTGCTTCTGAATGCTGCCCGAATTGAAGAAGTGTGCGCAGGCCTGAGACTAATGCACATCACTTTGAATAAATGCGCGTGAACCTCAAAATAGCACGCATGAGTATAAGTCTGCTGCGGTTGCTTACATTAGACTCTGCTGACTTAGAATAAACTGTAAGCCGTTAGGCCTTGCAAGCATTTCGTTCTGTTTTTGATGCTTCAGATATTTTAAGGCTTTTGCTCAGCTTTTGAAATTGAAGAAGTAATTTGAAATAAACTTGAAAGACGAAAGGTTTTCCCCATTCTACACAAATGAAGCTTGTCTTCTTCTTGACTATGGCAACGTACCAAAGCCTTGGATTCAATTGATGGATTGCGACTGAACCTCAGGGAAGGATTTGTCAAAAGATAGTTCAGGCGGCCAACGTGGTGCACTAAAGCCAAAACTTGAGATCTAGTTGATAGATTATGACCGAGTCTTGAGGAGAGAGACTGCCTACGTATCCCCTTCTGGGGAATCAGGTCAAAACGTAGTTCAGGCCGAGGTTCACTCGTGTGTTTATACCTCTCCTTTTACGCTCTAACTTTTGCCTAGTACCGCCCACTTGGGTCTTCGGTCTAGCGAGCTTTTGACTTTTTGCCTATTTATTTTTGTCTAGACCGCCTCCTTAGGTTTTCGGTCTAGCAGGCTGCTCTAACTTTTGCTTGGAACTGCCCACCCTTGTGGCTTTCAGCCCAACGAGCTTCTCTCAGGGAAAAGTAGCACTTGAATTGATCCATGTTGACCACAGTATTGAATTCGTTGCCGTCAAGGTTGATGATTTTTTATCGCAGCCCCAGATAGAATGGCTTTGACAGTAAAATGGTCCTGATTGCCCCAGCTGGAAATGCCTTGCTCCAGGCCACTTTTGCACCTTTTTAATGTGCGCTTGATGGAACACTGTTGTCACTGTTTTGAAATGGTACAAGGCCTGGAGCCTTCTGAGCTTCTGCTTTCTAACTTGGTATCTGGTAGCAGGGGATCCAATGCTTCTTTATCTCTTGATCGAGGCCAAACGTGTCTTTGTGAGACCATGCCAAGATGTTGTTGAATTCTTTGAACAAGTCTGAACGGGAGCAATGCTCTTTCTGGGGACAGCGGTGCACCAGTTTGAACCATTCGGGGGTCTACCTCATCTTTCAAGTTTATTAGAAATTACTTTTTCTCTTAGAGGCTGAGCATGCCTTTCGTCTTCCCTTTTGGCGAGGGAACACATTTCCTTGGGGAGACTCCCATCGAAATCTATCCCTTCGTCGTCAGGGTCGACACAGTTTATTAAAAAGCCAGCAAAATACTTAGAAGCAGGATAATGCATATCATAGAAAACCCTCGGGGTTGCAAAGTACAACAAAAAGACCCAAAATGAGGATAGGAGCTACGACATGGAGGGCCAAGAGGCACAAACTCCGACTCAGAGCTAGACTTAGACGACTTGACAGACACTGTGTCAGACTCAGACTCGAAAGTGTCAATGCAAAATAGACGCGATTTGAAAATGCAACTTTTATAGTTACCCTTGACTTTCTTGCAGAGAGGTGGGAGCTAAAGGACAACAGGCCCAAGCAACAGCACTTTTTCTTCTTCAGCTTCTTCGTTCAGACCCACTTAAGAGAACTCCTTAGACAACAGCCCCAAATTCTCATGATTGAAAGACCTCAGCCAGTCCGTTCTCTCCTTTGATTGATTAAGCTTCCTCTTGAATTCCTCCTTTGTAGGCTTCTCATCACTGTCAATCAAAGTGCTGGCAGTGAGGACCTCGATTGCACCTATGGCCGTCAAGTTAACCTCAGGTCCGGGCAGAGGAGACACGATTGGTTTGGATTGATTTTCTGGGAGGATGTGGAGGCTAGGATTGAATATGGTGGAGGTAGGGTTGATTTGAGTGGATGTGATGGATATTTGGCTAACTTGTGGGCTGGAATCGTGTGGAGGCATGCACTCAAAGATGACATTGGGCTTTGATGGGAGCGGAGCTGGGATGATGCCATTGTCGATGAGATCCTGAATGGCATGTCGAAGGCGGAAGCAGGCATCGGTGAGATGGCCAGGCATTTGATGGAAAGCACAGTAGGCATTTGAATTGTAGGATGCCGGGAATGTTCGAGGTGAAGGAGTTGGAAGGAGTGGCTTGAGGAAGCCAGCTTCGAGGAGCTTCTCATAAACTGAGGACAACGGTGTGGAGAAGCGAGAGAAGGTCCTTGGTGGGTTTCGGCGAACGGATTGAGGAACAGGATGCACTCTTTTGCCTTTGGGATTGATCTCTTTATTGCACATATCCTCCCTTTCAGCATGGGCTTTGAACAAGGATCCAGCATTCTCCTTTGGATGAGTCCTGGCTTCATGAAATTTAGCCAGGTCTTTGAACATGTCCTTTGAGTATTGCTTAGTTCCGATTGCAGGAGTGTGGCAGGCTTGAGAGGATTCCTTGATTAGCCCCATATCCGGCTGCAGAGCTATGGTGGTAAAGAGGTCAACCAGCCCCTGGACCATGATCATTTGTTTGTCCATTTTGTAACCTAGCTCCTCTACAGCCCTTTTCAGCTCAGCCAGCTCTACTTATGCTGCCATTTTGGCTTGATGATCAATGAGGGTGATGGCCTAAAGCTTTTGGACAACAAAGTAAATGAGGACTCAGTGGCGTTCCTGCAACAGATTTTGAAAGAGTTTGTAGCAATGCAATGTGCATGTCATTGAAGTTGGTGTCCTCCTAGACTCTAGAAACGAGTTTGTCTCATGACGTTTAGGATGCTGCCAGAATCCTCAGATTTCTTTTCGACAGTGTATCCTTGTTTGAATCGACTATCACTAAGAGATGTCAAAATAGTCTAAGCCTTTGACTACTCCGTTCTCGAAGTTTCAACTTTGGAGGTCGAAACAACTCGGTGTAGATGACGTGATACCGGAACCGAAGTGGCGTAAGCAGCCTTGAAGGTGTAAGTGATTAGCACTTTAACCTGGATGGTGTAAGTATCACGGCATTCTCTCCGTTGTTCCTAATTTTCTGTTTGAAACCTTGACTAGGCGTTAGACAAGGGCTTAGAAAGCATTGATTTCCCAAAGTCTCGTTGATCCAAGGACTTTGAAAATTGATAACGTGTACCATCAAGATACACGACTCTTCATCGGGCCAAGCAGCATCCTGATCGGCATGAGACAGACTCGAAGAGACTACCTAAAAGCCGCCCTAGCATGCTCCTACGCAGATCGGTATGTATGTATGTACAGTCATGCGATAGGGAAAGCAGTAACACGTTGACAGTATATGGGGGTTAGATGCAAGTAATCCTACCCTGCAGGTTCCTGTCTTAGGTTGAAAGGTTCTAGTGCTTTGTACGCATGTAGAGGCCGGTTTTGGTTTAATGGGGTTCCTCTGACTAGAGCCGCGGCATACCTCCCACTACAACGCGTGTAGCAGAGCAATGGTCGAACGGTATTACGACTCATCATCGTCCAAGGTTGTTGGGCATTCGAGGACCCCGGGCTCCAGTAAACTGTGCCGGTTACCCAAAACACCTCAACGGGGCTGACCAACATCGATGCAAATGGAGAACGCCAGAGAATGATTTGAATGAGAGAGAAATGCGAGGTTTTTGAAAAATGCTTTTTTAAGTTTGGCCCACTTTTATTAATCAATATTTGGACAAAACTACACAAGTGAACAATAACAAAGCCCCAGTTCGGATTGGTCGGATGCTGAGATCCCGTTACGTTACCATTCCGTTCTTCAGCAGCGCGGAGCGTACTGTTTTGCCAGACTTTTGAAAATTGTTCATTTATGTATTAATGCCTAAATATTAATCAATGCAATGATCCCCAGCAGAGTCGCCACTGTGGGCACGCGCCCCGAAAAATCGCCCGATTCTGCTCGTTTAAAAATCGTTGGGTGCGGCCCTTTTGGAAAATAGCGCGGCGAAACGCTTCGATTCAGAGTCGCCACTCGGATTTTAGCGGAGGAATACCCAAGGAACCGAACTCGAGAACGCTTGCTACGTTTTGCTTTGATTTGAAGAAGGTTTGACTTGATTTGAAAAAGGCGTAGACTGGTCCGTCGTCACCTTCAATATCTGACGTTCGGGAGCCAAGTTACGAGAGGGGAAGGGTTTTATGGCACCCCTCTCGCCCAATCCGGAGATCGGTCTCTACTCAGGCATTTTTATAAAACGTTTGCATTTTTCTCTCATTTGATCATTTTTAGCCAGTTAGGGCGGGGGAGCAGATAATGGGGATTAATACTGTAACAGCTTGCAGTTTATATGACAAAATGTTTATGGATGATGATTTGCTTGCTTGAATTGAATTGAATGTAAGAACATAGATTGAGAACAAGCGCTGCCAGAAGCTTAACGGGATGATGTACGCTGCCCGTCGGGTGCGTGAGCAGGCGACACACTGGCACGCCATGGCCAAGCCATAACACGCCAGCACGCCCTGCGCACGCCACCTTCAGGCTGGCGTACACTAACACATCAGTTTCTTACATCTCCTACTCTCAGTCCTCTGGGCTCTGGAAAGGACCAGTGCACACCCAGGGCAAACCACGCAGTCTATGATATGGACTATTCACATGTACAGACATAAAGAATGGCCAGTAGCCATGAAAATAGCAAGACAGACCCCATAAACAGAGTGGGGAGAAACAAGAGGCCAGGATTGAGACTAGGATGTAAGGGCCAGGCACTGGTCCTCACACAACAAGCCGTACGCCACCTTGTGGGGACCGTACGCCATCTTTGTATGTGAACCAGTGTTTGGCTTTACATCATCTGGGTTCTGGAACATGACCAGACATGCCCCAGAGGCCTTGAGAACAAAGAAAGTACAAGTATTGAAAGCTACATTTGAACAGTTCTAAAATACAGAAAGCAGTAGACTGGTTTTTAGCATGCTATAAGGTGATGACATAAAAGAAATAAACAATAAATGAGCCCTAAATGATCCCCACACCAGCTGTGCACGTACAACCAGGGGTGGCGTACGGCTAAGGTGAGCTGGCGTGCGCCATGTATTGATTCTCACGACTAATTTATTTTACCAGAAAGGGGCCTGGACTAGTATCAGTTACTAGCCAGGACCCTTCTGGTTCCCCTCAGGAGGTGAAAACAGAACGCAGCACAAAGGTGGTATACCTTTGATGCAAGAGAGAAAGGATGGTGATGAGCTTGTGGTTGAAGATGGAGGCTGTGTTATCACTAATCAGTAGAGAAAGGGGGGTGTGAAACTGCTCTGTCTCTCACTCTTTTAACAAGAGAGCAAGAACAAGAGAGAAGAGAGGGAATGGATTTTAGAGAGTTCTGTGGTTAACCCCTTGCAAATGAATGCAAGGGGGGTATTTATGGTGGAGAGAGGGACTGAAACCAGGGGTTGATCAGCTGGGTTGAGGGCTGGTTAGGGCTGGTTGGGTTGAGTGAGTAGCCACCCATGCATTAAATGCATGGGACTAGGTGTAGGAGAGGGTGAGGGACGGTCCAGCAGGAGATAATCATTGGGAGCACTGTTCCATGTACTCTGGAGCCGTAAAAGCTTCGGTCGCGTGCTGTAAAAGCGGTGATTTGACCGGTCAATAACCTCCGTACGCCACCTATGACCTACCGTGCGCCAGGTCAAACTCAGTCAACGGTCGATGATCGACACGTGTCAAGTACCTGGCGCACGCCAATGAGAAGGTGGCGTAAGCAAGGTATGGCTTTGCTGAGGCTCATTTGGCTCGAGATTTGAGAGGTTTGAAGAGGCTTGAAATGGTTTGAAAGAGGAGGGTCCAATGCCCAAAGCTCAAATCCTTCCATCGACTCTGAACTGTTCTCGACCGTTTATCATCATTGGGTCAACAAAGGAAAATAAATGACTAATCTGGACAGTCCAGAATGGGGTGTCTAAATCATCTAACATTTCATTATCCGAAAATCTTAATGAAAAGTTAGATAATTGGATTGAGCAACTATAAATATTGGATTGACCTAATTTTTTGCAGAGGCCCTTGGAAAAATATTTTACATTTAATGAACGGCTCAAATCGTTTGTGTGAGACACGTAGTGCAAGCCACTAGAAAAACTTTGAACCCGGCTTCTTTGCAATCAACTGCAGAGAAGTCTGTGCGGTTCCATTTGAACCGTTCATCTTGAAAATCAATTGTTCAAATTTATTAAATTTATTACCGGTCATAAATTAAAAACAAATTTGGACCCTTAATTAAAAACTTCATCCGACGGCTGCAATCACTTGGATCACACCTCTGCAGTCCAAAGCTAGACTGCAGACAAGCCAAATTGAAAACTTTAATACGGAAACAAAGTTGTTTACGGAGGTGAATCACAAAGTGGAGAATGTATTTATCTGTTTCGGCTTTGGAGGATCTGGATTTAAATAAAACTTTTTCGCAGAAGAGTTTAACTCTTTTCAAAAAAGTTTATTTAAATCCAGACCATCCAAAGCCGTAGTGGCGGCTTCAGAAATTTGTGTTAGGGTGTTCAAAAATTATCTTAATTCTAAAAGAAACATAACTTCTGTTGTAAAAAAAATTAACTACGACACAAAATGAGAACTCAAAATTAAATACTATATTTTTTTACGAAAAGAAATAGTTTTTTTTTGAAAATTGTTGTATTGCGTACTAGACAGTATTTCAAGAATAGAGGGGACAAAATTTTACAGTTGTCCTAGACGAGTGCTCATATTTTTTGTCAACATTTAACTGGCGTATTAATCTATTAAAACTCTTTAAAGAAATTGTAGAGAGTATATTAGGGCTGACCTTCTCGAAAATATGTTATTCTTTAGGATGACATGATGAGATTTTTTATTGTAGTCTTAAATTCAAAGGAATATTATTCAAGTTAATGGAATTTTGCAACGGAGTTGAATTTTTTTTAAAGCTTTTTTCCGTAATTCTATACGATAACTAAAGAAAAAAATTAATGTAGTTATTTTCATGAATGTGAAATTAAATGTATTTAGACCATTGATAATAAAGATAGAGAAAGAATGCAGAACATACTACTTGCCCTTATATATTCTTCTTCTTCTCTTTGTTTTTTCATTATGATTGTGAGCTGTATTTGGGTTGTGATTGAGTGTTTTGGTTTTGGGTTGGCTCAATTCTTTTTGGGTTAGGCGTTCAAGACTATTATAATTTGGTGTTCATTGACATTTGAATTAAGTATTCATTGATATTTGGGTTGAATGTTCACAGTAAAGTTAGTTCAAAATTTGTACATGTATTCTAAGCAAAAAATTTTGTTTTGGGTGTTCAGTGACCATTGAATCATCAATGTCGAGCCGCCTCTGCAAAGCCGTAATGGACAACCAAAATTATGCGACTCTGAGAATAAGAAAATCATGAAGCTTCCGTGAATAAATCAATATCTGCTTTTAGCGGTTGGTTGCATAAAAATCAAATGGGTGACCATCTTTTTCACATGATGAGAAATAGGTCCTAAAAATCCTCTCTTCTAACAGAAAATAAAAGAGAGAAGAATCTGAATCTTGATTTTCATTTCATTGTGTTGAACTTGACTTGCAATGATTAAGTATCCCTACTTATACGAAATTACACCCGAAATCAACATGAAATGAAATACAAAAGAATCAAAGGAATTTCACTCTACATTTCAATGGAATTACAATTTGCATTTCAACAATGGGAGCCTTGTTGATAAGGACACACTACAGAGTTCAACATGCAATTAATCCACCTAAACATTTCATAGTGGTTCCAATCCTTATAGAACACACGTTCCAAAAATACCCTTGACTCATTTACCCCACACCACGAACCCATTCTCCCCATCTCGCGTCCATTTATCTCCGTACCTCTCTCTCTCTCTCTCTCTCTCTCTCTCTCTCTCTCTCTCTCTCTCTCTCTCTCTCTCTCTCTCTCTCTCTCTCTCTCTCTCTCTCCACACCAGAATTCCCAGGTGAGAGAACTGATCACATTCATCGTCATTTTGATTCGACCTTAATTTGGGTAACATTTCATTGAAGAAAAAGCTCTCAACGCAGTTATTCTATTCTAATCATCTGAGGTCCGGCGTCCGTGTCGAGGCGGCAACATCTGTTCGTCTGAGATTCTGTATCCTAGTCGACGCGGCGGTGTGGAGGTTTTCTTGGCCGGAGAAGAAGAGTAACTCAACCGAAAAGCTGTTCTTCGCCGGAGAAGAAAAGTAACCCAACCGGAAAAGTTGTTCTTCGCCGGAGAAGAAGAGTAGTTAATCGACTTCGGTGCTTCACTGTCCTCCATCAGCAATTATTGCCCCTTGGATCCAAATCCATTGATAAAAGTGGGAAACGTCAATATATGCTCTTGTGAGCTTGGCAAATGTTAAAGTAGTTTGTCCTCTCCCTAAAAGAAACCTTTGTTCTAATTAAAAAAAGCTTGGGAAACGTAAATGTGGAAGGTAGGTGGCAGATACTAGTATTTGTAGTACTAGGCCTTAATTTTTTTTTTAAATACAACTTAAACATAGACATATACAGAATACACAATTTCCAGAAATAATCTTATCTGTTTATTTTTTGGGATTATACATATTATAGATTTAGACTAATAAGAATATGCAGTTGTTTTTTAGTGAATTGCTACGGTGGACCTACTGCTAAATTGCCCTATTTGTTTGTCTTTTGGGATAATACAAACTACGGATTTGGACATATGAGCATATTTGGTTGTTTTATTGCGATTATAAAAAGTTTTTTTTTTAAATGATAACCTTATCTGTTATTTTTTTTAGAATAATACAAACCACGTATTTGGACAAATAAGAATATTTGGATGTCTTGGTGCAATTTTAAAGAATACAAAACTTACAAAATAGCCTTTATCTCTTAGTCTTTTGGAGATAATACAGACTACAGATAAGCATATCTAGTTGTTTTATTGTGATTATACAAAATACAAAATTTTAAAAAATAACGTTATCGGTTAGTCTTTTTGGTTTTGGTGTTATAGAGACAGATTTGGACATATAAGCATATCTGATTATTTTATAACCCTATATTTATTTTTTTATGTGTGGCACCTAACTAAAACATATCGCAATATGATTTTCCTACGACAGGTATAGTAATCTGCCCAAATTCATATTTTGTGATATAAGAAAAAAGGTTATCTATGCAATATCTATACTCTGTATTGTTCCAAAAAACAAACAGATAAGGTTATCTCTATTTTTTTTAAAAAAAATTCAAAAGTAATTATTCAAAAGTCCAATGGTTGACATTTGGTGCTATAGCCATATCTTTATTCTTTTTAATCGCAAAAAAATTAATAGATGTGGTTATTTATTTGAATTTATACTCTATTATCCCAAAAAAATCCAACAAATAAAGTTATCTCTGCGAATTATGTAATATGTATCATCGCAATAAAATCAACAGATGTAGTTATTTGTCAAAATCCATACTCTGTATTATGCCAACAAGACCTAGAAATAAAACCACATGTAGAGACCCGTATTTTCTTAAATTATTGAAAAGCTTATTAAATGACTGATTGGGAGAATATGGTTTAATTAGTGATTATTTGATTTGAGGATCTAAGTGAAAGAATAGAAGATTGAGGGAGTGGATGTGTAGTTTAAAGATATAAGAGTATATAAGCTGTGCGTGTGGGGTGTAGAGAATCATTTTATCTCTCATCTCTCTCTCTCTCCCGTCCGTTCTTTCTCTCTCTCTCTCTCTCTCTCTCTCTCTCTCTCTCTCTCTCTCTCTAGCCGAAATCTTCTTTCTCTCTTGCTATCTCACAAAACTTCACTCCATCTCTCAAGATCTTCAAGAAACAACTTCCCTCCAACCTTCCATTGGCGTTCTCAAGCTTAGAATTCCTTGGGTCGGGCTTGAATCGAAGCTTTGAGGTTCGAAGTGGTTAGGGCTTGCTCAAATCTTGTAGATCTTGGTTATCGTCGCGAGGTAGGGACTTCTTTACCTCTTTTATATGTTTATATGATGATTTGATGCAAGAATCGAGCTTGGTTTGCCTCCCTTTGTTCATCTCGATCGCTGTCGAAATCTGCAGAAAATCGCCCAAATCGCGTAGGGATCGATCCCTAAACTTAGGGGATCGATCCCCCTTTGTTTTCTGGTCCAGTAAGCCCAGGGATTGATCCCTGGTGATGGGGGGATCAATCCCTCCCCTCTCTGGAAGTTCTGCCCGTCTTTTGAGTTTCAGCCCAACTTCAAACGGCCATAACTTCTTCGTCCGATGTCTATTTCATGCAAATTTTATATCGATTCGAAGGTCTAGAAGTCAGCTTTCCATTGACACCAAAATCACCTAAAAATTCTAAGTAAAAAAAAAGTTATGACTGTTAGAGTGGGGGTGTGTCGACCTCCCGACCTCCTTTGACTACTCCAATGATTCTTGTTTGTTCATTTCGACTTCCTATGATTAGTGGATGACATTCTTGACCCATTGGCCTTCCGTTAGTGAGGAACACATAAGGAATTGCTTAGTTGAAATTTCCTTTGAATATTTTCTATCGTTTGGTGGCTCTTGTGAATGTTCATGCAAATTTGTGATTGAATAATACTTGTGAACGTTTGTGGCGTATTTGTGATATTGTTGGCATGTCGTGGTATATTTCATGAATGTATGAAGTTATAAGAAAGCTTTAACTTGTAGGTTGATTGAGGAAATAGTTGTTTGGGTCGGTGCTTGATTTAGGAAGTCTCGTAACGCAAGGGGTGGTAATACGACGACTTATATGGTCTCGTAACGCAAGGGGTGGTAATACGACGATTGATGTGGTCTCGTAGCGCATGGGGTGGTAATACGGTGACCTTAGATGTTGGAGCTCACCGTAATGCTAGGGGTGGTAATACGGTGACTCTCGTGGTATTATACGACAACGCAAGGGGTGGAAATGTCAATGGTAGAGATATGGGATAGTGAGTCGTGTCAAAGTTGTTATTTCGCTTGAGTATTATGAACCTTATGGCATAATGTGATTATAGCATGTCTCAGAACGATCGCCTTGAATGTTTGATACATCATTGAATTGATTGTATTTCGTCGTTTGGGCTATACCTTCCTGTTTTCTGTCATTGCACTTATCATCATGTTTTCATATAAAGTTGGGAAAGATTTTCCTATTGGGCTAGTGTAGCTCAACCTAATCTTTCTTTTCAGGTCAAAACGCTGGACAATAGCCCGTAAGCAATGTGTGCTTGGGAATGAAAGACTTTTTGGAAGCTAACGTCATGAAGTTACTTAAGCATCTTTGTATAAACTTTATTTTGACAGAGATGTATATGTAACTTATCATTTCAATCCTTTTGACTTTTCGTTTGTAATATTTGGAATACGTTCGTACTTGTACCTAAACTAAGTTGGGCCGTGATGCCGAAGTTGTAATTATCTAAATTTGGGGATTTGTTTGTAAAATGGAATAGGTGGGGACTCTTTTGGGATTTTATTAATGATATGTGAGGACTTTTTATTAAAATAGTTTATTTATTTATGTTGAAAATCGAGGGCGTGACATCACATATGCGAAATATGTGCTATGTATAATCGCAATAAAATTAACAAGTATGGTTACTTGTCAGATTCTATACTTCGTATAATTTCCAAAAGACCAACACATAAGGTTATCTATGCAAAATATACTCTTTATCATCGCAATAATACTAATAGATAGATGTGGTTATCTATCCAAATTCATCATCTATATTATTTTAAAAAGACCAACAAATAAGGTTATCTCTGGCAATTATGTACTCTGTATAATCGCAATACCCCAAACAGTTGTGGTTATTTGTCTAAATATATATTCTGTATTGTTCGAAAAGATATACAGATAAGATTATCTCAATTGTTTTTAAAAAAATTCAAAAGTTATTATTCAAAATTCTTTTCATAAAACTTTGTTGCATGGTTGTTCTTAGTATAGTTTTGTTACTCTTTTAAATTTTTGATATTTTTCTGGACTAGAAGTCCGGACATCGTGGCCAGACAGGAACCGACTCCACACTATTGGAGGAACTGTTTTCTTACCCAAAATCTTTGAGGACAGTGCTTCCCTATTTCCACCATTTTTTTATCGAACAATACTTCCAATAACTGGAAAGATACAACTAGTGCATGGTGAAAGGAAAAAAAAAAACTCCTGAGAGAAATGAAGGTCACCAAGTGGACCCTAGTATCAATTCTTTGTATTGTGTCATCTTCTTTGTGTTGTCTTGTAGTAGTAGTAGGTTTTTTTTTTTTTTTTTGTTGTATTGAACGCCATTGTCTTGTCCTAGTTGACAAATACACCTCCTTTTCTCTTTCTTCCTTTATTACTACTACTGTATGCTCCTACTTTTTCCTTTTTTTTTCATCGGGTAATTCATTCCCTGCTACATTTTCCTCCGGCCATCTCCTCCTCCTGCGAGCCACCCCTCCGGTAACTCTCTCTCTCTCTCTCTCTCTCTCTCTCTCTCTCTCTCTCCTTCCTTTGTTTTAGCATCAATGAACAAGAAAAAAGAAAAATGTGTGGAGGTTGAACGGCAGCCATGGCCGCCATCCTTCTCATTCTGTACGTCTTCTTCTTCGGTAGAACTCAACTAAGGCTGTGTTTGATGTATATAATATGAAATTCGCATATATAACCTTATCTGTTATCTTTTGAGGTAATACAGAGTATAAATTTAGATAGATAACCATATCTGTTGATTTTATTACGATTATACAAAATACATAATTCGCATATATAACATTATCTGTTAGTCTTTTTGTATAATACAAAGTATAGCTTTGGACAAATAAGCATATCTGTTGATTTTATTGTGTTTATACAGAATACAAAATTTGCAAAAGTAACCTTATCTGTTTGTCTTTTTGAATAATACAGAGTATAGATTTTGACAGATAAGCGCATCTGTTAATTTTATTGTGATTGTAAAGAATACAACTTTTGCATAGATAACCTTATTTGTTGATCTTTTCAAAATTAAAGTATAGATTTAGACAAATAACACGTATAAGGTTATTTGTTTATTTTGTATCGCACACATAACATCTTTTAGGTAAAAAATAACATATATGGTTAAACTTTTGGACAAGGATAATGCCACGAAGCCTTTTTATTGTGCCCCGACAAATGATCTTGTTTGACTATATTACACTTATGTAATTATCCTAGATTCTCAGCCATACTTTCCTCTTTCATCGTCAATCCCATTCTCTCCCTGCTTTTCATTTTATTGCAGAGCAGACTCACATCCTCTCTCTTCCTCTCTCTCTCTCTCACGCATTGTCATCACCACACAAAGATCATCATCACACTGTGAATCATCCACATGCATATGTATAGCAGCCAGCAAAGAACAAATATTTTAATCTCTCTATGTCTCTCTTCCAATCGGCTCTGCTCTCTGGCATCCCGTAGTTCTCCTCTCGCTGCCATGGAATCCGGCCTATCACTGCTTGCCTCCATCGTCGTCTCCGTCAGCGACCACTATTATATAGTACACCTAGTCAGGGCATTTTCGTCTAGAAATGGACTGTAGACCTAATAAATGTACAGTAATGGATCTCTACCACTATTACACATTAGATTGGACTAAACACCCAAAACCACCTTCAAAACGAACTTTAGCCCAATTTACCGTTCAATTATAACTTTCAACTAACTGCCAGCTGGAATTTGAGTGGTTGGTGGAGCTGACTCTAAGTCGTTTAGAGCTGAGCTAGTAGTGCCTTGACCACTAGTACTCTCTCTCTCTCTCTCTCTCTCTCTCTCTCTCTCTCTCTCTGTGTGCCGTAGCAGTGAGACCGAATTTCGGTGAAAAGTAATCCGGATTCTGGGGAGAGATTGCAAAATCATGCTCTTGTCTCTGCAGAGGTTGTGACACTCGAATTTCGGTGAAAAATACCACGAATTCTGGTGAGATATTGCAAATAAATACATGCTCCTAAATTCTCTCTCTTTCTTCTTTAATTTCCAAAGTTTTAGTATGAGTTTCTCTAGATGTGGAATTTTGTGGGTTTTTTTTCCTTAAATTCAAACAGTTGATTATAACATCTCTTATTACTTAAACGGATTAATTCACTTTTGCTGCATCAGGTGTCTTTTGGAAAAAACACTCAAAACTAGTCTACATAGAAACTGGATTTCTCGAGGCTTCCGATCACAAACAAGGTCAGTATGATTAATGATTAGTGATAGTATACCAGTTTTTCAGTAGAGAAAATCATTTTACCAGCGGAGCCGTGAATAGCTGTTTATGAAGCCAATCGCAACCGTCTAAAAGTAAATTGGACAGTCCGGATGATAGTGAAATTTTTCCAGGTTAACTCTTTTCCGAAAAAGTTTTATTAAAATTCGGATCACGCGTGATTGATTGCCGCTGTAAAGAAATTGTTCACGGCTTAACCGTGAATAAGTTTCTCTTTTCAATATAATCTTAAAAGCATTTTTTTTCTTACCCAAATGAAGGAGACCTAATTTCTAAACCCAAATTTTATACAACGGCTAGTTTTTGGTGGCCGATTGTTGATTACGGTGGCTCCGCCGGCGCCGATCGCCATTACGGTGGCTCCGGTGCAATATTCGTTTCAAACAACAGCTATCTACAAACCAGATCTAGCTAATGTCGAGTCTAATTTCATCACTTATTCAACAGCCCAACACTCAATAACAAGAACATGCATGAACCTGTTAACTACAACAATATATAACTAGATCTACAAATCCTAGACTCCATTACCAGTCTTCACATAATATCAATTTTTAATGGTTCACATTTGCTAAAATATTCTTTCTGGTCCGAAAAGTTCACTTACCCCGGAAAGTTCACTTACCGGCCGAAAAGAGTTTTAAAATGATTTGGACCATTGATTGTCAATATAAAAGACCGAAATACAATGGAACCATGTAGTCTGGGTTTGGACTTTAGAAAATCCAGGTCCTATTGGAATATTAGTTCGAAGTCCTTGCCATAAATTTGTGCTACAATTCCATGGACATCTTTTGTAAAATGGCTGATTTTTTGTGAAATCATTTTCACCATCCCATTTTGTACAAAAATTTTGCTTTTCACTTTTGCTATTTGAAATTCAAAATTTTCCTTCCTTTGTATTAGTAATTTTTTGACTTGTAAATGACAATTTTATAGGTTGCATATGTAAGACAAACGTCACAAACATAGTGCAATGATTTAAAGGGAGATTATATTTGGAACTAAAATACATACTATATTAATCGTTGTTTTCTCGCAATACCCGCTAAAAATGTTTAATTTAGTACAAAATGCCCCATCTTCAATAAACCTTATAACATAATTGATTTTTAATACACGCATTCGTGGACCATCAGCTTCAGAAAAGCCCTCCAATTAACCCGCTCGATCATGCCCTCTGGCATCATACCTGCCACCCCAAACTCACCATTAATTGCACTAGCTCGTTGGCAAGTTTTCATTGTGCTATATCATACAACAATCATGATTATTTATGATTATATTCCGATTTCCAAACTAACTACTCTGAATGTACAGGTCAAGGTTCTCTCAATTATTGGGAGGAAATATATGGTTGAAGGTTCATCTTATTCTTTCTGATAGTTTTCCAATTATCTCTTCATGGCTGAAGGTAATTGAATATAGTTCATGTACATTCTCTGTCAATCTTTTTTATTTATTATATTTTTGCACTGAGGGAATTAGGGCAGAAAAGATTAAGTCGAGTTGGTTTAAAATAAATCCTAACTAACAAGCTAGAATATGATTGATTTGGAAAAGGTGAGAAAAGAACATCTACATTCGAATAGGGTGCTCATCGAGCCAAACAAGCTAAGCACAGTATTGCTCAAGCTTGACTTGACTCTTTATTGCATGTGTTCAAACATGGCTTGAGCTTAAAACTTTTTAAGATTAATTGTTCAAGCTTGGCTCGAGCTTGAGATTTTGAGTTTGTGATAAGTTTGGCTTGGCTTTTAAAATATGCAAGCCATTCTCGAGTTTTCAAGCATGAGCTTAAACTCGTAAATTTTGACATTTTCAAGCAAGACTCGTTAAGTTCCAAAATAAAAGGAGCTAATTTAAAGCCATAAAGAAGAACTGCCATCATTAATCTAGGCCAAAAAAGCTCATAAACATAAAATTCAATTACTGGCTACATTCATTATATAAAAAACCCTGACATGAATATTTCCTATTTGGATAAAATGGTACTTTAAAATTGGTGAAAATATCTACATAAAAGGCTGGCGTAGATCTCATATTTTGGAACATTTATTAAATCTACCCCTATATTTGTCATATAATTTATAGAATGACATATTTGTTCACGAGTTTATCGAGCGAGACAATCTTATGCTCAAGCTTGACTTGAATTCATAAACAAACAAAAAAATGTAATTGAACTTGGCTTATATATTTTTCAAACGAGTTTGACCAAGCCAAAATTCGAGCCAAGGCCTGCAAACCCGAAGATATTCGTCAAGAGCATATTAGCAACCGGTCAACCGGCATAGGAGATATCTCACGGCACGACCCATCTCAAAGTACGTCTGTCCAACGGCAGTGGCACGATTCGTCTCATGAGCATAACCTATCTCAGTCACCTGCGGTCGTAACGAAGAAAACCGTTGTATATCTTGTATTCGATGTTGCAATTACAAATACAAAGCCATAGAAAGAATTAAAACCAATCTCATGTAGGCCTTGTTCCTCTAAAGGATCTTTAAAAATAAGTGCTTATTTGCAATTTTCAAACTTAAAAATTATATATTGTTTCTTGCATAAAAAAATTCTTGAATTTTAAGATAATTCACCAAAACTTAGAGTCTATAATATGTTAATCATCTTAATTTGTTATTAGGATTAATTTTAAGATATATCAAAGTATTAGAATTTATTTTATACCTCTACTTTTAGTTTTTTTAGTTTTTTGTACATATTTTAAAATTGTATAAAATATGTTATAGTCAATTTGAAACGGTATTGAGATATACACTGGTTTCTAGAAGAGAAAACAGTATGCTTGCCGTTAGAAGCTAGGATTGATAATAACAGTGGTCGTGGAAATGTCAGTACAATCTCACCCTCACAACACCACTGCCACCACCACCACACCTCTGCAATTCTACCACCATCTCTCCACCCCACTGCCAGTTCTACTACACCACCAATGCGCCTAGCCTCCACTACCACTACTTCTCCCCCAATACTGGAAATAATACCGCCATTACCTTCACGCAACCACTACCATCACTACTCCAACAACAAACACACTGCACTATAACCGTCTTGACGCTCCACCTTTCATGTCGTCATTTCCATCACCTCTCCACCTATGCCACCATTATCATCACCACAACCACCTTCACACTCGCACCCACATATATGCCGTCACTATCACTGCCACCTCATCAACATCAGATGGAGGTTCAAGATTTTAGTTTAGTGGTGACAAAAATATATAGAGTTTAACGACTACACAAAATTCTGAATAGAATCTAAACGTTAATTTAGCAATATACACTGTCTATTTTTTATTAACCAACAATCTTATAAATAATCTTTCCACACTATAAGCACACTTTACCTGCAGAGTTCACGTACTATTTCACAAAACAATACGGAATACTCCCTCATATAAAATCTTAGCACCAGATATTATGCCACCACAGGTACTCTTCATATCTAGACAGCTTTGAATTATAATTTTACTATCAACAATATCAAACATGTTCTTTTCGATGAATCTAACGAAACAATCTTTCATCCGTTTACGCAATCGTGTTTTAGTCAACTTCTTCAATTAAAAATACTATCTTTTGGGGGTTATCCAAAGCTTTAAGAAGGTTTTAGGTTGCAAAACTTATTTGGTTTAATTTATTTTATTTTTGTTTTGGTGGGCTATATTATTGTTACTCACAGATTTAAGTGAATTTTCATATAGTTTAATTTCACATGATTGGTCTTTTGCCGACAATACTAAAGAAAAATTAAATTACATGTAAAAAAAAATGAAAAGCTAGTTTCAGGTGAAAAAAGAAATAACAATCAATTCTGGTCACCGGCAACCCAAAACAAGCTCAAACTGCACACTTACACCACATTGCTTGCCCTTAAAAACTTAAAAACCTCAATCGAACTTTGTTTTTTTGAACTCATCAGTTTGCTTGCATTTGGCAGTTGCTGCAGCTTGCACCCAACCAGTTTGCGAGATTGGGAAGTGCTTATGGGCTCCTATTACTAGACAAATCAATTATTCCAGAAAATTGTTGAAGAATTGGCAAGCGCTTTGTAAGAAAGCATTAGAGTTAGGGATCAAAAGAAATGATATTGTTGTCGAAATTAACAGAATGAATATGCAAAAAACTCCAACAGAAGAATGTGATGCTTGGAGAACAGAGGTGGAGGAGATGGAAAACAAGATTGAGACAATAAAGCTGGAGTTCAATGTTGAGAAGAAATGTGTTGGGGGATTATGTCCTGACATATTTGCACGTATAGAGCTTGGTAAGCGAGTGGTAAATATGATCAATGACATTGACATGCTCCTAGAAAAGTCCAAGTTCGAACGAGGATTTCTTGTTGATTCACCACCAGCTATAGTTGAGAAGAAGCCAGGCCCCGATTCAACATTGTCAACGTCTGCATATAATACACTGGGCATGGTACTGGATAAAATTCGAGATGAGAGCACTCCAAAGATTGGTATTTGGGGAATGGGCGGTGTGGGGAAGACAACTGTTTTGCAACTCTTGAATAATATGCCAGAAATTACAGCAATGTTTGATCACGTGATATGGGTGACCATCTCAAAATCTCCAAGCGTTAGAATGGTACAAGAAGAAGTGTTACGGCGTTTAAAAATAAAATTAGATGGGGGTGAGTCTGATGAAACAATAGCAAGTCTATTGTTTCACAAACTCGACCGCAAGAAGTTCTTGTTACTTTTAGATGATGTTTGGGAGATGGTGGATTTAGCTGTTGTAGGGCTTCCAAATCCCAGTAAGGATAATAGTTGCAAATTGGTTTTAACAACCAGAAATTTGGAAGTTTGTCGAAAGATGGGAACATATACTGATATCAAGGTGAAGGTTTTGTTAGAAGAGGAAGCTTTGGAGATGTTTTACACAAATGTGGGAAATGTTGCAAGGCTTCCCGGCATCAAAGAGCTAGCTAAAAGCATTGTCAAAGAGTGCGACGGCTTGCCCCTTGCCCTAAAGGTCGTAAGTGGTGCGTTACGAAACGTGGCAAATGTGAATGTTTGGAGCAATTTCTTACGAGAATTGAGGTCACATGATACATCTTTCAATGAAGACTTGAATGAAAAGGTGTTCAAGGTACTAAAGGTCAGCTATGACCATTTAAAAAACACTCAAAATAAGAAATGTCTTTTGTTTTGTGGATTGTATCCAGAAGACTCAAAGATTGAGAAACTTGAATTGATAGAATATTGGAAAGCTGAGGGTATTCTTTCTAGGAAACTAACTTTGGAAGAGGCACGTGATAAGGGAGAAGCAATATTGCAAGCTCTTATAGATGCTTCGTTGTTGGAAAAATGTGATGAACCTTTTGATAACCATGTGAAGATGCACGATGTTGTTCGAGACTTGGTGTTGGCAATGACTTCCCCAGAAGGTGGTGAAGATTCGACACATCTAGTGAGAGCTGGGATTTCTTCAGAGAAGATGCCAGAGGAGGTGGAATGGAAAAAGGCAACAAGAATATCGTTTATGGATCATGACTTGCGCAATTTACCAAAATCGCCAGACTGTCTCGAGCTCTTGACACTGTTGCTTCAAGGAAATAAGAATTTAGAAGTAATTCCAGAAACATTCTTTGACAACATGCCTAACCTCCGAGTTTTGGATCTATCACACACCGGTATCAAATCTTTGCCAACTTCCATCTTGAAATTGTACAATCTTCAAGAACTAGTCCTTTTAGGTTGCAAGAATTTGGAGGATCTCCCTGTTGGGATGATAAGCAAGCTCTCTCAGATTGAAGTATTTAAACTTACAGATGGGTTGAGTAATGAGACTATGGATATTGTTGTGAAAGAACTAAGTGACTTGAGTTCACTTTCTTTCCTTGAGTTTGACTTCCAGAGAGTAGATAATCTCCAGTACTTCCTGCAACATAGCATACCATGGAAACAGAGGACATTGACAGTTTTTCATTTAGCTGTTGGCCGAGATTCGAGCATGGAGTGGCAGATAGAGCAGTATAAAAGGTGTTTGAGTTATCAAGTAAGTGGAGGAGAAGAAATGGGTAGCGGCCTTCCCCCCGCCGTAGAAGATGCACTCAACCGATCAGATTACTTTCAATTAAGGGAGAATTTTTGATAAGTCCATTATAGCATATTTCTAACCCACCCAATCCACTTCTAAAGTTCCTAACACCTCTAGTCCACTAAAAATTTCAGTGACAAAAATAAGCTATATAAAAGAAACAAGGGCCTTGTTTGGCTAATACAAAAAATACATTTTTTCATTTTTTTCGATCTTATTACAACCACATAACAACCATCACCACCGCCACCATAATGACCACCACCACATCACCGCCGCCGCCACCACCATGCCCCCCCCACCACCTCCACCACCACCACCACCACCACTCCATCACCGCCACCAACACCACCATCGGCACCTCCACCACCACTACGCCCCCACCACCATCTCCACCACCAATCCGCCGCGGTTGCTGCTACCACCACCACTACACTGCCGCCGCGACCACCACCACCCTGCCACCTCCACCGCAATTACCACCACCACCAAGCCGCCACCACCACCACCACTCCACCACCACCACTGCCACCATCGCCACCGCTATCACTCCACCACCACACCGCCACAGCCACCGCCACCACCACAATGCTGCCACCTCCACCACAATTACCACCACCACCAAGCCGCCACCGCCACCACCATTGCCACTGCTATCACTCTACCACCACGCCGCCACAACCACCACCACTACCACAACACCGCCACCTCCACTACAATTATCACCACCACCAAGCGATCACCACAACCACCACCATCACCACTCCATCACAACCACCGCCGCCGCCGCCGCCGCCGCCACCGCCACCGCCATCATTCCACCACCACCACCATCGAAATGACAACCACCACAACCACCACCACTCCGTTACCACTACGCCGCCACCACCTGTACAATGACCACTACCATGCCGCCGCCGCCGCCACCACCATCGTCATCACCACTACCACCACCACTACTCCACCATCACCAACACCACTACCACGCCGCCGCCATCACTCCACCACCACCACTTCTTCTTTGGTAATTCACATTCCTTCTGGGTCACACTTGCGTTTCTGATGTCTTATTGGCGTTAGTGTTTTAAGAAAATAATTTACAATCTAAAAGTGCAAATTTGCAGTTTAAATTTTCATTGGTGTTAGTGTTTATTTAATAATTTGCGGTCTAAATTTTTGTGTAGACTACAAATTTGCACTTTCAGATTGCAAAGTTTTCGAAAGTGTATTTATTTGCAGTCTAAAAGTACTATAAATTTGCAGTCTAAATTTTATCAGGCATTGGTGTTCAATTAACAAATTTGCGGTCTGAAAGTGCAAATTTGCAGTGTAAATTTTCATTGGCATTAGTGTTTATTTGATAATTTGCAGTCTAAATTTTTGTTTAGACTGTAAATTTGCAGTTTTAGATTGCAAAGTTTACGAAAGGGCCTTTATTTGCAATTTAAATTTTTTCTGGCATTGGTATTCATTTAACAAATTAGCAATCTAAAAATGCAAATTTGCAGTCTAAATTCTCATTGGCGTTAGTTCATCTAATAATTTGCAGTCTAAATTTTTGTGTATACTGCAAATTTACACTTTTAGACTACAAAGTTTACGAAAGTGCCTTTATTCGTATTCTAAAAGTGCAAACTTGCAGTCTAAATTTTCTCTTTGCAGTCTAAAATCTCATTGGCGTTAATGCTCATCTAATAATTTGCAGTCTAAATTTGTGTGTAGACTGCAAATTTGTACTTTTAGATAGCAAAGTTTATGAAAGTGCCTTTATTTGCAGTATAAAAGTATAAATTTGCATTCTAAATTTTTTCTGGCATTGGTGTTCAATCAACAAATTTGCAATCTAAAAGTACAAATTTGCAGTCTAAATTCTCATTAGCGTTAGTGCTCATTTAATAATTTGCAGTCTAAATTTTTGTGTCATTAGTGTTAGTGTTTGTTTAGTAATTTGCAGTATAAATTTTTGTGTAAACTGCAAATTTGCACTTTTAGACTGCAAAGTTTACGAAAGTGCCTTTATTTGCAATCTAAATTTTTTCTGGGGTTGGTGTTCATTTAACAAATTTGCAGTCTAAAAGTGAAAATTTGCAGTCTAAATTCTCATTAGCTTTAGCTTTCATTTAATAATTTGCAGTCTAAATTTTTGTGTAGACTGTAAATTTACACTTTTAAACTGCAAAGTTTACGAAAGTGCCTTTATTTGCAGTCTAAAAGTGTAAATTTGCAGTCTAAATTTTCTCTGGCGTTGGTATTTAATTAACAAATTTGCAGTCTAAATTGTCATGGGCGTTAGTGTTCATTTAATAATTTGCAGTCTAAAAGTGTAAATTTGCAGTCTAAATATATAACAAAAAGTATGTATAATGCATTTGGTCATTGTGGTGGCGGCGTGGTGGTGGTGGTCCTTGTGGTCATGGTGGTGGTCCTTGTGGTCGTGGTTGCGCCATTGTGGTGGTGGTGGCGGCGACGTGATGGTTGAGGTGGTGGTGGGGGCGTGATGGTGATAGAGGTGGTGAGAGTGGTGGAGCCCTGGTGGTGGTGGAGATGGTGATGGGGGCATGGAGGTGGTAGTGGAGTGGTGGGGGTGGCACTGTTGTGGTGGTGGTAGAGGCAGTGGAGGTGGTGACGGCATGGTGGTTTGGTGGGGGAGGGGGGGGGTGTGGTGGTGGGGGTGGCATCGTCGTGGGGGTGGTGGTGGAGATGGTGGTGGGGGCAGGGTTGTGGTGGAGGTGATGGTGGTAATTATAGTGGAGGTTGCGGCAATGTGGTGGTGGTAGCAGCGTGGTGGTTGAGGTTGTGGTGGGGGCGTCGTGGTGGTGGCAGCGTGGTGGTGGGGGCGTGGTGGTGGTGGAGTGGTAGTGGCGATGGCGGTGGTGGAGTGGTGGTGGTTGCGGCGTTGTGGTGGTGGTGGTGGTTAGGGTGTGGTGGTGGTGGAGCGGTGGTCGTGGTGTAGATGGTGGTTAGAGCGGCATTGTGGCAGTGGTAGAGGTGGTGGTGGAGGTGTGGTGGTGGTGGTGGAGCGGTGGTGGTGGTGGTGGTGGCGGCGGCAGCGGTGGTGGTTGCGGCGTTGTTGTGGTGGTGGTGGTTAGGGTGTGGTGGTGGTGGAGCGGTGGTGGTGG
The DNA here is from genome assembly GCA_014282245.1 of Rhododendron simsii. NCBI lineage: Eukaryota > Viridiplantae > Streptophyta > Magnoliopsida > Ericales > Ericaceae > Rhododendron > Rhododendron simsii. The sequence continues at coordinate 37,466,175 of CM024956.1, forward strand.
TGTAGATGGTGGTTAGAGCGGCATTATGGTGGTGGCGGTGGTGGTGGTGGAGTGGTGGTGGTTGCGGCGTTGTGGTGTTGGTGGTTGAGGTGGTGGTTAGGGTGTGGTGGTGGTGGAGCGGTGGTGGTGGTGTAGATGGTGGTTAGAGCAGCATTGTGGCGGTTGCGGTGGTGGTGGTTGCAATGTTGTGTTGGTGGTGGTAGAGGTGGTGGTGGTTGTTAGGGTGTGGTGGTGGTGGAGCGGTGGTGGTGGTGTAAATGGTGGTTAGAGCGGCATTGTGGTGGTGGTGGAGGTGGTGGTGGTGGTGGAGCGGTGGTGGTGGCATCGTGGTGGAGGTGGTGGCGTGGTGGTGGTAATTGTGGTGGAGGTTGCGTCATTGTTGCGGTGGTGGTACATGGCGGCGACAGCGGCAACGTAGTGGTTGAGGTGGTGTTGGGGGCGGCGTTTTGGTGATGGTGGTGGTAGGGGCGGCGTTTTGGTGATGGTGGTGGGGGCGTGGTGGTGGTGGAGCGGTGGTGGTTGCGTCGTGGTGGTAGTGGTTGAGTGGTGGTGGTTGTGGTTTTGGTGGCAGTGTGGTGGTGGTAATTGCGGTGGAGGTTGCGGCATTGTGGTGGTGGCGGCGTGATGGTTGAGGTGGTTGTGGCCATGGACGTGTTGGTGGTGTGGTGGTTGTGGTGGCGTGATGGTGGTGATGGTGGAGGTGGTGGTGGTAGTGGCGATGGTGGCGGCGTCGATGGTTGTAGTGGTGGTGGTTGTGTAAAGTTTAGTGAAGGGACAATTTTGTCCTGTCAAAAAATGAAGTGGACCTGAGACTTTAAAAAAGTAATGGGCAGGACTAGAAATGTTTTGGAAATATGAGGTGGATTGGACATGTTACAAAATTCTATAATGGACCTTATGACAATTCTTTATTGAATTAAAGGGTCAAGACAAACTTAATTCTCTATCAGAAGTGGGCGCGCACAACACTTATGAGTTAAGACACTGCGTGATTAGAGAATGCATCGCCCTTGAAAATGTCACCAATAGAAATGGGCTTCAAACGGGTGCTTTTCCAAATTTACAAGTTTTACTTCTGTTCGATCTGAGGAATTTGAAGTCCATTCTTTGTTTGGAGACGGAGGAGGGACAATTGCTACCACCGACACCACCAAATCTAAACAGCTTTACCAATCTAAAAACACTGCACCTTTTTCGTTGTCCACGAATTGAGCAGGTATTCTCAAGTGGATTCATGGTTCAACAACTATCCAACTTGGAAGTATTGCACGTCTGGAACTGTCGGGGACTCGAGGGGATGGTTCCAGATGATGAAAAGATTGAATACGAGGCTCTACCCAAATTGAGGTCTTTGACGCTCTTTGGCTTACCGGAATTCGTGAGTTTTTTTAAAGGTGTTCCCATGTATTGGCAATCATTGTTGGAAGTAGAAATAGGGGATTGTCCGAAGTTGAGAAAACTCCCCATCGACACTAATAGCTCTCCTAATTTGGAGAACATCAGGGGCCCACGGGAGCAGTGGAACGCATTAGAGTGGGACAATGATGCCATCAAATTACAACTTCAGCCTCTTTTCAAGGTGATCTTTGTTTATCATTGTCTTAATTATTTAAACTACCTTATTTTTATTATTTTTGAACTCTTGTTAATTTCGGGCCAATTTATTATTTTTCTAATTCGTGTTGACGAGAGAAATCAAAAAACAAAACATTGTGATGAGAAACTAAAAAAAAAAGTTCACACAAGATAAAAATACTGTAAGTCAAAACAGACATTTTTTGAGTTTATTTTTGCCTTCTTCTGGAAGAGCTTAATTTTGACTCGGCAAAAGAGGAAGAAACTGGGGGTTGGTGCGTTTACTGGACTCAAGCTAACCTAAGCCACCCAAACTTGATTAGTATAATCTAGAGGCTACATTATTGCTAATTTAGTCTTAGGTTCAATTCCTCTAAAAAATTGAACAGTGACACTGCCATTTTTTAATTATGCACCTCCTTTAAGATCATCTCCAGCTATATTTTCCAAATTTTCAAAACAAAAAGTCATTTGCTGGTCATCAAAAATGCAATTTCACTATTTTTCCGTAATTTGGCAATGCTGATTGATTCTCTTGAACTTAACTTAAATCAGAGAGTTTTGTCTTTATTTGAATTTTTTTTTTGCATTTGTTAGTTTTGCACTAATTTTTGTGAGATATTGATTCGTCTCAACATTTTGCGCTAAAAAATGGTTATTTCCCAAAACACTTGGGTAAAAGTTAAAAAAAAAAATTACTTTTTTGATTCTTGTCGTCGAGGTGAATCAATAACCCACAAAAGTTTGGCGCAAAACTAACAAATATGAAAAAAATTCAAATAAGGACAAAATTTCCAGATTTAAGTTAAGTTCAAGGGAACGTAATGGGGTTTTTTTTTGCACAAGTGCTATTTTAGCTGTTAGGTCACAACTTTATTAAAACAACCGTCGTAGGTGATGCGGGAAAAACGGGCTTCGCCAAACCTTGAGTCATTTGTGGCAATAGATTGGCAAGTAAGTCGTATGCCAAATCCAAAGATAGATCGAAAATGGCTTTTGCAAAGAATTTACCAACTTCTAGTATTAGAGATGCATGCATTTCATGTTAATGCCATTTTTCTCGGATTCATATAATGAATTTTATATTTGTCAGTCAAAGGCGAATTGAAGAGCAGTTAGAGATCCAGCGAAATTTGCATCTGATGAATTTTTTTTTTTTTGAACCAGGAAGTTTTCTAATCAACCAAGTAAAGATTTGGCCAGGGCGTGCGCCGCTCCAACCACTTCTCTTGCCATTTGTGGCTAAAGATGGTGCTTGGCGCAAGGAGTCTTGGGAAGGGGCTGTTGCGTGGGTTTTTTTCGGGGCAGATGATGTGGTTGATAGAGAAGGAAAGCTCAAGGTTTATGCTTGTTCAGCCTTTATGGTGGAAGCTATAGCTGTGTTGAGAGCTTTAGAGTGTGGAGATTCTCATGGACTGCCTTCAACTTGTTTTTCTTTTTCTCATGTTAGTATTGCAGATATGTACCATCCTATTCCTGTTTTGATGGATATTTTATCGGGTGTTGGTGGAATGGAAGGGATGGATTGCATCTGATGATTGTAGAACAAGGGAGGCAGCTGAAATTGGCATCTGTTAATAAGAGTGTCCCTCTCTCTTTGACTGTCCCTTCTTTAGTCAACTGTGGGCTGCCATTCCTGATCTCTGCTTGCATTCCCAAGGTCCCTGCCCCTTTGCCTCAGAAGACTGTTGTGCTGCTCTAATCTCAAGGGGAAAGGTTTCCCTAATGGCCTAATCTTCTAAGGAGGGTTGCCTTTGCTGTTGTAGTTTATTTTGTTTGGCAAGGGAGGAATAGTAGAAAGTTTAGAGGCATTTCATAAGCCTCCTTCGGCTGTTATTCAGCAGATGATATGTATTTGAAGTCAGGATAAAAGCTTCTCAAAGCAGAAATATAAAGCCTACTACCTCTTTATCGTCTCAGCTCTGCCAGAATTGGCAAATTTCTCTCTAGTATCTCTTGTAGTTGTATAGGTTTTAGTTTTTCTCTGCTTTCGCATATCTCTTGTATATAGGCTCATGCCTTGGATTCTTTGTATCTCTTGAGGATTATATCCAAAAAGATAGTCATCAATGTAGGGGGATACATGCACCGGTACATATCTGGAAAAAAAAAATTCATTACCCCAAAAGACTATAAAAAGAGACAGCTGAAAGAATATCTTGAAATTCCCTGATACAAGTTCTCTCCTAAACTTTTACACCAGCTTTTATACTGCAATTGGTTCACTCTTCGGAACTAGGGAATCTAGCATTTACCTGCTCCAATAGTTAAGCGGATGAGAGAGATTGATTTCTGTCAATGTGATACAAATGGGCAAGACCCAGATACTCAAAATTCAGTGTAAATGGTTTTAACTATCACATATCTAGGAAACGTGATTGGAAGACGTCAGTGTTGCTTTGCTCGCATAGCATTTGCGAGTCCATATCAGAGGCTTACATTGGCTGATTTGAAGAGTTCGTCAAGAACTTTGGACGAGGTTGGATGAGCCGTGACCGTAGACTGCTGTCCTGCGGGTTACAAAACAGATTCATACATTTGTGCATATTGTGTAGTAGTCACAGTCACTCTCCTTCAATACGCAGGAAAATTCAGAGCTAAATGTTAACAAACAAAAAATGAAGTCCCAGGTTGAAAGCTACGGAAAACCTTCCAAGTTGCAAGAAAGTGATCCATTCTAAAACCTCACATATTAAGATGTGGGGAATGATGTAGCAGAATTTTGATATTTATCAAAGCAAAACTACCTCTGAATACGTGTCCCCGATGCTATGGCATTGGATGCTTCATGGATGAGATCTGCAACGTGCAACCCAAAAATATGAATTCCAAGTATCTCCCCGTGGTCAAGTCTGTATATCAAATGCTGAGGATAATAAAATTACTTGGGTTATCAAAACCATGAAATATAATTCATCGTCAGTCAAAAAGTTCAATCACGATTCATAATAAGCATAGATGTGCAAGAGGAAATAGAAACATTTTCAGAGGATTAAAATTGTAAAGGAACAACAATTTTAATACCTATTTACGAGTGGAGGGAGACTAATGACAAGGGGAAATAGAAACATTCTCCTGAATTTTTTTTTTCCTCATCCCTAAGAGTCTATTTCTCTGCATTTAGTACCGTGCTATTGCAACACTACGCAGTCATATAGGACATATGCTATTAACTCATCATATTTTGAGTGATTTTGTTTGACATCTTTTCAACAATATAGGATTACAGAGTTGTTAAAGATCATATTTGCGTTTGAACAATTGCCACTGTAGCTTCTGTATTCAAAGTTCAAACCCTTTCCTTTAAATCAGTGTTTCAATATGATAAGATTGTGGTGATGGTGCTTTAGTTCAGTTCAGTTCAGTTCAGAGAGAGAGAGAGATAGAGAAATAGTACCAGTGCCTAGGAGAGACCGTAAGGCCTAGTATGCAACCTAACTTGACATGTCCTCCCCAAAATTTAGCCCCCACATACTTGATGCATCCTTGAACCATTCCGACTATCTCTCCCCTTTTTTCCAGCTATGCAACCTATTCTCCATGTTCAAGCATGTTATAGTCTTTTAGTACCAAATCCACACAACACTATATAAACATACATATAACTACATTTAGGGGGCAAATCTGAAGAGACCATGTGGAAAAGGGTTGGCCATATAAGCAGTATGTGTCCGTCATTCTAGTACACTTTGGTTATGGTGTTTGGCAGTTTTCAATCCCATCTTTGCTGTTTCCTGTCTATAACTATGTTATGTCCTTAAAGCCTGCTGCGACGCGTAACGATCCCAGGGCTCGTTTGGTTCCAATGCTCATTCGCTTATTTCTTACAACTCAAAAGCAAGCAATAAGCAAATATGCTTGCTTGGCAGCTGTGGGCTTCTTTTTTTTTTTTATCAGCCTTGTTTGGCAGCTGTTGGGTTACTTAGTTACCAAATAGTACAAGAAAACCAACAATCAGCATAAGCAATTGGGCGGATCAAAAAAAAAAAAAAAAGCATAAGCAATTGGTATCCAAAGAATTCTGTTTACTCCTCGTTTCGGTTATTGCTTGTTTACACGAAAAAAGTTGATAAGCAATGGAAATTAACCAAGCAATGTGAACCAAACGGGCCCTGAATTTCTGATTTGATGTGCACAGACAAACTGTTTTACAAAATTATTGCATGTGGAATTTACCAGGAACAGCTGATGCTAGTACAAGGAGTCGAGGACGTGTGAAACTTGTGAACTGACATGGTTTGAAGTGTCAAGTACTGAGGACTGGAATATTCTCAACGGTTCTGCCATGGAGTTTTCAACATGGGAATGAGTAGATGAGCAGTAACCTCTTTCAAGTTTCTCTGTTTACAATCTGATGGGATGAAAGAGGGGATCTTTTGTGGGCCCTACAACAAAAAATTAGCTACACAAAATCACGCATCTGTACGTGGGACTCACAGAAGAAATGTCTCAAAAGCACCATCCCTGATTCTGATGGCAATTGCACTGACCGAAGAAGTGGGGATATTGGTTTTCTTGGATGAGACTAGCTCAAATGTCATGTATTGGTATCTGGTAACTAATGAGGGTTTAAATAGTTGTTGGGATCAATAGTCTCGTGAAGCTCATCGGTCAAATAGTGAGGGGAGTTATCAAGACTATACTCGCAACGCGCGTTTGTTAACCGGATTCAACCGAGTGTAGAATAAGATTATGATTGGGAAGCCCAAATGAACCACGTGACAGACCATGTAGCCACAATGAGCACACAAACTTCCACCAAGAAGTTGAGAAGAGAAATACAACTCAAAGCAACATCCAAAAAGGGAGATAACCCTCCCACCATGTGTGTACAAGATTAAAGTCTAAGCACCAGATCCAAACTTCATCCCATTATGGAGCAGAGCAAAGCAGAGAGTGCAGAGCAATGCCCCAAATTGGTAGAGATCCCAGCATCATAACTTTTGTATTAGTCTCAGCAGCAAACAAAGATAACAGCTTCCAACAGCTCAGCAGCAACCAAATATAACAGCTTCCAACAGCTACCCAAGCAGATTTAGTCCAGACATGATAATAGGAAATGAACGAGCATAAGGTAATATCAGAATTGGCACCAGAACTGACATTAGTCAAATAAATAGCTCTTAGCCCTCCAGGATTAGGAGTTGATACGAACTTGCACAAAAAGCTCCAAAACACATGTATAATAGAATCTCTTAGCCCTCCAAGACATAGGAGTTGATAAGAGTAGAAATATTAAGGCCCAAGTCTCTTAGCCCTCCCAGAATAGGAGTTGAAAGAGCAAAGGTAAGAACCAAAAACTGACAGCCCTCTTGAGTACTGAAACCAAAAAGAAACCCTCTCAGCCCTCCAAAGATTAGGCGTAGAGGAGAGGATACTCTTTCCATCCCCAAAACTCAAAGGAGAAAGAGATTTGAGTGTGTCCTCCAATCCATTTTCACCCCTGGAGTAAACTTCAATTCTGAGGGCTTTGTCCATCTTAATCCAACCAATGCAGACAGAGAGCTTCAATGATTATAAGGACATCAGTTTCAGCACCAGCAGCTTAATCAATATGCAGCACCAATAATCTACGATACTCCAGCAATAGATGTAAAACAGCACCAGAAATAGCATCAACATTTCCAGCAATAGCAGATCCACTTAAGCATCAAGTGGAAGTGATACCAGTAGAGCTCAAATCCAAAGGAAGACATCAAATCCATTTCAAGCAAAAGGATCATCTAGGACTTGGTTTTTCTATCCCTCGACTCAAGATTCTTGATCATTTTGAGATAATTGCTATCAACGATTAACATGGCCATGTTAGATGCATCTGGTGAGAAATTCATGTTGATCATTTCTTTTAGAAGTATCCTAACCTTGGGTTTGTCTCCCATCTTTAGGAATGTCAGAACCACAACATTGTAAGTCAGATCATCTGGTGAGCACCCATCTCCCCCTTTTTGCAAGAGTAACTCCCCAGCTTCATCCAGCAAGGCCTCCTTACAAAGTCTACTAATCATTGCGTTGTAAATCTTAACCTTGTGTTTCAAACCTTTAGCTGGAATGGATCTAAAAACTTTCCGTGCATCTTCAATTTCCCCTGCTTTGCACATGCCATTTATGAGTATACCGTAAACAACAACATCAGGAGTTATACCGTGATCTTCCATTGAACGAAACACCTCTACTGCCTTTACGATTTCATGGTTCTTAAAGAAGCCGTCTAACAAAACTGAATAAGTTACAATGTGAGGTTTTGGACCTCTAAACATCATCTCGTAAAAAAGGCTATCTGCAGCATCTCCTAATGCTAACAGACCCTGTAACAGACTGGTTTAAGTGACGTTATCAGGTTTTAACCCTTAAGCACCACATAGATCATTGATGCAAGAAATAGTAGCGATTGGGGACAAATTCCATAAGATTTCCCGGACCAATATTTCCCAAGTCCTTCACCTTCTCAGCTAATCTTGAAGCCCGTATGGATAGGTTTGCATATCGAAAGAGGTAGCAGCAAGGCTTAATTTTCCAGTGCTCAAGAACCAGAACATGAAGGTTCTCCAGTGCCTGTTGTCATCAATTTCCTATCTTCAATGTTTTTCTGCAATTTTGAAACTTTCATACGATATATTATGTAATGATTTTCATGGTTTTTCAGTGGAGATAAGAACAGTACATCAATTTATCGAACCTGTTTCAGCTTGAGTAGGCTTTTATGGTATATTTCCAGGAGATGATACAAATCATTACAACAAAAACATCAACTTGAAATGCAGAATATTATCAGTCATAAGCTTTTAACTCAATCAAATCACACTACTTGATCTATTGCGACGAAATTACACTGCTTGAACATTAGATTTGCATACCAAATATTGCATAAAAGTAGAAAATGCTGAAACAGCGAATCATCCTACTACCGTAATGAAACCACAAAGTTAACCCGATCGAAATAAGGGGCACTTAAATTTCTTTGTTTTGACGTTTGCCTTGACATCACCTAGATTTGTAATTGGCTTAACGTAGACTCCAATAGCATTAAGGTATTCGCCTGCACGTCCATGAAATCCACCAAACGGATGGTCTTCCCCTAGTTGATATTCGAACGCATACCCTTGTTTGTGAGGGACTCCAAAAGGTCCATATGTCCTGTTGTTGGTGCTAAATGCTACTGTGAAAATTAGCCACTGGCTGCAAGTATTGCTGTAATAGTAGGAACCACTTATGCCAGTCAGATACTCTGATGGATAATTAAGCTTTACTTGTTTTGTGTAACAGTAACAGAATTCAACGTAAAAGAGAATCAAATTAGGCCAAGCGATTGAAATCGGAAAACAATCTTAAAAATGGGCCGGGGAAAATCTGCTCTTGAAATTTTTCGTGAACACGCGTATGCACGAGGACTTGTAAACTTACCACGTTAAACTTGGGACCGGTATTACCACCGTGCGTCTCCGACAAAACCAAGTTTCCATCTTCAACATAGAGGAACTGGAGAGAGTTGATTTGATCTCCGTGCGAAACAAAAATCTGTACAATTTTCTCTCTGCCCTCATCATCCCAAGTCTTTCCAGGACCCCCAGCCGGTCCAACTTTGATCATATTAATAAGTTGCTTATAAAATCTTCGTAAATTAGGCTTCTTCAATCTTCAAAATCCAAAGGCTGTGAACCCTTTGTGTTATATGCAGTCTAAGATGATTTGATCGGCCTTGTGTAGGTATTTATAGGCAAACAATTCATCCCAAACCTTGAGGCCACAAAGGGTTTTGCCGATCGTTAAATTCACAATCCCAGAATTAGTGGAGGTATGCGCAAGTAGGCATGTACATTAGGTTATCCATAGGGCTGTAAACAAACCGACCAGCTCGCAAGCTCGGCTCGGCTCATTCACTAAAGGAGCTGAGCTCGAACTCGAGTTTTCAGCTCACTTAGTAAATGAGCTAAGCAGAGCTCGGCTCGTTCGCCAAAAGGTCGGCTCATTAAGGTTGGCTCGACTTGATTAAAAAAGCTCATTTGTAAATGATCATATTTTTGGCTCATTTAAAACTTGAGCTCAAACTCGGCCAATCTCGGCTCATTTACAGCCCTACAGTTTTTTAATCGGCAAAAGAAAATTTTATTAAACTCGAAGAGGGTACATCGAGTAAAAGGGAAGGGAGAACCAGAAAGTTCAACCCAACCCTACAAAGATAAACAAAGACAAGGTAAATAAAAGGGAAAATACAGCCAAACACTCTTAAATAATGAGACGTCTAGCACCATCAAGATTTCTTTTAATATCTTCCACCGTATACACCTTGATATCAAATCTAGCTTTGATCCATAAAGCTACCCTTGTTTTGGTTAGCTCTACCACTTGGTTACGATCCGCAGCTTTGTTGTTGAAAATAACATCATTCCTTGCAATCCAAATAGACCATAATGTTGCATAAAAGCAGCATTCCCACATATGTTTTTCCAAATTTTTGAACCCAGACGAAAACCACCAGGAAGATAAATCCAACAAATTTGAATGAGCCACCCAAGTTAGATTCCACCAATCTACTATTTTTGTCCAAATGTATGTAGAAAATGGGCAAGAAAGAATCACATGTATTGGTGTTTCCAATTCCAGTGAACAAAATGGGCAAGCCAATGCATGCTCATCCAATCCCACAATTATATTTCTACTGCTCAAAACTGACCTTGTTGCAATCTTGCTTTGACAAGCCAACCACGAAAAAATCTCCACCTTTGGAGGGCTAAGATTTCTCCACAAAGACCCAAGTCCAGAATTTGTGTTAAATGCATAAGCTTCCCAAAGATCATATACAGACTTAACAGAAAATATGTTGTTTGAGTTACCAGTCCAAAGCATCTCATCCAATCTTGACGGCACTAAAGAGACATTCCGTAATCTGTCACTTAACACATCCATTTGTTCATTTTCCCAAACATATAGTCTCCGAAAGGACAAAAACCAATCCCTATCACCTTCTGAATTAATCATATTACATACCAACTCATCTTGTTGTGTTGATTTCAAATAAAGTCTAGGAAATTCCTCCCGCAATGTTTGATCACCCATCCATCTGTGATTCCAAAAAGAAGTGTTATTCCCAGAGTACACTTGTATTCTGAAACCAGCCTGAATAATGTTTCCCACATCACTGTCCATATTCCCAATTGAGCAAATATCTTTCCAAATGATGGACGCTCGACCAAAAGATGGTAATTGAGGAAGCCAATTTTGCTGTGAGAATCCGTATTTTTTGCACACCACCTTAGCCCATAAGGAATCTTTTTCTCTACTGAATCTCCACCACCATTTTGCTAAAAGAGCATGATTTTGTTCAATCATCCTTTTCACTCCTAAACCTCCATATTTTTTGCTCTTTGTTATAGTTTCCCAGCTAACCAAATGGATTTTCTTCTTTTCAATGGAGTCACCCCAAAAAAATTGCCTTTGAAGCTTCTCAATTTTCCTTGCAACAGACATCGGCATCTTGAAGAGGGACATGAAGTACACAGGAAGACTGCTTGTATTTGAATTGATAAGTGTCAATTTACCTCCCGAAGACATAAATCTCCTTTTCCACACGGCCAATTTTTTCTCCAACCTATCTATCACAGGTTGCCAAGTTTGCACTTTTCTTGGATTGGCTCCAAGAGGGAGTCCAAGATAGTTTAGAGGAAGGGACCCAACGCGACACCCCATCACCTGAGCTAGACTTTCAACATCCTGATCTTGGCATTTCACCCCACACAACACACTCTTTGAGAAGTTAATTTTCAGACCCGACATGAGTTGAAATAATCTGAGAATCCTTTTCAAAGCTACAAATTCCTCCAACTTATTCTGGCAGAAAATGAGTGTGTCATCTGCAAATTGTAAGTGAGAAACTATCTCCCCATTTCTACCAACTCTGACTCCATTTGTTAAACCAATTGCTCTAGCCCTTTCCAGCATAATATTTAAGGCTTCCAGAATGATATTGAACAGGAACGGGGATAGAGGATCCCCTTGTCTGATACCTTTATACGTTTTAAACTCTTTTGTAGCAGAACCATTAACAAGGATTGACATTGAAACAGTTGAGATACACTCCTTGACCCATTGACACCATTTAACCCCACAACCAACTTTTGTAAGCATATCAATTAAAAAACTCCAATTTACACAGTCGTAGGCCCTTTCAAAATCAAGTTTTAGAAGCAAGCCACCCTGAGCACTGTTTTTCCAGAAATCAATGACTTCATTAGCTATCATTACTCCATCAAGGATTTGTTTACCACCAATAAAAGCCGCCTGAGTGTCCCCAATGACCTTAGGGAGAATGTTTTTGAATCTATTTGCCAAAACTTTAGATAAAAGTTTATACACCCAACCAACCATACTAATTGGCCTAAATTCCTTAAATGAAGTTGGTCCATCAATCTTTGGAATTAAAGCCACAAAAGTTGAGTTGATACCTGAAGTGAGTTTGGCATTTGTATGAAACTCTAAAAAGAACTTGAGCACCATATCCTTCAGAAAATTCCATCCTTTCTTGACAAATGAGAAGTTGAAACCATCAGGGCCTGGGGCTTTGAAATTATTGCAATCCTTTACTGCATCCATGATCTCTTTTTCTTCAAAAGGTTTTTCCAAACCTTGAGCTTCCTCTCCAGAGATAACTCTAGGGAAGATTCCCCCTAAAGTACCTCTATATATTCTGTCTTCCAAAAAATTATTGCTAAAGAATTCCACCGCTGCTTCTTTAATCTCCATTTACAGCCCTACAGTTATCCCAAAAAACAAAAAAACATGACATGTAAAGAGATGGATTCCCATGCATTAAATTAGCAGGTTATAAAGATTACGCAGAGCATCAAATTGTTCTCCATTAGAGTTAATGATACTTTTCGGAACCAAAAGGAGCGACCTAAACGAGTTTAGGAAGCATCAAATTGTTCTCCGATAAAGAGTTATGGACTGCGATTACAAATTCTTGAAACGGACTCAAATGATTTTCTACACGTTATTCAAATTGTTCACACCAATTGATGCTATCCCTTTCTATTCTAGAATATTTTATACTGTATTACCGGGCAAAAGAAAAAAGCTTCTTCAGTATATATTATAGTAAATCTGTACTTGAGATTCCATAAACTAAATACAGTAGTAGTTGCAGTCCTCTAGAATATTTCATAATTTGGTTCTAACGTAGATGGAAGAGTGGATAGAAAGGCTTCCATGCATGATGAAAGATGTAGCTGCAGCATTCCTTGCTTCTGCTTCGTTAACATTTCAATTGCGTTTTCATTTTTCATATTTTTGGAAGCAGAAATGAATGCACTCCAACGAAATAGAAAACAACAACATTTTCCCCAAGTACTTAAGTCAAAGTTTCGGTAGAAATCATACTAGCAATTCTGAATGAGAGACTGCATTCACAGGGTTGGAAATACCGTGCTTACCGATTTGTCTCCTGGTAAAACTAAACAACCCCAAAACATGCTGCGAAGGCAAATGGCTAAATCTTTTCATTTTTGACATGCAAGTCAGGATTTTTAACATTGCTCAGAGCCGTCATGGGCTTCATGTAAACCCCAATTGAGTTTAGATATACATCAGCAGTGCCATGAAATCCCCCAAATGTGTTGTCTTCTCCAGGTTTGTATTCAATGGAAGAATCATAATGATTAAGCCTTCCAGCAAGCCTTCTAGATTGTCCGTGTATCCCCTTGTTGGTAATGAATGTTAGTACACAATTCGCCCGCAGCTATGGTATCCATTTATGCCAGTGAGAAACTCTGATGGATAATTAAGCCTTAGCTGCTATGGTATCCATTTGTGTTGGTTATATTAAGCGTATAATTTGATTAACTCCCAACAGGGTCACCTTTGAAATAAGAATACTGGTCAAACTATAAGTTTGCTAAAGTACAAGTAAACAAACAAGAAAGAAAGGGAAAAAACTAGCCTTCTGCAAAGAATGTAATAAAATCACCACACTGAACTTGGTCTCATCAGTGCCACCGCGGCCACCATGTTTCTCTGATGGAACCAAGGTTCCATTCTCAACAAATTGGAACTGGAGAGAATTGATAAAGTCTCCTTGTGAAACGAAAATCTGTGCGATCCCATCCCGGCCCCCTTCATCCCAAGCCTTCCCAGTGCTTATTCCCCCTGCTGGACCAATTTTGATCTTGATAGTTAATTTCCTCTCAAATATTCTCTGTGGTAGAGAGTATTAGAAGTGTAACAACTCAACTCAGATTGGAAAATTCAATTTCAGAAGCTGTGAAGAACTACAGTCTTATAGCAAGTGGGTCAGCCTTGTTAATTATACGTAATTCCATACACGGGCGGATTTCCATGCATTAATGTAGTAGTAATAAAATAGATGGTAAGTTTACGAAGCACCGGAAATCTTTTCCTATGGTGAATATTACTCCTCCCCAAGTGACTTTCGCACTCTCGAAAATTCCTGGAAAGGGTGAGAACCAGAAGCAATTTCTCTAGATCCTATCATGACTAATTCTTGATGGAAAAATGCTAATATAGCCCACTAAGAAGTTGTTAATGTGCATAAAGTACATTGATATCCGTAAAAAATGTATAAATATCTCGACTAAAATCTATCAAAAACCATTGAAACATCTATCAAAAACCATTGCTTTTATGTACTTTTTGTTTTTCATTGAATCAAGTCTTGATAGACAAAATGGATCAGAAAGCTCGTTGTAGAGAGAAGTTATTGCTTTTTGCATCATATGGTTTGGTTCAGATAATTTAGAGAGTTTTCTATATTACAATGAAAAATAATACTCCCTCCCTCCAAATTGCTAGCCCCTGCGAAACGGGGTGCAATTTTTTAATAAAAAATATTAAAGTGCTTTCGTGCATGATTTTTGAAATTTCTTTACCAAATTAAAGTCTTTCATGAGTTCAACAATATAATAGTTTTAGTATTTGATTTAAGCGCGACAAGTGTCGTGTCATGTGACTCCAATTGTGTGACACTCTAAGATCCAACATCGGTGGATAAGGAAGTTTGAATCTCATATACAAGGGAACGCGTCGAGCTATTGTATAACCTGAGGCACAGAATCTATGTACAATGTTTAAGTGGACAGTCTTTTCGTTAATAATAATAATAATAATATTGCCTTCAAATAGCTAGGATTTTTTTTTCCCACTTCGGGACTAAGAAATTCATAAAAAAAATTTAATTTTATCGTGGCCTGAGCTCAAGAATCAAACCATGGTTGTTAATTGTGTAGGAGGTTAGGAGCAGATCCATCAACCAACCGGACTAACCTTGGGCTTCAATTAAGATCTTTACCTACGAGTTCTATTCTTTGTACCGTAAAGGTCCTCCATCATCGAACGTTGGTCTGGAATCTGTGTATAGTTTTGGTTTTCCGCACGAATGTGTGGTGGTAGAGACGGTTATGTGACGGTGACCAAGAGCATTGACCACGAGAGATTAATCTTAAATATCAACCAAAAATGGAGTTTTTGTTCAAATTAACAAACAAAGCATTTTAAATTATTCTTTCTGCATTAATTTAATGATCAAATTGAATCCTTGAAATTAGCGCAATAAATTTAAAATATTATGCACATAAATACTTTATTTTTTTAGTTTGATATATGACACGAATGGAATATGTTTACCAATTACTCCTATCTAGTTTTCAAACCATGATACATATCGTGTATTTGATTTTCATGAATGAATTGTGTCGGACTATGTATCCTATCCCGTAACGTAAGAACGGTAAGTAGGTTAATAAAAGTTAACTACTCCGTAGTATCTAAATAATGGTGATACCTAATAACAAATCTATGGCATATAGTATTAATGAATTTGTTTCTTTAGACCAACTGTTTAGGTTCAGAAAATTTGTTATGAAGTCTGAAAGAACATGGGAGGCGGCTGAAATTAGCATCTGGTAATAAAGAGTGTCTCTTCTATTTGATTGTTCCTTCATATATAGCAAATTTTCTGAGCCTAAATTCTGAAGTGATTTTGGGTGTTTTGTTAACGCCTCTAATGGTATCGAACGAAACTCATTTTTTACAGAGACCTTAAACGACATATTGTGAACAAAATGAGCGGTTCCGATCATCTTTTTGCAACCCGAGGCGGGAGGAAAACGCTGTGCACATAGCTTTTTTGTATTGGGAAATTGGGGGTGTTTTGAAACTTCGCCGTGTGGACCCATAATTTGAAAATACAATCTGTAAAGGGAATGTGAAGTGCAGCACCACCTTCCTTTATTTTCTCAGCCGTGCTATTTGCACATATATTTTTACACAGATTTTACACATATATTTTTATGGGGCTCATTTCGGGTCTCACCAATATAATCCGAACCACTCATTATTTTTAAAATGATTTTTTAGAGTATCTGTAAAAAATTAACTCGATAAGATATCGGTAAAGACTTTTTCAGAAATGGCAAAGCGAATCAAGCTGTTTCACCCTACTATTTCATATTGGTGGGACCCGAGGTGGGCCCCATAAAAATATATGGGCAAAATTTGTGTAATAATGTATGTGTCCTTAGGTTTATTGTTACTTACTTTTTTGCCTTTTAATAAGACTTTTCGTAGTCTTCTGGCCTTGCCTCTCTGTCCTAACTCTTCATCCATTTTCTACACTCTAGATAGACTTGCGCTTAAAAGCAAAATGTATATGTAGCTGCCTAGATTAATTAGATCCCTTCGCAGGGATACTGCCAAGTGATGCCGAGCGGTCGATTCAGCCGCTCATCTCGATAAGGACGATTTGGATCTAATTTGAGTGAAATGAAATCTGAACCGACCGTTGCTCGGATTAAGATCCGAGTCGTCGATTGCCGAGATGAAAGACCGAATCGGCCGCTCGGCACCGCTGCCAAATGGGATGCTTGGCAGTATCCCCGGATCCGATTTTTACATGCGAGAGCTAGAGTGACGAAATGCACAAATCAACTCTTGAGTCTTCGAGTGTAGAAACTAAACTAAAATAAATTACCCAAAATACCATTTCACCTAAAATAAATTTAAAAAAACTCAATATACAAACTCTCATGATTTTGTCAATAATCCAAAAATCGTCACTTCTACTAACAATATAGCAGTAAGTAATTTGGACGGGTACAATTATTGGAGGTCCCAATTGTGAAAAATGATGAAGAGCAGTAATGAAAAAAGCAATAGTAAGTAGTTTGGACTGATACAATTATTGGAGGTCCCAATTGTGGAAAATGATGAAAAGAGTTACTGTACAATACAAGGAAAGGAAGGTGGGGCTGGAAAATGATGAAGAGTTGCAAATTGCAATACCCAAATGGAAAAGCAAGAAGTTACTTACCTTAGCAAAACGGGGCCAGAGTGTATTTTCAGAAGGCACGTTAAAATTCGGATTACAAAATTCTAAAATCTGAATGAAAAAATTGAAAAATAAAAATTGGATCGAGCACATATGCGTATCAGATTGAGCTGTTTTTTCATTGAGCCCAATCAGTTTTTATTTTAAAAATTATTGAACTGCTCAGATCATCCATGCGAGATCCGGAGCAGGCCCCTCAAGCCCGTCGGTATGGTTTTGGTCGGTACGTCTAGACTTTTCATTTTGTGTTGGGTGGAAGCCATTTAACTAGATGTAAGTCTACCCACAAATTTTTGCACACAAATCGTTTACATATCACATTGTGATGCCCACTACAGGTCCCACACAAATGATCCTAACCGTTCACTAAATGTAAAAATATTTTTTGAAAGCTCTCGCAAAAAATCAGCTTAGTGCGATACCTATATGTGCTCAATCCAATCATCTAACATTTCATTATGTGAAAATCTTAATAAAAAGTTAGATGATTAGATTGAGCACCTATAAGTACTATCAGATTGAGCTGATTTTTTACAGAAACCCTTGAAAAAATGTTTTACATTTAATGAACGGCTCGAATCGTTTGTGTGAGATCCGTAGTGTGGGCCACTAGAAAAACTTTGAACCCGGCTTCTCTGCAATCAACTGCAGAGAAGGGCATGTGGTTCCATTTGAACCATTCAACTTAAAAATCAATGGTTTAAATTTGTTGAATTTATTACCGGTCATAAATTAAAAACAAATCTGGACCCTTAATTAAAAACTTCATCCGACGGTTGCAATCACTTGGACCGCACCTCTGCAGTCCAAGACTGCAAACAATCCAAATTCAAAACTTTAATACTAAAACAGAGTTGTTTACGGAGGTGAATCAAGAAGTGGAGAATGTATTTATCTGTTTCGGCTTTGAACGGTCCGAATTTAAATAAAACTTTTTCGAGAAAGAGTTCAACTCTTTTCAAAGAAGCTTTATTTAAATTCAAATCGTCCAAAGCTATAATGGACAACCGAAATTGCCCAACTCTGAGAATAAGGGAATCATAGAGCTTCCGTGAATAAGTCAATATATGCTTTTAGCGGTTGGTTGCATAAAAATCAAATGGGTGACCATCTTTTTCACATGATGAGAAATAGGTCCTAAAAATCCCCACCCACTCTCTTTCTCTCTCTCTCTCTCTCTCTCTCTCTGTAGTAGTAGTGAGACCGAATTTCTGTGAAAAGAACTCCGGATTCTGGGGAGAGATTGCAAAATCATGCTCTTTTCTCTGCAGCGGTAGTGACACTCGAATTTGGGTGAAAAATACCATGAATTCTGGTGAGATATTGCAAATAAATACATGCTCCTAAATTCTCTCTGTTTCTTCTTTAATTTCCTAAGTTTTAGCATGAGTTTCTCTAGATGTGGAATTTTGTGGGTTTTTTTTTTCCATGAGTAAAACCAACAATTCAAACAGTTGATTATTACATCTCTTATTACTTAAAAGGAATAATTCACTTTTGTTGCATCAGGTGTCTTCTGAAAAAAACACTCAAAACTGGATTTCTTGAGGCTTCCGATCACAAACAAGGTCAGTATGATTAAAGATTAGTGATAGTATACCAGTTTTTCAGTAGAGAAAATCATTTTAACGGCGGAGCGGTGAATAGCTGTTTACGGAGCCATTCGTGACCGTCTAAAAGTAAATTGGACGGTCCGGATGGTAGTGAAACTTTTCCAGGTTAACTCTTCCTCGGAAAAGTTTTATCAAAATCCGGATCACGCACACGATTGATTGCCGCTGTAAAGAACTTGTTCACAGTAGAACCTTGAATAAGTTTGTCTCTTTTCAGCATCATCTTAAAAGCATTTTTTTTCTTACCCAAATGAAGGAGACCTAATTTCTGTACCAAATTTTATACAACAGCTAGTTTTTGGTGGCCGATTGTTGATTACGGTGGCTCCGCGGGTGCCGATTGCCATTACGGCGGCTCCGGTGCAGTATTCGTTTCAAACAGCAGCTATCTACAAACCAGATATAGCTACTGTCAAGTCTAATTTCTTCACTTTTTCAGCAGCCCAACACTCAATAACAAGAACATGCACGAACCAATTGACTAGAACAATACAACTAGATCTACAAATCCTAGACTCCATTACCAGTCTTCACATAACATCCATTTTTAATAGTTCAAATTTGCTAAAATACTCTTTCCGGTCAGAAAAGTTCACTTACCACCCGGAAAGAGTTTTAAAATGATTTGGTCCATTGATCTTCAACATAGAAGACCGAAATACGACAGCACCATGTAATTTGGGTTTGGACCTTAGAAAATCCAGGTCCTATTGGAATATTAGTTCGTAGTCCTTGCCATAAATTTGTGCTACAATTCCACGGACGTTTTTTTGTAAAATGGCTGACTTTATTTGTGCAATCATTTTCACCATCCCATTTTGTACGAAAATTTTGCTTTTCACTTTTGCTATTTGAAATTCGAAATGTTCCTTCGTTTGTAGTAGTTAGTAATTTTTTGACATGCGAATGACAATTTTAGAAGTTGCACATGTAAGACAAACGTCACAAACATAGTGCAATGATGTATAGGGAGATTATATTTGGAACTAAAACGTCACAAACATAGTGCAATGATTTATAGGGAGATTATATTTGGAACTAAAATACATACTATATTAATCGTTGTTTTCTCGCAATACCTGCTAAAAATGTTTAATTTAGTACAAAATGCCCCATCTTCAATAAACCTTATAACATAATTGATTTTTATTACACGCATTTGTCAACCATCAGCATCAGAAAAGCCCTCCAATTAACCCGCTCACGCCCTCTGGCATCATACCTGCCACCCCAAACTCACTATTCATTGCACTAGCTCGTTGGCAAGTTTTCATTGTGCTATATCATACAACAATCATGATTATATTTCCCAAAAAAAAAACAATCATGATTATTTATGATTATATTCTGATTTCCAAACGAACTAATCTGAATGTACAGGTCAAGGTTCTATCAATTATTGGGAGGAAATATATGGTTGAAGGTTCATCTTATTCTTTCTGATAGTTTTCCAATTATCTCTTCATGGCTGAAGGTAATTTGTATATCTAGTTCATGTATTCTCTGTCTATCTTTTTTATTTACTATATTTTTGCACTTAGGGAATTAGGGCAGAAAAGATTAAGTCGAGTTGGTTTAAAATAAATCCTAACTAACAAGCTAGAATATGATTGATTTGGAAAAGGTGAGAAAAGAACATCTACATTCGAATAGGGTTCTCATCGAGCCAAACAAGCCAAGCACAATATTGCTCACGCTTGACTTGACTCCTTATTACATATGTTCAAACTTGGCTTGAGCTTGAAACTTTTTAAGAATAATTGTTCAAGCTTGGCTCAAGCTTGAGATTTTGAGTTTGTGATAAGTTTGGCTTGGCTTGTAGAATATGCAAGCCAATCTCGAGCTTTCAAGTATGAGCTTAAACTCGTAAATTTTGACCTTTTCAAGCTAGACTCGTTAAGTTCTAAAATAAAAGGAGCTAATTTAAAGCCATAAAGAAGAACTACCATCATTAATCTAGGCCAAAAAAGCTCATAAACATAAAATTCAGTTACTGGCAACATTCATTAAATAAAAAACCCTCAAAATTTAAAATTTTCATATCTCACCTAGGATATTTCCTATTTGGATACAATGGTACTTTAAAATTGTTGAAAATATCTATATAAAAGGCCGGCGTAGATCTCATATTTTGGAACATTTATTAAATCTACCCCTATATTTGTAATATAATTTATACAATGACATATTTGTTTATGAGTCTATCGAGCTAAACACTCATATACTCAAGCTTGGCTTGAATTCATAAACAAACAAAAAAAATGTGATTGAACTTGGCTTATAGAAAGAATTAAAACCAATCTCATTCAGGCCTTGTTCGTCTAAAGGTTCTTTAAAAATAAGTGCATATTTGCAATTTTCAAACTTACAAATTATATATTGTTTCTTGCATAAAAAAATGCTTGAATTTTAAGATAATTCAACAAAACTTGGAGTCTATAATATGTCAAACATCTTAATTTGTTATTAGGATTAATTTTAAGATATATCAAAGTGTTATAGAATTTATTTTATACCTCTACTTTCAGTTTTTTTGGTTTTTTGTACATATTTAAAATTGTATAAAATATGTTACAATCAATTTGAAACGGTACTGAGATATATACCGGTTCCTAGTAGAGAAAACGGTATGCTTGCCGTTGGAGGATTGATAACTTTGCATAACGGTGGTCCGTACAATCTCACCCTCACAACACCACTGCCACCACCACCACACCTCTGCAATTCTACCACCTTCTCTCCACCCCACTGCCAGTTCTACTACACCACCAATGCACCTCCATTACCACGACTTCTCCCCCAATACTGGAAATAATACCGCCATTACCTTCACGCAAACACTACCATCACTACTCCAACAACAAACACACTGCACTATAACCATCTTGATGCTCCACCTTTCATGTCGTCGTTCCCATCACCTCTCCACCTATACCACCATTATCATCACCACAACCACCTCCACACTCGCACCCACATATACGCCATCACTACCACTGCCACCTCATGAACATCAGATGGAGCTTCAAGATTTTGTTTTAGTGGTGACAAAAATATATAGAGTTTAACGACTACACAATATTCTGAATAGAATATAAACTTTAATTTAACGATATACACTATCTATTTTTGATAAACCAACAATCTTATAAATAAACTTTCCACACCATAAGCACACTTTACCTGTAGAGTTCACGTACTATTTAACAAAACAATACTGAATACTCCCTCATATAAAATCTTAGCACCAGATATTATGCCACCACAAGTACTCTTTCATCCATTTATGCAATCGTGTTTTAATCAACTTCTTCAATTAAAAATATCTTTTTGGGTTTACCCAAACTTTAAGAAGGTTTTAGGTTGCAAAACTTATTTGGTTTCATTTTTATTTTTTTTGTTTTGGTGGGCTATATTATTGTTATTCACAAATTTAAGTGAACTTTCATACTCCCTCCGTCCATTTTTAAGTGTCCTGCTTCGTAACTCCAACTTATTAAAAAGACATCATCATTATACCTTTCACATCAACTTTTTCCTACACTTTCCCTACTTACCCATCATCATTACACTTTTATTCACTTACTTTTCAAAAAAGAATCTACTTTTAGGGACAAAATAGACAATTCACCAACTTTTACCCACTAACTGCACGAAAATAAAGGACGGAGGGAGTATAGTTTAATTTCATACGATTGGTCTTTTGCCGACAATAATAAAGAAAAATTAAATTGCATGTAAAAATAATGAAGTTTTTTATTTAACTCAGGGTTTGCTTGAACCCCTAAAATACTAGTGGAGCTGCCCCTAACCACCACCACTCACACCACCAAGAAAAACAACTACAACAACACGTCATTGCTGTAATTTGAAATTGAAAAAAAAAATTAGGTTTAACCTTTTGTATTCAACGATTTGTTTGAATTCAACACTTGATTTTTTACCAAGCATAGTTTCAGCTTAAAAAAATAGCAAGTTGTTTACCTTAAAGAGAAATGATTGTTCCAAATCATTATCTTGCATTATAGATACGCGGAATTGAATAACCGCGTCATAATAGGGAAGGAATAAGAAATCAAAGAAAATTAAGCTGGCTTCAGGTGAAAAAAGAAATAACAATCAATTCTGGTCACCATCAACCCAAATTAGCAAGATGATTCTATCATAAAAGTTTTGCAATTTCTCAAGCCACTTTGGTTTGCCTTCTAACTCAATTTTAGATGCCTGTTTTGTACACGTACAAAACAAGCTCAAACTGCACACTTACACCACATTGCTTGTCTTGAAAAACATAAAAACCTCAATCGAACTTTGTAAAGTTCTTTTAAACTCATCAGTTTGCTTGCATTTGGCAGTTGCTACAGCTTGCACCCAACCAGTTTGCGAGATTGGGAAGTGCTTATGGGCTCTTATTGCTAGACGAATCAATTATGCTAGAAAATTGTTGAAGAATTGGCAAGCACTTTGTAAGAAAGCATCAGAGTTAGGGATCAAAAGAAATGATATTGTTAGCAAAATCAACATAATGAATATGCAGAAAACTCCAACAGAAGAATGTGATGCTTGGAGAACAGAGGTGGTGGAGATGGAAAACAAGATTGAGACAATAAAGCAGGAGTTCAATGTTGAGAAGAAATGTGTTGGGGGATTATGTCCTGACATATTTGCACGTATAGAGCTTGGTAAGCGAGTGGTAAATATGATCAATGACATTGACGTGCTCCTAGAAAAGTCCAAGTTCGAAAGAGGATTTCTTGTTGATTCACCACCAACTATAGTTGAGAAGAAGCCAGGCCCCGATTCAACATTGTCAACATCTGCATATAATACACTGGGCATGGTACTGGATGAAATTCGAGATGAGAGCACTCCAAAGATTGGTATTTGGGGAATGGGCGGTGTGGGGAAGACAACTGTTTTGCAACTCTTGAATAACACGCCAGAAATTACAACAATGTTTGATCACGTGATATGGGTGACCGTCTCACAATCTCCAAGCATTAGAATGGTACAAGAAGAAGTGGTACGGCGTTTAAAAATAAAATTAGATGGGGGTGAGTCTGATGAAACAGTAGCAAGTCGATTGTTTCACGAACTCGACCGCAAGAAGTACTTGTTACTTTTAGATGATGTTTGGGAGATGGTGGATTTAGCTGTTGTAGGGCTTCCAAATCCCAATAAGGATAATGGTTGCAAATTGGTTTTAACAACCAGAAATTTGGATGTTTGTCAAAAGATGGGAACATATACTGAGATCAAGGTGAAGGTATTGTCAGAAGAGGAAGCTTTGGAGATGTTTTACACAAATGTGGGAGATGTTGCAAGGCTTCCCGCCATCAAAGAGCTCGCTGAAAGCATTGTCAAAGAGTGCGACGGCTTGCCCCTTGCCCTAAAGGTCGTAAGTGGTGCATTACGAAAGGAGGCAAATGTGAATGTTTGGAGCAATTTCTTACGAGAATTGAGGTCACCTGCTACATCTTTCATTGAAGACTTGAATGAAAAGGTGTTCAAGGTACTAAAGGTCAGCTATGACCATTTAAAAAACGCTCAAAATAAGAAATGTCTTTTGTTCTGTGGATTGTATCCAAAAGACTCGAACATTAAGAAACCAAAATTGATAGAATATTGGAAAGCAGAGGGTATTCTTTCTAGGAAACTTACTTTGGAAGAGGCACACGATAAGGGTGAAGCAATATTGCAAGTTCTTATAGATGCTTCGTTGTTGGAAAAATGTGATGAAAGTTTTGATAACCATGTGAAGATGCACGATGTTGTTCGGGACTTGGTGTTGGCAATGACTTCCCCAGAAGGTGGTGAAGAATCCACACATCTAGTGAGAGCTGGAATTTCTTCAGAGAAGATGCTAGAGGAGTCGGAATGGAAAAAGGCAACAAGGATATCATTTATGGATCATGACTTGCGCAATTTGCCAGAATCGCCATACTGTCCCGAGCTCTTGACACTATTGCTTCAAGGAAATAAGAATTTAGAGGTAATTCCAAAAACATTCTTTGACAACATGCCCAACCTCCGAGTTTTGGATCTATCACGCACCGGTATCAAATCTTTGCCAACTTCCATCTTGAAATTGGACAATCTTCGAGAACTAGTCCTTTTAGATTGCGAGAATTTGGAGGCTCTCCCTGTTGGGATGATACATAGGCTCTCTCAGATTGAAGTATTTAAACTTACCGGTGAGCTGAGTAATGAGAGTACAGATATTGTTGTTAAAGAAATAAGTGACTTGAGTTCACTTTCTTTCCTTGACTTTGACTTCCAGAGAGTAGATAATTTCCAGTACTTCCTGCAACATAGCATACCATGGAAACAGAGGACATTGACAGTTTTTGGTTTAGCTGTTGGCCGAGATTTGCAAATGGAGTGGCTGATAGAGAAGTACAAAAGGTGTTTGAGTTATCAAGTAAGTGGAGGAGAAGAAATGGGTAGCATCCTTCCCTCCGCCATAGAAGATGCACTCAATCGTTCGAATTGCTTTCTATTAAAGGGTCAAGACAAACTTAATTCTCTATCAGAAGTGGGCGCGCACAACACTTATGAGTTAAGATACTGCATTATTGAAGCATGCGTCGCCCTTGAAAACGTCGCCAATAGAAAAGGGCTTCAAACGGGTGCTTTTCCAAATTTAGAATCTTTAGGTCTGATCAATCTAAGGAATTTGAAGTCCATTCTTTATTTGGAGACGGAGGAGGGACAATTGCTACCACAAACACCGCCAAATCTAAACAGCTTTACCAATCTAAAAACATTGTACCTTGTACGTTGTCCACGAATGGAGCAGCTATTCTCAAGTGGATTCATGGTTCAACAACTATCCAACTTGGAAGGATTGTACGTCTGGGACTGTCGGGGACTCGAGGGGATGGTTCTAGATGATGAAAAGATTGAATACGAGGCTCTACCCAAATTGTGGTATCTGGGGCTCACTAACTTACCGGAATTCGTGAGTTTTTTTAAAGGTGTTCCCATGTATTGGCAATCATTGTTGAAAGTAGAGATAGTGGGTTGTCCGAAGTTGAGAAAACTACCCATCGACACTAATAGCTCTCCTAATTTGGAGGTAATCATTGGCCAACAGGAGTGGTGGGACGCATTAGAGTGGGACAACGATGCCGTCAAATCACGACTTCAGTCTCTTTTCAAGGTGATCTTTGTTTATCTTTGACTTAATCATTTAAACTACCTTATTTTTATTATTTTTGAACTCTTGTTAATATTGGGCCAATTTATTATTTTTCTAATACGTGTTGACAAGAGAAATCAAAAAACAGGCCTCGCCAAATCTTGAGTCATTTGTGGCTAAAGATGGGCAAAAAAGTCCAATGGCAAATCCAAAGTTAGATCGAAAATGGCTTTGGCAAAGAATTTACCAACTACTAGTATTAGAGATGCATGCATTTCATGTTAATGCCATTTTTCTCGGATTCATATACTGAATTTTATATTTGTCAGTCAAAGGTGAATTGAAGAGCAGTTAGAGATCCAGCGAAATTTGCATCTGATGATTTTTTTTTTTTTTTTTTTTTGAACCAGGAATATTAACTATAGAATTACTAATCAACCAAGTAAAGATTTGGCCAGGGCGTGCGCCGCTCCGACCACTTGTCTCGCCATTTGTGGCTAAAGATGGTGCTTGGCGCAAGGAGTCTTAGGAAGGGGCTGTTGCGTGGGTTTTCAAGAGCTTTAGAGTGGGCTTGGAATAGAGGTTGGAGACGTGTGGAGATTCTCACAGACTGCCTTCAACTAGTTTTTCTTTTGTCTCATGTTAGTATTGCGGATATGTATATATGCTATTCCTGTTTTCATGGATATTTTATCGGGTGTTGGTGGAATGGAAGAGATGGATTGCATCTGATGATTGAAGAACAATGGAGGCAGCTGAAATTTACATCTGATAATAAGAGTGTCCCTTCTCTTCGACTGTCCCTTCTTTAGTCAACTGTGGGCTGCCATTGCTGATCTCTGCTGCCTTGGCCTCAGAAGCCTGCTGCTCTAATTTCAAGGGGAAAGGTTTCCCTAATCTTCCAAGGACCGTTGCCTTTGCTGCTGCAGATTTTGTTTGGAAAGAGAGGATTATTGGAAAGTTTAGAGGCATTCATAAGCCTCCTTCGGCTGTTATTCGGCAGATCATATGTATTTAAAGTCAGGATAAAGCTTCTCAAGGCAAAAATACAAAGCCTACCTCTTTATCATCTCAGCTCTGCCAGAAGTGGCATGTTTCTATCTAGTATCTCTTTTATAGGTTTTAGTTTTTCTCTGCTTTCGCTGATCTCTTATATATTGGCTCATGCCTTGGATTCTTTGTCTTTTTGAGGATTCTTTCCAAAAAGATAGTCATCACTGTAGGGGGATGCATGCTTGGGTTTGGATACTACTAAAGTTCTGCAAAGCATACATATCAAGAAGAAGAAAAGATTCCTAACCCCAAAAGTCTATAAAAAGAGACAGCTGAAAGAATATCTTGAAATTTCCTGACACAAGTTCTCTCCAAAACTTTTACACCAGCTTTTATACAGCAATTGGTTCACTAGTCGGAACTAGGGACTCTAGCATTTACCTGCTCCAATAGTTAAGCAGATGAGAGAGATTGATTTCTGTCAATGTGATGCTAAAAATTCAGTGTAAATGGTTTTAACTATCATATCTAGGAAACATGATCGGAAGACTTCATTGTTGGCATGCTCGCTCTGCATTTTCTTGTTGATAACAGAGGCTTCCCTTGGCTGATTTGAAGAGTTCGTCAAGAACTTCGGACAAGGTTGGGTGATCGTGAACTGCGGTCCTGCAAGGTACAAACCACATTCATTTATTTGCGTATGATGTGTAGTGTCGGTCACAGTCACTCTCCTTCAATACGCAGGAAAATTCAGAGCTAGATGTTAACGAGCAAAAAATGAAGTCCCAGGATGAAAGCTACAGAAAACCTTCAAAGTAGCAAGAAAGTGATTCATTCTAAAACCTCACATATTAAGGTGTGGGGAATGATATAGCAGAATTTTGGTATTTATCAAAGCAAAACAACCAGAACACGTGTCCCTAACGCTATGGCATTGGATGCTTCATGTATGAGATCTGCAGCGTGCAACCCAAAAATATGAACTCCAAGTATCTCCCCGTGGTCAAGTCTGTATATCAACTGCTGAGGATAATAAAATTACTTGGGTTATCAAAACGATGACATACAATTCATCGTCAATCAGAAAGTTCAATCACGATTCATAAGAAGCATAGATGTGCAAGAGGAAATGGAAACATTTTCAGAGGACTAAAATCGTAAACAAACAACATAAACATTTTAATGCCTATTTACGAGTGAAGGGAGACTAATGACAAGGGAAAAATTAATAGCTTTTCACCACAAAAACTCAATAACAAGGGAAACATAACGTGATGATCAGAGACAAGTAGCAGCAAGCAGCTCTGCAGAAACATGGGCAGGGTTTTAGTTTCTCCCCATGATGCCTTTTTCTATGAAGTGTGTGTTGAGTTAATTAATTGACCAACCTCACACTTGTTTTGAATTATCAGTTAAAGCTTAATACTAGTCCATGACAATTGTCAGCTTTTGAATTTTCAATTGAAGCTAAATCAACACAATATACAACAGTAGTTCAATTCAGTCACACTCACTGATGCATAACACACACACACATACACACTGCTACACAACACACACCCATAAGTCTCTTGAAGCTCTGCAACTTCAATAGCATACACCTCCAACTCCATTAGAGAGATTCCTTTATGAAGTCATTGATGCTGAAGTCATTCGTTCCCCACTTTGTTTTCACCCAAAAAGCTATTCGAATCTTGGTAATCCCCATAATCTCATCCCATTGTGGTTTTGAGTTTTCAAAAAATAATTAAAATTAGCTATTTCGTTTTAACCCAAAAAGGTTTTTGAATCTTGATAATCTCCAAAATCTCATCCCATTGTGTTCTGAGTTTTCAAAAAAAAAAAACATCCATTAGCCATGTTGATAGGTGCCATATTGCCATCCCTATCAATTGTGTTTGAAAAGTCTCATTTCCAACAAGCCATATTCGAGCAAGAGACATTAGCTCTTTTTCATGTAAAAGTTACAGATTATCAATTAAAATTTCGCCAATCAACAACAAAGCCCGGTCTTGATCTTCACTTCAAATCTCCCCTACATTTCCTCACTCTACACAGCACTCTCCCTTGAGGCCAACAAATCGGTGACCCTTTTGCCCATCACGCAACATCCTGTATTTGCTATTTTGAAGAAGAAAAATAAAACATTCAAAGATATCCTCTTCGTGCTATGGGTATAGTAGTAGCACTATCTATGAATGCGAACTGGTTAGCATGTCCATGTAGCAGAACCATGTGTATGCACATAGTTTAACTACAAAGATTACATAACAACAATCGTTGTGTTTGGTTCACAACTTTAGAATGAAAATTTTGAGTTAAAATGTAAAAATATGTGATTGTATGAGTTATTTTTGAAATAAGTGGGTCCTAACACACACACACACACAATTGTAGGATAAAACCTGTGGGTCATTGAATTCTTGTAGGATTTCTACTCTCTCTTCAAAAAAAAAAAGTCTACGGGTCAGATACTTCTATTTTAAAAAAACTGAGGGAGATGGAGGAAGGTGGAGTCCCGAGGGAGGGGTGGGGGCCATTTAAAATGTACACACATGGTTGTAGTTACACTTTGAAGTCAAAATGCTGGGTTTTTGTCGGCACTTGTCTGGTCATTGTCAGCAATTGTTTGTCTACATAATTTCTTTACATTCAAACTATTTTGTGAAATAAAAGTTTAAAATGTCCAACCGAACACAGTTATCTTGGGAGAACCACCATAGCCAAAGAACCATAGCAGCTTTTTCCTAACTACAGGGCAACAAGACTTCCAAATTCATGTCAAAATTCTACAAAAAATGGAAAAAATATTGACAACTAAATCAACAAAGATCCAGGAGCAACAAACTCCAAATTCACCTATATGGACACTTATCCAAACACTGAGAGATATACCATAGAGGTTCATCCAGAGAAAGGAAAAATTATAGTTTTGGTGGCAATAACAAGAATTGCAAAAAAGAAACAAAAACCCAATTATCGAAAAAGAAGATAGACCTGAATTAAATGAGGTAACATGAAGTGATGAAATCAATAGCCTCATTTGAATCGTACTCAATCCGGACAAAAATTGAGCTTTTGCATATCCGAAAATTTAAGGCCAAAATCAGTTTTGAGAGGATTGATGTCCGTTTTACATTATGTATACACACCCAGAGAGAGAGTAGAGAAATCTTGCAACGACTAGTGTTCGGCAAGAAACACGCATATAACAGGCGCGAGCTTGAAACACGCAAATAACAGCGCGAGCTTGGTTCAAACGGCGTTGTCTATGTTCCATTTAAAGCTCGCATCTTGAACACCGGAGGAATACCCAAAACGACGTCGTGTTTATTCCTTGGTGCTTCGCATTGCCAACTTGAGAAGTCCTACGAAAACATGTTGAAGAGCTTTTTTAGAAAATTGTGAGCGCATTCTGGTTTACCTCCATGATCGAAGTTGTCCAGGTTAAAGAACTTGTTTAGAATATAATCCTTGTTAAACAACATTTGAATCGAGTACTGATTAATACATGATCGGAGACGATAAGTGTGAATTTGTTTCTGTGAAAATAGATTTGGTCACACCCTATCAAACCTTTGTTTCAGAAGAAACGACGCCGCACGCTATTTTATTATGCGATGTTGGTTGAAACGTCGTTGGAAGCTTGCAGTATTGAATCCGCAACGTGAATTCGCCAAATTGTGATCTTGTTTCGATTGATCTCCATGATCAAAGTTGTTCAAGTTTTACAGCTTGTGAAGAAGATAGAAAACGTCAAAGATCATTTTGATCGAATTTTGAACGATGCATAATCGGAGATGATCAAAGTGAATTAGTTTTTATGAAAATAGACTTGGCCACACTTTATCAAACCCATTATACTCCAGCAAGGAATAAATTCTCTCCGACGAAGGGACGTCCCCGACGAGGAGAGAGAGAGAGAGAAGCAATTGGCTGCTCACTACTCCATTGTAAGTTGTAACAGGTCCGTTAATTTCAATTTTGTATAGCTTTCATTGTTCTTCGCAAAAATAAAAACTGCTCGCTTGGATTTTACCTTAATCTATTGATGATCTTTTGTACACCTATTAATCTGCAACAACGAGAAATTTAATTCTTGGTCCATTTCATGTTCAAATTGAGGCAATTGTCAACTACTTTCCTTGTATTACTCTACGAGCTGTTGCGAGCACTGGTTTTTGCAAGGGATTTTGGTTCTTGGAATAGAAAGGGTTGCTTTCTGTTGATTTAATTGGGCTCCCGCAAGTAGGCAGTAGGATTGGCCCTGGCATTTGTTGAGGTGAGCGTGCTGGCCGGGCACCTGAGTTACCAAAAGAATGAGATTTTGTTGAATTCGATTTAGTTGTCTCTTTGCATATTTTGAAATCAGAAATGCTAACCACACAGAGGGTATGTGCACAGATCGTGCACATATGACTTGGTGGGGCCTACTACAGGGTCCCCACAAATGATCCAAGCTGTCCATTATCTTTAAAATAATTTTCTAAGTCATCACATGAAAAATCAGCTCGGTTGAATATCTCTAAATACTTAATCTAATCTTTCAAATTTTCGCTTAGACTTTAGGATTTTGAAATCTGAAGGAACATTTAGGCAATTGGATCAAACACTTGTAGGTATCCGATTGAGTTGATTTTTAGCGTGATATGATATAAAATCATTTTAAAGCTAATGGACGGTTTGGATTGTTTGTGGGGACTCTATTGTGGGCCCCACAGAGCTGTATGTGCACAATCTGTGCACATACAATCTGTGTAGTTAGCATTTCTGTTTTGGAAATTTGATAGGAGTATTACATAAGAAAGCTGATAGGAATGCATAATAAAGCCAACTTAACATTACATACCATAGCCTATATGAGGACCAGGAATTCATATAACACAAGACAGAGTTACAAACCAGGAAGAAACGGTCGTATCCCGAATCGGGACAGTTGGAGACATCATCATTAGAAGTTCTGGATCCTCCTTAAGAACAAGCTATTCACCATGCGTAAACTTGGAAATGACAGCACTTCCAAGTTTTTGCGTTTATCCTTTTGAGGGTTTGTGTCACATTAGAACAGAAATTTGAGGTCAGCCTAAAAATCTCTTAGATCAACAAACACATTCCCCATGGGTCCCTTAGCAACCATATCATCTTCGTCCTCATAACCATGGCTATTGACTCTCTTAAGATACCAAAGATCATTGACACATGACATGGTAGAGCTTTTGGGGACAAATTCTCTCATTATTGCCTTGCATTCCTTGACATTCTCAGCTAATCTTGAAGCAAAACCCCATATAGATTCCACTAGGTCCCCAAGCCTCTCTCCCTCCCCATGAATCTCATAAAGTAAGAAACAGCCAAAGGGTCTCTTAGTTGATTCACATCTTTGCATTTTAAGGCACGGGATTATCTTCACTCTTGCTTTGCTTCGAGTAAATTTTAGCTCATTAGACCTTACTTGTAGGTTACAAGCCTCACATTTATTCCAAATGCTAAAAATAGCCCAAGAGCTTGCCGTTTTACCGCCGGTGTCCTCGGTCTTCTCTTTGTTATGAAAATCAATCCAACCTTCTTCTTTGACTTAGCATACCCACGTTCCAAGGCTAAGGTTTTCCTTCAAAATTGTCAATATCCGCAGGATAAATGTCTTTGGCTTGTAGATGATTATTGTAAAAGGGGATGGCCTGATTTATGGACAATCTCTCTATTGTTATGCCTTGAGCTAGATTTTTGGGCAGTAGACAAACTGGTTGGAGATAGATCACTAATGAGCTGGATTTGATGTAGTTACATCTCAGAGTGAAGAGATTTCTGGAGGCTGTTTGTCTCCTCTGTGGCTTGGGAAGTGTATTGTGCACCATTTCTCTTCAGCCATTCTTCCATTGATCGGACAAGTTTCGATCCGATTCCCATTCGCCTGAGTAAAAACAGACAACTTTCTGGTGAATGAAAAATCCTTTTTTTTCTTTTAGTTCTCTGAAATAGTTTCTAGAAGTTGTAAACCAAAATAGGTGGTTAATTGACATGTGATGAGAAACAAGTAGACTGGTTCATTTCTGAAAAAATTACCCTTAACTTAATTTGATGAACTATATGTAGATAGAGACACTATAGAAACTCTTCAATCCCTGGTTAGTAAAATCTTGGTCCTATACTTTACACGTCTTGCTATGATTTCAAGCCTACAGATAAAAGAAAAATTCTCTTGAATTTTTTTTCCTAATCCCTAAGAGTCTATTTCTCTGCATTTCGTACCGTGCTATTGCAACATTATGCTGTCATATATGACATAAGCTATTAAATCATCACATTTTGAGTGATTTTGTTTGACATCTTTTCAACAATATAGGGTTACAGAGTTGTTAAAGATCATATTTGCGTTTGAACAATTGCAACTGTAGCTTCTGTATTCAAAGTTCAAACCCTTTCCTTTAAATCAGTGTTTCAATATGATTAGATTGTGGTGATGGTGCATCAGTTCAGTTCAAACCCTTTCCTTTAATTCACAGCATTGGAATGTGGTGAATTGAGACCTCCTACATGCATCGTAAAGGCATCGAAAACCATCTTCCAATTTGTAAATCCCTCACCAGTTAATGTAGAACGGTTTGCTGTCTTCTTTTCAGAAATGAACCATGGAAAACAAAATGCTGCATCTTTTTAAGGGGAATAGTACAAGGAGCCGAGGACGTGTGAAACTTATGAGCCGACATGGTTAAAAGTGTCAAGTACTGAGGACTGGAATATTCTCAAGGGTTCTGCCATGGAGTTTTCAACATGGGAATGAGTAGATGAGCAGTGACCTCTTTCAAGTTTCTCTGTTTACAATATTCAAGTTTCTCTGTTTACAATCTGATGGGATGAAAGAGGGGATCTTTTGTGGGCCCTATAACAAAAAATTAGCCACACCAAATCACACATCTGTACGTGGGACTCACAGAAGAAATGTCTCAAAAGCACCATCCAGGATTCTGATGGCAATTGCACTGACCGAAGAAGTGGGGATATTGGTTTTCTTGGATGAGACTAGCTCAAATGTCATGTATTGGTATCTGGTAACTAATGAGGGTTTAAATAGTTGTTGGGATCAATGGTCTCGTGAAGCTCATCGGTCAAATAGTGAGGGGTTATCAAGACTATACTCACAACGCGTGTTTGTTAACCGGATTCAACCGAGTGTAGAATAAGATTATGATTGGGAAGCCCAAATGAACCACGTGACAGGCCATGTAGCCACATTGAGCACACAAACTTCCACCAAGAAGTTGAGAAGAGAAATACAACTCAAAGCATCATCCAAAAAGGAAGATAACCCTCCCACCATGTGTGTACAAGATTAAAGTCTAAGCACCAGATCCAAACTTCATCCCATTATAGAGCAGAGCAAAGCAGAGGGTGCAGAGCAATGCCCCAAATTGGTAGAGATCCCAGCATCATAACTTTTGTATTAGTCTCAGCAGCAAACAAAGATAACAGCTTCCAACAGCTCAGCAGCAACCAAATATAACAGCTTCCAATAGCTACCCAAGCAGATTTATTCCAGACATGATAAAAGGAAATGGACGAGCATAAGGTAATATTAGAATTGGCACCAGAACTGACATTAGTCAAATAAATAGCTCTTAGCCCTCCAGGATTAGGAGTTGATACGAACTTGCACAAAAAGCTCCAAAACACATGTATAATAGAATCTCTTAGCCCTCCAAGACATAGGAGTTGATAAGAGTAGAAATATTAAGGCCCAAGTCTCTTAGCCCTCCCAGAATAGGAGTTGAAAGAGCAAAGGTAAGAACCAAAAACTGACAGCCCTCTTGAGTACTGAAACCAAAATGAAACCCTCTCAGCCCTCCAAAGATTAAGAGTAGAGGAGAGGATACTCTTTCCATCCCCAAAACTCAAAGGAGAAAGAGATTTGAGTGTGTCCTCCAATCCATTTTCACCCCTAGACTAAACTTCAATTCTGAGGGCTTTGTCCATCTTAATCCAACCAATGCAGACAGATAGCTTCAATG
The DNA here is from genome assembly GCA_014282245.1 of Rhododendron simsii. NCBI lineage: Eukaryota > Viridiplantae > Streptophyta > Magnoliopsida > Ericales > Ericaceae > Rhododendron > Rhododendron simsii. Next base: position 37,500,837 of record CM024956.1, read on the forward strand.
ATTATAAGGACATCAGTTTCAGCACCAGCAGCAGCTTAATCAATATGTAGCACCAATAATCTTTGATACTCCAGCAATAGATGTAAAACAGCACCAGAAACAGCATCAACATTTCCAGCAATAGCAGATCCACTTAAGCATCAAGTGGAAGTGATACCAGTAGAGCTCAAATCCAAAGGAAGACATCAAATCCATTTCAAGCAAAAGGATCATCTAGGACTTGGTTTTTCTATCCTCGACTCAAGATTCTTGATCATTTTGAGATAATCGCCATCAATGATTAACATGGCCATGTTAGATGCATCTGGTGAGAAATTCATGTTGATCATTTCTTTTAGAAGTATCCTAACCTTGGGTTTGTCTCCACTCTTTAGGAATGTCAGAACCACAACATTGTAAGTCAGATCATCTGGTGAGCACCCATCTCCCCCTTTTTGCAAGAGTAACTCCCCAGCTTCATCCAGCAAGGCCTCCTTACAAAGTCTACTAATCATGGCGCTGTAAATCTTAACCTTGTGTTTCAAACCTTTAGCTGGAATGGATCTAAAAACTTTCCGTGCATCTTCAATTTCCCCTGCTTTGCACATGCCATTTATGAGTATACGGTAAACAACAACATCAGAAGTTATACCGTGATCTTCCATTGAATGAAACACCTCTACTGTCTCTACGATTTCATGGTTCTTAAAGAAGCCGTCTAACAAAACTGAGTAAGTTACAATGTGAGGTTTTGGACCTCTAAACATCATCTCCTAAAAAAAGACTATCTGTAGCATCGCACCTTCCTAATGCTAACAGACCCTGTAACAAACTGGTTTAAGTGACGGTATCAGGTTTTAACCCTTAAGCACCACATAGATCATTGATGCAAGAAATAGTAGCGATTGGGGACAAATTCCATAAGATTTCCCGGACCAATATTTCCCAAGTCCTTCACCTTCTCAGCTAATCTTGAAGCCCGTATGGATAGGTTTGCATATCGAAAGAGGTAGCCGCAAGGCTTAATTTTCCAGTGCTCAAGAACCAGAACATGAAGGTTCTCCAGTGCCTGTTGTTATCAATTTCCTATCTTCAATGTTTTTCTGCGATTTTGAAACTTTCATACGATATATTATGTAATGATTTTCATGGTTTTTCAGTGGAGATAAGAACAGTACATAAATTTATCAAACCTGTTTCAGCCTGAGTAGGCTTTCATGGTATATTTCCAGGAGATGATACAAATCATTACAACAAAAACATCAACTTGAAATGCAGAATATTATCAGCCACAAGCTTTTAACTCAATCAAATCACACTACCTGATCTATTGCGACGAAATTACACTGCTTGAACATTAGATTTGCATACCAAATATTGCATAAAAGTAGAAAATGCTGAAACAGTGAATCATCCTACTACCGTAATGAAACCACAAAGTTAACCCGATCGAAATAAGGGGCACTTAAATTTCTTTGTTTTGACGTTTGCCTTGACATCACCTAGAATTGTAATTGGCTTAACATAGACTCCAATAGCATTAAGGTATTCGCCTGCACGTCCATGAAATCCACCAAACGGATGGTCTTCCCCTAGTTGATATTCGAACACATACCCTTGTTTGTGAGGGACTCCAAAAGGTCCATATGTCCTGTTGTTGGTGCTAAATGCTACTGTGAAAATTAGCCACTGGCTGCAAGTATTGCTGTAATAGTAGGAACCACTTATGCCAGTCAGATACTCTGATGGATAATTAAGCTTTACCTGTTTTGTGTAACAGTAACAGAATTCAACATAAAAGAGAATCAAATTAGGCCAAGCGATTGAAATCGGAAAACACTCTTAAAAAGGGGCCGGGGAAAATCTGCTCTTGAAATTTTTTCGTGAACACGCGTATGCACGAGGACTTGTAAACTTACCACGTTAAACTTGGGACCGGTATTACCACCGTGCGTCTCCGACAAAACCAAGTTTCCATCTTCAACATAGAGGAACTGGAGAGAGTTGATTTGATCTCCGTGCGAAACGAAAATCTGTACAATTTTCTCTCTGCCCTCATCATCCCAAGTCTTTCCAGGACCCCCAGCCGGTCCAACTTTGATCATATTAATAAGTTGCTTATAAAGTCTTCGTAAATTAGGCTTTTTCAATCTTCAAAATCCAAAGGCTGTGAACCCTTTGTGTTATATGCAGTCTAAGATGATTTGATCGGCCTTGTGTAGGTATTTATAGGCAAACAATTCATCCCAAACCTTGCGGCCACAAAGGGTTTTGCCGATCGTTAAATTCACAATCCCAGAATTAGTGGAGGTAAGCGCAAGTAGGCATGTACATTAGGTTATCCATAGGGCTGTAAACAAACCGACAAGCTCGCAAGCTTGGGTCGGCTCATTCACTAAAGGAGCTGAACATCTTGGCTCATTTACAGCCCTACAGTTATCCCAAAAAACAAAAAAAACATGAAATGTAAAGATATGGATTCCGATGCATTAAATTAGCAGGTTATAAAGATTACGCAGAGCATCAAATTGTTCTCCATTAGAGTTAATGATACTTTTCGGAACCAAAAGGAGCGACCTAAACGAGTTTAGGAAGCATCAAATTGTTCTCCGATAAAGAGTTTTATGGACTGCGATTACAAATTCTTGAAAGGGACTCAAATGATTTTGTACACGTTATGTAATACTACTAGTCAAGATCCAAAAGAATCTATGTAGGGAATTTTTATGTGAGTACGTGCGAAACAGTTGCAAGAAAAGGCTATGCAGGATATTTTTACGCGCTGTATCGTTCTTGATGATTAAAAGGCTAAGTTGCGATTATTTTAATTACTTTCTAAATTAATTCAAAAGAAAATTGATCGTTGATTTTTGCAAAAATGAATTAAAGAATGTAACGGAAAAAGAAACGCACAGAGATTTGATGCAAGAAAAATGTATGGGGTTCCGAATCTTCCCAACCCTTTAGAGTACTACTTTAGCAATGATTCAAATCAAACCAGACACAATAAGATTCGCAGGCCCTACACAGTGTAGCACAGAACATCTAGAATGCAAAATATTAGATGCCTGAAGAGCTTCAATTCACTGTACGTGATCCCACTATTCAAGCCATTGTGACAACATTACACTGTGATTTAACTTCAAATGTGTCTACCAAACAGTGCATAAATGTAGGAACTGCTAATACAACCGATCCTCCTCCTGCTGTAATGAAACCGCAAAGTTGATCCGGGTTCTAGACTGCTTCATTTTTCACTTTCACCGGAACATTGCTTCGAGTTGTCGATGGCTTCACATAGAGCCCAATAGCATTAAGGTAATCGCGTGCACGTCCATGAAATCCACCAAATGAACGGTCTGGTCCCAGTTGATATTGGAAAACAGAGTCGTTTCCACGGCCTCTGAAGGGCCCATATGTTCTGTTGTTGGTGATAAATGTTATTGACAAAATTAGATCCTGCCAATACGAGCCACTTATTTAGGGGGCCGGGATGGAATCGTACAGATTTTTGTTTCACATGGAGACTATATCAATTCTCTCCAGTTCCAATTTGTTGAGAATGGAACCTTGGTTCTATCTGACAAACATGGTGGCCGCGGTGGCTCTGATGAGGCCAAGTTCAGTGTGGTGAGTTTATAACATTCTTTGGGAAGGCTAGTTTTTTCCCTTTCTTTCTTGTCTGTTTACTTGTACTTTAGCAAACTTACGGTTTGACCAGTATTGTTATTTTCAAAGGTGATCACCCTGCAATTGGGACTTGGGAGTTAATCAAATTATGCGCTTAATAGAACCAACACAAACTCTCATGGTTTGGGAACGCTACTGAATCACAGAATCACACAAACAAAGGAAAAACAAAAAGACTGAATCAAGCCTTGCAACAAGTACTAGTTGAATTTTTTGTAGCTGGTATTATTTTAGAATTTTATCTTGTTGAATACTAATGAATTTGCTTTTTTAAGTTAATTTGCTTTGGCCGCTTAAAGTCACTGCCAATAAATTTTTATCACACTTAAACCAAATGCGCCAGAAATTAAGGTGGTATTAATTGCAACTTTGCTTAAACTATCATGATCCAAATTGTACGGGACCAATTGGAATTTTTGTCAAAGTAGTCTTTCTCGGTTTTTTTTTTTTTTTGCTCGGCCAAAGTACTCTTTCTCGTTGCTCTCTCCTTTCATTTATATGCATTGTTTGATTGTAATTTCCTGTATAAATGGGGGCAAACGGGGCTCTGCCGAAATGCGGCAGCAGTAAGCAGCAAAACACGGGATGTATCTCTCTGGAAAGCGAAGAATTTTTCAGTGCTGAGCGGGTACCACGTGGTGTCCGCTCGCGCATCCAAGCAGTCCATTGCATTTTTGAATGACTCAAATTTAGAGAGAAAAAGGAGAGAGAAAATGCGGGGGTGAGAGGAGAGAGAGAGTTTCAATCCGAACCATCTAAAAGTGTATTGGACGGCTCGGATGCGCCGAACGGATACCACGTGGGATATACCCGCTCGACACCAAAAAAACCTCTCCTAGAAGCAGAGAAAATAAAACGAAAAGTGGGGCTACTCTCTCTTGCCCTGCATTCATTACTTTTCCCCTTAGATAGTACTAGCATCCTCCTTACATACAAAATAGGCTTGGGCTTAACAGAACCATTTGACCCAATATCAAAATAACACAAACTAGCCCAAATACAACATAATAATTGACCCAATTACAAAAACACCTACAATAAAACATTAATTTTAACAAATCACATATAAAACTAATGTTTAATTTGGACACATGAGCCGTCTGAGTTCTGATGGTGCTATAATGATGATTGTGTTTGATTTTCAATTGGGACTAGGTAATGAATTTGGCAGATCTCATGACATTTCAGGCACGTACTTTGGCTCTACTGGGATCTATTTAAAGCTGTGTACAACTGTATGATGTGTTGAAAATGCAAAAAATGAAAACATGGCTAAGCGCCTCTTCAGATGTGATTTTATTTTATTTTTTTGAAGCAACGAGATGATGTAGCTAGTTTTAGCAGAGTCTATTTGGATCTTCTCACTCTATTAATTAGCTGTAACTACTTTTGGAATTTTTTTTCTCAATTGATCGAGTAGCATGGCTTAGCTACATGGGTGATGTAGAGCGGAGGGCGAGTGGTGGATCAGAGGTTGGGTAGCAAGACGGGCGCCATTTTATTTAGTTTTAACCTCGCGTCTTCAACACCGTAGGTTGGTGGTAAGGCCGATATCGTTTTATGCAATTTCAACCTCGTATCTTGGAGAGCGGAGGTTTCTGACGAAGACCGACACGGTTTTATGTAATTTCAACCTTGCATCTTGGAGACCGGAGGTTGGGGAGCAAGACCGGTGCCATTTTATGATAGCCGTACGAGGGTTCGATCGCTGAATAAAAAAAAATTCCCATATGTAACTACAATTCTACAAAGTCTACAATGATCTTCTCACATTTATGAAATCATTCACTGTCAAAGCAGTAAGAAAGGTTGAAATTTCTTTGAACAAGGTTGAAATTTCTTTGAACCGAATCGACATATGTGCTCACAAAAATATATTCTCGACAAACCGGGCCGGGGGCCGCTGTTCACCATCCGGATCAACACTCAATTATTTCTCTCCAATTCCTATATATGCCGAAAATGGAAATTTGGTTTCGTCAGATAAACATGGTGGTGATCGTATTAATTAGTGCTCCCAAGTTTGATGTGGTAAGTGTTGTGCCCCAAGGATTAAAAGTTTAAAACCAAACACATACGAAACATACACAAACACAGAATTTATGTGGTTCTTCAAAATCGAATACATCCATGAATAACAGAAACAAATTCATATTCTGATACAGAGACAAACTTAATTTACATGGAGTTCTCACTGTTCTCTCAACTCACTATACTCTCTCTATTCATATTCATATTTAGGCCCCGTTCCACAACGCTTCTTAAAAAATAAGTACTTATTTTATAACTTCTCATTCAAAAATAATAAGGGCCATTCCACAAAATTCAAATCAAAAGTTCCTTTCACATTTTCAAACTCAAAAATAATATAAATGAAAAAAAAAAATCAATTTTTTTTTGCACCGTATTAAAGATCTCAATGAGATCTATCAAACAAGATCCATAGTGATAGGAAAATTATTTGCATAAACACATGATTTTTGAGCTTGAAGTTGCCTTATACAAAAAATAAGACTGTTGCTATGATAATGGGCGCCGGCGGAGGGAAATCGCACTGGCGACCGAGCCGGGCAGTCTCCAGCCACCGGACGGCCGATCCGAGCCGTCAAAAAATTCTAAAAAAAAAAACCGAGGGGGCCTATGCGAGAATCAACGGCATCCGAGGTGCATAGGGTGCTTGATCCGAGCACCTATTTTCCGTGTATATTTGAATCATCATATATACACGGAAAAGGGGTGCTCGGATCAAGCACCCTACACACCTCGGATGCCATTGATTCTTGCGTGGGCCCCCTAGGTTTTTTTTTTTAGAATTTTTGGACGGCTCGGATCGGCCGTCCGGTGGCCTGAGACTGCCCGGCGTGGCTACCGGTGCGATTTCACTCCCGGCACCCATTGGTACCTATATAAATTCTTCCAAATAAGTGGAAATCTTCTTATTTTTCTGGAATAAGGGTTCTTATTCAACAAAAAAAATAAGAACTTATTCTATTTCTGGAACACAGCCTTAGACATATTCAGACATATTTAAACTGATCACGGGATCTCACTCACATCGAGAATACCCATACCAAAGCAAATGCCAGGCCACTGAATTTACAGAGGAATAAATGCAAATCCACGCCAATTCTTCAAAGTCATGCCAAAATCCCAAAGGATATGATCCGATTAGATTTGGAAGAAAAAACCTCCACATAGTCCAAAGCCTCATTTAAGAGGATGGGAGCCACCATGGCCCCAATAGTCAACATTAAGTGTACATGTACTACTATTTGGAATTCGATCTCTTAAAGAAGACCCCTTGACCAACTAGTATTTGATTTAAGCGCGACGAGTGTTGTGTCTTCTGACTCCAATTGTGTGATGCTCTAAGATCCCACATCGGTGGATAAGGAAGTTTGAATCTCATATTCAAGGGAACGCGTCAAGCTACTGTATAACTTAAGGCAAGTCAGCTAGCACAGAATCTATGCACAACGTCGCTGTGGACAGTCTTTTTATTAATAATAATAATAATAATATTGCCTTCAAATAGCTAGGATTTTTTTTCCCACAGGCCTAAGCTCAAGAATCAAACCATGGTTAATTGTGTAGGTGGCTAGGAGTAGATCCATCAACCAACCGGACTAACCTTGGGCTTCAATTAAGATCTTTTCCTACAAGTTCTATTCTTTGTACCCAAAGCTCCTCCATCATCGAACATTGGTCTGGAATCTATACACTTAGTTTTGGTTGTCCGCATGAATGTGTGGTGGTAGAGAGGGTTATGTGACGGTGACCAGGAGCATTGACCATGATAGATTAATCTTAAATATCAACCAAAAATGGTGTTTTTGTTTAAATTAACAAACAAAGCATTTTAAATTATTTTTTTCTGCATTAATTTAATAATCAAATTGAATCCTTGAAATTAGAGCAATAAATACTTTATTTTTTAGTTTGAAACATGACACGAATAGAATATGTTTACCAATTACTCCTCTCTAGTTTTCAAACCATGATACATATCGTGTATTTGATTTTCATGAATGAATTGTGTCGGACTACGTATCCTATCCTGCAACGTAAGAACGGTAAGATAGGTTAATAAAAGTTAACAAGTATCTAAATAATGGTGCTACCTAATAACAAATCTATGGCATATAGTATTAATGAATTTGTTTCTTTAGACCAACTGTTTAGGTTCAGAAAATTTGTTATGAAGTCTGAAAGAGCAAGGGGAAGCAACTGAAATTAGCATATGGTAATAAAGAGTGTCTCTTCTCTTTGACTGTTCCTTCATAGCAAATTTTCTGAACCGAAACAGTTGGTCTACAGAAACAAATTCATACGAGTATGCAATAGGTTTGTTATTAGCTAGGTTTGATCATTATTGGTATAAATTCATGGCCCACGCCAATGTGTGAAGGGAAGGTGGCTCGAGCACTTAATAATTTATTCTCCCGATAATATTGCGAGCAAAGCAGCGTGGAGTGGCCCCGGTACTCAAGTTACTGGGGGATGTTTTGAAACTTCGTCGTGTGGATCCCATATTTGAAAATACAACTGTAAAGGTAATGTGAAATGCAGCGCCGCCTTCCTTTACTTTTTTGCCTTTTAATATGAATTTTCGTACTCTTCTGGCCTTGCCTCTCTGTCCTAACTCTTCATCCATTTTCCACACTCTAGATGGACTTGCGCTTAAAAGCAAAATGTCTATGTAGCTGCCTAGATTAATTAGATCCTTTCGCGGGGATGCTGCCAAGTGATATCGAGCGGTCGATTCAACCGCTCATCTCGGTACGGACGGTTTGGATTTAATTTGAGTGCAATGAAATCTGAACTGTCCGTTGCTCAGATTAAGATCCGAGCCGTCGATTGCCGAAATGAATGGCCGAATCGACCGCTCGGCACCGCTGCCAAACGAGGTGCTTGGCAGCATCCCTGGGTCCAATTTTTACCTGCGAGAGCTGGAGTGATGAAATGCACAAATCAACTCTTGAGTCTTCGAGTGTAGAAACTAAACTAAAACAAATTACCCAAAATACCATTTCACCAAAAATAAAAAATAAATAAAAACTCAATATACAAACTCTGATGATTTTGTCAATAATCCAAAAATCGTCACTTCTACTAACAATATAGCCGTAAGTAATTTGGACTGGTACAATTATTGAAGGTCCCAATTGTGAAAAATGATGAAGAGCAATAATGAAAAAAGCAATAGTAAGTAGTTTGGACTGATACAATTATTATTGGAGGTCCCAATTGTGGAAAATGACGAAAAGAGTTACTGTATAATATACAAGTAAAGGAAGGTGGGGCTGGAAAATGATGAAGAGTTGCAATACCCAAATGGAATAGCAAGAAGTTATTTACCATAGCAAAACAGGGTCGGGGTTTATTTTCAGAAGGCACCTTAAAATTCAGATTACAAGATTTTGAAATTTGAATGAAAATTTGAAAAATTAAAATTGGATCGAGCACCTATACGTATCAGATTGAGCTATTTTTTCATGAACTCACTCGGCTTTTATTTTAAAAATTATTGAACTGCTCGGATCATCCATGCGGGATCCAAAGCGGACCCCATATGGCCGTCGGTATGGTTTTGGTCGGTACGTCTAGACTTTTCATTTTTGTGTTGGGTGGAGGCTATTTAACTAGATAAGTCTACCCATAGATTTTTGCACACAAATAAGTTACATATCATAGTGTGATGCCCACCACAGGTCCCATACAATTAATCCTAGTCGTTCATTAAATGTAAAATATTTTGTCAAAATTCCCACGAAAAATTAGCTCAATGTGATACCTATATGTGCTCAATCCAATCATCTAACATTTCATTATCCAAAAATCTTAATCAAAAGTTAGATAATTGGATTGAGCACCTAAAAGTATCGGATTGAGCTAATTTTTGGGGGAGGGCCCTTGGAAAAATATTTTACATTTAATGAACGGCTCAAATCGTTTGTGTGAGACCAGTAGTGCGGGCCACTAGAAAAACTTTGAACCCGGCTTCTCTGCAAAGAAGGGCGTGTGATTCCATCTGAACCATTCATTTTGGAAATCAATGGTTCAAATTTGTTAAATTTATTACCGGTCATAAATTAAAAACAAATCTGGACCCTTAATTAAAAACTTCATCGGACAGCTGCGATCACTTGAACCACACCTCTGTAGTCCAAAACTAAACTGCAGACAAGCCAAATTGAAAACTTTAGTACGGAAACAAAGTTGTTTATAGAGGTGAATCACAAAGTGGAGAATGTATTTATCTGTTTCAGATTTGGACGATCCGGATTTAAATAAAACTTTTTCGGAGAAGAGTTTAACTCTTTTCAAAAAAAAATTATTTAAATCCAAATCATCCAAAGCCGCAGTGGCAGCTCCAAGAATTTGTGTTACGGTGTTCAAAAATTATCTTAATTCTACTAGCTAATTTATTTACCAATAATCTATGTACAAATTTTCATAAATTAGTATAAATATTATGGTAAAAAAAAACATAACTTCTGTTGTAAAAAAAATTAACTATGAGGCAAAATGAGAACTCAAAATTATATACCATATTTTTTTACAAAAAGAAATAGTTTTTTTGAAAGAAGTTGTATTGCATACTAGACAGTAGTTCAAGAATAGAGGGGGCAAAATTTTACAATTGTCCTAGATGAGTGCTCATATTTTTTGTCAACGTTTAACCAGCATATTAATATACTAAAACTCTTTTAAAAGAAATTGTAACGAGTATATTAAGGCTGACCTTCTCGAAAATATGTTATTCTTTAGGATGACATAATGAGATTTTTTATCGTAGTTTTTCAGTTATTATCAAATAGGTGACCATCTTTTTCACATGATGAGAAATAGGTCCTAAAAATCCTCTCTTCTAACAGAAAATAAAAGAGAGAAGAATCTGAATCTTGATTTTTCATTTCATTGTGTTGAACTTCACTTGCAATGATTAAGTATCCCTACTTATACGAAATTACACCCGAAATCAACATGAAATGAAATACAGGCGAATCAAAGGAATTTCACTATACATTTCAATGGAATTACAATCTGCATTTCAATCTAACTTTCAACTAACTGCCAGCTGGACTTTGACTGGTTGGTGGAGTTGACTCTAAGTCGTTCGGAGCTGAGCTAGTAGTGCCTTGACCACTAGTACTCTCTCTCTCTCTCTCTCTCTGTGCAGTAGCAGTGAGACCGAATTTCGGTGAAAAGGAATCCGGATTCTAGGGAGAGATTGCAAAATCATGCTCTTATCTCTGCAGCGGTTGTGACACTCGAATTTCGGTGAAAAATACCACGAATTCTGGTGAGATATTGCAAATAAATACATGCTCCTAAATTCTCTCTCTTTCTTCTTTAATTTCCAAAGTTTTAGTATGAGTTTCTCTAGATGTGGAATTTTGTGGGTTTTTTTTCCTTCAGTAGAACCGACAATTCAAACAGTTGATTATAACATCTCTTATTACTTAAAAGAATTAATTCACTTTTGCTGCATCAGGTGTCTTTTGGAAAAAACACTCAAAACTAGTCTACGTACAAACTGGATTTCTCGAGGCTTCCGATCACAAACAAGGTCAGTATGATTAATGATTAGTGATAGTATACCAGTTTTTCAGTAGAGAAAATCATTTTACCAGAGGAGCCGTGAATAGCTGTTTACGAAGCCAATCGCAACCGTCTAAAAGTAAATTGGACAGTCCGGATGACAGTGAAATTTTTCCAGGTAACTCTTTTCCGAAAAAGTTTTATTAAAATTCGGATCACGCGTGATTGATTGCCACCGTAAAAAAATTGTTCACGGCGGAACCGTGAATAAGTTTCTCTTTTCAATATAATCTTAAAAGCATTTTTTTCCTTACCCAAATGAAGGAGACCTAATTTCTATACCAAATTTTATACAACAGCTAGTTTTTGGTGGCCGATTGTTGATTACGGTGGCTCCGCCGGCGCCGATCGCCATTACGGTGGCTCCGGTGCAATATTCGTTTCAAACAACAGCTATCTACAAACCAGATCTAGCTAATGTCGAGTCTAATTTCATCACTTTTTCAGCAGCCCAACACTCAATAACAAGAACATGCATGAACCTGTTAACTACAACAATATATAACTAGATCTACAAATCCTAGACTCCATTACCAGTCTTCACATAATATCAATTTTTAATGGTTCACATTTGCTAAAATATTCTTTCTGGTCCTAAAAGTTCACTAACCCCGAAAAGTTCACTTACCCCGAAAAGTTCACTTACCGGCCGAAAAGAGTTTTAAAATGATTTGGACCATTGATTGTTAATATAAAAGACCGAAATACAATGGAACCATGTAGTCTGGGTTTGGACTTTAGAAAATCCAAGTCCTATTGGAATATTAGTTCGAAGTCCTTGCCATAAATTTGTGCTACAATTCCATGGACATCTTTTGTAAAATGGCTGATTTTTTGTGAAATCATTTTCACCATCCCATTTTGTACAAAAATTTTGCTTTTCACTTTTGCTATTTGAAATTCAAAATTTTCCTTCCTTCGTATTAGTAATTTTTTGACTTGTAAATGACAATTTTATAGGTTGCACATGTAAGACAAACGTCACAAACATAGTGCAATGATTTAAAGGGAGATTATATTTGGAACTAAAATACATACTATATTAATCGTTGTTTTCTCGCAATACCCGCTAAAAATGTTTAATTTAGTACAAAATGCCCCATCTTCAATAAACCTTATAACATAATTGATTTTTAATACACGCATTCGTGGACCATCAGCATCAGAAAAGCCCTCCAATTAACCCGCTCGATCACGCCCTCTGGCATCATACCTGCCACCCCAAACTCACCATTAATTGCACTAGCTCGTTGGCAAGTTTTCATTGTGCTATATCATACAACAATCATGATTATTTATGATTATATTCTGATTTCCAAACTAACTACTCTGAATGTACAGGTCAAGGTTCTCTCAATTATTGGGAGGAAATATATGGTTGAAGGTTCATCTTATTCTTTCTGATAGTTTTCCAATTATCTCTTCATGGCTGAAGGTAATTTGTATATCTAGTTCATGTATTCTCTGTCTATCTTTTTTATTTACTATATTTTTGCACTTAGGGAATTAGGGCAGAAAAGATTAAGTCGAGTTGGTTTAAAATAAATCCTAATTAACAAGCTAGAATATGATTGATTTGGAAAAGGTGAGAAAAGAACATCTACATTCGAATAGGGTGCTCATCAAGCCAAACAAGTCAAGCACAATATTGCTCAAGCTTGACTTGACTCCTTATTACATGTGTTCAAATATGACTTGAGCTTGAAATTTTTTAAGATTAATTATTCAAGCTTGACTCGAGCTTCAGATTTTGTGTTCGTGATAAGTTTGGCTTGGCTTGTAGAATATGCAAGCCAATCTCGAACTTTCAAGCATGAGCTTAAACTCGTAAATTTTGACCTTTTCAAGCTAGACTCGTTAAGTTCCAAAAATAAAAGGAGCTAATTTAAAGCCATGAAGAAGAACTACCATCATTAATCTAGGCCAAAAAAGCTCATAAACATAAAATTCAGTTACTGGCTACATTCATTAAATAAAAAACCCTCAAAATTTAAATTTTCGTATCTGACCTAGGATATTTCTTATTTGGATACAATGGTACTTTAAAATTGGTGAAAATATCTATATAAAAGGCCGGCGTAGATCTCATTTTTTGGAACATTTATTAAATCTACCCCTATATTTGTAATATAATTTATGGAATGAGTTCTTTGTTCACAAGCCTATCAAGCCAAACACTCATATGCTCAAGTTTTGCTTGAATTCATAAACAAACAAAAAAAATGTGATTGAGCTTGGCTTATATTGTTTTCAAATGAGTTTGACCAAGCCAAAATTCAATCCAAACTTGAGTTGTTTGATTCGTTTAGTAGCCCTACATTCGAATTGGTAACAGGCCCTTTATCACATAACCACATACGGAGTATTGCATAAACCCGGTATATCATTCGAATTGGTATTGGTAAGGAATATTGCAGGGCCTGCAAACCCGAAGATATTTGTCAAGAACATATTAGCAACCCGTCAACCGGCATAAGATATATCTCATGGCACAACCTGTCTCAAAGTACGTCTGTCCAATGGCACAATTCTTCTCATGAACATAACCTATCCCAATCACCCGTAGTCGTAACGAAGAAAACTATTGTACAACTTGTGTTCGATGTTGCAATTACAAATATAAAGCAATAGAAAGAATTAAAAGTACCAATCTCATTTAGGCCCTGTTCTTCTAAAGGTTTTTAAAAATAAGTGTTTATTTGCAATTTTCAAACTTAAAAATTATATATTGTTTCTTGCATAAAAAATGCTTGAATTTTAATATAATTCAACAAAATTTGGAGTCTATATTATATATGTTAATCATCTTAATTTATTATTACGATTAATTTTAAGATATATCAAAGTGTTAGAATTTATTTTACACCTCTACTTTCAGTTTTTTTGGTTTTTTGTGCATATTTTAAAATCGTATAAAATATGTTACAGTCAATTTGAAACGGTACTGAGATACACACCGGTTTCCGGTAGAGAAAACGGTATGCTTGCCATTAAAGGATTGATAACTTTGCATAACAGTGGCCGTCGAAATATCAGTACAATCTCAGCCTAACAACACCACTGCCGCCACCACCACACCTCTGCAATTCTACCACCATCTCTCCACCCCACTGCCAGTTCTACTACACCACCAATGCGCCTCCACTACCACGACTTCTCCCCCAATACTAGAAATAATACCGCCATTACCTTCACGCAACCACTACCATCACTACTCCAACAACAAACACACTGCACTATAACCATCTTGACGCTCCACCTTTCATGTCGTCGTTCCCATCACCTCTCCACCTATACCACCATTATCATCACCACAACCACCTCCACACTCGCACCCACATATACGCCATCACAACCACTGCCACCTCATCAACATCAGATGGAGCTTCAAGATTTTAGTTTAGTGGTGACAAAAATATATAGAGTTTAATGACTACACAAAATTCTGAATAGAATATAAACTTTAATTTAGCGATATACACTGTCTATTTTTGATAAACCAACAATCTTATAAATAAACTTTCCACACCATAAGCACACTTTACCTGTAGAGTTCACGTACTATTTCACAAAACAATACTGAATACTCCCTCATATAAAATCTTAGCACCAGATATTATGCCACCACAAGTACTCTTCATATCTAGACAGCTTTGAATTATAATTTTACTATCAACAATATCAAACATGTTCTTTTCGATGAATCTAACGAAACAATCTTTCATCCATTTATGCAATCGTGTCTTAACCAACTTCTTCAATTAAAAATATCTTTTTGGGGTTACCCAAGCTTTAAGAAGGTTTTAGGTTGCAAAACTTATTTGGTTTCATTTTTTTTTTTTTTATTTTGGTGGGCTATATTATTGTTACTCACAGATGTAAGTGAATTTTCATATAGTTTAATTTCACATGATTGGTCTTTTGCCAACAATACTAAAGCAAAATTAAATTACATGTAAAAAAAATGAAGTTTTTTATTTAACTCAGGGTTCGCTTGAACCCCTAAAATACTAGTGGAGTTGCCCCTAACCACCACCACTCACACCACCAAGAATACAACAACACGTCATTGCTGTAATTTGAAATTGAAAGAAAAAAGTTTACGAATAAAAAAAATTAGATTTAACCTTTTTGTATCCAACGATTTGTTTGAATTCAACCCTTGATTTTTTACCTAGCATAATTTCAGCTTAAAAAAATAGCAAGTTGTTTACCTTAAAGAGAAATGATTGTTCCAAACAGATCCACGTGCTCATTATCTTGCATCATAGATACGCTGAATTGAATAGCCACGTCATAATAGGGAAGGAATAAGAAATCAAAGAAAAGCTAGTTTCAGGTGAAAAAAGAAATAACAATCAATTCTGGTCACCGGCAACCCAAATTAGCAAGATGATTCTATCATAAAAGTTTTGCAATTTCTTAAGCCATTTTGGTTTGCCTTCTAATTCAATTTTAGATGCCTGTTTTGTACACTTACAAAACAAGCTCACACTGCACACTTACACCACACTGCTTGTCCTCAAAAACACAAAAACCTCAATCGAACTTTGTTATTTTAAACTCATCAGTTTGCTTGCATTTGGTAGTTACTGCAGCTTGCACCCAACCAGTTTGCGAGATTGGGAAGTGCTTATGGGCTCCTATTGCTAGACGAATCAATTATGCCAGAAAATTGTCGAAGAATTGGCAAGCGCTTTGTAAGAAAGCATCAGAGTTAGGGATCAAAAGAAATGATATTGTCGTCGAAATCAACATAATGACTATGCAGAAAACTTCAACAGAAGAATGTGATGCTTGGAGAACAGAGGTGGTGGAGATGGAAAACAAGATTGAGACAATAAAGCAGGAATTCAATGTTGAGAAGAAATGTATTGGGGGATTATGTCCTGACATATTTGCACGTATAGAGCTTGGTAAGCGAGTGGTAAATATGATCAATGACATTGACGTGCTCCAAGAAAAGTCCAAGTTCGAAAGAGGATTTCTTGTAGATTCAGCACCAGCTATAGTTGAGAAGAAGCCAGGCCCCGATTCAACATTGTCAACGTCTGCATATAATACACTGGGTATGGTACTGGATAAAATTCGAGATGAGAGCACTCCAAAAATTGGTATTTGGGGAATGGGCGGTGTGGGGAAGACAACTGTTTTGCAACTCTTGAATAACACGCCAGAAATTACAACAATGTTTGATCACGTGATATGGGTGACCGTCTCAAAATCTCCAAGCATTAGAATGGTACAAGAAGAAGTGGTACGGCGTTTAAAAATAAAATTAGATGTGGGTGAGTCTGATGAAACAGTAGCAAGTCGATTGTTTCACAAACTCGACCGCAAGAAGTACTTGTTACTTTTAGATGATGTTTGGGAGATGGTGGATTTAGCTGTTGTAGGGCTTCCAAATCCCAATAAGGATAATGGTTGCAAATTGGTTTTAACAACCAGAAATTTGGAAGTTTGTCGAAAGATGGGAACATATACTGAGATCAAGGTGAAGGTTTTGTCAGAAGAGGAAGCTATGGAGATGTTTTACACAAATGTAGGAGATGTTGCAAGGCTTCCCGCCATCAAAAAGCTCGCTAAAAGCATTGTCAAAGAGTGCGATGGCTTGCCCCTTGCCCTAAAGGTCGTAAGTGGTGCATTACGGAAGGAGGCAAATGTGAATGTTTGGAGTAATTTCTTACGAGAAATGAGGTCACCTGCTACATCTTTCATTGAAGACTTGATTGAAAAGGTGTTCAAGGTACTAAAGGTCAGCTATGACTATTTAAAAAACACTCAAACTAAGAAATGTCTTTTGTTCTGTGGATTGTATCCAGAAGACTCGAACATTAAGAAGCCTGAATTGATAGAATATTGGAAAGCAGAGGGTATTCTTTCTAGGAAACTTACTTTGGAAGAGGCACATGATAAGGGAGAAGCAATATTGCAAGCTCTTATAAATGCTTCGTTGTTGGAAAAATGTGATGG
Organism: Rhododendron simsii; assembly: GCA_014282245.1. Lineage (NCBI taxonomy): Eukaryota > Viridiplantae > Streptophyta > Magnoliopsida > Ericales > Ericaceae > Rhododendron > Rhododendron simsii. The sequence continues at coordinate 37,518,084 of CM024956.1, forward strand.
AGATTTTGATAACCATGTGAAGATGCACGATGTTGTTCGAGACTTGGTGTTGGCAATGTCTTCCCCGGAAAGTGGTGAAGAATCCACACATCTAGTGAGAGCTGGAATTTCTTTAGAGAAGATGCCAGAGGAGGCGGAATGGAAAAAGGCAACAAGAATATCGTTTATGGATCATGACTTGCGCAATTTGCCAGAATCGCCAAATTGTCCCGAGCTCTTGACACTGTTGCTTCAAGGAAATAAGAATTTAGAGGTAATTCCAGAAACATTCTTTGACAACATGCCTAACCTTCGAGTTTTGGATCTATCACACACCGGTATCAAATCTTTGCCAACTTCCATCTTGAAATTGGACAATATTCGAGAACTAGTCCTTTTACATTGCTATGAATTGAAGGCTCTCCCTGTTGGGATGATAAGTAGGCTCTCTCAGATTGCAGTATTTAAACTTACAGGTAGACTGAGTAGTGAGAGTACGGCTATTGTTGCGAAAGAACTAAGTGACTTGAGTTCACTTTCTTACCTTGATTTTGACTTCCAGAGAGTAGATAATCTCCAGTACTTCCTGCAACATAGCAGACCATGGAAACAGAGGACATTGACAGTTTTTGGTTTAGCTGTTGGCCGAGATTCAAATGAAGTGGCGGATAAAGGAGTATAAAAGGTGTTTGAGTTATGGAGCAAGTGAAAGAAAAGAAATGCGTAGTGGCCTTCCCTCCGCCATAGAAGATGCACTCAATTGTTCGAATTGCTTTCTATTAAAGGATCAACACAAACTTAAATCTCTATCAAAAGTGGGTGCGCACAACACTTATGAGTTAAGATACTGTGAGATTGAAAGGTGCCACGCCCTTGAAAACATCACCAATAGAAATGGGCTTCAAACGGGTGCTTTTCCAAATTTAGAATGTTTACGTTTGTTCGATCTGATGAATTTGAAGTACATTCTTTGTTTGGAGAAGGAGGGACAATTGCTACCAACGACACCACCAAATATAAACAGCTTTGCCAATCTAAAAAAACTGCACCTTCATAGTTGTCCACGAATTGAGCAGGTATTCTCAAGTGGATTCATGGTTCAACTATCCAACTTGGAAGTATTGTACGTCATGGACTGTCGGCGACTCAAGGGGATGGTTCCAGATGATGAAAAGATTGAATACGAGGCTCTACCCAAATTGAGGTTTTTGGTGCTCCGTTTCTTACCGGAATTCGTGAGTTTTTTTAAAGGTGTTCCCATGTATTGGCAATCATTGTTGGATGTAGATATAGTGGGTTGTCCGAAGTTGAGAAAACTCCCCATCGACACTAATAGCTCTCCTAATTTGGAGAAAATCAGGGGCCCACAGGAGTGGTGGAACGCATTAGAGTGGGACAATGATGCCATCAAATTACAACTTCAGCCTCTTTTCAAGGTGATCTTTGTTTATCATTGTCTTAATTATTTAAACTACCTTATTTTTATTATTTTTGAACTCTTGTTAATTTCGGGCCAATTTATTATTTTTCTAATTCGTGTTGACGAGAGAAATCAAAAAACAAAAAATTGTGATGAGAAACTAAAAAAAAAAGTTCACACAAGATAAAAATAAGTCAAAACAGACATTTTTTGGGTTTATTTTTGCCTTCTTCTGGAAGAGCTTAATTTTGACTCGGCAAAAGAGGAAGAAACTAGGGGTTGGTGCGTTTGCGAGACTCAAGCTAACCTAAGTCGCTCAAGCTTAATTAGTATAATCTAGAGGCTATTCCATTATTGCTAATTTAGTTTTAGGTTTGACTCCTCAAAAAAATTGAACAGTGACACTGCCATTTTTTAATTATGCACCTCTTTTAAGATCATCTCCGGCTATATTTACCAAATTTTCAAAACATAAAGTCATTTGTTAGTCATCAAAAAAGCAATTTCACTATTTTTTCTTAATTTGGCAATGTTGATTTATTCTCTTGAACTAATTAACTTAAATGTGGGAGTTTTGTCTTTATTTGAATTTTTTTGTATTTGTTAGTTTTGCGCTAAATTTTTGTGAGATATTGATTCGGCAGGACATTTTTGCGCCAAAAAATAGTTATTTCTCAAAAAACTTGGCCAAAAGTAAAAAATAAAAAATTTACATTCCCGATTCCTTTCGTCGAGGCGAATTAATAACCCACAAAAGCTTGGCGCAAAACTAACAAATACAAAAAAAATTCAAATAATGACAAATTTTTCAGATTTAAGTTAAGTTCAAGGGAATGTAATTGGGTTTTTTCACACAAGGGCTATTTTAGCTGTTAGGTCACAACTTTATTATAACAACGGTTGTAGGTGATGCGGGGAAAAAGGGGCTTCGCCAAATCTTGAGTCATTTGTGGCTAAAGATTGGCAAGTAAGTCGAATGCCAAATCCAAAGATGGATCGAAAATGGCTTTGCAAATAATTTACCAACTACTAGTATTAGAGTTGCATGCATTTCATGTTAATGCCATTTTTCTTGGATTCATCTAATGAATTTTATATTTATCAGTCAAAGGCGAATTGAAGAGCAGTTAGAGATCAAGCGAAATTTGCATCTGATGATTTTTTTTTTTTTCAACCAGAAATTTGACTAGAGAAACTAATCAACCAAGTAAAGATTTGGCCATGGCGTGCACCGCTCCAACCACTTGTCTCCCCATTTGTGGCTAAAGATGGTGCTTGGCGCAAGGAGTCTTGGGAAGGGGCTGTTGCGTGGGTTTTGTTCGGGGCAGATGATGTGGTTGATAGAGAAGGAAAGCTCAAGGTTTATGCTTGTTCAGCCTTTATGGTGGAAGCTATAGATGTGTGGAGATTCTCACGAACTGCCTTCAACTAGTTTTTCTTTTTCTCATGTTAGTATTGCAGATATGTATGCTATTCCTGTTTTGATGGATATTTTATCGGGTGTTGGTGGAATGGAAGGGATGGATTGCATCTGATGATTGAAGAACAAGGGAGGCAGCTGAAATTGGCATCTGTTAATAAGAGTGTCCCTTTCTCTTTGACTGTCCCTTCTTTAGTCAACTGTGGGCTGCCATTGCTGATCTCTGCTTGCATTCCCAAGGTCCCTGCCCCTTGGCCTCAGAAGACTGTTGTGCTGCTCTAATCTCAAGGGGAAAGGTTTCCCTAATGGCCTAATCTTCTAAGGAGGGTTGCCTTTGCTGCTGTAGTTTATTTTGTTTGGCAAGAGAGGAATAGTAGAAAGTTTAGAGGCATTTCATAAGCCTCCTTCGGCTGTTATTCGGCAGATCATATGTATTTGAAGTCAGGATAAAAGCTTCTCAAAGCAGAAATATAAAGCCTACTACCTCTTTATCATCTCAGCTCTGCCAGAATTGGCATATTTCTCTCTAGCATCTCTTGTATAAGTTTTAGTTTTTCTCTGCTTTCACATATCTCTTGTATATAGGCTCATGCCTTGGATTCTTTGTATCTCTTGAGGATTATATCCAAAAAGATAGTCGTCATTGTAGAGGGATACATGCTCCGGTTTGGATACTACTAAAGTTCTGCAAAGCATACATAACAGGAAAAAAAAATTCATAACCCCAAAAGACTATAAAAAGAGACAGCTGAAAGAATATCTTGAAATTCCCTGATACAAGTTCTCTCCTAAACTTTTACACCAGCTTTTATACTGCAATTGGTTCACTCGTTGGAACTAGGGACTCTAGCATTTACCTGCTCCAATAGTTAAGCGGATGAGAGAGATTGATTTCTGTCAATGTGATGCAAATGGGCAAGACCCAGATACTCAAAATTCAGAGTAAATGGTTTTAACTACCACATATCTAGGAAAGTGATTGGAAGACATCAGTGTTGCCTTTCTTGCACAGCATTTGTGAGCACATATCAGAGGCTTACCTTGGCTGATTTGAAGAGTTCGTCAAGAACTTCGGACAAGGTTGGATGAGCAGTGAGCGTGAACTGCTGTCCTGCAGAGTACAAACCACATTCATACATTTGCGTATAATGTGTAGTGTTAGTCACAGTCACTCTCCTGCAATACGCAGGAAAATTCAGAGCTGGATGTTAACAAACAAAAAATGAAGTCCCAGGTTGAAAGCTACGGAAAACCTTCAGAGTTGCAAGAAAGTGATCCATTCTGAAACCTCACGTATTAAGGTGTGGGGAATGATGTAGCAGAATTTTGGTATTTATCAAAGCAAAACTACCTGAATACGTGTCCCCGACGCTATGACATTGGATGCTTCATGGATGAGATCTGCAACGTACATCATGGATGAGATCTGCAACATACAACCCAAAAATATGGACTCCAAGTATCTCCCCGTGGTCAGGTCTGTATATCAACTGTTGAGGATAATAAAATTACTTGGGTTATCAAAACCATGAAATATAATTCATCATCAGTCAGAAAAGTTCAATCATGATTCATAATAAGCATAGATGTGCAAGAGGAAATAGAAACATTTTCAGAGAATTAAAATTGTAAAGGAACAACAATTTTAATACCTATTTACGAGTGGAGGGAGACTAATGACAAGGGGAAAATAGCTTTTCACCAAAAAAACTCAATAACAAGGGAAACATAATGTGATTATCAGAGACAAGTAGCACAAAGCAGCTCTGCAGAAACATGGACAGTGTTTTAGTTTCTCTCCTTGATGCCTTTTCTATGAAGTGTGTGCGAGTTAATGAATTGACCAACCTCAACTTGTTTTGAATTATCAGTTAAAGCTTAATACTAGTCCACACAATATACAACAGTAGTTCAATTCAGTCACACTCACTGATGCATAGCACACACTGCTACACAACACACACCCATAAAGTCTATTGAAGCCCTGCAACTTCAACAACATACGCCTCCAACTCCACTAGAGAGATTCCTTTATGAAGTCATTGATGCTGAAGTCATTTGTTCCCCACTTTGTTTTCACCCAAAAAGCTATTCGAATCTTGGTAATCCCCATAATCTCATCCCATTGTGGTTCTGAGTTTTCAAAAAAAAAAAAATTTAGCTATTTTGTTTTCACCCAAAAAGATATTTGAATCTTGATAATCTCATCCGATTGTGTTCTGAGTTTTCAAAAAAACATTCATTAGCCATGTTGATAGGTGCCATATTGCCATCCCTATCAATTGTGTTCGAAAAGTCTCATTTCCATCAAGCCATATTCGAGCAAGAGACATTAGCTCTTTTTCGTGTAAGAGTTACAGATTATCAATTTAAATTCCGTCAATCAACAACAAAGCCCGGTCTTGATCTTCACTTCAAATCAATCTCTCTCTCTCTCTCTCTCTCTCTCTCTCTCTCTCTCTCTCTCTCTCTCTCTCTCTCTCTCTCTCTGACTACTACACAACACTCTCCCTTTAGGCCAACAAATTGGTGACCCTTTAGCCTATCACGCAATATCCTGTATTTGCTATTTTGAAGAAAAAAAATAAAAACAAAGATATCCTCTTCGCGCTATGGGTATAGACTGTATAGTATTAGAACTATTGTGAATGCGAACTGGTTAACATGTCCATGTAGCCAATCCTCCTGCTGCTGTAATGAAACCACAAAGTTGATCCGGGTTCTAGACTGCTTCATTTTTCACTTTCACCGGCACATAGCTTAGAGTTGTCGATGGCTTCACGTAGAGCCCAATAGCATTAAGGTGATCGCCTGCACATCCATGAAATCCACCAAATGAACGGTCTGGTCCCAGTTGATATTGGAAAACGGAGTCCTTTCCACGGCCTCCAAAGGGCCCATATGTTCTGTTGTTGGTGATAAATGTTATTGACAAAATTAGATCCTGCCAATGCAAGACGTAGCTCCGGTCGTAGCAACCACTTATTTAGGGGGCCAGGATGGAATCGCACAGATTTTCGTTTCACATGGAGACTATATCAATTCTCTCCAGTTCCAATTTGTTGAGAATGGAACCTTGGTTCTATCAGAGAAACATGGTGGCCGCGGTGGCACTGATGAGGCCAAGTTCAGTGTGGTGAGTTTATTACATTCTTTGCAGAAAGCTAGTTTTTTCCCTTTCTTTCTTGTTTGTTTACTTGTACTTTACAAACTTACAGTAGTATTCTTATTTTCAAAGGTGACCATGTAGACTTGGGAGTTAATCGAATTATGCGCTTAATATAACCAACACAAACTCTCATGGTTTGGGAACACTACTGAATCACAGAACCATACAAACAAAGGAAAAACAAAAAGTAAATAAATGCGCAAGACACAAGATGTACAGGGTACTGAATCAAACCTTGCAACAAGTACTAGTTGAATTTTTTGTAGCTGATATTATTTTACTAGAATTTTATCTTGTTGAATACTAATGATTTTGCTTTTTTAAGTTGATATGTTTTTAATATGCCACTCATGAAAATGCCCAAGAAGCCCATTTTGAAGGCTCTTTGGCCGCTTAAAGTCACTGCCAATAAATTTTTATCACACTTAAACCAAATGCGCCAGAAATTAAGGTGGTATTAATTGCAACTTTTATTAAACTATCATGATCCAAACTACTCTTTCTGGTTTCTCTCTCCTTTCGTTTATATGCATTGTTTGATTCTAATTTCCTGTACAATATCAGTTGATGAAAAATAAGCAGGTAAAGTGGAATTATCCGTCAGAGTTTCTCACTGGCATAAATGGATACCATAGCTGCGGGCAAATTGTGTCGATAACATTCTGTACCAATTTCTTTCTTGTTTGTTTACTTGTACTTCAGCAAACTTACAGTTTGACCAGTATTCTTATTTTCAAAGGTGACCCAGTAATTGTTACTTGGGAGTCAATCAAATTAAGCGCTTAATATAACCAACACAAAAACATGGAAAATGAGAAGAGAAAACGCAATTGATGTTCACGAAGCAGGATCGATCAAGCAATACTGCAGCTACATCTTTCATCATGGAAGCCTTTCTATCCACTCTTCCATCTATGGTAGAGCAAAATTATGATACTCCATGTTTGTATTAACAGCACCGAAGCAACTTCCAGGTGACTGTATTTAGTTTATGGATTCTCAAGTACAGATTTACCATAATACTGAAGAAGCTTTTTCTTTTTGGCTATCAGTAGAAAATATATTCTAGAAAAGAAAGGGATAGCATCAATTGGGGTGAACAAATTTTTTAAAGCAGTGTCACAAAAGTAATATCAAACATTGCCCCAACAAATAATAAATTTTTATGACTACTTGTAAAATAACATGGCTCAAGTGTTAGGGACGAGCGGATCCAAAAAAAATAAAAATGTGTTAAAAGGAAAAAGTGGAAAAAAAATAGCCCAAGCCAACTACGTACCCCACTCCCACATAATCACACACACTGTGTGCCTAACTTCTACTGAATAAGAAAACTAGAAATGATGTTTTCACGAGTGCTGAAGAACTCATCATAAATCCTTCAAACAAATATCTCTTGAGATTTGAAGATTCATACTCTTAACTGAGACAGCTTATACTTGTCATGTTATGCAAGTACCATACATAGCGCCAACCGAGGTTTTTTAAGTAAGGTGATTACCTTTTAGGAATGCTAGGTTAATTGATACCCTCAAGACATCGGTACATTCTTCAGTCCAAACCAAATATATGAAAAACACATGATAGAACAGTTTCTCACACAACCATACCGCAAATTGATATTGGAAGCATCAAGCATGTGTGCCTCATGCCCTCATTTGAAGTTTTTTCTTTACAGAAATTGATACCGTTGGCAGTCAAAAATTCAAAATATAATTCTTGATCCAACCATAATGCAAATTGAGCTGGCTGTGCGATCTGGTGGATGGTGGCAGGTGGTGAATTATTTCCTCAATCATGTTGGCATTTCCCTAAATTTATAGTTGAGTTTTAGTGGAAATAATCAAGAAAATGGGGGCAAACGGGGCTGCCGAAATGCGGCAGCAGTAAGCAGCAAAACAGGGGAGGAGAGATGTATCTCTCTGGAAAGCGAAGAATTTTTCAGTGCCGAGCGGATACCATGTGGTGTTCGCTCGCATGTCCAAACCATCCATTGCGATTTTGAAAAGAAAACGAAAAGTGGGGCTGCTCTCTCTTGCCCTACATTCATTGCTTTTCCCTTTAAATACTACTAGCATCCTCCTTACATACAAAATAGTCTTGGGCTTAACACAACCATTTGACCCAAAATAACACAAACTAGCCCAAATACAACATAATAATTGGTCCAAATTACAAAAACAACTACAATAAAACATTAATTTTAACAAATCACATATAGAAACTAACGTTTAATTTGGACACATGGGCCGTCTAAGTTCTGACGATGCTATAATGATGATTGTGTTTGATTTTCAATTGGGACTAGGTAATGAATTTGGCAGATCTCATGACATTTCAGACACGTACCTTAGCTCTACTGCGATCTATTTAAAGCTGTGTACAACCGTATGATGTGTTGAAAATGCAAAAAATGAAAATATGGCTAAGCGCCTCTTCAGATGTGATTTTATTTTATTTTTTTGTAGCAATGAGATGATGTAGCTAGTTTTAGCAGACTCTATTTGAATCTTCTCACTCTATTAATTAGCTGTAACTACTTTTGGAATTTTTTTTCTCAATTTATCGAGTAGCATGGCTTAGCTACATGGGTGATGTAGAGCGGAGGGCGAGTGGTGGATCGGAGGTTGGGTAGCAAGACAGGCGCCATTTTATTTAGTTTTAAGCTCGCGTCTTCAACACCGTAGGTTGGTGATCAAGATCAATATCGTTTTATGTAATTTCAACCTCGCATCTTGGAGAGCGGAGGTTTCGGACGAAGACCGACACTGTTTTTGGTAATTTCAACCTTGCATCTTGGAGACCGGAGGTTGGGGAGCAAGACCGGCGCCGTTTTAGAGAGTTTTAAGTAACTTTTAACCTCGCGTCTTGAAGACTAGAGATTTGGAACCAAGACCGATGCGGTTTTATAAAGTTTCAAGACTACGGCGCCATTTTGTCGACACAAAAAAACAAGATCTCGTGTTGCGACCTTTAAACCCCACCTTTCCACGACATTCTGTTGCCGTACATTTTGGTCGCCAGCCGCCATCTTCCACGCCAAATCCTCTCTCTCTCTTCACATCCAACACGTGCTCCACGGGTAATATAGTGACCGCATTTTGTGACGACATCCAAAATATCAAGTGAGTTGGCATTTTTATGAGAAACATGATAGCTGTATGGGGCATCGCCGAATAAAAAAAAATTCCCATAAGTACAAAGTCTACAATGATCTTCTCACGTTTATGAAATCATTCATTGTCAAAGCAGCACGTAAGAAAGCTTGAAATTTCTTTGAACCGAATAGACATATGTGCTCACAAAAATATATTCTCGACAAACCGGGCCGGGGGCGCTGTGCACCATCCGGATCAACACTCAATTATTTCTCTCCAATTCCTATATATGCCGAAAATGGAAATTTGGTTTCGTCAGATAAACATGGTGGTGATCGTATTAGTGCTCCCAAAGTTTGATGTGGTAAGTCATGTTGTGCCCCAAGGATTAAAACCAAACACATACGAAACACACACAAACACAGAATATACGTGGTTCTTCAAAATCGGGTACATCCACAAACAACGGAAACAAATTCATATTCTGATATAGAGACAAGCTTTACAAGGAGTTCTCTCAACTCAATATACTCCCTCTATTCATATTCAGACATATTCAAACTGATCACGGGATCGATCTCACTCACACAGAGATACCCTTACCAAAGCAAATGCCAGGCCACTGAATTTACAGAGGAGTAAATGCAAATCCACGCCAATTCTTCAAAGTCATGCCAAAATCCCAAAGGATATGATCCGATTAGATTTGGAAGAAAAAACCTCCACATAGTCCAAAGCCTCATTTAAGAGGATGGGAGCCACCATGGCCCCAATAGTCAACAGTAAGTGTACAAGTACTACTATTTGGAATTCTCTTAAAGGAGACCCCTTGACCAACTAGCTAGCCAACCTCTTTTGAATTCCAAAGAGTTGTTTATGTTATTGTGTCTTTTGTGTTCTTCCTTTTTTTCCCCTCGAGAATTAATGTTCCGATTAGCTAGCTGGCCTAATTTGCCCTTTTTCTGGTTTAAAATTACTGTTTGTACAAAGCAGGTTACGCTTAATTGTCCATCGGAGTATATTACCCCCCCTTCATCCCAAGCCTCCAGTGCTTATTACCGCTGCTGGACCAATCTTGATCATGATAGTTAATTATTTTCTCTCAAATCTGAAGCTGTGAACTACAGTCTTATAGCCAGTGCTTGTTAATTATACGTAATTCAATATACACACGGGTACTGGATTTCCATGCATTAATGTATATAGTAATAATAAATTAGATAGTAAGTTTACGAAGCACCAGAAATCTTTTCCTATGGTGAATATTACTCCTCCCCAAGTGACTTTTGGACTCTCCAAAATTCCTGGAAAGGGTACTGAGAAACAGAAGCAATTTCTCTAGATCCTATCATGACTAAGAGCAGATCCATCAACCAACCGGACTAACCTTGGGCTTCAATTAAGATCTTTACCTACGAGTTCTATTCTTCGTACCCAATCAGAGGGGAGATTATTCAGTGCTCCTTTGGAATGTCACACGTTGCCCGAAGCTCCTCCATCATCGAACAATTGGTCTGGAGTCTATACATTTAGTTTTGGTTTTCCGCATGAATGTGTGGTGGTAGAGAAGGTTATGTGACGATGACCAAGAGCATTGACCACGAGAAATTAATCTTAGTTAAATATCAACCAAAAATGGTGTTTTTGTTTAAATTAACAAACAAAGCATTTTAAATTATTTTTTCTGCATTAATTTAATGATCAAATTGAATCCTTGAAATTAGCACAGTAAATTTAAAAAATTATGCACATAAATACTTTATTTTTTTAGTTTGGAACATGACACGAATGGAATAATTAATATGTTTATCAACTGCTCCTATATATCTAGTTTTCAAACCATGATACATATCGTGTATCTAATTTTCATGAATGAATTGTGTCGGACTACATATCCTATCCCAGAGTAAAAGTCAACAGGTTTTTGTTATTAGGTATGATGAAAAGAGTTACGTACAATACAAGGAAAGGAAGGTGGGGCTGGAAAATGATGAAGAGTTGCAATACCCAAATGGAAAAGCAAGAAGTTATTTACCTTGGCAAAACGGGGTAAGAGTGTATTTTCAGAAGGCACCTTAAAATTCGGATTACAAGATTCTGAAATCTGAATAAAAAATTGAAAAATAAAAATTGAATCGAGTACCTATGCATATTAGATTGAGCTGTTTTTTCACGAGCCCATTCAGTTTTTATTTTAAAAATTATTGAACTGCTCGGATCATCTATACGGGATCTGTAGAGGGCCCCTCAAGCCCGTCGGTATGGTTTTGGTCGGTACGTCTAGACTTTTCATTTTGTGTTGGGTGGAAGCCATTTAACTAGATGTAAGTCTACCCACAGATTTTTGCACGCTAATCCTTTACATATCACAGTGTAATGCCAACTACAGGTCTCACACAAATGATCCTAACCGTTCATTAAATGTAAAATATTTTTTTAAAGTTCCTGCGAAAAATCAGCTCAATGTGATACCTATAGGTGCTCAATCCAATCATCTAACTTTTAATTAAGATTAATGAAAAGTTAGATGATTGAATTGAGCACCTATAAGTATCGGATTGAGCTAATTTTTTGCGGAGACCCTTGAAAAAATGTTTTACATTCAATGAATGGCTCCAATCGTTTGTGTGAGATCCGTAGTGCGGGCCACTAGAAAAACTTTGAACTCTGCTTCCTTGCAGTCAACTGCAGAGAAAGGCATGTGGTTCCATCTGAACCGTTCATCTTAAAAATCAATGGTTCAAATTTGTTGAATTTATTACTGGTCAACAATTAAAAACAAATATGGACCTTTAATTAAAAACTTCATCCGACGGCTGCGATCACTTGGACCGCACCTCTACAGTCCAAAACTGGATTGCAGTCAAGCCAAATTCAAAACTTTAATACAGAAACAAAGTTGTTTACGGAGGTTAATCACGAAGTGGAGAATTTATTTCTCTGTTTCGGCTTTGAACAGTCCAAATTTAAATTAAAAAATTTTGGGGAAGAGTTTAACTCTTTTCAATAAAATTTTATTTAAATTCAGACCGTGCAAAATCATAACGGACAACCGAAATTACGCGACTCTGAGAATAAGGGAATCATTGAGCTTCCGTCAATAAGTCAATACCTGCTTTTAGCGGTTGGTTACATAAAAATTAAATGGGTGACCATCTTTTTCACATGATGAGAAATAGGTCCTAAAAATCCTCTCTCTCTCTCTCTCTCTCTCTCTCTCTCTCTCTGTATGCAGTTGTAGTGAGACCGAATTTCGGTGAAAAGTACTCCGGATTCTGGGGAGAGATTGCAAAAACATGCTCTCATATATCTCTGCAGCGGTAGTGACACTCGAATTTGGGTGAAAAATACCATGAATTCTGGTGAGATATTGCAAATAAATACATGCTCCTAAATTCTCTCTCTTTCTTCTTTAATTTCCAAAGTTTTAGTATGAGTTTCTCTAGATGTGGAATTTTGTGGGTTTTTTTCCTTCAGTAAAACCAACAATTCAAACAGTTGATTACTATTACATCTCTTATTACTTAAACGGATTAATTCACTTTTGTTGCATCAGGTGTCTTTTGAAAAGAACATTCAAAACTAGTCCACGTACAAACTGGATTTCTTGAGGCTTCCGATCACAAACAAGGTCAGTACATGATTAATGATTAGTGATAGTAGACCAGTTTTTCAGTAGAGAAATCATTTTTTAATGGCGGAGCCATGAATAACTATTTACGGAATCAATCATGACCATTTAAAAGGAAATTGGACGGCCTGGATGGTAGCGAAACTTTTCCAAGTTAACTCTTCCCCGGAAATTTTTTATTAAAATCCGGATCACACGCGATTGATTGACGTTGTAAAAAACTTGTTCACAGCAGAACCGTGAATAAGTTTGTCTCTTTTTAGGATCATCTTAAAAGCATTTTTTTTCTTACCCAAATGAAGGAGACCTAATTTCTATACCAAATTTTATACAACAGCTAGTTTTTGGTGGCCAATTGTTAGATTACGGTGGCTCCGCCGGCACCGATCGCCGTTACGGTGGCTCCTGTGCAGTATTCGTTTCAAACAACAGCTATCTATAAACCAGATCTAACTGATGTCGAGTCTAATATTTTCTTCACTTTTTCAGCAGCCCAACACTCAATAACAAGAACATGCACGAACTAGTTAACTAGAACAATATATAACTAGATCTAAAAATCCTAGACTCTATTAACAGTCTTCACATAACATCCATTTTTAAGGTTCAAATTTGCTAAAATACTCTTTCCGGTCATATAAGTTCACTTACCGGCCGGAAAGAGTTTTAAAATGATTTGGACCATTGATTGTCAATATAGAAGACCAAAATACGACGGCACCATGTAGTCTGGGTTTGGACTTTAGAAAATCCAGGTCCTATTGGAATATTAGTTCGAAGTCCTTGCCATAAATTTGTGCTACAATTCCATGGACATTTTTTGTAAAATGGCTGACTTTTTTGTGAAATCGTTTTCACCATCCCATTTTGTACGAAAATTTTGCTTTTCACTTTTGCTATTTGAAATTCAAAATTTTCCTTCGTTTGTAGTAGTAATTTTTTGACTTGCAAATGACAATTTTAAAGGTTGCACATGTAAGACAAACGTCACAAACATAGTGCAATGATTTATAGGGAGATTATATTTGGAACTAAAATACATATATTAATCGTTGTTTTCTCGCAATACCCGCTAAAAAAGTTTAATTTAGTACAAAATGCCCCATCTTCAAAAAACCTTAAAACGTAATTGATTTTTATTACATGCACTCGTCAATTAACCCTCTCTCGCCCTCCGGCATCATACCTGCCACCCCAAACTCACCATTAATTGCACTCGTAGGCAAGTTTTCATTGTACTATATTCTGATTTCCAAATGAACTAATCTGAATATGAATACGCAGGTCAAGGTTCTCTGATCAGTTATTGGGAGGAAATAGTTGAAGGTTCATCTTATTCTTTCTGATAGTTTTCCAATTATCTCTTCATGGCTGAAGGTAATTTGTATATCTGAAGGTAATTTGTATATCTAGTTCATGTATTCTCTGTCTATCTTTTTTATTTATATTTTTGCACTTAGGGAATTAGGAATGGGAGATGGGACATGCAGAAAAGATTAAGTCGAGTTGGTTTAAAATAAATCCTAACTAACAAGAATATGATTAATTGATTTGGTAAAGGCGAGAAAAAACATCTACATTCGAACTGGTATTAGTAAGGAATATTGCTAGGGCCTGCAAATCCGAACATATTTATCAAGAAAATATTAACAACTCCTCAACCGGCATAGGATATACTATCTCACTGCACAAACCGTCTCACTGGCACTGAAAAATCCTAGCACCTCTAGGTTTAAAGATTTGCTACGTTTTAATCTCAATCAACGATTCACCAAGCAATAAACAAAATCAATCTCACAAACGGAAAGCAAACAAATAACGAACACCAAGATATACGTGGAAAACCCAAAATGGAAAAAAACCACAGAAATGAATCAAACACTACTAAACTCGAGGTTACAAGAACTCTTACGATAAGTTTCAACTCCACAAACCTAAATCTAGACGCTCTTGCCGAATCCACGTACACCTCTCTGAATGCTTGACCGCTGCTGCCTTGAATCCACAAAACCTTCCGTTTGCCTCCTGAAAATCCACCGAAGGACTTGAACTTGCCCAGAAATCCTCCTTAGGACTTTTCTCAAATAAGTTGAAGAAGATGTTGAAACCTCTTGAAGATGTCTTGTACACTCAATGATCCATCGATCCCATTGTACTCCAAGATTCAAAAGAACAAAAACCCTCGAGACTTTTTCTCTTCAAAAAACCGTGTACATTGGCTTGTCCTTTTTTCTTTTTCTTTTTTCGCAGCTGCGTGATCCCAAGCCCATAATCATTAATCACTGCAATCAAAACCTTATTTCCTTTATCACCTCGCTGCCGAGATTTTCTTTCTTTTAGAATCCTTTCTTTCCAAAAGCTCCTCCTTATTAGATCCACTCCCAATTCCTTCAGCCTTCACGTGCACAATAACTCTCATTCGCACATTACAAAAATTATTGATTCCATTCCACTCCTAAAACAGACAGTCTAAAAAAATAAAAATAAATAAATTACTACTAAATAAATAAATAATCGCAATTACACGGACGAATGTGTTTTGACGCATGCCATTGACAATCATAAATATTTTGCCCTTACAGGCACTACCCGTCTCAAAGTACATCTGTCCAATGACATGATTCATCTCATGACCATAAACTATCTTAGTCACCCTCGGTCGTAACAAAGAAAACAGTAGTATAACTTGTGCGTATTTGATGTTGCAATTACAAATACAAAACAAAAGAAATGATTAAAACCATTCTCATTCAAGCCATGTTCGGCTAAGGGTTCTTAAAAAATAAGTACTTATTTGTAATTTTTATAAACTTAAAAATTGTGTATTTTTTCTTTTGTTTAAAAAATGCTTGCATTTTAAGATAATTCAACAAAACTTAGAGTCTATAATATGTTAATTATCTTAATTTGTTATTAGGACTAACTTTAAGGTATATCAAAGTATTAGAATTTATTTTATACCTCTACTTTGAGTTTTTTTGTTTGTTGTACATATCTTACAATTATGTAAATTATATTTTATAGTCAATCTGAACGGTACCGAGATATACACTGGTACTGGTATATACCATCCCAGTTGGATTGATAACTTTGCATAACAGTGGTCGTCGAAATGTCAATACAATCTCACCCTCACAACGTACACTACTACCACCACCACTACACCTCTGCAATTCTACCGCCATCTCTCCACCCCACTTCCAGTTCTCCTACACCACCAATGCGCCTCCACTACCACAACTTCTCCCCCAATACTGGAAATAATACTGCCATTACCTTCACGCAACCACTACCATCGATCACTACCCCAACAACAAACACACCACACTATCACCATCTTGGCCCTCCACCTTTCATGTCGTCGTTGCCCCCACCTCTCCACCTAGACCACCATTATCATCACCACAATTCAACCACTTCCATGCACACTCACACCCACACATGTACACCATCACTACCACTGCTACCTCATCAACACATACCAGAGGGAGCTTCAAAATTTTAGTTTAGCGGTGACAAAGATATACAGAGTTTTTAATGACTACACAAAATTCTGAATAAAATGTAAACTTTAACTTAGCGATATACACTATGTATTTTCTACAAACCAACAATCTATCTAATAAATAAACTTTCCACACCATAAGCATGCTTTATCTATAGAGTTCACGTACTATTTCACAAAACAATACAGCACTCCCTCATATAAGATCTTAGTACCAGAAGAGATTACCCCACCACGAGTACTCTTCATAACTAGACAGCTTTGATTTATAATATTACTATATATCAACAATATCAAACATGTTCTTTTCGATGAATCTGACCAAACATTAATCTTTCATCCGTTTATACAATCGTGTTTTAATCAACTTCTTCAATTAAAAATACTATCTTTTGGGGGTTACCCAAAGCTTTAAAAAGGTTTTAGGTTGCAAAAATTATTTGGTTTCCTTTATTTTTAGTTTTGGTGGCTATATTATTGTTACTCACAAATTTAAGTGAACTTTGATTTCGTATGATTGGTCTTTTGCCGACAATACTAAAACAAAATTAAATTACATTGAAAAAAGTAAGTTTTTTATTTAACCCACGGTTCGCTTGAACCCCTAAAATACTAGTGGAGCTGCCCCTCACCACCACCACTCAAACCATCAAGAAAAACAACTACTACAACACGTCATTGCTGTAATTTTTGAAATTGAAAGAAAAAAGGTTCACAAATAAAAAAAAAATTAGGTTTAACCTTTTTGTATCCAACAATTTGTGATGCTTAATTTCATGATCAATTGGATCGATCAAAGCCTCGGAAGCCCAAATGATGCTTAATTACAAATTATCCAATTTGGCAAAATTTGGACAAGCTCCGATCGGGCCCAATCTTGTTGGGATGATTTATTTTCACGCTGCAATCAATACTCACCACCCTAAGTTGTGATTGATGGTGTTTTTTGGTCTAATTCCTTCGTTTAGGCCTTCAATTTACATTTTTTGCCGTTTTAGAAAATATTTAAATCGTTAATAACTCTTAAACCGTAATTCCTTATTAGTTGGTTCTTTTGAGGAAAATCTGTTTTTCTTTCCCATTTTTCAATTGTAGGAAAAGCCCTAAATTCTAAGACTTTTTATTTTCTGAGGTTATTTTTAGGGTTTTTTGGGTTTCGGCTTATATAAGGATTGTAACCTAATGTTTATGCAGCTTTTTGATCAATAATATTCAGACTTTGTCTTTTTCTCTCGTGGACTTAAGTTTATCATTGGTTCGATTATACGCAACTAATCTTCTTGTTATTTCCGCTGCGTCAAATTGTTTGGATTCAACACTTGATTTTTTTACCAAACATATTTTGAGCTCAAAAAAATAGCAAGTTGTTTTTTACCTTAAAGAGAAATGATTGTTCCAAACAGATCCACGTGCTCATTATCTTGCACCATAGATACGCTGAATCGAATAGCCACGTCATAATAGGGAAGAAATAAGAAATCAAAGAAAAGCTAGCTTGCCTGCGGGCTGTTCTTACCTGTCCAAAAAACAAAGAAGCTAGCTTCAAGTGAAAAAGAAATAACAATCAATTCTTGTCACTGGCAACCCAAATTAGCAAGATGAAAAGTAAAAAAAAAAAGTGTGATTATTGGCCTCATTGAATCAAACTGTGAAAAAATGTGATCAAACCAACTAGTTATGTACACTTACAAAACAAGCTCAAACTGCACACTTACCACCACATTGCTTGTCCTTAAAATTTTAAAAACATAAAAACCTCAATTGAACTTCTTCTTTCTTTCTTTTTAACTCATCAGTTTGGTTGTATGCATTTGGTAGTTGCTGCAGCTTGCACCCAACCAGTTTGCGAGATTGGGAAGTGCTTATGGGCTCCTATTGCTAGACGAATGAATTATGCCAGAAAATTGTCGAAGAATTGGCAAGTGCTTTGTAAGAAAGCATCAGAGTTAGGGATCAAAAGAAATGATATTGTTGTCGAAATCAACATAATGAATATGCAGAAAACTCCAACAGAAGAATGTGATGCTTGGAGAACAGAGGTGGTGGAGATGGAAAGCAAGATTGAGACAATAAAGCAGGAGTTCAATGTTGAGAAGAAATGTGTTGGGGGATTTTGTCCTGACATATTTGCACGTATAGAGCTTGGTAAGCGAGTGGTAAATATGATCAATGACATTGACGTGCTCCTAGAAAAGTCCAAGTTCAAAAGAGGATTTCTTGTTGATTCACCACCGGCTATAGTTGAGAAGAAGCCAGGCCCCTATTCGACATTGTCAGCATCTGCATATAATACACTGGGCATGGTACTGGATAAAATTCGAGATGAGAGCACTCCAAAGATTGGTATTTGGGGAATGGGAGGTGTGGGAAAGACAACTGTTTTGCAACTCTTGAATAACACGCCAGAAATTACAACAATGTTTGATCGCGTGATATGGGTGACCGTCTCAAAATCTCCAAGCATTAGAATGGTACAAGAAGAAGTGGTACGGCGTTTAAAAATAAAATTAGATGGGGGTGAGTCTCATGAAACAATAGCAAGTCGATTGTTTCACGAACTCGACCGCAAGAAGTACTTGTTACTTTTAGATGATGTTTGGGACATGGTGGATTTAGCTGTTTTAGGGCTTCCAAATCCCAATAAGGATAATGGTTGCAAATTGGTTTTAACAACCAGAAATTTGGAAGTTTGTCGAAAGATGGGAACATATACTGAGATCAAGGTGAAGGTTTTGTCAGAAAAGGAAGCTTTGGAGATGTTTTACACAAATGTGGGAGATGTTGTAAGGCTTCCCGCCATCAAAGAGCTCACTAAAAGCATTGTCGAAGAGTGCGATGGCTTGCCCCTTGCCCTAAAGGTCATAGGTGGTGCGTTACGGAAGGAGGCAAATGTGAATGTTTGGAGCAATTTCTTACGAGAATTGAGGTCACCTGCTACATCTTTCATTGAAGACTTGAATGAAAAGGTGTTCAAGGTACTAAAGGTCAGCTATGACCATTTAAAAAACACTCAAAATAAGAAATGTCTTTTGTTCTGTGGATTGTATCCAGAAGACTCGAACATTAAGAAATCTGAATTGATAGAATATTGGAAAGCAGAGGGTATTCTTTCTAGGAAACTTACTTTGGAAGAGGCACGTGATAAGGGAGAAGCAATATTGCAAGCTCTTATAGATGCTTCGTTGTTGGGAAAATGTGATAAACATTTTGATAACCATGTGAAGATGCATGATGTTGTTCGAGACTTGGTGTTGGCAATGACTTCCCCAGAAGGTGATGAAGAATCCACACATCTAGTGAGAGCTGGAATTTCTTCAGAGAAGATGCCAGAGGAGGCGGAATGGAAAAAGACAACAAGAATATCGTTTATGGA
Organism: Rhododendron simsii; assembly: GCA_014282245.1. NCBI lineage: Eukaryota > Viridiplantae > Streptophyta > Magnoliopsida > Ericales > Ericaceae > Rhododendron > Rhododendron simsii. The sequence goes on from CM024956.1 coordinate 37,537,679, forward strand.
TCATGACTTGTGCAATTTGCCTGAATCGCCAGACTGTCCCAAGCTCTTGACACTATTGCTTCAAGGAAACAAGAATTTAGAGGTAATTCCAGAAACATTCTTTGACAACATGCCTAGCCTTCGAGTTTTGGATCTATCACACACCGGTATCAAATCTTTGCCAACTTCCATCTTGAAATTGTATAATCTTCGAGAACTAGTCCTTTTAGGTTGCAAGAATTTGGAGGCTCTCCCAGTTGGGATGATAAGCAGGCTCTCTCAGATTGAAGTATTTAAACTTTCCGGTAAGCTGAGTATTGAGAGTGCGGATATTGTTTCGAAAGAATTAAGTGACTTGAGTTCACTTTCTTTCCTTGATTTTGACTTCCAGAGAGTAGATAATCTCCAATACTTCCTGCAACATAGCAGACCATGGAAACAGAGGACATTGACAGTTTTCGGCTTAGCTGTTGGCCGAGATTCGGGAAAGGAATGGTATATAGAGGAGTATAAAAGGTGTTTGAGTTATCAAGTAAGTGGAGGAGAAGAAATGGGTAGCGGCCTTCCCTCCGCCATAGAAGATGTACTCAATCGTTCGGATTACTTTCTATTAAAGGGTCGAGCCAAACTTAATTCTCTATCAAAAGTTGGCGCGCACAACACTTACGAGTTAAGATACTGCAACATTCAAGAATGCGTCGCCCTTGAAAGCATCGCCAATAGGGATGGGCTTCAAACGGGTGCTTTTCCAAATTTAGAACGTTTACTTCTGTTCGATCTAAGGAATTTGAAGTCCATTCTTTGTTTGCAGACGGAGGAGGGACAATTGCTACCGCCGACACCACCAAATCTAAACAGCTTTACCAATCTAAAAACACTGGAACTTGTAGGTTGTCCACGAATTGAGCAGGTATTCTCAAGTGGATTCATGGTTCAACAACTATCCAACTTGAAAGTATTGTACGTCTGCGAATGTCAGGGACTAGAGGGGATGGTTCCAGATGATGAAAAGATTGAATACGAGGCTCTACCCAAATTAAAGGTTTTGGTGCTCTTTGAATTACCGGAATTCGTGAGTTTTTTTAAAGGTGTTCCCATGTATTGGCAATCATTGTTGGATGTAGAGATAGTGGGTTGTCCGAAGTTGAGAAGACTCCCCATCGACACTAATGGCTCTCCTAAATTGGAGAAAATCGTGGGCCAACACGAGTGGTGGAACACATTAGACTGGGATAACGACGCCGCCAAATCACGACTTCAACCTCTTTTCGAGGTGATCTTTGTTTATCATTGTCTTAATTATTTAAACTACCTTATTTTTATTATTTTTGAACTCTTGTTAATTTCGGACCAATTTATTATTTTTTTAATTCGTGTTGACGAGAGAAATCAAAAAACAAAAAATTGTGATGAGAAACTAAAAAAAAAAAAGTTCACACAAGATAAAAATAAGTCAAAACGACATTTTTTGGGTTTATTTTTGCCTTCTTCTGGAAGAGTGTAATTTTGACTCGGCAAAAGAGAAAGAAACTAGGGGTTGGTGCGTTTGCTAGACTCAAGCTAATCTAAGCTACCCAAACTTGATTAGTATAATCTAGAGGCTATTCCATTATTGCTAATTTAGTTTTAGGTTTGACTCCACTAAAAATTGAACAGTGTCACTGCCAATTTTTAATTATGCACCTCCTTTAAGATCATCTCCTGCTATATTTACCAAATTTTCAAAACAAAAAGTCATTTGTTGGTCATCAAAAAAGCAATTTCACTATTTTTTCTTAATTTGGCAATGCTAATTTATTCTATTGCACTTAAATTAAATCTTGGAGTTTTGTCTTTATTTGAATTTTTTTTGCATTTGTTAGTTTTGCGCTAAATTTTTGTGAGATATTGATTCGTCTCGACATTTTTCCGCTAAAAAGTGGTTATTTCTCAAAACACTTGGGTAAAAGTTAAAAAAAAAATTTACTTTTCCGATTCCTCTCATCGAAACAAATCAATAACCCACAAAAATTTGGCACAAAACTAACAAATACGGAAAAAAAAATCAAATAAGGACAATTTTCATATTTAAGTTAAGTTCAAGGGAACGTAATGGGATTTTTTTTCGCACAAGTGCCATTTTAGCTGTTAGGTCACAACTTTATTATAACAACCGTTGTAGGTGATGCGGGAAAAACAGGCTTCGCCAAATCTTGAATCATTTGTGGCTAAAGATTGGCAAGAAAATCGAATGCCAAATCCAAAGATAGATCGAAAATGGCTTTGGCAAAGAATTTAACAACTACTAGTATTAGAGATGCATGCATTTCATGTTAATGCCATTTTTCTCAGATTCATATAATGAATTTTATATTTGTCAGTCAAAGGCGAATTGAAGAGCAGTTAGAGATCCAGCGAAATTTGCATCTGATGAATTTTTTTTTTTTTTTGAACCAGGAATATTAGCTATAGAATTACTAATCAACCAAGTAAAGATTTGGCCAGGGCGTGCGCCACTCCAACCACTTGTCTCGCCATTTGTGGTTAAAGATGGTGCTTGGCGCAAGGAGTCTTGGGAAGGGGCTGTTGCGTGGGTTTTGTTTGGGGCAGATGATGTGGTTGATAGAGAAGGAAAGCTCAAGGTTTATGCTTGTTCAGCCTTTATGGTGGAAGCTATAGCTGTGCTGAGAGCTTTAGAGTGCGGAGATTCTCACGGACTGCCTTCGACTAGTTTTTCTTTTTCTCATGTTGGTATTCCTGTTTTGATGGATATTTTATCGGGTGTTGGTGGAATGGAAGGGATGGATTGCATCTGATGATTGAAGAACAAGGGAGGCAGCTGAAATTGGCATCTGTTAATAAGAGTGTCCCTTTCTCTTTGACTGTCCCTTCTTTAGTCAACTGTGGGTTGCCATTGCTGATCTCTGCTTGCATTCCCAAGGTCCCTGCCCCTTGGCCTCAGAAGACTGTTGTGCTGCTCTAATCTCAAGGGGAAAGGTTTCCCTAATGGCCTAATCTTCTAAGGAGGGTTGCCTTTGCTGCTGTAGTTTATTTTGTTTGGCAAGATGATGTAGGACAAAAATGGAGAATTTTTGTATTTTATTTTTATTGTTTTAGAATAAAATTTTTACTAGGAATATTTCCGTTTAGGTTAGAATTATTAACTTTCCGTATTCGGTTTGATTTTGATTTCTACCTTTATTAGGATTCTTGGTCTACAAGAATTAGGATTTTATTTTAATTAATTAGGAAATATCTTTTATTTAATGCCGCTTGTTTTGGCATGATTTATTATTTCTTTTACAGTAGGATTTCTAGGGTTAAGGTTTTATAAAAAGGGCTGTAACCTATTCGATTATTTAACTTTCATAACTTTTAATCAATATTATTCAGACTTTGCCTTTTACTCTTGAGAATTCAAGAACTGCTCGTGGCTACGAGTACCTATCATTCGTTTGATTAGTACGCAACTAATCTCTTTGTTATTTCCGCTGCGTCAAGTGGTATCAGAGCAAGGCTTTGCCTGGTTCAATGTCACCAAACAAAGTTGAAGACATACCCATTGACGTTGGTCGTGGGCTTGCTGACCTAAGGAAGATGATGGAGGATACCCGAACACAGTTGCAAGATCGAAGCACTCTGTTAGCCGAGATCCGTCAAGATACTCGCACTCAATTTGCAGAGATCCGTGAGTTGCTTCATGGGATGACTCTACAAATTTGCCAAAGGCCAGAAAGGGTTGAGAAGGATTGCGCTTTGGGATTTGCCCATCGCCAACCTCCTAACCTGAATAGGAGCTGCGTTGATGGATTTGCCCGCAACCAACCTATTCATCAAAACGTCTCCGGAGGATATTCTTATTATCACTACAATAATAGGAATGAATTTGAAGGCGAGCTATTCGAGAACGATGATGATTATCAGTCGATAAAGCGGCAACCAAATTTCAGGTATTATAATAATTTACCTAAATTTAGTGGTTCTGAATATTTTGAGGATATTCTAGATTGGATACTTAATCTTGAGGATGCTTTTGAGTATATGAAAATCTCGAATGAAGAAAAGTGGAAGTATGTGTTGTTAAAGCTTACAGGTCCAGCCCTAGGTTGGTGGTTAGACTTGCAATCTTTACGAGATCAACAGAACAAACGCCATATTTGCGCATGGTCAAGAATTAAAAAATGTTTGATGGAGAGATTTTTGCCGCATAATTATAAACAATTATTGGATGAAAAGTACGGATCAAATCAACAGAATACGACTACTCTTACCAAAGATGTCATTGAAGAAATTGATAAGGTGGTCATAGAGGGAGTTGATGATAAAAAAATTGAAATAGAAGTTGGCGATCAAGTTGTTGAGGACCAAAACAGTTATCCATGGGAGATGGTTGATACTAAAATTTTAGTTAAAGAGGAGCCGAGCTCGCTTCAAGTGGATCACGTTGACCTCAACAATTGGGTTTTGCTGACTAGGGATGATTTTACCGAAAACGTCCTAAGTAATTTTAGAGAGAAAGAGGATGGGGGGAAAGAAGAGATGTTTGTTGATATCATGCATGATTGCTCCAATTTTGTTCGGAATGCTTTGGGTGTACGGTTGCAGAAGGAGGAAACAATTAGAGAGCTTCAAGCCGTGCTTTCTATGAAGGGTCAAGAAATTGAATATCTTCATGCAAAGGTTTATGACGATCCATATATTTTACAAAAATTGGAAGAATTAGAACTAGTTCAAGGTCAAGACAATCTGCAATATCAACATAAGGGTTACTTTGTCGATTTTCTTGGAGTGAAACAATTTAATTGGGTTTCCGATGTTCATCTCGTCAATTTCGTCAACAAGTTGAAGAATCAAGAGAAGAGATCATCGCAAGTACACTCTTCTTTGAATGATTTTTGGAAAATAAATAAGAGGTTGAAATATTCTAAATATCTATTTCTTTGGAATGGAAGGTGGCAAGTTTCTAATGAGAACTCAAGGGCGAGTTCTTTTGAAGAAAAGGAGACTGATGTAGGACAAAAATGGAGAATTTTTGTATTTTATTTTTATTGTTTTAGAATAAGATTTTTACTAGGAATATTTCCGTTTAGGTTAGAATTATTAACTTTCCGTATTCGGTTTGATTTTGATTTCTACCTTTATAAGGATTCTTGGTCTACAAGAATTAGGATTTTATTTTAATTAATTAGGAAATATCTTTTATTTAATGCCGCTTGTTTTGGCATGATTTATTATTTCTTTTACAGTAGGATTTCTAGGGTTAAGGTTTTATAAAAAGGGCTGTAACCTATTCAATTATTTAACTTTCATAACTTTTAATTAATATTATTCAGACTGTCTTTTACTCTTGAGGATTCAAGAACTGCTCGTGGCTACGAGTACCTATCATTCGTTTGATTAGTACGCAACTAATCTCTTTGTTATTTCCGCTGCGTCACAAGAGAGGAATAGTAGAAAGTTTAGAGGCATTTCATAAGCCTCCTTCGGCTGTTATTCGGCAGATCATATGTATTTGAAGTCAGGATAAAAGCTTCTCAAAGCAGAAATATAAAGCCTACTACCTCTTCATCCTCTCAGCTTTGCCAGAATTGGCATATTTCTCTCTAGTTTCTCTTGTATAGGTTTTAGTTTTTCTTTGCTTTCGCATATCTCTTGTATATAGGCTCAAACCTTGGATTCTTTGTATCTCTTGAGGATTATATCCAAAAAGATAGTCGTCATTGTAGGGGGATACATGCTCCGGTTTGGAAATTCCCCCTACACATCAGGAAAAAAAAAATCGTAACTTCAAAAGAGACAGCTGAAAGAATATCTTGAAATTCCCTTATACAAGTTCTCTCCTAAACTTTTGCACCAGCTTTTACACTGCAATTGGTTCACTCGTCGGAACTAGGGACTCTAGCATTTACCTGCTCCAATAGTTAAGCGGATGAGAGAGATTGATTTCTGTCAGTGTGATGCAAATGGGCAAGACCCAGATACTCAAAATTCAGTGTAAATGGTCTTAACTATCACATATCTAGGAAATGTGATCGGAAGACGTCAGTGTTGCTTTGCTCGCTCAGCATTTACGAGTCCATATCAGAGGCTTACATTGGCTGATTTGAAGAGTTCGTCAAGAACTTTGGACAAGGTTGGATGAGCCTTGAGCGCTAACCGCTGTCCGGCAGGGTACAAACCACATTCATACATTTGCATATAATTTGTAGTGTGAGTCACAGTCACTCTCCTTCAATATGCAAGAAAATTCAGAGCTAGATGTTAACGAACAAACCTTTGTTCAGAAGAAACGATGCCGCACTCTATTTTATTAGATGTTGATTGAAACGACGTTGGAAGTTTGCAGTATTGGATCCACAACGTGAATTTGTCAAATATTGATCTTGGTTCGATTGATCTCCATGATCGAAGTAGTTCAAGTTTTACAGCTTGTGAAGCAGATAGAAAATGTCAAAGATCATTTGGATCGAATTCTGAACGATGCATAATCGGAGATGATCAAAGTGAATTAATTTTTATGAAAATAAACTTGGCCACACATTATCAAACCCATTATGTTCCAGCAAAGAATAAATTCTCTCCGACGAAGGGACGTTCGGACGTTCCCGACAAGGAGAGAGAGAGAGAGAGAGAGGGAGGGAGAGAATGTGGTTGTTCAGCAGAGAAGCCACTACTCGGCTGCTCACTACTCCATTGTAAGTTGTAACAGATCCGTTAATTTCAATTTTGTGTAGCTTTCATTGTTCTTGGCAAAAACAAAAACTGCTCAATCACTACTCCATTGCTAGTTTGAAAGCTATTTTGTTTATATGAAAGATTTCATGGTCTCACTTGGATTTTACCTTGATCTGTTGACGATCTTTTGTACACCTATTAATCTGCGACAACGAGAAATTTAATTCTTGCTCCATTGCATGTTCAAATTGAGGCAATTGTCAACAACTTTGTCCGTATTACTGAACGAGCTGTTTTAAGCATTGGTTTTTGCAAGGGAATTTAGGTTCTTGGAATGGAAATGGTTGCTTTCAGTTTGGACTCTGGACCTTCTGAAATGGTGACTTTGCCACTCACTGCAATTGATCAATTTGCATTCTTTGATTAGTTAACGACAAAATCTAGGCACACCAATGAGATTTTGTCGATTTAATTGGGTTCCTGCAAGTAGGCAGTAGGATTGGCCCCGGCATGAGTTGAGGTGAACATGCTGGCCCAGACACCTGAGTTATCAAAAGAATGAGATTATGTTGAATTCGATGTTACAAACCAATGAGGGCATCTGGCTTGTTATTGGACTGGTATTTTAAATTTGATTTAGCGATTAGTAGTATGACCGAAAAAGTGATTAAGGATTGAATTTTCAAAATTTGGAATATGTTCCTTTGTAATCTCCCACATTTACAATTTTCAGTGTCTATGAGTTTTATTGTGTCCCCGCGGTTACAGTTTGTTGAGTTTGTCAGTATTGGTGCAAAGGAAAGCCTTTCCTCTTTGAGTGCATTTGTGATGTAAGAAAAAGCCAAAGGGATTATCTTCTTTGCAATTTAAGGCAAGGGATTATCTTCACTCTTGTTTTGCTTAGAGTAAATTTTAGCTCATTAGACCTTACTTGAAGGTTACAAGCCTCACATTTATTCCAAATGCTAAAAATAGCACAAGAGCTTGCCGTTTTACCGCCGGTGTCCTCGGTCTTCTCTTTGTTATGCAAATCAATCCTGCTTAAACATGGTAGAACCTAATCCTGCTTAAAGAATCACCACTTATGGTACTGATTATTGACATCCCTTTCTGAGCTCCCGTCTCACAACTTTTCTCAAGCTTCATTAGCACTTCAACACCTTTGTTTTCACTGAATTCCCTTATCAGAATCTTGTTTCTAGTGTTTTCATCCATATTTGTTTTTGGTATAATTTTGAATTCAAGTTGGGTGATGGATGACTTTGAAAGAGGAGTCTTCATAAAATGAGCTCATTGCTGCCACCCTCCTAGCATATGCCCTTATATACACGAAATTCTCATAACGGTAAAATTATGTTAACAACCCCAAACTTGATGAATCAGTTAAGAATACTTTAGTTACTGTAAAGTTTTTCCCTTTTTCGAGTTGGTTCTTTTACCAATTGAATGATGACAACTTTCTTCAGATGGTTCCGTAAGATACTGTGCTACGATTATTTGCGCAATATAGGAACATACCTTTTATCTCTCTGAAACAGTGCAAGAGGTCACATGACTCACAACCTTTGTGGTTTATCATTGAAAACATTACTTGAAAGGGTTCCAATGCTAATTGTACAAGTCGTTTTCTTTAATTTGTTAAAGAAGCTTTCTCTTACCAAGTAGCTGTTTCTCCATCCTCAAATCCCTAAATTTGTGCACTTTCTGGGTAATTAAGGCAAGACAGCCGATTTTAGTCCATAAACGAGAGCAACCAGTCCATGCCTTCGTTTTTCATATGGCTCAGCCTTATCCATTGCCTTCTATATGAAAGTCTTAGTTTCAAATGATGAAATACACCATAAATTAAAGCTCTGCAAATTAGGAGCTAGAAAATGGCCCTGAAATTGACTTTCGAGTATGCTCTATGAATATGTGAATATTTATTCAGCCTATGCTCAGTTAGACTATGCCATATTCCGTACATAAGGTCATGCACATGGTAAAACTTCTGTTTTGCTAATTACTAGATAAAATTATGTGCTGCTTAGCTTTGGATCAATTATTCACTCGAAATTCTTCCGCCAGCACATTTCCAGTTGTGATAGATCACAAAATGCCCATGATTTCTTGAAGCTTCTTAAAGAAATGATGGCCCAGATTTCTGCAGCAGGCCACCAGATCAACTCATTCAAATAATGCGATTTTCAGGTTTTCTGTGATTATGTGCACCGGGGCATGCACAAATCAAACATACAAGAAAATGAGAAGAAAATCCAAATCTGAAGAGACCATGTGGAAAAGGGTTGGCCATATAAACAGTATGTGTCCGTCATTCTGGTACACTTTGGCTATGGTGATTTGGCTGTTTTCAATCCCATCTTTGCTGTTTCCTGTCTATAACTATGTTATGTCCTTAAACCCTGCTGCAACGCGTAAGATCCCAGGGCTCATTTGGTTCCAATGCTCATTCGTTTATTTCTCAAAACTCAAAAGCAAGCAATAAGCAATTATGCTTGTTTGGCAGCCGTGGGTTTTTTTTTTTTTTATCAGCCTTGTTTGGCAGCTATTGGGTTATTTAGTTACCAAATAGTACAAGAAAACCAAAAAACCAGCATAAGCAATTGGTATCCAAAGAATTCTGTTTACTCCTTGTTTCGGTTATTGCTTATTTACACGAAAAAAGTTGATAAGCAATGGAAATTAACCAAGCAATGTGAACCAAATGGGCCCTGAATTTCTGATTTGAAGTGCACAGACAAACTGTTTTACAAAATTATGGCATGTTGAATTTACCAGGAACAGCTGATGCTAGTACAAGGAGTCGAGGACGTGTGAAACTTGTGAGCCGACATGGTTTAAAGTGTCAAGTACTGAGGACTGGAATATTCTCAAGGGTTCCGCCGTGGAGCTTTCAACATGGGAATGAGTAAATGAGCAGTGACCTCTTTCAAGTTTCTCTGTTTACAATCTGATGGGATGAAAGAGGGGATCGTTTGTGGGCCCTACAACAAAAATTAGCCACACAAAATCACACATCTGTACGTGGGACTCACAGAAGAAATGTCTCAAAAGCACCATCCATGATTCTGATGGCAATTGCACTGACCGAAGAAGTGGGGATATTGGTTTTCTTGGATGAGACTAGCTGAAATGTCATGTATTGGTATCTGGTAACTAATGAGGGTTTAAATAGTTGTTGGGATCAATAGTCTCGTGAAGCTCATCAGTCAAATAGTGTGAGGTTATCAAGACTATACTCGCAATGCGCGTTTGTTAACCGGATTCAACCGAGTGTAGAATAAGATTATGATTGGGAAGCCCAAATGAACCACGTGACAGACCATGTAACCACAATGAGCACACAAACTTCCACCAAGAAGTTGAGAAGAGAAATACAACTTAAAGCATCATCCAAAAAGGGAGATAACCCTCCCACCATGTGTGTACAAGATTAAAGTCTAAGCACCAGATCCAAACTTCATCCCATTATAGAGCAGAGCAAAGCAGAGAGTGCAGAGCAATGCCCCAAATTGGTAGAGATCCCAGCATCATAACTTTTGTATTAGTCTCAGCAGCAAACAAAGATAACAGCTTCCAACAGCTCAGCAGCAGCCAAATATAACAGCTTCCAAAAGCTACCCAAGCAGATTTAGTCCATACATGATAACAGGAAATGAACGAGCATAAGGTAATATCAGAATTGGCACCAGAACTGACATTAGTCAAATAAATAGCTCTTAGCCCTCCAGGATTAGGAGTTGATACGAACTTGCACAAAAAGCTCCAAAACACATGTATAATAGAATCTCTTAGCCCTCCAAGACATAGGAGTTGATAAGAGTAGAAATATTAAGGCCCAAGTCTCTTAGCCCTCCCAGAATAGGAGTTGAAAGAGCAAAGGTAAGAACCAAAAACTGACAGCCCTCTTGAGTACTGAAACCAAAGAGAAACCGTCTCAGCCCTCCAAAGATTAGGAGTAGATCCCCAAAACTCAAAGGAGAAAGAGATTTGAGTGTGTCCTCCAATCCATTTTCACCCCTAGAGTAAACTTCAATTCTGAGGGCTTTGTCCATCTTAATCCAACCAATGCAGACAAAGAGCTTCAATGATTATAAGGACATCAGTTTCAGCACCAGCAGCTTAATCAATATGCAGCACCAATAATCTTCGATACTCCAGCAATACATGTAAAACAGCACCAGAAACAGCATCAACATTTCCAGCAATAGCAGATCCATTTAAGCATCAAGTGGAAGTGATACCAGTAGAGCTCAAATCCAAACGAAGACATCAAATCCATTTCAAGCAAAAGGATCATCTAGGACTTGGTTTTTCTATCCCTCGACTCAAGATTCTTGATCATTTTGAGATAATCGCTATCAGCGATTAACATGGCCATGTTAGATGCATCTGGTGAGAAATTCATGTTGATCATTTCTTGTAGAAGTATCCTAACCTTGGGTTTGTCTCCCCTCTTTAGGAATGTCTGAACCACAACATTGTAAGTCAGATCATCTGGTGATCACTCATCTCCCCCTATTTGTAAGAGTAACTCCCCAGCTTCATCCAGCAAGGCCTCCTTACAAAGTTTACTAATCATTGCGTTGTAAATCTTAACATTGCGTTTCAAACCTTTAGCTGGAATGGATCGAAAAACTTTCGGTGCATCTTCAATTTCCCCTGCTTTGCACATGCCATTTATGAGTATACAGTAAACAGCAACATCAGGAGTTATACCGTGATCTTCCATTGAACGAAACACCTCTATTGCCTTTATGATTTCATGGTTCTTAATAGGGCTGTAAATGAACTGAGTCATTCGCGAACTGTTCGAGGCTCGGTTGGGCAAGAGCTCGTTCGAATTCGATTCGTTTGCTAAACAAACTGAACCTGAACCTCAATTTTAGGCTCGTTCCGTAAATGAGCCGAACCTGAGCCTAACAGTATTCGGCTCGGTTAGGTTTGCGAACCTATACTTAAATTTAATTAATAATTCAATAGGGGTCTATTTATAAATGTAAAAAATTTTAAGGTTGTATATATAATTCAATGCTTATTTTTCTCCCAAATTCTATATGATCAATGAGAGAATTTGGGTTCGCTTGAGTTTAATGAGCTGAGTCGAACCAAACCTGAGTCTTGACGAGCTCAATTCAAGCATAGATTCGGCTCAGCTGGATTCATTTGAGTTTAACGAGCCAAACTCGAGCCAATATGTTCAAGCTCGAATCAAACCTGAGCTGAATCCGAGCTGAACTCGAGCCAGACTAGTACCTTAACGAACCCAACCGAGCCGAACCCGAACCTTGAAAAATTTTAACGAGCTGAACTCGAGCCGAACTCATACCTTAACGAACCCGAGCTGAATTTAACAGGGTTCGGCTCGATTCGGTTCGTTTACAGCCCTAGTTCTTAAAGAAGCCGTCTAACAAAACTGAGTAAGTTACAATGTGAGGTTTTGGACCTCTACACATCATCTTGTGAAAAAGACTATCTGCAGCATCGCACCTTCCTAATGCTAACAGACCCTGTAACAAACTGGTTTAAGTGACGGTATCAGGTTTTAACCGTTAAGTACCACAAAGATCATTGATGCAAGAAATAGTAGCGATTGGGGACAAATTCCATAAGATTCCCCGGACCAATATTTCCCAAGTCCTTCAACTTCTCAGCTAATCTTGAAGCCCGTATGGATAGGTTTGCATATCGAAAGAGGTAGCCACAAGGCTTAATTTTCCAGTGCTCAAGAACCAAAACATGAAGGTTCTCCGGTGCCTGTTGTCATCAATTTCCTATCTTCAATGTTTTTCTGCGATTTTGAAACTTTCACACGATATATTATGTAATGATTTTCATGGTTTTTAAGATAAGAACAGTACATAAATTTATCGAGCCTGTTTCAGCCTGAGTAGGCTTTCATGGTATATTTCCAGGAGATGATACAAATCATTACAACAAAAACATCAACTTGAAATGCAGAATATTATCAGCCACAAGCTTTTAACTCTATCAAATCACACTACCTGATCTATCGCAATGAAATGACACTGCTTGAACATTAGATTTGCATACCAAATATTGCATAAAAGTAGAAAATGCTGAAACAGCGAATCATCCTACTACCGTTATGAAACCACAAAGTTAACCCGATCGAAATAAGGGGCACTTAAATTTCTTTGTTTTGATGTTTGCCTTGACATCACCTAGAATTGTAATTGGCTTAACGTAGACTCCAATAGCATTAAGGTATTCGCCTGCACGTCCATGAAATCCACCAAACGGATGGTCTTCCCCTAGTTGATATTCGAACGCATACCCTTGTTTGTGAGGGATTCCAAAAGGTCCATATGTCTTGTTGTTGGTGCTAAATGCTACTGTGAAAACTAGCCACTGGCTGCAAGTATTGCTGTAATAGTAGGAACCACTTATGCCAGTCAGATACTCTGACGGATAATTAAGCTTTACCTGTTTTGTGTAACAGTAACAGAATTCAACATAAAAGAGAATCAAATTAGGCCAAGTGATTGAAATTGGAAAACACTCTTAAAAAGGGGCCGGGGAAAATCTGCTCTTGAAATTTTTTCATGAACACGCGTATGCACGAGGACTTGTAAACTTACCACATTAAACTTGGGACCGGTATTACCACCGTGCGTCTCCGACAGAACCAAGTTTCCATCTTCAACATAGAGGAACTGGAGAGAGTTGATTTGATCTCCGTGCGAAACGAAAATCTGTAAAATTTTCTCTCTGCCCTCATCATCCCAAGTCTTTCCAGAACCCCCAGCCGGTCCGACTGTCACGCCCTCGATTTTCAACATAAGTATAAATAAATTTCATAAATAAAACCTTACAATAACCATACGATACCCAAAAGAGTTTAACATTTCTACATCCATAATTGTACATTCTGATCCATGAGTTTCAAAAGGTTACATCATTGGCTCCGAGGCCCAAATATTATAAGTACAAAAGCTACGAGAGTTACGAATATTACAAATATCCTTTGTCAAAACAAAATGAATCGAACTACATTACATCTTCCAAAATAAAATCTATAAAAGATGTTGGGAGATTCCACGGTGTCAGCTTTCAAAAGGAGATGAAGTCATGCATGCACAACACTTCATGCTGCTATCTTTGATCCGTACCTGAAAGTGATAGAAGGGTTGAGCAAAACACGTGCCCAGTAGAGAATTCTTTACGCAAGCTATATGAAAATGTGATGAATCATGCACCATGAATGAGTGAGTGATGACAGATACGCCCAAATTACGAATGATTACCAACGAGTTGCACACTTTGATAAAGAAATTCTAGACTTCACCGGGGCGTCACCGACCATTTACTCCTCAGACTAAATGCATCAGTGAACTCACGTCAAACCACCTTAGTCTATAACCAATCCTCAATCGTTTTATTATTCTTCGTACGATACTACAATCTTTCTCATGTCTACAGTCATCATCATCATCAAATCCTTCCATTTCCAATCTTTTCTTTTAATTTGAAATTTCCCATCGATAATCGCTAGGGTCACCTCGGGTCTAGTTCCCTCGAGCGTAGGGTCACCCCGAGTCTATTCCCTAAATAATAATAACCAGGTGGGGTCACCTCGGGTCTAGTTCTCTCGAGCGCAGGGTCATCCCGAGTCTATTCCCTCAATAATGACCATTTGGGTCACTTCTCACACTTTTCATGATCGTCCTCGTTTCATAATCAATTTCATCGTCAGTCTATCGGTTGTACCACAAAACTTCAGTCAATCATTACATAACTCCACAAATATACAAGTTCATACTTTTTCATTGATTTACAAACCCACATCCCACATAACATACTAAGCCCATACATATAATTTAACAATACTTTATCCGTTTGTTACTACGCTTGAACCCAAAGGGCAGGTATCAAAAGAATTGTAAGATTCTACGAGTCGAGAGGTCACAAGTTATTTCATCATCTTAACATTGTTTGGACCACTAGACACACTCGCATCAGCCCCCTTACGTTTCCCACAATATCACCATGCTCTCTAAGTAACCCATCAACCCATAAGATCTATATGACGTACGACCCGTCTGTATCGATACTTAAACCTTAGACAACGAACGACATTTGGAAACTAATAGTTCAACAAATCAAGAAGACAAGAGATCCTATTAGACATGCTCACATCTACCCACGATACTCTCTACGGCACCCCATATAGCCTACGGTACTCCTAACCAGCTTTACGGTACATTTCTCACTAACAACGAAACTAGGATGACACTTGACGATAGTTTAAAGAGTGGAAACGATCAATGAATCATCAAAGGATGAGTAACCAAGCTTAGAGATGGTTTATAGATATTTTAGAAGTGTTAGAAGTGATCGAAATTCAAAAATATGAACTTTAGAATAAAGCTGAAAAACTGCCCCTAAGCCAAAGGTATCGATACCTAGCCAAATGGTATCGATACCATTTGACCAAAAAGCACTCCAGACGCAAGGGTATCGATAACGATGACAAATGGTATCGATAACGATGATTTTCTGGGTTTGGTAATGCAAAGGTATCGATAACGATTGCAAGAGGTATCGATAACAATGGGTTTTCTGGGCTTTGGAACACAGTGTTATCGATAACTATGCTAATGTTATCAATAACAGCTCAGTTCGAGAGGTTTTCTGCAGATTTCGAAATTATTCCAAACAATCAAACCAACAATTTCAAGCACTATCAAAGCACAAATTCAACTCATAGACATATAAAGAGAGCAAGAAATCCCTACCTCGAAGTTGGAGAGCAAACCCAAAGAGAGATCGAGCCCACGCAAGCTCTAGGCTCCGAAATCTTCAAAATCAACCGGGTCCTCCTTTTCCGAGCTTGACCCACGAAATTTAAGCTTAATAATGTGTAGAGAAGTTAAAATGAAGGTGGGTTTATGTGGGTTTCGAGAGGTTTTGGTTGGGAGCGATTTGGGAGAGGGTTAGAGAGAAGAGCAGCCGAGAGAGCGGGAGAGGTCAGGAGATGGAGAGAGAGTGAGATGGGAGATTTTTAATCTCCTACAACCAACACACCCCTTATATACTAGAATATACACAAAATACACTTGCACTCCCTCTAATTGTAATTCTATCATTCAAACCCCAAATCAATTAAACTCAACAAATTCCACATATTTCTCATTTAACATATTGAATAAAAGTTTTAAAAATTTCTGAAATTACGAGTCCTTACACCGACTTTGATCATATTAATAAGTTTCTTACAAAGTCTTCGTAAATTAGGCTTCTTCAATCTTCAAAATCCAAAGGCTGCAAACCCTCTGTGTTATATGCAGTCTAAGATGATTTGATCGGCCTTGTGTAGGTATTTATAGGCAAACAAGTCATTCCAAACCTTGAGGCCACAAAGGGTTTTTCTGATCGTTAAATTCACAATCCCAGAATTAGTGGAGGTATGCGCAAGTAGGCATTTATATTAGGTTATCCATAGGGCTGTAAACGAACTGACCAGCTCGCAAGCTCGGCTCGGCTCATTCACTAAAGGAGATGAGCTCGAACTCTGAGTTTCAGCTCACTTAGTAAACGAGCTAAGTAGAGCTCGGCTCGTTTGACAAAAGGTCGGCTCATTAAGGGTGGCTCGACTATATTAAAAAAACTTATTTGTAAATGATCATATTTTTGGCTCATTTAAAACTTGAGCTCAAACTCGGCCAATCTCGGCTCATTTACAGCCCTACAGGTATCCCAAAAAACAAAAGAACATGAAATGTAAAGAGATGGATTCCCATGCATTAAATTAGCAGGTTATAAAGATTACGCAGAGCATCAAATTGTTCTCCATTAGAGTTAATGATACTTTTGGGAACCAAAAGGAGCGACCTAAACGAGTTTAGGAAGCATCAAATTGTTCTCCGATAAAGAGGAGTTATGGACTGCGATTACAAATTCTTAAAAGGGAATTTTTATGTGAGAAAGTGCGAAACAGTTGCAAGAAAGGCTATGCAAGATATATTTTTTACACGCTGTATCGTTCTCGATGATTAAAAGGCTAAGTTGCAATTATTTTAATTACTTTCTAAATTATTTCAAAAGAAAATTGATCGTTGATTTTTGCAAAAATGAATTAAAGAATGTAACGGAACAAAAAACGTACAGAGATTCGATGCAAGAAAAATGTATGGGGTTCCGAATCTCCCCAACCCTTTAGAGTACTACTTTAGCAATGATTCGAATCAAACCAGACACAATAAGATTCGTAGGACCTACACAGTGTAGCACATAACGTCTAGAATGCAAAATATTAGATGCCTGAAGAGCTTCAATTCACTGTGATCCCACTATTCAAGCCATTGTGACAATATTACACTATGATTTAACTTCAAATGTGTCCACCAAAAAGTGCATAAATGTAGAAACTGCTAATACAACCGATCCTCCTGCTGCTGTAATGAAACCACAAAGTTGGTCCGGGTTCTAGACTGCTTCATTTTTCACTGTCACCGGCACATTGCTTAGAGTTGTCGATTGCTTCACATAGAGCCCAATAGCATTAAGGTGATCGCGTGCACGTCCATGAAATCCACCAAATGAACGGTCTGGTCCCAGTTGATATTGGAAAACGGAGCTGTTTCCACGGCCTCCGAAGGGCCCATTTGTTCTGTTGTTGGTGATAAATGTTATTGAAAAAATTAGATCCTGCCAATACGAGAGGAAGCTCCGGCCGTAGCTACCATTTATACCGGTAATATACACCGATGGACAATTAAGCGTAACCTGCTTTGTATAAACAATAATTTTAAACCAGAAAAAGGGCAAATTAGGCCAGCTAATCGGAAAATTAATTCTCTAGGCGAAAAAGGGAAGAACAAAAATAACATAAACAACTCTTTCGAATTTCAAAAAGTAGTACTTGTACACTTACCACATCAAACTTGGGAGCACTAATACGATCACCACCATGTTTATCTGACGAAACCAAATTTCTATTTTCGGCATATAGGAATTGGAGAGAAATAATTCCCTGTTCTCTGAGTTCAATGAAAATCTGGACAATTTTATCCCTACCCGCATCATCCCAAGCCTTCCCATCAGTAGTTGAGTGTGGTGGACCAATTTTGATCATGATAAGTAGCTTTCAAATTATCTTTGTGTACGTATGCAGTACTCTAAGATCAGTTGGTCGGCCTTGCATTGGTTTTTATAGGCAAATTACGCATGGAATGTAAAGAGATGGATTTCCATGCCTTAAATTAATTACCAGGCCAGTTTACGAAGCATCAGATTGTTGTTCATTAAGGAGTTAATAATTAAACCAACCCGGCCAAGTGACTCATGGAGTACTACTACTCGTTCTAATTCTTGAAAATGACTCAGATCGATGATGTTCAACGTGTCTCATTTAATGGTCAAGGACCTTCCTTTGTAGAGAATGAACCTGGGGAGCGTGTTGTGCACTTGGTGCGCAGCACGGTACTGTGCAATCTCATCTCAACCATCCAAAAGCATCGGTTCGGACGGTACACTGCACGCCTCCGGTTCGTAGAGAATATATTTTTGTGAGTTCCAAGCTTTCTTACTGCTTTGACAATGAATGATTTCATAAATGTGAGAAGATCATTGTAGACTTTGTAGTCACATGGGAATTTTTTTTATTCGGCGATGCCCCGTACAGCTATCATGTTTCTCATCAGAAATGCCGACTCACAGTGATATTTTAGATGTCGTCACAAAATGTGGTCACTATATTACCCGTGGAGCATGTGTTGGATGTGATGAGAGAGAGAGAGGATTTGGTGTGGAAGGATGGTGGCCGGCGACCAAAATGTAAGGCGGCGGAATGTTGTGGAAAGGTGTGGTTTAAAGGTCGCAACGTCGAAACACAAGATCTCGGTTTTTTGTGTCAACAAAACGGCGCCGTAGTCTTGAAACTTTATAAAGCAGCATCGGTCTTGGTTCCCAACCTCTAGTCTTGAAGACACGTGGTTAAAAGTTACTTAAAACTCCATAAAACGGCGCTAGTCTTGCTTCCCAACCTCCGGGCTCCAAGATGCAAGGTTGAAATTACATAAAATGGTGTCGGTCTTCGTCTAAAACCTCCGCTCTCCAAAATGCGAGGTTGAAATTACATAAAACGATATCGGTCTTGATCACCAACGTTCGGTGTTAAAGACCCGAGGTTAAAACTAAATAAAATGGCACCGGTCTTGCTACCCAACCTCCAATCCAGCACTTGCCCTCCGCTCTACATCACACATGTAGCTAAGCCATGCTACTCGATAAATTGAGAAAAAATGTCCAAATCAAGTAGTTACCTAGTTCCAATTGAAAATCAAACACGCCATGAGATCCGCCAAATTCATTACCTAGTCCCAATTGAAAATCAAACACGATCATCATTAATTATAGCATCTTTAGAACTCAGACGGCCCATGTGTCCAAATTAAATGTTAGTTTTATATGTGATTGAGGAAATAATTCGCTCCCTGCCACCATCCACCAGATTGCACAGCCAGCTCAATTTGCATTATGGTTGGATCAAGAATTACGTTATGAATTTTTTATTGCGAACAGTATCAATTTCTGTAAAGAAAGATCTTCAAATGAGGGCATGAGGCACACATGCTTGATGCTTCCCCTAGCAATTTGGGGTATGGTTGTGAGAAACTGTTCTATCATGTGTTTTCCACATATCTAGTTCGGACTGAAGAATGTACCAATGTCTTGAGAGTATCAATTAACCTAGCATTCCTAAAAGGTAATCACCTTACTTAAAAAAACCTCGGTTGGCACTATGTATGGTACTTGCATAACATGACAAGTATATTGTCTCAGTTAAGAGTATGAATCTTCAAAACTCTAAGAGATATTTGTTTGAAGGATTTATGATGAGTTCTTCAGCACTTTTGAAGACATCATTTCTAGTTTTCTTATTCAGTAGAAGTTGGGCACACAGTGTGTGTGATTATATGTGGGATGTGCGAGTGGGGTACTAGGGCTATTTTTTTACCACTTTTTCCCTAGCACTATTTTTTTTTGTTTTGTATACGCTTGTCCCTAACACTTGAGTCATGTTATTTTATAAGTAAACCAAACCGACCTTATGTCTCAATCACTTGGAGTCAGCTACATGAATCTTTTTCCTCCATTGAGCTTTGTCAAATGCCACTTGTTCACACAAACCCATTATACTCATATCTTTGCGTATAACAGCATCTAATGTCAATTTAGGTTGACCCCTCCCCGTAACATTGTTACCCAAAGCTATTCTATGTGCTCTCTTAACTACTGGATCTCTTGATCTACGGTAGACATGTTCAAACTACCTTAACCTATTTTCCACTTCTCCTCTGTAGATGTTATACCTACCATCTCACGAACCGTTTCATTTCTAATCCTGTCTCGTCTAGTCTTACCACACATCCACCTCAACATTTTCATTTTCGCTACACTCATCTTACTCACCTGTTGTTTTTTAATAGGTCAACATTCTGTCCTGTAAAGCATTGCTGGTCATATGGCAGTTCTATATAATTTTTCCTTCAATTTTGTGGATACCCTCTTGTCATATAGTATACCAGTAGCGCTCGTCCACTTGAGTCATCCCACTTGGATCTTATGGGTCACATCATCGGCAATCTCTCCATCTCTACTAATAATTGAGTCTAAATACCCATCTCTCCTAATCTTGGATCATCACTATTTCTCCATGCGCATTGCTGGTACCACTAAACTTGCACACCATATACTTAGTCTTACTCCTACTTATCTAAAAATCATTTGACTCTAATGCTTGCCTCCAAATTTTTAGTTTTGTATTAACACCTCTAGCGCTTTCATATACAAGGACAATGTTATCTGCAAACATAATACACCATGGGATATCCTCCTAAAATTGTCTAGTCAATTCATCCATAATTAAGGCAAAGAGGTATGGGCTCAAGGCTGACCCTTGATGCAATTCTAATAATAGTGATGACATCTTCATACATGTCTCTAATTGTAACGACCCAAAATTTTGACCATATATTTTTTTTATAGTAATAATAGTAGCATTAATATTATTATTATTATTTTCATAATATATATATATATATATCTACATGCATGCATGCATTTTTTCCTACACACAAATGCATGCATGCACATGCACACATCTCTCCAACTCCCTCACCTCACTCTCCTGCCGTCTCTCCCCCTCCCACAGCTCCATCTCTCTCCTACAATAACTCCTCTCATTCCTTTCTCCCCAAGAATAACCAAATTCATTCCCCCTTGCCCAAAACCAAAAATTACTTCACCACCTAGTATAATCCGAACCCAGAACGTTCTTACCCCCTTAATACGTCCTCCCTAGTTATAAATTCGTTCTTATCTCGTCCATTTCAAAGCCCAAGGGATCAAACCTTTATAAATGCTATCTTATCACCTTATTCAAAATTCACCTATAAATACCCCACCACTCAGACCACGAACTCACCCCTACACCCTTCACACTCCATTGAGCAGAATTGAGAGAAAAACCGTGGCCAACTTGAAGCTCCAAGCTTTGGAGTTTTAGTGACAGGAAGAAAGAGAGAGAGAAGTGGGTTTGTGCTCTAAAACCAACCGAAACCCAAATTGATTATTCCAAACACTTCCTACAACTCAAAGCATCCCCAAACATCAACCAATTCGGTCCCAAGGCTCCCAATCAAAGAAACCGTAGTCACCATCTAAAAAATTAAAAGTTTCATTTTTGATTCAATTCGATCAAAACCAAGGTATTATAATCCCTCCCAACCACCTCTCTAAGTATATTAAGTGTTTTTAAGCTCAACCCAAAGCCCCAAATGGACCCATGCATCAAAACCATTGCAAAACAACAAAAAAATCGATTCTGCACTCAACTTTGCAGTCGCAACCTTTGGACCGCAAGGTTCAGTCATTTTCTATAGGACCGCAAGGTTTGACTCGGTCAGACCTTGTGTCTGGAACCCCCATCGTGAACTTGGTTCAATTTTGTTAAAAATCATTCGAAACCATTTTGCGACCTTCCGAACAACTTTTTTGACACCCGAACTATTTTTCCTAGACTTCTCGCATCTAAAATATCATACATTGTTAATATCATATTTTTTTATTTTATTATCTATTTATTAACTTTTTCTCATTTTAATTTAAAAGTTTACATACGAAAAATCTTTACGGCCTTATAAACCATATTATCAATGCCCGAGTAATTTTTTTTAGACTCTTTACATTCCAAAGATGAATCGTTGTTAATCTCAACATATTTTATTTATTAAATAATTTATTAACCATTTAGTTTACTTTCGAAAACTTTTATTAATATCATTATTTAAAATAATCTTGCGACCCTCCGGACTCGATTTTTGACACTCGATCACGTTGCGTAGGATTGTAGGAATCCTTTAAAGGTCATTCTAATTATTTCTAATATTTTTTTATTTATTGTATTTATTATGGTTATTAATCATTCTAAATTCTTAAATAAAACTAATACAAGCCTAGACTTATTTTTTTTATAAAAATTTTTATTGGATAAAAGTTTCTTGCATTATTATTAACTTCTTGGTCATATGAGATTAAGGGCAACGGCCCATTCACAAAAGGTTACGTGATTCTACTCTTATTGTTTATTTCAATTATCATTGTGATTATTTGTATATTGCTCCGTATTTTGATTTATTATGCTAGATTGGACCCTAGAGACATGGGGTGACTTATGAGTTGGGTTTCGACTTATGAGTAGGGTTTCACTTAGACGTTACTAGGCCATGGTTATTTAGGGGAAAGAGATGTTTGAAGATGCCTGCAGGCGGATTTTGTGAAGTGATGATTAAAACCTGGCAGGTAGTCCAGTGATGTTTTTTATGATAAAACCTGATGAATAGGCCAGAGATGTTTTGTGTTGAAAAAATCTGGCGGTGGTCCAGTGATATTTTCTGATGATAAAACTTGGCGGATAGCCCAGTGATTTATGTTAATAAAACTTGGCGGTGGTCTAGTGATATTTATGATAATAAAACCCGGCGGATAGCCCAGTGATGTTTATGTTGATAAAACCTAGCGGGAGGTCCAGTGATATTTTCTGATGATAAAACCTGGTGGTGGTTGGTCCAGCGATGATTTGTGACGATAAAACCTGGCGGGTGGTCCAGTGACCTTTTGAGATGATAAAACCTGGCGGGAGTCCAGTGGTGATTTTGATGTGGTGATTAAGGTAGTCAAACTCTAGTTATGGTCCGGGCATGACAAACTTTCCCTTGTTGTTAGGCTATTGGTCAATAATGAATAGGTTTATGTGTGTTACTTCTGTTTTACTTTTCTGCATATTGGTAATATATTGTTACCTGCTAGCTGTAATATAAGGGGAGTGGTTGGGTTGGATTATACTACGGGGTGAACTCTTTCTCTCTGGCACGGATTGTCTGCCATCCGTGTCAGATTTTGCAGAAAATCAAGTGGAGACTCAGGACCATAAAGGAGGGCAGTACTACCTAGAGATGAATTCTGAGATGGAGAGTGAGCCAGTATATGCTTGGGATCCGTATCAAGCTTAGGAATCAGCTCTGAGTTTTGTCAAAATTCATTACCACAGTCAAATTTAGTATTTCGACATTCAGTTGTAATAAACAATTTCTTATATCGGATTATCTTGTTTAGTCCTTAATAAAGCAATCTTTTTCTTATATTAATATTTAATGCCTCCGAGAATTATTTGAAAAATCGGGGCGTTACATTAATCACCTCAATATATCCTTTGGTCACTCTCTTTGCTCTTCAGAACCCACCATATGATGTCTCTAGGCACCCTATCATAAGTCTTTTCTAAATCTATGAAAACCATATGAAGATCCTTTTTTTTTGCTCTGTGTTTTTCTATCAATCTCCTTAATAGGTAGATAATTTCCATAGTTGATCTTCCAGGCATGAACCTAAACTGTTTCTTTGACACCGTAGTCATATCCTCAAGTGATGCTCAATAACTCTCTCCCACAATTTCATCGTATGACTCATCAATTTAATACCTCTATAGTTGTTGCAGTTTTGAATATCTCATTTATTCTTATAGATAAGTACTAGGGTGCTCCTTATCCATTCGTCGGGCATCTTTCTAATCATAATAATCTTGTTAAATAATTTCGTCAACCAAGTCACCCACAGGTCACCTAGACTTTTTCACGCTTCAACAGGGATACCATCTGGTTCTAAGGCCTTACCCGGTTTCATCATTTTCAAAACTTTAACCACTTCAAACTTTTGTATTCTCTAGTAATATTCATATTCTATATTATCGCCAAGTACAAAAACTTTCTCCCCACCCAAACCTCCTTCATGTTTAATTATTTATCATTTAATAGCTTCTTGAAATACGACTTTTATCTATCCCTAATCGCCTCATCTTTCACCAACACCACCGAATTAATACCTTTTATACACTTAACTTGAAAAACGTCTCTAACTTTCCTTTCACGCAGCTTGACAAGTTTATAAATAAGTTTTTCTCCATCTGTACTATCGAATCTAACGTAGAAATTTTCATAGACTTTCAATTTAACATCCCTAATGGCTTTCTTAGCTTCCTTGCTAGCTTACTTATAACCTTAAAAAAGAAATTCATTTCGATCATTTTGCCACTTTTTAAAGCACTCGTTCCTTGCTAGCTTACATAGTTGTTGCAGTTTTGAATATCCCCTTTATTCTTATAGATAAGTACTAGGGTGTTCCTTCTCCATTCGTCGGGTATTTTCCTAGTCATAATAATCTTATTAAACAACTTCGTCAACCAAGTCACCCACAGGTCTCCTACACTTTTTCACACTTCAATAGGGATATCATTTGGTCCTAAGGCCTTACCCAATTTCATCATTTTCAAAACTTTAACCACTTCGAACTTTTGTATTCTCCGATAAAATTCATATTCTATATTTCTCGCCAGGTACATACACTTCCTCCCCACCCAAGCCTCATTCATGTTTATCATTTAACAACTTCTTGAAATATGACTTTCATCTATCCCTAATCGCCTCATCTTTCACCAACACAGGCCACCGAATCAATACCTTTTATACACTTAACTTAAGAAACGTATCTATCTTTCCTTTCACACAGCTTGACAAGTTTATAAATAATTTTTTCTCCATCTGTAGTCTAACGTAGAAATTTTCATAGGCTTTCAACTTAGCATCCCTAACGGCTTTCTTAGCTTCCTTGCTAGCTTACTTGTAACCCTAAAAATTTTCTTCATTCTGATTCTTTTGCCACTTTTTAAAGTACTCCTTCTTGGCTTTGACCATGCATGATTTGAATCTTGTCATTCCACCACCATGCCTTTTTAGAAATTGGATATTTTCCCTTCGGCTCTCCAAAAACTTCTTTCGATATTCTTCTAATATCGTCAGGTATGATGTTCCATATATTGTCATTATCTCCTTCCACTCCCCACCGTACTTCTTGAGACATTCTTTCTTTAAATACCTCTACGGCCCGTTTGGATAGAGGATTTATTTTGGGTGGATATAGAATGAGAATGGATTTGAAGGTGGATATAGAATGAGGGGTGAAATGTTAAGAAGTGTGACCCAACCTCTTAAGAAGGGTAGATTTGTAATGAAGTGTTTGGATAATATTTTGGGAAGGGAGATTTGGAGGGTGGATATGAAAGGATACAGTGTAAAATGACTTAATTGTCCCTCTTTGAATTTTTAATGTTCAAAATTGGTTTATTTCATATTAATTAAAATAAATAGATATTTATCATTAATTTTAGAATACAAAATGTTTAACCTTAATTTCATTTTAGAAAAAAAAAATTCCGACACAAGTTAGAAACTATATTAATTATCAAAAAAAAATTTAAAAATGTAAGTGGAAAGTGAGGAAGAGTTATATATGTATATATACATAATTGGAACTATACATAACCCTCTCATAACCTCATCCTCTGAAACCCACAGGTCATTCACCCAGCCCCCACCCAACCCGATGCTCTGCAACCCTTTGTCTTCTCCGACCACCACCGTCGCCGCCACCGTCGATCATCTCCTCTCCGGTCTTCGGCGATCATTGTCCACCAATCCTTCACTCTTCACCAACAATCATCAAGATTCAACCTTGAATCTCAGAGTTCTAAACCTGGTTCACTCAAGTCGATCAAGCCCAGATTGAAATCCCCTCATCTCTCTCCCAAATCTCAGTCCAAAAACCTTAATTCCACCACAAATCCCTCTAAACCCACTTTGATTCTTCAAGTTCTAACCTTCAATTTGCGAGTTCAACCACAAATAATTATTGTTGGTCTGATTTTCAGAAAACAAAACAAATCGTCTGAGAAAATAAAAACAAGGGCCACCTTGATCGACAAGGGGGATTTGGAGGGGTAAATACGTCTGAAAAATTCCGGATTTGTCAATGATGGGGTCAGACCAGTTCTTCACAAATCTACCTCCAAGGGGATTTGAAGCCGCTACAGTATTCTACTCCGGCTTCCCCAAAAGTCAACCAAACACCGGATTTGAGTGGGACCAAGACTCCAAATGTCCCACTCAAATCCGGCCGGCTCACAAATCCCCCTTCTTCTTCGCCATCCAAACAGGCCGCTAGTTTCTTCCCTCCTAGGCCCCACCATTTAGTCTGTGGGCATCAATTTTCTTTTTTTCTTCTCTATTATTCCCCTTGAGATAAATATCTAACACTAAAAGTCTATGTTGTGCCACTAGACACTCTCCGGGAATAACCTTACAATCCTTACATGTCAGGCGGTCAGCACTCTTTGCAAAAAAATAGTTGATTTAGCTTTTATTGTCTCCGCTCTTAAAGGTAATTAAATGCTCTTCTCGTTTTCTATGAAGAGTATTCCTCACTATATGGTCAAAAAGCCACTGTGAAATCTAAAATCCTCCTACCGCCATCGTTAAGGTCACCAAATTCAAAGCTACCATGCACCTTCTCATTTGTCACCCAATGCAATTTAATTTTCTTGTAGTGATTGCTTATGCACTCCCACATGACCATTGAAATCACCTCTTATAAATAGCTTCTCCCTAAAAGGGTATCTCTTTAGCCACGTCATTTATCTACTCCCAAAATTGCTCTTTAGTAAGACCACCCTAGCCTACTTGGGGTGCACAAGTATTAATAATATTAACTAAGCTCCCACCGATCACAAGCTTAACTAAAATAATCTGATCTTGATATGGCTCTATATAAAGGATGCGTTCGTCCATGGTGAATAGATGACTGAAATTAATTAAAGACGTGACTCCAAACCAAGTCGATTTACTTTCACACTCAATTGACATTTCAGAAACCGCAAGGGAGATTTCTGTATTTGTCAAAAACATTAGGGGAGGTCATTGAAATTTACCCTAACCTAAAATATTTTCCAACATAATTAGACATCATCAATGGAGACATTCTACCGATAAAGAGTTGTATTAGAAAAGCTAATACATACTCACAAGATTCTCATGTTGATGCAATTCAATTGACGGGCGAAAAAAAAGAAAGAAAAAAAGAGATAGGATTTTGACAGGTTACCTTTCTTAATATTGTGATAATATATATAAGTTGTCGTTGACACATTCGCATCATGCCATGATGGGCAAGTTACCTTTCTTAGTTACCTTTCTTAATATTGTGATAATATATAAAAGTTGTCGTTGATACATTCACATCATGCCATGATGGACAGGTTACCTTTCTTAATATTGTGATAGTATACAAAAGTTGTCGTTGACACATTCGCATCATGCCATGATGGGCAACTCATCACAGATTTGTATATTGATCAAGTAGAAATTGAATTTGACTCAGTCCAAGCCTTCCCAGTGCTTATTTCCCATGCTGGACCAATTTTGATCATGAGAGTTAATTTTCTCTCAAATATTCTTTGTGGTAGAGAGAATTAGAAGTATAACAACTCAAACTCAGATTGGAAAATTCAATTTCAGAAGCTGCATTTGAACTACAGTCTTACAGCACGTGGGTCAGCCTTGTTAATTGTACGTAATTCAATACACACACGTAGGTGGATTTCCATGCATTAATGTAGTAGGAGTAGTAATAAATTAGATAGTAAGTTTACGAAGCACCAGAAATCTTTTCCTATGGTGAATATTACTCCTCCCCAAGTGACTTTTGGACTCTCCAAAATTCCTGGAAAGGGTACCGAGAAACAGAAAGCATTTCCTCGATCTAGATCTTATCATGACTAATTCTTGATGGGAAAATGCTAATATGGCCCACTAAGAGCATGCACAATGGAATAATCAAAACCATAGAGTTGCTAAAGTTAGCAATATTTTTTTTAAAAAGTGCTCACAGCGGCATAATCAAACTTAACAACCTCTTAGCAACTCATCAAATTTTGACTCTTGGGTAATCAAAACTAGCAACCTTTTGTCAATAACCAAAATATTCTCTCTCTCTCACTCTCTCTCAACAATGTTCCTAAAAAAAACATTTTTTATTCAAAAATAGTTAAACTATTTTTCAAAAACTGTTTTTTCAAAAACTGCTTTTTTAAAACTAGTTTTTTAAACTGTCTTTTTTTTTTCTTTCAAAAAACTATATTTTTTAAAACTTTTTCGAAAAGGTGTTTTTTCAAAATAAAAGTTTTCAAAAAATTATTTCCTATTTCTCATAACCTGTTTTTCTTAGTTTGTAAACTATTTTATATAGTGACAATTTTTAGATTTTTACAAGTTGAAAGATGATGTGGCAAGTTTTAATTATTCAATGTTTATTATGCCACTATGGATAGCTACATTGCTAACCTTGCAATCCCTTAAATGGATAATTAAAAGATGATGCGACAAGTTTTTATTATCCAATTTTGATTAGTCCACTGTGGATGATGTGCATAAAGTACATTGATATCCGTAAAAAATGTATAAATATCTCGACTAACATCTATCAAAAAGCATTGAAACTGTATTTTTTTTTTAATCCTATATATGTATTAGCCATTGCCCCGTAGTAAGCAGAATCAAGTATTGATAGACAAAATTGATCAGAAAGCTCCATGTAGAGAGAAGTTATTGCTTTTTGGAGCATATGGTTTGGTTCAGATAATTTAGAGAGTTTTCTATATTACAATGAAAAATAATACTCCCTCCCTCCAAATTGCTAGCCCCTGCCAAACGGGGTGCAATTTTTTAATAAAAAAATTAAAATGCTTTCGTGCATAATTTTTGGAATTTCTTTACCAAATTAAAGTCCTTCATGAGTTCAACAAAATAATAGTAGTATTTGATTTAAGCGTGACAAGTGTTGTGTCATCTGACTCCAATTGTGTGACGCTCTAAGATCCCACATCGGTAAATAAGGAAGTTTGAATCTCATATACAACGGAACGCGTCGAGCTATTGTATAACCTGATCGAGGCAAGTCAGCTAGCACAGAATTTATGTACAGTGTCTCTGTGGACAGTCTTTTCGTTAATAATAATATTGCCTTCAAATAGCTTGGATTTTTTTCCCACATCGGGACTAAGAAATTCATAAAAAAAAATTTAATTTTATCATGGCCAGAGCTCAAGAATCAAATCATGGTTGATTGTGTAGGATGTTGTAACGAACGCTATGAATGCAAGCTGAAAACGAGAAATTGAAAACTAAACAAGAAATCACAAAGACACAAGATATACGTGGTTCCCCAAGATGGGTACGTCCACGGGCGAGGAGAGAAAGGATTCACTAACCAACGTGAAGAAGATATACAAAGAGCCGGCTGTAATCCGTAACTCTAGAAAGGCCACAAATATGAAAGCCCAAAAGATACTTTAGAAGTTCCCCAAAAGCCCTATTTATAATAGGCTACAAAAACGGGGACAACATAATTAACCAATGTGGGACTAAAGAATACAAAGCATTCCCAACAATTCTCCACCTTGACTTGAATTCCACTGAACCAAATCACCAAATGTAGCTCTCCCCTTCTAACCTCTCACTCGCCAAATGCCCCCGAGGGGCGATCAATTGCAAATACCAAGCAATGCTTGAACTTGGCAATCGGAACCGGTTTAGTCAACATATTTGCTGGGTTATCTGCCGTACCCACTTTCTTCACCTCAACTTGCTTCTGTGAGATGATATCCCCAACGAAGTGATACCTGACATCGATATGCTTGGTCCTCTCATGATACATCAGATTTTTAGTCAAATGTATAGCACTTTGCGAATCACAAAATACTGAACTCACACCCTGTGCAAGACCAAGCTCACAAAGCAAACCTCTCATCCACAATGCCTCTTTCACAACTTCAGCAATGGCCATATACTCCGCTTCTGTTGTAGACAGCGCGACTGTAGCCTGTAAAGTAGCTTTCCAACTAATGGCACTTCCGGACAGAGTAAAAACATAACCTGTCAGAGACCTCCTCTTATCGTGGTCATCGGCAAAATTCGAATCAACATAACCAACAACATGATCACCAGAATTGGCAACCCCAAATAATAAACCAACACCTGCAGTTCCACACAAATAACGTAGTATCCATTTCACAGCCTCCCAATTTGCCTTTCCTGGACGCCCCATATAACGACTAACGACACTAACTGCATGTGAAATATCAGGACGAGTACATACCATAGCATACATAAGGCTCCCAACTGCGCACGAATATGGAACCTGAGACATATACTTCTCCTCATCCTCCTACTGTGGTGACAACTCAGCTGAAAGTCGAAAGTGTGCTGCCAAAGGGGTACTGACTGGCTTCGAGTTCTGCATGGCAAAGCGCTCAAGCACTTTAAGAACATAAGACTTCTGATTCAAAAATAATTTGCCAGCTACTCGATCTCTGCAAATCTCCATACCCAAAATACGTTTTGCCGCACCCAAATCTTTCATCTCAAATTCACCATCTAACTGTTGTTTCAACCTGTTGATTTCTGATACACTCTTAGCAGCAATAAGCATATCATCAACATACAACAGTAGATAAACAAATGAACCATCTGGAAGTTTTCAAAAATACACACAACTGTCATACTCACTCCTAGAATATGACTGGCTTATCATAAAAGTATCAAACCGTTTATACCACTGTCTAGGGGATTGTTTAAGGCCATACAAAGATTTACAAAGTAAACAAACGTGATCCTCCTTACCAGAAACAACAAATCCCTCAGGCTGACGCATATAAATCTGTTCCTCAAGTTCGCCATGCAAAAATGCAGTTTTGACATCAAGTTGCTCTAACTCAAGATCATAACATGCAACAATAGCAAGTAAAGTGCGAATGGAACTATGTTTTACAACTGGTGAAAATACCTCATTGTAATCAACACCTTCCTTCTGGCTGTATCCTTTCGCCACTAGCCGAGCTTTGAACCGAGCATCTTCTACCCCTGGAATACCTGGTTTGCGCTTGAAGACCCACTTGCACCCAACAATCCTCTTCCCTTTCAGCGGTTCTACTAACTCCCATGTCTGATTCTTCTGAAGAGACTCAATCTCCTCACTCATAGCAACAGACCACTGTGCAGACTCAATGCTCGAAACAGCTTCTGTATAGCTGGAAGGCTCCTCATACTCAACTGTCTCAGCAACTGATAAAGCATAGGCCACCATCTCAGAATAAGCCGAATATCTTTCAGGAGGTCGAATCTCCCTCCTTGGCCTATCTTTAGCAATAGTGCGTGGTTGCTCAACTAACACATCATCCTCTGTGTCTGAACTCTTGAACTCCTCTTCAATTGGCTTCTCAATGTGCTTCTTCCTTGAGTCGGAAGATTCACTCAAAAACTCCACCTGCTTTGGAACACTCTGTTCCTGAACTGTATCACCAACCTACTTAGACCCCTTAATCATAGAGTTTTCATCAAAAGTAACATCTCTACTGATCAAAAACTTCGAATCTTCAGAACACCATAATCTGTATCCTTTCACACCTGCCTGATAACCCAAGAAAATACACTTCTTAGCCCATGGCTCTAACTTACCCTCATTCACATGAGCATAAACTGGACACCCAAACACACGCAGCATAAAGTAATCAACTTGATGACCTGACCATACCTCAAAAGGAGTCTTACATTCAATAGCAGTCGACGGAGACCTGTTCACCAAATAGCATGTTGTGGAAACGGCTTCAGCCCAAAATTCTTTGCCCAATCCGAAATTGGACAACATACAACGTGCCTTCTCCAAAAGAGTCCTATTCATTCGTTCAGCCACACCATTCTGCCGTGGGGTTTTTCTTACTGTGTGATGCCTCACAATGCCCTCATCACTGCAAAACCTATCAAACTCGCCAAGACAAAACTCCATACCATTGTCAGTTCTCAAACGTTTTATTTTCTTACCAGTTTGATTCTCAATCAAAGTTTTAAACTGTTTGAATGTATTAAAGGCGTCACTTTTATGTTTCAACATATACACCCAAACCTTACGAGAGAAATCATCAATAATACTCATAAAATATCGAAAACCACCTTTAGAAGTTACCTCTGCAGGACCCCAAAGATCCGAGTGAAAATAATCCACTGTGCCTTTGGTGCGATGAACAGTTGTACTGAATTTTACCCTGCACTGCTTGCCGTAGACACAATGCTCACAGAAATCCAGCTTCTCAGTTTTCTGGCCACATAGCAAACCCTATTTGCTCAAAACTGTCATCCCCCTCTCGCTCATATGCCCAAGGCGCATATGCCACAAACGAGTCAAGTCTGAATCTGAAACCTTGGATGAAGCAACCGTTGCTGCAGCACCTATAACTGTACTGCCCTGGAGTGTATAGAGGTTACCACGCTTTTGACCATTCATCAGTACTAATGCACCCTTTGAGACTTTCAAAACTCCATCTTCACCGAGGAATTTGCAACCATGAGAATCAAGAGCACCCAGGGATATAAGATTTTTCTTCAAATCCGGAACATGTCGAACCTCAGATAAAGTCCTAACAATACCGTCATGCATCCTAAGTTGAATCGTTCCTGAACCAACAGTCTTACAGGTCATGTTGTTGCCCATCAAAACTGTACCACCATTGACCGCCTCATAAGTAGAAAACCACTCTCTATGCGGACACATGTGATATGAACATCCAGAATCTAGAATCCACTCGGTATTAGAGCGAGAATCGCCCTCTGTAACTGATAACACATTATCTGACTCATCTGAACTTTCAGCAATTCCAGCAATTACTTTACCCCCTTTCTGCTCTTTTTTTCCTTCTCCTTGAGTTTTAAACAGTCACTTTTCCAGTGCCCGGGTTTCTTGCAATAATTGCACTTTCCCTTCTTCTTACCTGATGACTTGGATCTTCCCCTATTACTCGACTCCACCCTTTCTGCTGTTCTTCCCCTAACAAACAAACCCTCCGCATGTGCATCACCCTCACCTGACACTTTTTTTCTCAATTCTTTCGAATATAGGCTGGCTTTAACATCCTCCATGGATATCGTGTCTTTGCCATACAATAGGGTTGTAACAAAGTGCTCATACGAAAGTGGTAAAGAACATAGCAAAATTAGGGCTTGGTCCTCATCCTCAATTTTACTCTCAATATTTTTCAGATCCATAATAATACGATTGAACTCGTCCAAATGATCTTTAACAGGTATACCTTCTCGCATATGAAACGTATAAAGACGTTGTTTAATATATAACCTGTTGGTGAGCGACTTCGTCATATATATGCCTTCCAACTTCAGCCAAATTCCTGCTGCTGAAGTTTCTTCTTCCACCTCGCGAAGAACGTCATCTGCCAGACTCAACTGAATAGAACTCAGAGCTTTGGCATCCGTATCATCCCAATCTTCCTCTTTGATTCCAAAACTAGTCTTGCCTAGCAAAGCTTTGTGCAATCCTTGTTGGGTTAACAGAGCCTTCATCTTTACTCTCCAAAGACTGAAACTGCTGCTCTGCCCATCAAACTTCGCAATCTCGAATTTAGCCGCCATAGCCACAATCGGAAACGAAACCCTAGTTTTTGTAACCTAAGGCTTTGATACCAGTTTGTTGTAACGAACGCTATGAATGCAAGCTAAGAACGAGAAATTGAAAACTAAACAAGAAATCACAAAGACACAAGATATACGTGGTTCCCCAAGATGGGTACGTCCACGGGCGAGGAGAGAAAGGATTCACTAACCAACGTGAAGAAGATATACAAAGAGCCGGCTGTAATCCGTAACTCTAGAAAGGCCACAAATATGAAAGCCCAAAAGATACTTTAGAAGTTCCCCAAAAGCCCTATTTATAATAGGCTACAAAAACGGAAACAACATAATTAACTAATGTGGGACTAAAGAATACAAGGCATTCCCAACATAGGAGGCTAGGAGCAGATCCATCAACCAACCGGACTAACCTTGGGCTTCAATTAAGATCTTTACCTACGAGTTCTATTTTTTGTACCCCAAAGCTCCTCCATCATCGAACATTGGTCTGGAATCTATACACTTAGTTTTGGTTTTCTGCATGAATGTGTGGTGGTAGAGAAGGTTATGTGACGGTGACCAGAAGCATTGACCACGATAGATTAATCTTAAATATCAACCAAAAATGGTGTTTCTGTTTAAATTAACAAACAGAGCATTTTAAATTATTTTTTCTGCATTAATTTAATGATCAAATTGA
Source organism: Rhododendron simsii (assembly GCA_014282245.1). Taxonomy (NCBI): domain Eukaryota; kingdom Viridiplantae; phylum Streptophyta; class Magnoliopsida; order Ericales; family Ericaceae; genus Rhododendron; species Rhododendron simsii. Next base: position 37,571,879 of record CM024956.1, read on the forward strand.
ATCCTTGAAATTAGCGCAATAAATTTTAAAAATTATGCACATAAATATTTTATTTTTTAGTTTGAAACATGACACGAATGGAATAATTAATATGTTTACCAACTACTCCTATATATATATATATATATATATATATATATATATATCTAGTTTTCAAACCATGATACATATCGTGTATCTAATTTTCCTGAATAAATTGTGTCGGACTACATATCCTATCCCGTAGTAAAAGTTTACTAGGATCTAAATAATGGTCATACCTAATAACTAATCTATGGCATATAGTATGAATTTGTTTCTCTAGACCAACTGTTTAGGTTGAGAAAATTTGTTATGGAGTCTGAAAGAGCGAGGGAGGCAGCTGAAATTAGCATCTGGTAATAAAGAGTGTCTCTTCGCTTTGACTGTTCCTTCATAGCAAATTTTCCGAACTTAAACAGTTGGTCTAGAGAAACAAATTCATACGAGAATGCAATAGGTTTGTTTTTAGCTAGGTATGACCATTATGAGATTTGCTATGGGTACTACACTATTGTACCGAAAGTGTACAACAGCTGAGGTGGAAAGCGGGCCCCCACACCCAAAAAATTCAAAGCGGACTCCAAAATAACCCGGGAAAATTAGAGAAATAGGAAGTCAGATTTTTTCCAAATCCAACTTATCCACTGAAACCCATCCCGAACAAACCCAAACCCCCAAAGTGCCAGGCGACCATGGACGTTTCCCCTCTCTCTCCACCCATTTCTATCTTCCAGACCCTCCCTTTTAACTTCTACCTCTCTATTAACACCATTTCCAGGGACCACCGATTTGAGGTTGGTGGTTAAAATTAACTCTTTAATCTCGTCTTGTTCCTTCCTGTTATTGTGCTCGGTATGTGTTGAATATTTTTGTCGTTTGGCCTTTTGTATAAAGGTCATGTGGTCCCCTGCTAGGTTAAGAAAGGAATGGAATAAAGAGGAAAATAAATCATTTGATATTTGTAGTTGCATTGTCCGTACGGGATTGAATACAAAGTTACCACCAATCGAAGCCAAGTCTAACAAGTACTTCTTCCATTCCATAATGTTTGTTCGGTTCAAAAAGAACGACATAAAAATAATATAATTTTTGCAAGAAAAATTTAAAAAGAAAATTCAATGATTCACCAGATATCGCGAGTTCTTTTAATTTATGAAAAAATTTTGAATTTTTTCTTGAAAGGAATACATTATTTTTTAGTCTTCATTTTGCGGACCGAAACAAACATTTTAGTACGGAAGTAGTAACAAAGAGATGAAAACTTACTATGAGACCAATATCTACTGAAGATAAATCATACCACATAGTCCCGCTTAATGTGTCTGACTACAAAGAAGAGGAAACTTGGATGTGTCAGATGAGATTTCTCTCTTTTTTGCCTTTGTATCATGAAAATCCATATCTTGTGTCTAAAATTGATATTTTGATTGTTTGTAGAAATGTGGGAATACATGAATCATCACCACTCTTATTTGATGGAGATAACAATGAAACTATTTTGGGAATGAGTTGTGATGAATTTGATTATCCATTGGAAGAAGTTCCAAATTTGGAGGATGTACGAATGAGTTGTGATGAATCTAATTATCCATTGGAGGAAGTTCCAAATTTGGAGGACGTACAGGAACCTAAGGTTGTAATGTTCTTTAATTCAGATGATGAAGCCCGTAATTACTATGCTAGTTATGCCAAAGCGCATGGTTTTGCTGTGATCACAAGAAGCTCTAGGAAGCGTGATGATGGACAAAAGGGGTATGTAACTTACTGTTGTCATAAGGGTGGAAAGGCGAGGACAAAAGCACTCAACCCAATTAAAGCCCATCCAACAGCAAAAACAGGATGTAAAGCATCAATGAATATCTCTTTGCATACCGACGGGAAGTGGATATTGAGTACAATTGAACTCGAGCATAATCATGAAATGTGCCCAATCAAAGCTCGGTATCTCAAGTTCCATCGGGTCATTCCAGAACATACGAAAAGAATGATGGAATTCAATCGTTTAGCTGGAATAAAAATGAGGCAAACTATTAGCTCATGTGTGATTGAGGCTAAGGGGCATGAGAATATGAAATTTTCGGCAAAAGATGCAAGGAACTACATGGATCAAGTGAGACGCTCAGAACTCAAGGAAGGGGATGCCGAGGCAATGCATAAGTATTTCAAGAGGATGCAAGCAGACAATGGTAATTTTTTTTATGCCATGGATGTAGATAAGGAAAATTGCTTATGTAACGTTTTTTGGGTTGATGCGAGGAGTAGGGAGGCATACAAAGAATTTGGTGATGTGGTTACATTTGACACCACTTACTTGGTTAACAAGTGGGATATGCCTTTTGCTCCATTTGTAGGTGTAAACCACCATGGCCAGTCAATCTTATTTGGGTGTGGGTTAATATTACGAGAGGACACTGATTCATTTGTATGGTTGTTTGAGACATGGCTTGCTTGCATGTCCAGGTGTTCTCCTAATGCCATCATCACCGACCAATGCAAGGCCATGCGAAATGCAATAAGTATCGTGTTTCCAAATGCGCGGCATCGTTGGTGTTTGTGGCATATCTTGAAAAAGATACCTGTAAAATTGAATACATATGAGGCTTATGAATCGATTAAATCTAGTCTCCGTAATGCTGTGTTTGATTCATTGTCTATTGGGGAATTTGAAAAATATTGGAAGAACATGATTCTTACATATCAGTTAGAGGATAATCAATGGCTGAGTGACTTGTATGAGGAGAGGCACCGATGGGTGCCGGCGTTTGTGAAAGATATTTTTTGGGCGGGAATGTCAACAACCCAGCGGAGCGAGAGCATGAATGCCTTCTTTGATGGCTACATCCATTCTAAGACCACATTGAAAGAATTTGTGGGGCAATATGATAATGCCTTGCGAAATAAGGTGCAAAAATAAGATGAGGAAGACTCCCGTAGTTTCAATGTACAAGTTAAGAATGTGTCTCCATATGGCTTTGAAAATCAATTTCAAGAAGCATACACAATTGGCAAATGCAAGGATTTTCGAACTCAATTAGCTGGAAAGATTGCTTGCACCTTGATCGCTGTGAAGACAATAGATGGTATTTCTGAATTTGAGATAGAAGAAGACATCAAATGTGGTGAGATTGAATATTTAAAAACTACGACCTTCCATGTCCGCTTCAATAAGGCGTCAATAGAAAGTAGTTGTACTTGCCGGTTGTTTGAGTGTAAGGGTATCGTGTGCAAGCATATCCTCGTGGTTTGGACAAAAGAGAAGCTTAATAGAGTGCCAGAGAAATACGTTCTACGAAGATGGAGAAAAAATGTGAGGAGGAGTCACACAAATGTCAAGATTAGTTATGTAAACGGGGAACGCAAGCCCGAATGGCATCGCTTTGACATGATGATGACTGTTTTCCATGAGGCCGCTGATAATGCCACATATTCTGACGCCAAGAGTGCGAGGGTGGTGGCTAAGTTACGAGAAGCGATAGCGGAGAATGAAGTGTGTGACGATGAGTGTCCAATGCCACTAATGCCCATTGATGTTCAAGATAGTTCTGTGAGTCCCAAAGATAAACAAAAACCCATAGGTGATCCAAACAAACCTCGTCGAAAAGGGCGACCGCCAATAAATAGGAAACAACCAAGGATTGAGAAGATTATTAAGAAAAGTTCGGGAATCAAGCAATAAGATTCAATGTCGTCGAGCCAATGCAAAGAATAGACTGGTATATCTACTAACTTCTTTTCATTTCTTAATTGAATTAATCAAATAAGTTGCTTAATAACCACCGTCATTGTTTCTTTAACTTTATGTGCGAGTAGGCTTTGGTAAATGAAGGGGATGTTGGGGTTGTCACGCAAGAGAGTGTGAATTTTGGTGTAAGTATGCATTTATATTTTTTATGTTGTAAATGAAGGGTTCGGGGGTGTATATATATATGACATTTGGTTTTTTTTTTTTTTTTTCAGATGTCAAGTGGATCGCATATTGGTATGTGGAACTATGACCTTAATGAGACTCCGATTAATTTGGAAAACTGAGGTATAAGACTTGGTATTTCCCTTGTATTTAGCTAAGCATAATAAATATTCTGTTTAAATGGTCTTAGTTCACTCCGAATGCTATATTTACTGTAATTTTATTGATCCTCTAACCCTTGTACCTTGGTGTTTCAGGTTTTCGCCATTGGTGGTCTAGGTTTTTGAAACTATCGAGTGCTTCATTTGGTGTTTGTTGCATCCGTTTTGCTATGTTTGGAGTCTTTAATATGTGGGACATCATTCAGTGGGATGCCTTGCGGATTTGTAGCGGTTGCGCTTTTTTGTGTTCTTGAAAGCTGTCCATATCGTGTCCTATGTTTTGTGTCCTTAAAACTGTCCATATAATATTGTCGTTTCTTGTATTTCCAAACATTGGGCTTAATGACTTTTATTGATCTATAAAGCTCTTTGATGCCAACAAAAAAAATTAAAGCATTCTGGAAAAATTTCGACAGAGTCTCCCCTGTTTTTTGGTCCTAGCCCAACGTCTATCATCTCAGACAATACAGCAATAAAAACCCCAATTGGCTTCAGTACTCAAACCAAAAAAAAGAAGAGAGAAATGTGTATTGTGAATGTTGCAAGAGAGAAACGTGTACTGGGAATATTTTGTTCCTTGTTTTTCATGGTAGACGAATAGCCTGGTATTGGTATTTTATTCATCATAACAAAACTTGGCCAAGGGTATAACCTTGAGAGCCAGCCAAAGGAAACAACAACACCAACAACAAAAAGCCGAAACAGGCCAACCTATACTACGGTCACCACCTTACAACAAAGCAAAAAAAACAACATTCTTAATAGTGCCGGAGAAGTTATTGTGGAAATCAATCTTGGGAAGCTGCTGCAACTGCATAGTCCACTGACTGTAGGACACTTTAATACTAACTCTTCAATACTCGCTTTTCTTTCATGTAATCACAAGGTAGTCTTGCCATCATCGTAAGCCTGCAAATTCCCATCATATTACAAGGGTTCAATGCCAGCAAATAGGGAAAATTCTAAGAAATTGGTCATTAGCATAGTGAAAGAAGGCGCATAAAAAATGTAAATGATCTTGTAAATAAGATTTCTAGGAAATCCGAGGGCACCGACAAGGTTACAATTGGTCCATAGAACAAGAAAGAGAAAATAGCGTGCACGAGGACTGTAAGATAATCTCATTTGAAGGCAAACACCATCATATTCTTGTGGATAATCAGAAAGCCTGTATCTCAATTGAAAATAGCATTAAGCTATGAAAATAGAATGGATACAATCCTCTATTGCCTTTCCAAAAAAGTTATCTGTGCGCAGTGAACTTTCTGAAAGATTTTAGTCTAACAGTCACATAAGAAGCCTATGAATACAGGGGAAGTAAATAACTAGGGGAAAACAGAGCAAGACCCAATTAATCCTCCAAATTTAAGCCCTAGTATAAGATTTGTTTTTTTAAAATACATAAAAAATAAAAAAAACTAGGGCAAAGAAAGAGGAGAGTCGAAACTTCAAACTAGCCTGAATTAAGAGAGATATTTGAAAATCGAGTAACTAAAAGAGGTCTGCAAGTTTAACAGTGAAAAAAATCGATTCACACACAAAAGAAACCTACAGAACTGTGAAAAAAATCGAGTTCAAAGAAGGGAAAAATTGAAAGCACAAATTAGGGTTTCATTTTGCAGCAAAATCGATCCCAAATAAAAAAAAATAACTGCTAGAAAAGGTGAAATCGAACTCACCTTGACGATCATCGGGAGTTCCTAGACATGTTTCTCCGGCGGCGGGTTGGCCTGATTCGGCAGCCTTGAAGATGAATGGGAGAGCTAAACCAGATTCAACATCCTTGAAGAATAATGGGAGAGCTAACTTGCCTTGACGATTATCGAGAGTTACAACACAAGTTTGTCCGGCGGGTTGGCCTGATTCGACGGCCATCTCCATCCTGAGAGACACAGAGAGAGTGAAGTTAATGGAGTTTGGTGTCGTCAATGGAGTAAAGTTGGGTTTCCTGTTCGGGGTTTGAATTTTGGGTCCCATTTCTTTTCTCTTATTTTCTCTGGCTTTGTTTTTCTCCTCTTTTGAATTTTTTGGGTGTGGGGGCCCACTTTCCACCTCAGCTATTGTACACTTTCGGTACAATAGTGTAGTACCCATAGCAAATCTCGACCATTATTGATATAAATTCACGGCGCACACCAATGTGTGATGGGACGTGGCTCGAGCACTTAATAATTTATTTTCTCGATAATATGGCGAGCAAAGCAGCGTGGAGTGGCCCCGAGTACTCAAGTTAATTGGGGGTCTTTTGAAACTTCATCATGTGGATCCCATATTTGAAAATACAATCTGTAAAGGAAATGTGAAATGCAGCAGCACCTTCTTTTACTTTTTGGCCTTTTAATAAGACTTTTCGTACTCTTCTGGCCTTGCCTCTCTCTCCTAACTCTTCATCCATTTCTCCTTTCCACACTCTAGATGAACTTGCGCGTAAAAGCAAAATGTCTATGTAGCTGCCTAGATTAATTAGATCCTTTCGCGGGGATGCTGCCAAGTGATGTCGAGCGGTTGATCCGGCTGTTCATCTCGGTACGGACGGTTTGGATCTAATTTGAGTGCAATAAAATCTGAACCGTCCGTCACTCAGATGAAGATCCGAGTCGTCAATTGGTGAGATGAATGGCCGAATCAGCCGCTCGGCACTGCTGCCAAGCAGGGTGCTTGGCAGCATCCCCGGGTCCGATTTTCACCTGCGAGAGCTGGAGTGACGAAATGCACAAATCAACCCTTGAGTCATCGAGTGTAGAAACTAAACTAAAATAAATTACCCAAAATACCATTTCACCAAAAATAAAAAACAAATAAAAACTCAATATACTATACAAACTCTGATGATTTTGTCAACAATCCAAAAATCGTCACTTCTACTAACAATATAGCATACTCTCTCTCTCTCTCTCTCTCTCTCTCTCTCTCTCTCTCTCTCTCTCTCTCTCTCTCTCTCTCTCTCTCTCCAGTAGCAGTGAGTGAAAAGTAATCCGGATTCTGGGGAGAGATTGCAAAATCATGCTCTTATCTCTGCAGCGGTAGCGACACTCGAATTTCTGTGAAAAATACCATGAATTCTGGTGAGATATTGCAAATAAATACATGCTCCTAAATTCTCTCTCTTTCTTCTTTAATTTCCAAAGTTTTAGTATGAGTTTCTCTAGATGTGGAATTTTGTGGGTTTTAACATCTCTTATTACTTAAAAGGATTAATTCACTTTTGCTATAGTTTATATTTTCGAATGTTATAGTTTATATAACATATACAAAAGGGGTAGCGTCAAAGTAGAGTTATAGATGTAGTTGATCATAGCAAAAATTATATGCGTAAGTTTGATCAAGTGATTGATCGTAAGCAGCTGCTTGTAAAAGTTTTGGTTTGGATAAGTCCCTGCATTTAACAAAAGGGCAAAAGTTATTTGACTAATTGCACGACTTTGGGTATAGGTTCTTTTATGTAACTGCCAAAGGGTTAGAGAAAGCAAAAGTAAAGTTCGTGCAAGTTAGACAAACCAAAAGTCTTTGGTCAATCAAGCAAAAGTCTTTCGAAAAAAACACTCAAAACTAGTCTACGTACAAACTGGATTTCTTGAGGCTTCCGATCACAAACAAGGTCAGTATGATTAATGATTAGTGATAGTATACCAGTTTTTCAGTAGAGAAAATCATTTTAATGGTGGAGCCGTGAATAGCTATTTATGGAATCAATCGCGACTGTTTAAAAGTAAATTGGACAGCTCGGATGGTAGTGAAACTTTTCCAAGTTAACTCTTTTCTGGAAAAGTTTTATGAAAATCCGGATCACGCGCAATTGATTGACACTGTAAAGAACTTGTTCACAGCGGAACCGTGAATAAGTTTGACTCTATTCAGTATCATCTTAAAAGCAATTTTTTTCTTACCCAAATGAAGGAGACCTAATTTCTATACCAAATTTTATACAACGGCTAGTTTTGGGTGGCCGATTGTTGATTACGGCGGCTCCGCCGGCGCCGATTGCCATTACGGCGGCTCCGATGTAGTATTCGTTTCAAACAGCAGCTATCTACAAACCAGATCTAGCTGATGTCGAGTCTAATTTTTTCACTTTTTCAGCAGCCCAACAGTCAATAACAAGACCATGCACGAACCAATCAACTACTCCCTCCGTCCGGATTTAATTGTCCCTAGTTTTATTCTAACCGGCTAAAAAACGGGTTATATCTTTCAATCGATAATGAATGTCATATCAAATGTGGATCTTGTTTGATAGATCTCGATTAGTTCTATAATACAATGTTTTCAAAATCACGTAAAACATTATAAATTGGAAGATATAATCGATTGAAAAATGACACGAACTCCAAAAAAGAACTATTAAATCCGGAGAGAAGGAGTAGAACAATACAACTAGATCTACAAATCCTAGACTCCATTACCAGTCTTCACATAACATCCATTTTTAATGGTTCAAATTTGCAAAAATACTCTTTCCGGTCAAGAAAAGTTCACTTACCGGCCGGAAAGAGTTTTAAAATGATTTGGTCCATTGATTGTCAACAAAGAAGGTCGAAATACGACGGTCGCATGTAGTCTAGGTTTGAACTTTAGAAAATTCAGGTCCTATTGGAATATTAGTTCGAAGTCCTTGCCATAAATTTGTGCTACAATTCCATGGACATTTTTTGTAAAATGGCTGACTTTATTTGTGAAATCATTTTCACCATCCCATTTTGTACGAAAAATTTGCTTTTCACTTTTGCTATTTGAAATTCGAAATGTTCCTTCGTTTGTAGTAGTTAGTAATTTTTTGACATGCGAATGACAGTTTTAAAGGTTGCACATGTAAGACAAACGTCACAAACATAGTGCAATGATTTAAAGGGAGATTATATTTGGAACTTAAATACATATATTAATCGTTGTTTTCTCGCAATACCCACTAAAAAAAGTTTAATTTAGTACAAAATGCCCCCATCTTCAATAAACCTTAAAACGTAATTGATTTTTATTACACGCAATAGTCGACCATCAGCCCTCCGGCATCATACCTGCCACCCCAAAATCACCATTAATTGCACTCGTTGGCAAGTTTTCATTGTACTATATCATACAATGCTTGACGTTTTTTAGTCCTAAATTAATGAGTTGCCCCAAGCGTAGGGTGGAGATCAACGTAGCACAATATCTGATAAGACCGGAGTCGAATCTACAAAGACAGTGATATGTGCTGATTAAAAACTCGGATTGTTATAATTAAAACGGACTCTTAAGTAGCCCCTTTCTCCTTTAATTTTCCGCCCATTGTTCTCTTCCTTTAATAAGTGAAGTGCCGACTTAAAACTAAAACCAAACCCTCTACTTCTTTTCTTTTTCTTTTATTCCAAACCGACTTCCATTTTTCCCTTCTTGGCCCACCATTTAGTTAAAACCAATTGTGAACCACTGGCCCCATCTGACAGACATAAGTCCAATTCTTCATTTTCACTGAAACTATCCTTTGCCAATTTGACTTGGGAATCATTACTCCGATTGCAGTCCAAACCTTCCACTTGATTGAATTCGAATGGCCCAATGTCGAACACTGTTTAATATTCCAACTTTGCATATTTTTGTATCAAACTTTCCAATTACCTCCAACACAACAATTAAGCATTAAATTCCTAGTAACAATATTAAAAAAACTTAGCAAAGATAAATTAGAGGGCGCTTATGTGAACATTTACGTGTCTATCATACAACAATCATGATTATTAATTTGTGATTATATATTCTGATTTCCAAATGAACTACTCTGAATGTACAGGTCAAGGTTCTCTCAATTATTGGGAAGGTATAGTTGAAGGTTCATCTTTTTCTTTCTGATAGTTTTCCAATTATCTCTTCATGGCTGAAGGTAATTTGTATATCTAGTTCAAGTATCTCTTTTATTTACTATATTTTTGCACTTAGGGAATTAGGGCAGAAAAGATTAAGTTGAGTTGGTTTAAAATAAATCCTAACTAACAAGCTAGAATATGATTGATTTGGAAAAGGTGAGAAAAGAACATCCGCATTCGAATAGGGTGCTCATCGAGCCAAACAAGCAAAACACAGTATTGCTCAAGCTTGATTTGACTCCTTATTACATGTGTTCAAACTTGGCTTGAGCTTGAAAATTTTTAAGATTAATTGTTCAAGCTTAGCTCGAGATTGAGATTTTGGCTTGGCTTGTAGAATATGCAAGCCAATCTCAAGCTTTTAAGTATGAGCTTAAACTTGTAAGTTTTGACCTTTTCAAGCTAGAATCGTTAAGTTCCAAAATAAAAGGTGCTAATTTAAAGCCATAAAGAAGAACTACTGTCGCGCCCTCAATTTTCAACATAATTAAACAATACATTTCAATAAATGAGTCTCGCATATCATATACGTTACCCAAAAGAGTTTCCCACCTGTTTAATTTACAAACAAGTCCTTAAGTTTAAATAATTACAACTTTAGTAAAAAAAAATTTAAAAGTAATTAGTTACAAGACCATCTTTAACAAAATGAGATCTTCACAAAGATGACGAAATAACCCATGATGTCAGCTTCCAAAAGTCCTTTATTGCCAAGCACACAATGCATGCAATCTATTGTCCGATATCTGAATCTGAAAAGAAAGATTTTGTTGAGCTACACTAGCCTAGTAGAGAATTCTAAGCTCAAACTATATGTAAATTTAATGAATCACGCAACATGAATGAGTGAATATTGACAGATAGGCCCATAATACGAGTGACTACCAATAAGCTGCAAAACATCGTCTAAGGGTCCTAGACTTCACCTAAATGTCACTAACCGTTTGCTTCTTTAACTAAAGATATTATTAAACTCACATTGTTCCACATTTGTCTATAATCAATTCAAAAACATCTTATTATTCTTCATACGGTAGTACAATCTTTCTCGTGTCCACATTGATCTTCATCAAATCCCTTTATTGCAAAACCTTTCTTTTCCTTTAATCCGGTATTTTCCATCAATAATCACTAGGGTCACCTCGGGTCTAGTTCCCTCGAGCGCAGGGTCACCCCGAGTCTTTTCCCTCAATAATAATAATCAGTTGGGTCACCTCGGGTCTAGTTCCCTCAAGCGTAGGGTCACACCGAGTCTATTCCCTGAATAATAATAATCAATTGGGTCACCTCGGGTCTAGTTCCCTCAAGCGTAGGGTCACCCCGAGTATTTTTCCTCAATAACGACCACTTGGGTCACTTTTCATATCTTTCATAATCGTCATCATTTCATAATCAACTTTATCATCAATCTATCGGTCGTACCACAAAAACATCAATTAACCATTACCTAGCTTCCCAAATATACATGTTCATGCATTTTCATTAGTTTACCCATTTACATCAGACATAGCGTATTAAGCCCATATATGTGATCCTACAATACTCTATCCATTGGTTTCTACACTTGAACCTCACAGGAAGGGTGCCAAAAGAATTGAAAGACTTGACGAGTCGAGAGGACACCAGTTATGTTATTATCTCAAACGGTTCTTTCACAACATCGATTTTCACTCCAGGCATTCTAAACAATCTACCAATTAATCCACCATGTTGATTACATTTCAAAACGTCCCCAAACTGTCATCCATATCAAGACACCATCTAATTAATTAATACACACCTATTCCTTTAAGCATACCACAACACCACACGTCCTCACCGTACCTCTAAGTACACCCCCGTACCTTCACAAGCCACATATTAACCCACGACTAGACTCTGGGATGCCCAGTCATCTAGTTCCTGTACTTAGAGTCTGCAAAAGCATATACTAAAGGGATCTAAGAATTCTACGAGTCGAGAGAAAACGGATTGCAATACTACTCGTCGGATCCCTAGACATGTTCAGGTGTATCGTTCATATTTCAATGTGCAATTATGTCCATTCCTCATTTCTTAACACGACGAGTTCACTCTAGTTTATTGGATACCACTCTAAGTGAGGAACGGGTAATACTCTTCAAAACACTTGAAAGAATGCGAAAACAAACCCTTTAGAGTCGATGAAAAACTTCAAAATGTGATTTGGAAGGTAGAAGAAAGCAGCTGAAAGACACTGCAGCAGCTCAATCTCCTACCGGTAGGTAAACAAGTCCTACCGGTAGAACTTTGCCTACCAGTAGATGAAAAGCTTCTACCGATAGAAACTGAAAACAGAAAGGCCAACATTTCACATTTGTGCTTGACCTACAGGTAGGTAAGGGATTCTTACCAGTAGATGAAAAACTTCTACCAGTAGAAACTGAAAACAGAAAGGCCAACATTTCATATTTGTGCTTGATCTACCTTTTCAGTAAGTTGAACATTTTACATTTGTGCTTGACCTACCGGTAGGTAAGGGATTCCTACCGATAAAAGTTGAACATTTCACATTTGTGCTTGACCTACCGGTAGATGAAAAACTTCTACTGGTAGAAACTGAAAACAGAAAGGCCAACATTTCACATTTGTGCTTGATCTACCTGTAGGTAAGGGATTGCTACCGATAGAAGTTAAACATTTCACATTTGTGCTTTAGACCTACCGGTAGAAGTTGAATTCGTAGAGTAGCCTGTTGAGCAGCTTTTGAGCTGCTGCTATACGTTTGAGCTGGTTGTGGAAGAATTTCTAACTTGTCCTACCGGTAGGTAAAAAGTTCCTACCGGTAGGGAGAGTGTCTCTGGATGATTTTTGACAGAAAAATTTTAGGTTTCGATCCAATCTCAATAACAACCAATACAAACTCAAACAAGACATAGAAACCCTCAAATAACATATAAAGAGAGGTAGAATTCCCTACCTCGAGTATCCAAGCCAAAATCGAAGGGATTGAGCTAGCCCTAGCTTTCGAAATTCCAAACCAAGCGAAAATACACCAAGCCAAGCTCTATCCAACGCGATGCGAGCCCAATACGCAAGTAGAAGATGGATTGGAGGTCGTTTGGTGCGGGATTTGGGTGGTTGGATGAGAGAGTGATGGAGAGAGAGCAAGAGGGTCGAGAGAGATGAGAGAGCCGAGAGAGAGAGACGTGAGGGAGGTGGAGTAGAAAAATGATTCTCTACCCCCTCACCTCCTATATATATACTAGCCCAAAAACATATTACACTTGCACTCCCTCAACTAACAATCCTGACACTTAAACCCCTAATCACATAAATTTGATAAATTTCATATTTTCCTCGATTTCTGGCATTTATAAAACATTTAAATAATATCCAAAATACGGGTCCTTACAACTACCATCATTAATCTAGGCCAAAAAAGCTCATAAACATAAAATTCAGTTACTGGCAACATTCATTAAATAAAAAACATTCAAATCCTTAAATTTTCATATGTCACATAGGATATTTCCCATTTGGATACATTAATGGTACTTTAAAATTGGTGAAAATATCTATATAAAAGCCCGGCGTAGATCTCATATTTTGGAACATTTATTAAATCTACCCCTATATTTGTAATATAATTTATGGAATGACGTCTTTGTTCACGAGCCTATCGAGCCAAACACTCATATGCTCAAGCTTGGCTTGAATTCATAAACAAACAAAAAATGTGATTGAGCTTGGCTTATATCTTTTTCAAACGAGTTTGACCAAGCCAAAATTCGAGCCTAGCTTGAGCTATTTGGTTCGTTTAGCAGCCCTACATTCGAATTGGTAACATGCCCTTTATCGCATAACCACATATGGAGTATCGCGTAAACCCGGTATATCATTCGAATTGGTATTGGTAAGGAATATTGCTAGGGCCTGCAAACCCGAAGATATTCGTCAAGAACATATTAGCAACCCGTCTACTGGCATAGGATATATCTCACGGCACGACCCGTCTGAAAGTACGTCTATCCAACGGCACGATTCGTCTCATGAGCATAACCTATCTCAGTCACCCACGATCGTAACGAAGAAAACCGTTGTATAACTTGTATTCAGTGTTGCAATTACAAATACAAAGCAATAGAAAGAATTAAAACCAATCTCATTCAGGCCTTGTTCCTCTAAAGGTTCTTTAAAAATAAGTGCTTATTTGCAATTTTCAAACTTAAAAAATATATATTGTTTCTTGCATAAAAGATGCTTAAATTCAAGAAAATTTGGTGTCTATAATATGATAATCATCTTAATTTGTTATTAGGATTAATTTTAAGATATATCAAAGTGTTAGAATTTAATTTATACCTCTACTTTCAGTTTTTTTGGTTTTTTGTACATATTTTAAAATTGTATAAAATATGTTACAGTCAATTTGAAACGGTACTGAGATATACACCGGTTCCCGTATGCTTGCCGTTAGAGGATTGATAACTTTGCATAACAGTGGTTGTCGAAATGTCAGTACAATCCGACCCTCTCAACACCACTGCTAGTCTGCCACTACCACCACACCTCTGCAATTCTACCACCATCTCTCTGACTCCACCCCACTGCCAGTTCTACTACACCACCAATGCGCCTCCACTACCACGACTTCTCCCCCAATACTGGAAATAATACTGCCATTACCTTCACGCAACCACAACCATCACTGCTCCAACAACAAACACACCGCACTATAACCATCTTGACGCTCCACCTTTCATGTCATTGTTCCCATCACCTCTCCACCTATACCACCATTATCATCACCACAACCACAACCACCTCCACACTCGCACCCACATATACCCGATCACTACCATTGCCACCTCATCAACATCAAATGGAGCTTCAAGATTTTAGTTTAGTGGTGACAAAAATATATAGAGTTTAATGACTACACAAAATTCTAAATAGAATATATATAAACTTTAATTTAGCGATATACACTGTCTATTTTTGATAAACCAACAATCTTATAAATAAACTTTCCACACCATAAGCACACTTTACCTGTAGAGGTCACGTACTATTTCACAAAACAATACTGAATACTCCCTCATATAAAATCTTAGCACCGGATATTATGCCACCACAAGTACTCTTCATATCAAGACAGCTTTGAATTATAATTTTACTATCAACAATATCAAACATGTTCTTTTCGATGAATCTAACAAAACAATCTTTCATCCGTTTATGCAATCGTGTTTTAATCAACTTCTTCAATTAAAAATATCTTTTTGGGGTTACCCAAACTTTAAGAAGGTTTTAGGTTGCAAAACTTATTTGGTTTCGTTTTTTTTTTTTTGGTGGGCTATATTATTGTTACTTACAAATTTAAGTGAACTTTCATATAGTTAATTTCATATGATTGGTCTTTTATAGACAATACTAAAGAAAAATTAAATTACTTGTAAAAAATTGAAGTTTTTTATTTAACTCAGGGTTCGCTTGAACCCCTAAAATACTAGTGGAGCTGCCCCTAACCACCACCACTCACACCACCAAGAAAAACAACTACAACAATTAACACGTCATTGCTGTAATTTGAAATTGAAAGAAAAAAGTTTACAAATAAAAAAATTTAGGTTTAACCTTTTTGTATTCAACGATTTGTTTGAATTCAACACTTGATATTTTACCAAGCATATTTTCAGCTTAACAAAATAGCAAGTTGTTTTTTACCTTAAAGAGAAATGATTGTTCCAAACAGATCCACATGCTCATTATCTTGCATCATAGATACGCTGAATTGAATAGCCACGTCATAATAGGGAAGGAATAAGAAATCAAAGAAAAGCTGGCTTTAGGTGAAAAAGAAATAACAATCAATTCTGGTCACCGGCAACCCAAATTAGCAAGATGATTCTATCATAAAAGTTTTGCAATTTCTCAAGCCACTTTGGTTTGCCTTCTAACTCAATTTTAGATGCTTGTTTGTACGCTTACAAAACAAGCTCAAACCGCACACTTACACCACATTGCTTGTCCTTAAAAACATAAAAACCTCAATCGAACTTTGTTTTTTAAAACTCATCAGTTTGCTTGCATTTGGCAGCAGCTGCAGCTTGCACCCAACCAGTTTGCGAGATTGGGAAGTGTTTATGGGCTCCTATTGCTGGACAAATCAATTATGCCAGAAAATTGTCGAAGAATTGGCAAGCGCTTTGTGAGAAAGCATCAGAATTAGGGATCAAAAGAAATGATATTGTTGTCGAAATTAACAGAATGAATATGCAGAAAACTCCAACAGAAGAATGTGATGCTTGGAGAACAAAGGTGGAGGAGATGGAAAACAAGATTGAGACAATAAAGCTGGAGTTCAATGTTGAGAAGAAATGTGTTGGGGGATTATGTCCTGACATATTTGCACGTATAGAGCTTGGTAAGCGAGTGGTAAATATGATCAATGACATTGACATGCTCCTAGAAAAGTCCAAGTTCGAACGAGGATTTCTTGTTGATTCACCACCAGCTATAGTTGAGAAGAAGCCAGGCCCCGATTCAACATTGTCAACATCTGCATATAATATACTGGGCATGGTACTGGATAAAATTCGAGATGAGAGCACTCCAAAGATTGGTATTTGGGGAATGGGTGGTGTGGGGAAGACAACTGTTTTGCAACTCTTGAATAATATGCCAGAAATTACAGCAATGTTTGATCACGTGATATGGGTGACCATCTCAAAATCTCCAAGCGTTAGAATGGTACAAGAAGAAGTGTTACGGCGTTTAAAAATAAAATTAGATGGGGGTGAGTCTGATGAAACAATAGCAAGTCTATTGTTTCACAAACTCGACCGCAAGAAGTTCTTGTTACTTTTAGATGATGTTTGGGAGATGGTGGATTTAGCTGTTGTAGGGCTTCCAAATCCCAATAAGGATAATAGTTGCAAATTGGTTTTAACAACCAGAAATTTGGAAGTTTGTCGAAAGATGGGAACATATACTGATATCAAGGTGAAGGTTTTGTTAGAAGAGGAAGCTTTGGAGATGTTTTACACAATTGTGGGAGATGTTGCAAGGCTTCCCAGCATCAAAGAGCTCGCTAAAAGCATTGTCAAAGAGTGCGACGGCTTGCCCCTTGCCCTAAAGGTCGTAAGTGGTGCGTTACGAAACGTGGCAAATGTGAATGTTTGGAGCAATTTCTTACGAGAATTGAGGTCACATGATACATCTTTCAATGAAGACTTGAATGAAAAGGTGTTCAAGGTACTAAAGGTCAGCTATGACCATTTAAAAGACACTCAAAATAAGAAATGTCTTTTGTTCTGTGGATTGTATCCAGAAGACTCGAACATTAAGAAACCTGAATTGATAGAATATTGGAAAGCAGAGGGTATTCTTTCTAGGAAACTTACTTTGGAAGAGGCACGTGATAAGGGAGAAGCAATATTGCAAGCACTTATAGATGCTTCGTTGTTGGAAAAATGTGATGAAGATTTTGATAACCATGTGAAGATGCACGATGTTGTTCGAGACATGGTGTTGGCAATGACTTCCCCAGAAGGTGGTAAAGAATCCACACATCTAGTGAGAGCTGGAATTTCTTCAGAGAAGATGCCAGAGGAGGCGGAATGGAAAACGGCAACAAGAATATCGCTTATGGATCATGACTTGCGCAATTTGTTAGAATCGCCAGACTGTCCTAAGCTCTTGACACTGTTGCTTCAAGGAAATAAGAATTTAGAGGTAATTCCAGAAACATTCTTTGACAACATGCCTAACCTTCGAGTTTTGGATCTGTCATGCACCGGTATCAAATCTTTGCCAACTTCCATCTTGAAATTGGACAAACTTCGAGAACTAGTCCTTTTAGATTGCAAGAATTTGGAGGCTCTCCCTGTTGGGATGATACGCAGGCTCTCTCAGATTGAAGTATTTAAACTTACCGGTGAGCTGAGTAATGAGAGTACAGATATTGTTGCGAAAGAACTGAGTGACTTGATTTCACTTTCTTTCCTTGACTTTGACTTCCAGAGAGTAGATAATCTCCAGTACTTCCTGCAACATAGCAGACCATGGAAACAGAGGACATTGACAGGTTTTGGTTTAGCTGTTGGCCGGGATTCGGAAAGGGAGCATCTGAAAGAGGAGTATAAAAGGTGTTTGAGTTATAAAGTAAGTGGAGGAGAAGAAATGGGTAGCGGCCTTCCTTCCGCCATAGAAGATGCACTCAATCGTTCGAATTGCTTTGTATTAAAGGGTCAAGACAAACTTAATTCTCTATCAGAAGTGGGCGCGCACAACACTTATGAGTTAAGATACTGCAAGATTGATGAATGTGTCGCCCTTGAAAACGTCGCCGATAGAAATGGGCTTCAAATGAGTGCTTTTCCAAATTTAGAATGTTTATATCTGCATGAACTGAGGAATTTGAAGTCCATTCTTTGTTTGGAGACGGAGGAGGGACAATTGCTACCACCAACACCGCCAAATTTAAACAGCTTTACCAATCTAAAAACACTGGAGCTTAAGCATTGTCCAGGAATTGAGCAGGTATTCTCATGTGGATTCATGGTTCAACAACTATCCAACTTGGAAGAATTGTCCGTCTGGGACTGTGGGGGACTCAAGGGGATGGTTCGAGATGATGAAAAGATTGAATACGAGGCTCTACCCAAATTGAGGGTTTTGTGGCTCATTCGCTTACCCGAATTCGTGAGTTTTTTTAAAGGTGTTCCCATGTATTGGCAATCATTGTTGGAAGTAACGATATGGGGTTGTCCGAAGTTGAGAAAACTCCCCATCGACAGTAACAGCTTTCCTAAATTGGAGAAAATCGTAGGCCAACATGAGTGGTGGGACGCATTAGAGTGGGACAACGATGCCGTCAAATCACGACGTCAGCCTCTTTTCGAGGTGATCTTTGTTTATCTCTGACTTAATTATTTAAATTACCTTATTTTTATTATTTTTGAACTCTGGTTAATTTGGGGCCAATTTATTATTTTTCTAATTCGTGTTGACGAGAGAAATCAAAAAACAAAAAATTGTGATGAGAAACTAAAAAAAAAAAGTTCACACAATATAAAAATAAGTCAAAACAGACATTTTTGGGGTTTATTTTTGCCTTCTTCTGGAAGAGCTTAATTTTGACTCATCAAAAGAGGAAGAAACTAGGGGTTGGTGCATTTGCTGGACTCAAGCTAACCTAAGCCACCCAAGCTTGATTAGTATAATCTAGAGGCTATTCCATTATTGCTAATTTAGTTTAAGGTTTGACACCTCTAAAAAATTGAACAGTGACACTTCCATTTTTTAATTATGCACCTCCTTTAAGATCATCTCTAGCTATATTTACCAAATTTTCAAAACAAGAAGTCATTTGTTGGTCATCAAAAAAGCAATCACTATTTTTTCTTAATTTGGCAATGCTGATTTATTCTCTTGAACTTAACTTAAATCTGGGAGATTTGTCTTTATTTGAATTTTTTTTTTGCATTTGTTAGTTTTGCGCTAAATTTTTGTGAGATATTGATTCGTCTTGACATTTTTGTGCTAAAAAATGATTATTTCTCAAAACACATGGGTAAAAGTAAAAAATAAATTACTTTTCCGATTCCTCTCGTCGAGGGAAATCAATAACCCACAAAAGTTTGGCGCAAAACTAACAAATAGGAAAAAAAATCCAAATAAGGACAATTTCCAGATTTAAGTTAAGTTTAAGAGAACGTAATGGGGTTTTTTTTTCGCACAAGTGCTATTTCACCAAATCTTAGAGTCATTTGTGGCTAATGATTGGCAAGTAAATCGAATGCCAAATCCAAAGATAGATCGAAAATGGCTTTGGCAAAGAATTTACCAACTTCTAGTATTAGAGATGCATGCATTTCATGTTAATGCCATTTTTCTCGGATTCATATAATGGATTTATATTTATCAGTCAAATGCGAATTGAAGAGCAGTTAGAGATCCAGCGAAATTTGCATCTGATGATTTTTTTTTTCTTAAAACCAGGAATTTTAACTATAGAATTACTAATCAACCAAGTAAAGAATTGGCCATGGTGTGCGCCGGTCCAACCACTTGTCTCGCCATTTGTGGCTAAAGATGGTGCTTGGCGCAAGGAGTCTTGGGAAGGGGCTGTTGCGTGGGTTTTGTTCGGGGCAGATGATGTCGTTGATAGAGAAGGAAAGCTCAAGGTTTATGCTTGTTCAGCCTTTATGGTGGAAGCTATAGCTGTGTTGAGAGCTTTAGAGTGTGGAGATTCTCACGGACTGCCTTCAACTAGTTTTTCTTTTTCTCATGTTAGTATTGCAGATATGTACTATGCTATTCCTGTTTTGATGGATATTTTATCGGGTGTTGGTGGAATGGAAGGGATGGATTGCATCTGATGATTGTAGAACAAGGGAGGCAGCTGGAATTGGCATCTGTTAATAAGAGTGTCCCTTTATCTTTGACTGTCCCTTCTTTAGTCAACTTTGGGCTGCCATTGCTGATCTCTGCTTGCATTCCCAAGGTCCCTGCCCCTTGGCCTCAGAAGACTGTTGTGCTGCTCTAATTTCAAGGGGAAAGGTTTCCCTAATGGCCTAATCTTCTAAGGAGGGTCGCCTTTGCTGCTGTAGTTTATTTTGTTTGGCAAGAGAGGAATAGTAGAAAGTTGAGAGGCATTTCATAAGCCTCCTTCGGCTGTTTTTCGGCAGATTATATGTATTTGAAGTCAGGATAAAAGCTTCTCAAAGCAGAAATATAAAGCCTACTACCTCTTTATCGTCTCAGCTCTGCCAGAATTGGCATATTTCTCTCTAGTATCTCTTGTATAGGTTTTAGTTTTTCTTTGCTTTCGTATATCTGTTGTATTTTTTGGCCCATGCCTTGGATTCTTTGTGTCTCGAGGATTATATCCAAACAGATAGTCGTCATTGTAGGGGGATGCATGCTCCCATTTGCACACTACAAAAGTTCTGCAAAGCATACATATCAGGGAAAAAAATTCATAACCCAAAAGACTATAAAAAGAGACAACTGAAACGATATCTTGAAATTCCCTGATACAAGTTCTCGATCTCCTAAACTTTTACACCAGCTTTTATACTGCAATTGGTTCACTCTTTGGAACTAGGGACTCTAGCATTTACCTGCTCCAATATGAGAGAGTTTGATTTCTGTCAATGTGATGCAAATGGGCAAGACCCAGATACTCAAAATTCAGTGGAAATGGTTTTAACTATCACATATCTAGGAAACGTGATCGGAAGACATCAGTGTTGCTTTGCTCGCTCAGCATTTGCGAGTCCATATCAGAGGCTTACATTGGCTGATTTGAAGGGTTCGTCAAGAACTTCGGACAAGGTTGGATGAGCCGTGAGCTTCAACTGCTGTCCTGCAGGGTACAAACCACATTCATACATTTGCGTATAATGTGTAGTGTCAGTCACAGTCACTCTCCTTCAATACGCAGGAAAATTAAGAGCTAGATGTTAACAAACAAAAAATGAAGTCCCAGGTTGAAAGCTAAGGAATACCTTCAAAGTTGCAAGAAAGTGATCCATTCTGAAACCTCACATATTAAGGTGTGGGGAATGATGTAGCAGAATTTTGGTATTTATCAAAGCAAAACTACCTGAATACGTGTCCCCGAAGCTATGGCATTGGATGCCTTCATGGATGAGATCTGCAGCGTGCAACCAAAAAATATGAACTCCAAGTATCTCGTCGTGGTCAGGTCTGTATATCAACTGCTGAGGATAATAAAATTACTTGGGCTATCAAAACCATGAAATATAATTCATCGTCAGTCAGAAAATTCAATCACGATTCATAATAAGCATAGATGTGCAAGTGGAAATAGAAACATTTTCAGAGGATTAAAATTGTAAAGGAACAACAATTTAATACCTATTTACGAGTGGAGGGGGACTAATGACAAGGGGAAAATAGCATTTCACCACAAAAACTCAATAACAAGGGAAACATAACGTGATGATCAGAGACAAGTAGCACAAAGCAGCTCTGCAGAAACATGGAGAGTGTTTTAGTTTCTCCCCTTGATGCCTTTTTCTATGAAGTGTGTATGAGTTAATGAATTGACCAACCTCACACTTGTTTTGAATTATCAGTTAAAGCTTAATACAAGTCCACGACAATTGTCTGCTTTTGAATTTTCAATTGAAGCTCAATCAACACAATATACAACACTTTGGTTTGAGAGTAGATGGTCAGAGGTTTATTCAACACAGGATTGGTAATGGTTGCAAACTTTTCTATGGTTAGATAACTGGCATTCCCTTGGTCCTTTGTTCCTTAAGTATGGGGATAGAGTGGCTTTTAATTTAGGGAGATCCCTTAATGCGAAACTTAGTTCTATAATCCATAATGGGGGAAGGAGATGGCCTAGGAACATAAATGTTATAGTTAAAGAGATTATGGATAACACTGCTCCTGACTTGCTGCCCCATGAAGGGAGAGAGGATACAGTTATCTGGACCTTGACTATGTCTGGTCGCTATTCTACTATGTCAGCTTGGGAAGCCTTGCGTTCCAACGGTCCTGTTGTTGGTTGGTGGCCCATGGTCTGGTACAAAAAACACGTCCCAAGGTGGTCCTTCATTTTGTGATTGGTTGTTCTTGGTAGGCTTTCTACCAAGGATAGGTTGTGTAATTGGGAGATTATAAATGGCTGCATCTGTGTGTTATGCCATGGGGGAGCGGAGAGTCATTCCCATTTGTTTTTTGATTGTCCTTTTTCCTCTTCTGTTTGGCTCCGGGTTAGGGCTGCTTGTGGCCTTCCAACCCACGCTTGCGATCTCAATTCTGAAATTCAGTGGGGTCTTCTTCATAGCAAGGAGGGTTCTATGAGGTCTACTTTGTTTAAGCTCTGTTTAGCAGCCTCTGTCTACCATCTTTGGAGAGAACGAAATTGTCGTATTTTTCAACAGTTGGGTCATGATCATTCTACTATGGAGAAGATGATTTTGGACGAAATGAAGAGTTGTACTAGCTCTTGGAGACATGAGATCAAATCCCCTGACAATTTCAGAGTTTGTTGTGATTGGAGGATTACTGATTCAGTTTTCTTGTAATTTTCTTTCTAGTTTGGTTAGGCTGGTTAGGTTTTGGTTGATTATAGTTGGTTTGGTTGTATTCTTTCTCAAGGTCTTTCCTTGACTTTTGGGCTCAGTCCCTTTTATAAATCTTCTTTTCTCCAAAAAAAAAAAAAAAAACACACAATATACAACAGTAGTTCAATGCAATCACACTCACTGCTACACAACACACAATTGTAGGATACCTCATTGAATTCTTGTAGGATTTCTACTCAAAAAGTCTGCGGGTCAGATACTTATAGTTTTTGAAGGAGACGATATAAATTGTAAGATTGTATGTTTTTAACAACTATGCTCATATCAATTTCTAGTTTTATTGTGAGAGAACCGACCATAGCCAAAGATCCATCAACTAAATACAGGACAACAAGACTTCCAAATTCATTTCAAAAACAAAAACAAAATAGGCTTCCAAATTCACCTATATGGACACTTATCCAAACATTGAGAGATATACCATAGAGGTTCATCCATAGAAAGGAAAAATTATAGTTTTGGTGGCAATAACAAGAATTGCAAAAAGGAAACAAAAATCCAAGTACCGAAAACGAAGATAGATCTGAATTAAATTAGGTAACATGAAGTGATGAAATCGATAGCCTCATTTGAATCGTACTCAATCCAGACAAAAATTGAGCTTTTGCATATCCGAAAATGTGAGGCCAGAATTAGTTTGGAGAGGATTGGCATCTGTTTGTGGATGAAAATTCAGTTAAATACAATATGTATACACACCGAGAGAGAGAGAGAGAGAGTAGTGAAATGTTGGGGAAATAGGGACGACATACAAAGAGAGAGAGTAGAGAAATTTTGCGAAGGGGGGATGACGACTGGTGTTCGGCAAGAAACACGCATATAACAGACGCGAGCTTGGTCCAAAAGGTGTTGTCTTGGTTCCATTTGAAGCTCGCATCTTGAACACCAGATGAAAACCAAAAACGACGTCGTACTAACTCGTACGTACCTCTATGATCGAAAACGTGTGCGCATTCCGTTTTTCCTCTATGATCGAAGTTGTCCAGGTTGAAGAACTTATTTAAAAGATAATCTTTGCTAAACATCATTTGAATTGAGTACTGGTTAATACATGATCGGAGACGATAAGTAGGAATTTGTTTCTGTGAAAATAGATTTGGTCACACCCTATCAAACCTTTGTTCAGAAGAAACGACGCTGCACGCTATTTTATTATGAGATGTTGGTTGAAACGACGTCGGAAGCTTGCAGTATCGGATCCGCAACGTGAATTCGTCAAATTGTGATCTTGTTTCGATTGATCTCCATGATCGAAGTTGTTCAAGTTTTACAGAATCTGAAGAAGATAGAAAATGTCAAAAATCATTTTGATTGAATTCTGAACGATGCATAATCGGAGATGATAAAAGTGAATTTATTTTTATGAAAATAGACTTGGCCACAGATTAACAAACCCATTATATTCCAGCAAAGAATAAATTTTCTCCGACAAAGGGACGTTCCCGACGAGGAGAGAGAGAGAGAGAGAGAAAGAGAGAGAGAGAATCTGGTTGTTCAGCAAAGAAGCAACTACTCGGCTGCTCACTACTCCATTGTAAGTTGTAACAGGTCCGTTAATTTCAATTTTGTATAGCTTTCATTGTTCTTGGCAAAAACAAAAACTGCTCAATCACTAAAGATCATTGATGCATCACATGGTACAGCTTTTCGGGACAAATTCTCTCAAAGGATCAGAGACCCCTAACCAACAATATTTCCTGCATCCTCATCTCAGTGATCTTGAAGCAAAACCATATATAGATTCCAGAGGTTCCAAGCCTCTCTACCTCCCTGAATCCATAAATAAGAAAAAGCAAGGGTTCTCTAGAGCCCCTTTGCACTCCTACTCTACTTTTATATTACCCCTTCTTTTCCCTCCGCACCATCTTATCCCCTCCTCTTACTTATTCTCTCCCATCTCCAAATAACAATAGCTCCTCCCTCCCACGCTTCTTTCCCCCTCCACCCCTCTTTCTCCCTTTCTC